>JAOPTO010000780.1:0-600000 GCA_033822845.1 Tetrapedia diversipes
GTCGAATACCGTCTTGACAAATCGTCCACGGTTATCAAGAAGAAATTAGAAGTTAACCGCCACGGCGGTTTTGAATTGCAAATCGGCATGCTCGGTCCACGGCAATCGGTCTTCGCTCGTTGCTGCTTATTCAAAGTCGTTCGCGGGTACTTGAGAAAATGGAAATTGTACGAAGTATCTTTTCTAGGTAAGCGTACCTCCTCTGACGACGCGACGACGGTAAAGCGCGTTTACTGCCGTGGAGAGAGTAAAGGATAGCGCAGCCGGGAACGCTAAATTTAGTCTCGATACGTGATTACCTTCTGGATGCGGAGAAAAAAGGAACAGAGATGATCCAGAAAGCGTGTACACGAAATCGTGTCGCGGGCTTGTTCGCGATCGAGCGTCGTTCGTACACCTTCCTAGCGAACAACTTCCTGTTTTACACTCCTTCGAGATAGTCCATCAGCTGCCGCGTCCACCGGGCCACGCAATCGTTTGGTTCTGAACCATTTGTTTCTTTTTTCGGATGCAAAATATAATAATCTTCGTTCCCTTCTTCCCGCGCAATTAAATTAAATTAAAAGGGACGGCGCAACGTGGCCTGGAAATTCATTATTGAAAAATCTAATTTGGAGCTTTCGAATTTGAACGATTAAATTTAAACTTTCTTTAAGTCGGTTATCGAAACGAGCACGAATCGACGCAGGCTGTAAACATTGCAACCCCGTGTACGCGTATGAAAATGGGGTGGACTAGTGGTCGGGTAGGGAAGTAACTAGGAAAAGTATGGTCTTGCTCGAACTCTAGAGCAGCTCGGGGCTGTCGACAGGTACAGCAAGCAAGGCTATAGCGAAGCGAAGTGAAGCGAAGGGAGGGAATCTCACGGCTGATGGCTGGCCGTGACTTTACTCAACTCAGCCGGCACTCGGGCCGGCGCAACGCGTCAATGTAGAACGGTCATTGACTCCTGGTGCTCGGCTCGCGAGCCTCCTATATACGTGCAAGCTCGAGCCTCTGCCTCCTTCTCTTTGGCCAGCCGCGCTTCTGCGCGATGCGAACACCCGGTACGTTAGCTATACGTGCCTCGCCGTCCCTCGTGATACTTCGGCCTTCTCCACTCGATCATCGAGTCGACTCATTTTTCCCACTTTTATTCGGTTTCCAATTTCGATCGTTCATTCCATGGAAAGATCCTCCCTAGTTCATCCTTTCGTCTGCCGTGATGGCTCAAAATTGCTAGGGTATTTGTTTCGTTTTCCAACAAACGATCGTTAAACGAAACACCTCAAATTTTGACAACTTTTCGTTCTCTTCGTGTATTTACGATCGCTTCTCCCAGTTTCTTGTTCTTCGCTCGTTTTCCCTTGTTACCGGCACTTGCTCCAACGCGAACAGAACGTCATAGCGCTGCTCTTTCTCGATAACAAAGTGTCGATGTAGGACGGTTATTGGCTCTTCGCGCTAGACTCGCTCGAAACCCCTACTGCCTCGCTTCGTACACGCTTCTCCATTCACATTCGTGTTCTGCGCCCGTCCGAAACGAGTCACCCGATACACAAAGCAGTGCCTGCGCCGGATCTGTGACACTTCAAGCCATTTCGGTGCACCGAGTTCGGTCGAAAAGTTACGACGATCTTTTTTTCACCCTTTCTCTCCCCCCGATATCTCTCTCGCTGTCCTCCAAGACAATCTGCGCGAACAGCGCGATAAAACGCTTCAGAATGAACGCGTAAGATGGGACGTTAAATACTGCGGCTCGTGCTAATGATCCTTCCCTCCGGAACACGAACGTGTTTATTTTTTCCCGGTCGACCTTGGAATCCGGCGGGAACGAGGAACTTTACGATATTTTTATGGAAGATTTACGCGGCAGTACCGCCGCGATAAAGTTCGCGGCGAATTCTTGCGGGGAACAGGGTAAGTGAGAATGAGGAAGCGAGTATAATGGCGTTTATTGCGGGGCGCATCCAGCCAGAGGCGCGCACCTCGCTTTCAACCGGTCCTACGCGTCCTTTCTCGATACTAATAACCGCGATAACCAATAAAAACAATCAAGCCGATGATCATGATAAATTTCTGTTTTATTAACGACGGCTCGAGTAATTAACCGCGCTGGCAAGGGGTTGACACGAGGGGGTTGAGGAGAGGAGGACGTTAACTTGACGTTGACCTATAAAAGGGGTCACGCGTTTGAACCTTCGAAAAGTAATGCGGTGAATTAAAAAACGGGGTATTTAACAAAATTTATCTCTTCCTAAAAAGTGTTTCTTTTTGGAAAAACGTCTATGTATATTTTGTAAGAAAAAAGATAGAGTCGTTGCAGGTGATAAAAGGTGGAAGGCAAAAGGATCGCTTTCGAGGAATTTAGAAAGGGTCTAGCAGCGTGACGGTAAACGTGTCAACGCGCATTAATTAATAACAGGGGCGCGAGGCGCGTGAAACGGGACACCTTGTATATACCGGACGGTCATCGTTACGGTAGCGCGTAATACTTTACGGTTCGGCGTATGTATTATCGCGGAATCGCAGGACAAGCGCAATTTTTGCATGGAAAATGGCGCTACGGTACTTTCAGCCTCGCCGCTCGCCCGCGGCGGACGAATCTAGGCTAGGCCTACGAACGACACGGTCATCGACCACCCTTCATTCTTTTTTTTCTTTCCTTTTTCTGTTTTGCAAAGTCGGAGAAAGCGACGCTACTCCTGACTCGTACAAATTAGATTATACGACAGGATCCAAACATTTGGAAAAAAAGTGTTTTGAAATTAGTTTTAGACTAGGTCCTGTAATTCGGTCGCATTAATCGTTTAGCTTCTCCCCTTATAATTCCAAGCATTACAATGAGTGCAAACGCTTTAGCTGTAGCAACTGCTAAAATTTGACCTGTAAAATTTTGTTATTTGCTCACAATTTTGAAATAGCGAATATTCCGCTCTAACATGCGCGGTCAATGTAAAAAAATTGCGAAGCAAGGAGAGTTAATTTGAATCTCAAATTTCAAATTTTTCAAATTTCTTGAAAATCGTAAAAGATACAGTTGTCTCCTTGCCTCGGCGAGGCTTCCAGGCAACGGTGCACAGAAAACGTATCGACCCCTTCATCGAGTGGCCCGTTTGAAAAGTGCAACGACCGTTCCAATAAATCGACCGCCCCCGTCCCCCACCCCAAAATGATTACATACACGCGAGTTCGCAATGACCGCGGCTACGAACCGCGGTCTGCGGATACCGTTATGTCACATTAGTAGGCACCTGCAGGCGTCATTATCCTCTCCCGTGGCGTGCCATTCTCAAAATCGAAAACCATTTATCCTGTAACGCGGCTGAAATCGATTCTCTCCGCGTCGTTCATGCCTCGTTCGAACATCCGAACGATCGCGTGACGGAACGTCGGTTAAAAGGAATTTAATTTAATTAGAGCCAAAGTTCGTCGACTAGAGGAAACGTTATTTTTTGCTCTCTCTATCTTTTCGTGCGAATTTGTTCGTTTTCTGGATTTTGGTTAAAGACAGAGAAAATCGAAGAGCGGGATAGAGCTTTCTCTCGTGGGAAACGAAAACGTGTCATCGTTCGTGATTCCCTAGGGATCACCCTCGACAGATTTTCGATCGAGCAAACGTTGAAGGAGGGGACCAACCGTGCACCGTTATGTCATATTAGGAAATACGCGCGTTTAACGGTGTCTCTCTATGGTCGATTCGCTGTTTGGTGCCTCTGAGATGACCCAATCGGTTACCGTCACTCCGATAATGAACTCACGTTTTTTCCATTACAATGACTGGTCCCCGCATTTAGCGTGGATTTACGTTAATGTCGATCACTTTGGAGGACGAATCTTTGCTCTTTTATTTATCATCGCAGCTCGTTGAATTTATTCAACGGTAGAACACGAAAGGACAAGTATCCAGTGATAGATAAGTTAAAAGAAATGTTATTTCGTCGTTTATATTCAACACGGTTTAATACACGGTCGGTCGCGAGCAGTGCACTTGGAGACGAAGCATGTGTGTACCGCGTTATTGCTTTTACCGTTCTCTTTTTTCCAGGCTTTGACTTTGGTCCTGGTACCGTTAGGGCCAAGGCTCTCAAAGAACCGAGCGTGAAGAAACACTTTCTGCGTTCGAAGAACCCCTTCTATGACGTAACGCGCGCACCAAAGGGTTTCAAGCAACATCCTCTGTTTCGTTTTGTTGCCCCGTTGTACTTAATACGGTCGATCACGCTTCAAATTTCCCTCCACCGGTTTTAGAGACGTTTATACCGATCGCTTGAAATCACTCGATATCGCTTGTTAAGTTTTATTTAATTATCTTTTGCGAAGAAAGTATACGGTTCTACTATGTCGGAGTCGAAACTTTCCTCGCAACAATTTTGCTCCGTTTACTATCGAAACTATGTCAGGTCACCGCGTGTTTTCCGGAACTCTCCAGAAAATTGACTGCCTGTTTTTAGGACGATTCGTAAGAGACGTCTACTTCGTAACAGGTGAACGTAAACCCAGGTTAAACGATAATCCGTTACACATATTCGACGCGTGTTAGACGATAATCTATCGGTAGAGCGTCGCCCTATCGGATAACGACCTATTTGAAAATTCGAAACACCGGATACCGATCGAAAAACACAAGGTCTCGTCACTCACCTGAGACGTTTCCCTGGAAGCCGGCGAATCCAGACACAACAAACTGTCAAAGTTCACAAGTCAAAGTCACTGACATATCTTCAGGCCGTAACTGCGGTCCTTTAGCGGTCACTGAGCGACTACGCGCGAAACCTTCGCGAACCAACTCGCGATCTCATCGACTCAACTTGTTCCCGACGAACGAGCAGAACTTGAACCGTGTTCTCCAACCACCCCTTTCCCGGCACTAGCCCCAACGTGGTCCGTCTGGTGACCTCTCGGTCTGTTTAGTCCCGGAAGACCAAGCGGTCTAAACCTTTGAGCAGAGGCCGTTGGCTGGGTAGGACTCGTCGCTGGTGTTCTCCCTGTTCGACGACCCGGTCGATCTCCTTCCGGATGTCCGCGGATACGTCGCCAACCTCCGTTCCTTAGGGTTTTCCTTGCTGGTCCGTGTCGCGATGGACCGCGAGGGAAGACAGTTGGACGAACCAAGCTCGAAGAAGGAGCGATCGCGGAATCACGCGCGAAGGACCTCACCTCACTCTTTGGCGAAGAGGACTAGCCTCGTCCTTGACGTACGGTCGTGTACACCGTGCGAAGCCGCGTGGTTCGAACTGACGAGCACGGCGGGTAAGGTGAGTCTAGGTGTCTCCTTGTGTGTACGAACCCGCGGTGTGCGCGCGTGTACGCACTAACGTAACCACGTTTACCCGTTGCTTGTTCGTGTGCGTCGCCGTAAGGACTGGCGGAGGACGGGTAGAGCGAGGAAGGAAGAGGAGGCCGGGCTCGGCTCGACGAGTACAGTCTCTCTTCGCTTCTTTTCTCTCTGTGTTCCCTTCTCTTCGATTCTCTTCTCTTTCCTGCTGCCCTCTTCTATCTCCCTCTATCTCTCGCGCGCGCGCACACATGCACACAGAGACACGCGAGTCTACACGTACGCTGTGTTTCCTCGTCTTTCCCTGGCTGTGGCCCCTCGTTCCCTCTCTCTTTCGACGACGACGGTCTTTCTCGGCCGCGCGAGTTCGAGAAGCGCCGGGACCAACGAGCGGCATGAACCTCCTTCCTTCGATTCGTTCCTTCTTCCTTCGGCCTGACTCTTTTTCCTCGTTCTCTCCTTCCTTTCCTCCCTCGGATTCTCGGCTCGTTCCCCGACACCGCAGAGGACGACGGTGTGCAGCCGGTACGTTTCGTTCGCTCGTTCGGTTCAGTATTCCCCATCGACAGAAGCAACGGTACTCTTCCCCACCCCCTTCGCTGGCCACGGCTCGGCTTCGCTTCGAGTTCTCCTTCAGCGAGAACGCTACCGCCTTCCTCTCCTCTCCTTCTCCCTTTCTACCCCGTTCGTGTCTCTCTTTCTCTGTCCCTCGGCTCGGAGCCACCGACGAGCCCGCGCTCCGCTCTCCTCGCCCCTTTTTTTTCTTCATTCGCTCGCTCTCCTTCTCTCTGTTTTTCTCTCGACGGTGCCCTCTTCCCTCCCCGTGGCCGTCGTGCACGCGCGTAGGCCTCTCGCTTCTTCCGTCTCCCTTCTCGGGCGAGCGCGCGACCGTGTCTTCCTTCTCCTCTGGTTACTGACCTCCGAAAATACGAGCCGAAGGACCCAGGCGTACATGCACGCATCCTCTCGACCTCCAGGCTTTCCTCTCTAATCCACCTTTTCATGGTCGACGGACACCGGTCCTTGGGGAGAGGAGGGGCTGACCGAACCAGAACGAGACCTTGAAAGGGGGGTTAGTCGTTTTTCATCGCCGTGCCCTCGAATTTTTTTCCAGCGCATTTCCGCGGAAAACTTGCGCGTTGATTTTCTTCGTTTCCTAAGTTTCACTTTTTTGACTTGTCCAGAAGCATCCTTCCCGGTGTCGACTCGAAGGCAGCGTTAAACGGCGGAGGATGGCGGCGGAAGGTCTCTCGAGTCACGCAAAAAGAAGATACGACGGCTGTTAAAGGCGGCCGGAATCGGCGATCGGTTAATTATATAATTTTAATCGGCACGTCGTTTTTACACCGCTGCCTCATCTCTTCCGTGTTTCTTGCCGCTGGTTACTGACCTTCGGAAGTCCGAGCTATCAGAGCCGGCACTCGTTTTCTTTACACGTTTCTTCGGCTTCGTTCTCAACAGCCGAGAAGCGACGACGGGGAATCTGGTGTCGATGACGATGGAAAAACTCGCGGATCGGTTTCGCGTCTTCCTTTCTTCGCTGCTATCGGTAATTACCGTACAACGCCGTCACTGTTGCAGACTTTACTCTCCTGCCACACAGCTACTTTGATCATTAAGTCATTTTATTCGTCTACTTTTGATCACGATTTTATTTAACTTATTATCTACGTCGAAGGACCTATGATTGCAATGAATTAAAATAACGGTGCCCGCTAAACGTACGCATAGTTAGCTACCAACAAGTATTATTTTAACATTTACTATTACCTAACTAATTAAGACAACAGAACTTTTATGTCGGTGCAAAAGTTATGACATTAGAGATTCTAATCGTTGTTTCATTGAAAAACGACGTCAAGAGATATCTCGTAGCTAGCAGTGAATGGATTAAATAGGTTCACAGATGATAGCTTCAACGGAAATGAAATAAAAAAGATCGCGTATCGAAGGGAAGCGCGAGTGGTCGGCGCGCAACGTGCGTTCACAGCGAATCGTCTTCCCGGGCGTTAAAGTCACCGGTCCTCGATGCCCGCGCGTTGCCGCGTCCCCGTCGAGAAATACGAGACTCTGGACAATCGCGTGTCGATTTATCGACCTTTAATGCGTTGCGTAAGAGGCCCCGTGACCAAGCGAATAATACGTTTCGCGAGTCGCGCCTGTATCGAGGTCCCATTGGTATAATCGTAAATTTGAAAGTCGATTGAAAGTAACGAGGTGCGCGCGAGGGCGCCAAAGGTTGGCCGTGAATGAATTATTTTCCCCCATTATGGAATCGCGTCTCCGCTCGGCAGATTCGAGACCGCGGGAGAGGAACGTGAAATCGTGAAAGAAGGATACGACGAGAACAGGAAATGCCGGTGATAACGAAGAACGATAGGATGCGGCCACTTTTACATAATACCACGCGCGCGCGCGCGCGCGCTTAAGCTCGGAAACAGGCATGTCGCGAAACGATGCCGAGATCGATCGACCGTGTCCTGTCGAATTACTCCCATTGGATACTCCTGCCTTCCTTTTTTTTCTCCTTTCCTCTTTCTCACGATGGATTTCTATCGCACAGGCCTAGAGAACGCCTAGACGAGCGTGTTTCTAAGCGGCGTTGATTAAAATGCGCGACGCAACGGAGTAGCGAGGGAGGAGGGAAGGCGGGGGGGGTAACGATCTAACGCGCGGTAGTAACCACACCGGTGGATTGTGTCGGAGATAAATATACTGGCGTCGTTAGGGTTATGCTTTAAGATCGTCGATCGAGATATTTGATCGTCGCATCGAAGGGCGTTCTCCGTGAAAATCTGCTATCAGGTTTCTTTGGCTTGCGCTTCTCGTAAATTTCAACGAAGCTGCCTTTAGTGCGAGATCTCTTGCTCGCCGGGGTGAAAAACATAAACGCAAAGAGAGGGAAATTAGTATCTTGGAGCCGTTCAATGGCCAAGCAACGTTTTACGAGTACCCTCGATCCGTGGAAGGGTTTGTCAGAGGCTGATATCGTTCGGGAAGGCTTTCAATTTATTCGTTGGAAGACAAAAATTTAGAGCCTCTCTCTTTTGAGGAGAAGAGCGATCGGCCGTACGGTACGAAGCGGGTAACCGGAACGGAACGGAACGGAGCGAAGCGTTCGCGAGTGGTTACTGACCTCTAGCATCGAGCACTCTTACGCTTGCACTACTTAGCTGGTTACCGAGCAGCCACGATCACGCCGAATCGCCACTTTTCTCGACGTACGTATACCTTCGACGTTACAGCGTTACCTTTACCTTCACCTTGCGCTTCCCGCCACCAACGTCTGCTTCCGCTCACCGAGACGGCAGAAGGCCAGTGCCGCGTTTCGCGACTCTACCGGAAGCGCATTCTGTGATCTGTGTCATAGACAGTCAACGTGCATGCGGTGTTTACTTTTTTTCTTTTCACCTTTCTTGTTTACCCTTTACTTTTTTTCAGTAATCGTGCACGCGTCAGCGATAGTTATCGATCCTTTCCGTGCGAAACGCTGTAAACTCTTATTTTAAATGAACGTCGTTTAATCGATGCAACGTCGTTGACCGTAAAGAAGGAGGTTAACGTTTACGAGGCTTTGAACTAAAAGAAAGAAAAATGGAGTCGTTGCAAATCGATAACGTTGAAAAGTAAAAGGTTAAAACGCGCGAAAAAGCGTGTTGGAAGTCGGTTCGCCGGCCGGAGATCGACTTTCGAACGGAGCTCAAATTAAAATCACGTTCGCGGAATCGGGAGGAAAATCGCCGATTTCCCCCGGCTACCGTGCGTTGATCGTGCCTCGGAAGCGCAAAGTATGACACGGCCGGCGAGAGATGTCCGCCGCGAGTTCGTTAACCCCTGAAAATACTCTCTTACATCGCGGTTGCGTGCTCGCCGCACCGGGATGCACTAGTTTACTTCTTTCCATCGGCGGTGGAGGTGGTTTTGCCCTGGTGCTGGTGTACGTGTGCATCGCGACTCTTCGTCGGTAGCTCGCATTAGAAACTTCACCTACATCGGCCAGATGCGCCTCTCTTCTTGCCTCGAATTCTGCACGGAATTACAGCCGCCATTATTCCTTCTTAATTAGCTGGTACTGGCTGCGGGGCTACTTCGATGACGTATTGGTCAATACCGATTGTTATGTTTGTTCGCATCGGAGAAATATTTTTGCATCATCTTATGACGTAAATTTTATTTTAGTCGTATATTTTTTACCGCGAATCTTGGGTATATACCTATTTTGTTTGAAACGAGTCAATTTTACTCAAACGTGAAAATTGAAGTTGGTTTCGAAAGGCACCGTACAGTGGATTGATACGCAAGCGTTACAGGTTTCAGTCCCATCGCTAGTTCGAGCGATCCGCTATAGAAGCAGGAAAGTGCAGCTAACTTCGTCAGCAATAGGAACTCGATGAAAACTTTCGAACACCCATGTTACATGTCGATTTTCACGGTGAATGTTACACAGGCCAATAAGTATATGTTCACCAAGGAAGCGACGCTTATCGCTTTTCAAGCGTAGGTATTCCTCGTCGGATCCGCGTATATCAAGACGAACGATGAAACCCGCGAAAGAAAGTACTCCTCCGTCGATTCCGTGCCGTTATAGCTGGAAAACCTACTTCACCTACATCGGGAAGACGCGTCTCGTTTCGCCGCGACGTGTAATTACGCTCGCGGTCGCCGTTCGCTGTTCCCGAGCGAGATAAGAACGTTCGGTGATTAGTGCGGACAGCTTCGAGATTTGCGACCAACTCCGGTGTCCCTCTGCGCCGTATAAGGCGAGCCAAGAAGCAGCCAAGAGTATCGCGTCGAAAAACTGTGTACGGAATCACGACGCCATAAATTTCGAGGGATACGTCTTCCTGAATTTGATAGCCGTTTGACGCCTTTGCCGAATCCACGGCATCGCCTTCTGTCGACGAGGGCCTTCGTTTAGTAATTCTGATCCGCTCCCATGAAACCAAGGTCCCCATAGCCCACGAGGACGTTGAATGCTCGATAGACATCCTTGAAACGTTCTCGCGCTATGGCTGCTGAATTTCGACACCGTGCGTCCTTCGCGAAAGGTGCCTCTATCGCGACCTTCTCCGGCCAAAGTACTTACGTACACGTGAAACAATTAATAATGGTGTACACTACACCCGACGTGGGCCCCGCTCTTTCTCTCGGTTAAATCACCTCCTTCGAACCTAGCTGGAAAAAATTTCAAGGAGATCTCGATTTCCTAAGCCACGCTGTAGATATAATTGCGTGTACAAATACTACGAAAAATTTCAAGATCTAAACGCTGAGGAAGACATCGAAGCGTCGACGACGCTTCAAGGGGAACGAACGCTTGTACAGGGGAGAGAGGGCTGTTAGCGTTACTTCTGAACGTCGGACTCGTTTTCGTTTGGGCCCAGAAATTCGAGCGGTACGTCCCTGACGGTCTCAACGTCTGGCTAGGCTAGGCACGGGAGTACTGTTAGCTTTGGGGCCCGAGTCGGCGTTGGATTGAAAGGAGAAACGAAAGAAGAAGAAGAGGAGGAGGAGGAGGAGGAGGAAGAAGTAGTTGAAAGGGAGGAGGCGTTGGTGGCGGAGGGCACGGGGAGAGGGAGAGCTGCGTGGAATCCTAGGGTGAGCCATAATGTAACACCGACTCGGAAACATCGAGGTTCGTCCTCGCTTGCCGCTCGCTCGCTCGCTCGTTCGCCTCGAGACCGCTCAGAAGTGAAGTGGCACACAATGCGTAAGAGTATTTTCAGAGGTCGACGACCGCTCTGCTTCCTCGAGGCTGTCCCTAGCGATGGCTTCGACCGCGAATCGAACGGTATCGACGCCTCTCGAAGACTCTCTCGTTCTCCCAAACCTCGACGAGAATTCTTAAATCTGATCTCGAGTCCGTATACGCGTTAATTTCATCGCGAATTAGCGCTCGGTAATAGAAGGCTCGAGTACGAAATATAAGGGTATCGATGATCGAAATCGTGGAACTGGATCAGGTCCATCGCTATTAACCTGTTAACCGGGCTGAACGTGTTTCGATCCGAGAGGCGCTGCTTCGCCGAGTGTTATTAAATAATAAATCACGAGTTAATGCATTTCGTCCAAAGTAAACGCGGACTTTCCTTAAACTGATATAATGAAAAAGATTTCAAGGTTTGACTCGTTTTTCAACAGTGGAGGGGTTAAAAGGTCACCGTTCTTTTTCTGGCGCCCTATCTATCCCCTCTCGACCCTTATACCTGAATGAACGAATCGTTCGCTTGCGGACGATGACCAATGAACGACGACCTGCAAAATTACTCATTCCTTCTCTTGCTCTCTTCGTCCACCATTCTCCTGTTGTCGTTTCGATTCACTTTTGAGTAGGACCGAATATCACCAAGACCAATCGTTGCCCTCCCATGGCGTTGTACCGACAGGTGAGACCAGCGAACGTTTCCGTGAATTAACGCGGAATGACATCGTAATTGGACCCCGGCTCGATAATCGAGCATCCAATTAACAGGCGAACGTCCTCCACCTTTGATCGCTCCTTCCCCTGACATCGATTCCAGAAACATTAAACGTCCGCGAAGGTTCGGTCGCAAAAACCGCGGGGTTACGGTTCAGCGATTTTTTTCGGTCGCTTTGGCGACCGGTTTATCACATTTTTAACAACCGGTTCCTCCCTCCCGACCGTTGGAATCGCATCACCGATTGTATGCAAAACGCCTGCAACGCGGAAGTTTGTTCGTCGCGAAAATTCTCTTTAGGGGGCAACAAAAATAAACGTTTTCTCTCAGCGGGGCCTCCCACTTTTGCGCGACGATTACCGAGTCGAATGTTAGGAAGCCTGGTCGCGGGGATCGGTATTTGAAAAAATGAGCAGAACCGTCGGTGTTCTATGGGCAGGATTTTTTTGCTTCGAGTTCAATGCTCGAGGTTAAAGACTCGACCCTGAAACTCTCCCAACCTGTCGAATTCGTAGCCTCCGGTAACCGGGCTCGCTATCTATCTCGTATCGGCGATCGCGTTTTATTGTCGTGCTATTTCGTAACCGGTGGTAGGCGATCGTGAACACGAGCACATAACGATCCGCCTCCGTCGTTGCTGGTTCGATCGCCGGCGCAGGAAACGCCGTGTACGTGACGCAAGATCTAAATTACCTGCGATGGTGCGCAAAACAGCGCCTGTTAACACCTTTGTGTATCATCGCGACTGCGACGCCGGTCTATTATAACGGAAACACCGTGACCCACAAAAATATTCGTGAACCTAGGAACGTTCGCGAGCGCACTCTGAGAAAAGGAGCAACGACACCGATAACCGTGTCTGCTTGTTCGGTTCCATTTCCGTTGTGCCGATTCGGTGCTCACCGGTTACGATTAGGATAATATTAACCCTTTACACTCCTACTTTTAAGTGTGAATATCGACCGACAACTTCGACTTATCGGGCAAATGCCTGTGGTATGAACGCCAATCAATATTGCGTATGTTCTGTTTAAGTAGGAATAAGTTACAGATACGTATTAGCAAGATTTTCGTTTTTATAAAAACTTGTGCCCTTTGATAATGGCAAGCACGTCGGTTATACGTCGATACTCAGTGTTAGAAACGTAAAAAATCTGCCGATCACGAATGTGTTAATTCGTAAATTGGCGTAACGCGTCTATCTGCCGGAGAAGCGATAGCAACTCGGGGTGTCGATCGTGTTAAAAAGCAGGAAAAATAACGAAACGAGTTCCAACGACAAATTCGGAGATTTTCATTTGAAAAACAAACCGCCGCGCGATGAACGCGGTAAACGAACTCGGATCTGGGAACGATTTAATCGATCGCAGCTCGCGTGGAAGCGGGAGATCCGTTCCGGGGTGAGAACGGGGGCGCCGAAGAAGGGGATCGCGCGATTCCGCTTTGAAAAGGGAATTCTCCCGTGACACATTCGTTTTTATCGCTATCCGGCTGCACGGCCACGAATCTCAGCCGAGGTTTCTGGGCATATACGGAAAGTCGGCGAGTCGTATGCTGCTCCGTATACGAGGCATTGACCCGGCGTCACCGTCGTATTTCGTTCTCGAGTCTATACCTGGCCAAGCTCCCGTGGAACAGAGCTGCTTCCCCTGCTCTTCCTAAGCGTCGATCCTCGCAGGTGTTCTTTCAGTCGTACGTAAACAAATCCGCTTCTAACGGGGCCCTGAAGCGATAGCGTTCCCCGACGAGGGAAGTGGGGAGAGTACAGGAGAACGTGTCCTTACGTAATCGCCGATTTCGGCTGGGCCTGGTTGCGATGCCGCCGAATTCACTGGCCTCTCGGCAGCCCGCTTGTGAGAAAGTTCCGAACTAGCTAGCAAACTTGTGTTCAGAGAGTTCTACCAGAGTCTAGAATACGCTCGATCGGTGGCTTAGAATAAAGGGATGTTTTCAGTTGTTAGTGATGAGGTTTTCGAGCGTAAGTCGTGACATTTCGCAGCATGTGTCCTCATATTTTAGTAACACAAAGTATTCGGTGGGCCGTTCGATTGGTTACGTTTTCGAGAGATTAGCGATTCGTTGTTTCGATGAACAAGAACTCAAGAAGTCCAAACCGATGATGCTACAAGGTATCACTGGCCTTTCAGCCAGACGACTCCCAAGGTGTGCACACCTTGTTCATCGGAGAAGAGTAATTCTCGTGGAAGCCGCGAACAGGCAGTCTAATCTTCTGCTTGCGTCGCGCAACGTCCTCGTGTTCCTACAGCCACCTCAGGGTGGCTCTCGAGATCCCACAAAATCGTGGCTCTCTCGCTGATTAAACACGGATACAGAGAAATTCGCGCTAAGCTTCCGGAACGGACGGAAGCAACGAATATGCATCCGGTCGAAGTGCAGGTGCACGTCCGGAGGATTCGCTACGAGAGGATCACAAGCTCAGGGCGCCAGTGCGTACGAGCTGGTTGGCCGCGTGGACTTAGTTGGGAACGAGGAAGACCTAGTTCGAAGGTAGAACGGCGCAACGGCACTAGGTCACGCATCGCAGTTCCTGAACGGCGCGAGCATTCGCTTTACGTGTGGATGTGCATGTGCACGAGCATGTGCATGTGCATCGAGCACCCGGTACGCGGCACGCATACGCGACGAGAGAGCCGACGATAGCCGCCGTGGCCGAGGAGACGAGAGAGCCTCCTAGTCGCGACAATCGCCGCTGTGAAATTTCCGAACGTTCGAGATTTTGCTTGCTTCGTCGCTTGCTTTGTTTTAGAACGACCGTATTAGAAAGAATTACCGTTCTCAAATTTTTAATTAATCTGCTACTATTCCGTATACCGTTTTCAAATTTTTAATCTATCTGCTACTATTTCGTACACAGGCGGAAAATGTTCGAAATTCCTGCAAAGTTGAATAACAGTGTTCGACCTCGTTGTTAAAAGAACTGTCTAGCGTTAAAAAAAGTCGATTCGTACGAAAGTCAAAGTTCTTTTTATTACGTAAAACCCGCAGGTTTAACAGGACTGTTACAGCTTGCTGCGAAAAAAAGAAAGCAAAATGACATCCATCGGTTAACGCCAGAGAGAGGAATCCTAGACTATGTTAGAAAGTTCCACGGATGAAAACAATCTCCACTCGTCGGATTTGCGTGTAGCTTCCTGGCATCGGACGCGATAACGATAACGGTTTCCGGAGCGGGCTCGTCCATTCATGTCGAACGTTCTCATAGGGCTTTCACCCTCTGTCCTCCCGCTGAGGAGCGGCCGCCTCCGATCGGCCGGCGAGTAAGAGGCGATCACCTAACGGTAACACGGCATCGTCGTCGTCGTTTTGTCCCGGTTGCGTTTAGGGAACTTTTCCATTCGTCGACAACGAAAGTATAATACCGTGGCGCGTCTGGTGGATGCGATACCGCCTCCTTGGGCTCCTCGGTGTGGCCGATACGTGTGAAGCGATCGTGCGTAGGGACCAGCGCGCGAGAGAGTGAATTTCGTCATTCGAGCCATCGACGAGGAAATTTACATCCAAGAGATGTACTGTTAAACGGCTGCGCGAAGCGAAGGTGAAACGGCCGAGCGGACCCGTTGGGTTCAATGGAACCGATTAAGCCGAGCACCGATTCGAACGATGCCGCCGGCTTCAAAACGAGCGAGCCTCGTCTCGATCGTTGGGAAATGATCCAGCTATTCCGACATTCGGATTAGAATAATCGAATCAAGCGTTCGCGGTGGACGAACTTCTAAAAGTTCTGTCGATCGTCGAGCGATTATGTCGGTGTTAATGTCGGTATTACCGTAATACGGTTTTCGGAATGGCGACGATGTTCTATTGTTTAGCGAACAACTAGAGACGACCGTTGTTCGAGAGGCGTAGGTAGACAGGGATTTTTCCTGTCTGTCTGGAAGATGAACGTGTAACCACGGCGACAATGCCAATGGGATGAACGTCCTGATCCCCCGTCACTGTCCTAGGACAACGACCTCCCCTTAAGCAAAATTTGACGAACGTCTCTTTGTAACGCCAACAGAGTTTCATTATCGAAACGCGCCCCGAAATATTCGCACGGATGAAAGATCCAATAAAAATTTCCGTTTGGTAATCCTCGCTCTCGCAAATAACTAGTATCCACAACCATGGATTGCAAAACTCGTAAACGATTATCGATGAACAATCCCCACGAACACGAACCCCAAAAGTATCGCTGATCCCTGTTCAGTTTCAGAAAGCTGTGTCACGGATGTACCACCAGCAGCCGGAACACAGAACCGGAGGGAGTCGGTCCGAGCGGGGCGCGATTAAAAGTGAAGCCTGTTGACCACGTGGCCGGAGGTCATAGCGGCGTAGGCAGACGTTACTCTCTTCGTCTGGTTGGCGGCAAGGTGGAAGCGAGCGAGGCAGCCAGCGGAGGCGGCAGCGTCGACGGCGGCGGCATGAGGCCTGGCTGGGGCCGCGTCGAGCCGTGTGTATGGTAAGTGTGTTAACAACGTAAGCAGGGTGAACGCCCTCGATAGACCTAGACCCAAAAAGCGCCCGTTCACATGGGCAACTGCCACTGGCACTGGGTTAAGGCGAAGTCATGTGACGCGATGCAGGCACATAAGAGTGCCGTGCACACACAGAGTGTGTACGCGCACATCGGCGCAGCGGCGTTACTTTCACGCGTATGCGTTCGTTCGTTTCTGCACGGCCGCCGGGGTTCGTCGGCCTGACCATCTCGCGGAATGCCACACGGAATTGTTTCGACTCGTCACCGATTTCCTTCTCGCAGCCTTCTGCGGGTCTTGGACGCTGTCGCCCGCACACCGATCGATATTACCGTTCGATTCCCGTTCGGCGTTGGCAGTGCAGATGGATCTTTCGCGGTCGATGCTTGGGTACGGATTGACATTAACACCTTAATGGCCGTTCACACAACATGTGTGTGATAGTTGGAATTGGGATATTTTTAATAACTGTATTTTATTAAAAATGTGTATGCTTACGCATGCTGAATGATTTCGTGAATTTGTATAGTTTTTTTTTAATTAATTTTTCAAAAATATTGCCGGCCCCTTAGATTAACCACAAATTAGAGATGCAGCAATTTCCATTTTATTTGTATGTCAAGGGTTTAATGTAAAACGAAGTTCTTGTCGTTCCTAGGGGACAAACTTCCATGCGTTCTTTGGTTATTATCCGGTTGATCCCGAGGACTAAAGGACTTTGTCTGGAAAGTCATTTTTCATCCCGTCCGTGGCTCGCAGTTTTTCGTACGATTGAATGTTTTCATCTTCGGTAATGAACAGCGATCGAGATGCGTTTGAGTGGTGTAATAAAAGGAAGCCGTGGAAAGTCAAAGTTCGGAAGTATTCTTGCTACGCAATTAGCGAAAGTTAGAGGTCCAATTTCGACGACGTCGCTTCCTCGAACCTTTATGATTCATTGGCTCCCGTTCGTGGAGCGTCGAAAACACTTTCCATTCGATCGTTCACCGACGAATTTCAATGTCACAGGAAACCGCGAACGTCCTCCCTCCCGCATGCCCGTTCGAAAACTCGCAGGTATTAGCGTTTTCTATCCTCCTAACGAGGAGCATCGCGGATACTTTCGGTCGCGTCTAGGAAATTTGGAGCAAGCCAACACGGATCGGTGGTCTAAAGATTAAACGAGAATTTCCCTCGTTTTCTACGATTCCTGTTCCACATTTCGAACGGCCACCGGCCTCGCTCGTCGACGCCATTACCCGCTCCGCGGCGGCCGTCGAAAGAGAACAACAATACTACTTTTTTCTCGACGGCCGTTCGTTCACCTCGACTTGGATGAGCTTCTCCGTCCGATAAACAAATTACACACGTGAACAAAGAGACGTCTCTGGAGCTCTACCTCTACCGGTACACATCGATCGTTTCGCGAGGCTGTCCGCTCGCGCGACAATCAGCGACCGTTTTCAGGTCCAGCGAGCTTGGGCTCCTTACCAAACTGTCTTGAAAATAGAAATTAATCGCGCCGCGGGGATACAAATATTCCTGCCCTGTTCCGCTCTATATTCCCATCACGGATGCACCTTGCACGCTATCACGGTCGAGGCGGGACATTTCCCGAAATCCTTCGAAAATTCTTCACGGAGATGCTTGGATGCTCCGACGACCCTACCGTTTGCTCGTGCGAGTGGAAACGAACGATCGACGACGGGCGAAAGGTCAAGAAGGAAAGCTCTCGAGCAAGTTGAAAATTCGAATAGCGTTTCGCACGATCCAGAGATCAGGATCGGGGCCGCTCGCTACAGGATGATTATCCAGGCTCGCATAACTGGCGAGGAAAGGCATGGATGTGTATAGTACGTCCCGGCGGTCGGTGGATGGAAGTCCATCCTTGATGGAGGTTACTCCGGGCCATCGTCCCACATCTCCTTGGATATGAACTTGTGTCTTCGTTCGACTTGCCGGTCGTCTCCCTTCGCTTCTCCTTCCTCGTCTCCTTCGTCCTTCTTCCTGCCACCTCCACGACCAGCGTGTCCCCGCCGCCTCGGTCACCACCACTACCACCACCGACCTAGCAGCATCCTCGCCATCCTTGTCCTCTCCCTCGTTCCGTCCTCGTTGCCTTCAGCTTGTGTTCTGTTGCGCGTTGCTTGTGTTCTTCCTCGCCACCGCCTCCGCCTCGCGCTGGATCCCCTCCAGATCCTTTTCTCCTTCTTCGGTGTCCTCAACCCCTTCCTCCGGGAGGACGACGACAGTGGCGTGAGTTACGCGCGATTCGGATTCCGAATACCGATCGACGGAGGACACGGTCTGCCCTTCGTTAAGGTTGCTCGACTAACGGAGGTCGAGGGATTCACGAGGTATCTCGATCTCTTTCGCGTTCCCTTCTTGACTGAGAGTCGGAGGTGTTTTCGTTTACTCTCCGCGAGCTTTCGTTATGGAAGAAAGTATCTCTTGCAACGATTTCACGCAAATGCGATTTCACGCAAATGCGTATTTATCTTCGAAGAAACGGGACATGGACGGTAGTCTGTCGAAAGTCTTAGAGCTTTTCGGAAAATTCAAAAACGATGAAGATCGCAAACCCGCATGCTGTTGTACGCAGTGTTGCAGATGTCCCCAAGGATTTGATGCGAAGCTGTCTTTCACGGAGGGTCCGATCGCGGAAAGTTACGTCACTGTTCCTGCTGCTGGCAACGAACTCCCTCTCGACTCGCAACAGGAACACCGCGGAAAGTCGACGAGCAAGGTGACGCGACCCGGATTACGCTCGAGTCATCGATTCCCTTCGCGGCTCACAGGGTCAAGGCACTCGCAATTCCGAAAAAGAAGAAGCTTCTCGGAAGAGGGGACATCGTATCTCCGGCTCGAATACCAAGAACTCGTAATAGATGAGCTTCCATCATCGTCGTCTTCGTCGTCCTGATCCCGAAACTCATTTCCCAGGGACGCTGATCGATTCTTCTGAATTCTTTGCTGTCTGCTTTTTTCGTATTTCCACGGAAACGGAGAAAATTTCGCATTCGCTATAAATACACGGCCACGGAGGAAGATATTATATGGGATGCTATATGGTAATGCGCTCAGCACACGGCAGAACGTGAATGGCCAAGGATTCGGACAGGTAAACGGCCCGAACGTTGAACCGACGAATGACCTCCGACAACAACGGCCCCCGTTTTCGGTGTCGAGATCACCGCCACGCCGGAATAATGCCTTTACGGCCTCGTGCTTTCGACTTTTACAGCCGATCGTTAAACGATCTCCCCTCGTCTTCCCACCCGAGCTTCCGAGCTTGTTCGCTGGCCCGTACCGAAAAAGAAACACTGCCAGGTGGAGGACCCCTTCTTCGTTTCGTATTTAATTGCTCTTTCCCGACCACCTCTGTCCATGACGGTGTCCACGACGAGGGGGCCCCTGTTGGTGGACTTTGGTTGATGGGTAGGTGATTCAAGATTCCACATATCTCGTCATCGTGGAACGATGCGTCGTTCGGTGGGTACACGATTAAACGCATAAGCGAGCTGTGCCTAGTCATCGTCTTGAGGAACGACCGTGAAAATACCTAGCAGTGTGGTGTAGTAGCAGTAAATAAGAGGGTTCAAGGAGCGTGTAAAAGGCGGACCTAGCAAGAAATTCACACTTTTTGTCTCCAGAATAGAATCTGTTTCCTCTTCTGTTGGAAGATCTTCCACCTAGAAGATCTTCAGACCTATCGAAGTTCCTCGCCCTTGATTCCAAAAAGGCGGAGAGGACACCTCGATCGGCGGGGGAGACAATTCTAAAAAAGGGTCCGAAGGAGAAAGGGGGTGACTAACCGCGTCGACCCAATGAGACCGAGGGGATTTTCAGGGACACCGGTCACAAGAGCACCGCGACGGCTCAGGGACGTCGCGGGAGGAAAGGGGAAAGGTGACACGGAGGGGAGTATGGAGGGAGAGGTAGGGGAGGAACATGGTCGAGAGAGGAGGAGGGTCTCTCTGTGTGTTCGGAACGCGGTCGAAGACACGAGACACACGGCGACCGCTCGTTACATAAGTAAGGTAAAGGATCTCCTCTTCTGCTCTCCTTGAGCCGATCCACATCCGCGATTATGCCACTTTCCATCGACCTCGCTTCACCTCGGCTCGCCTGTAAACTCGACGTGGCACGCGCGTATGCGTGCATCGGCAACGGAAGCTCGTGATTTTCTCGATGGATCGAATTCGGGCCTTCCTGAAATCGATCGCGAGCGATTCTGACTTTTCGACGTGGACGAGACTCTCTCTATGCTATTCGCTCGAGAGGATTGAACGAGAATTGAGCAACGATCGTTCGGAATCGTTCGAAGTGTTTCTGTAACGTTTGTGCTTTTTCCCAGTCATTTCATCTCTAAAGTCCTATTCGCAATGCGTTCCATCTATCAGTTTCAAATCGAGTTTCGAAATGGAAACGATGCCGAGTTCCCTGTTCGAATAAGCGGAATCTAGAAACGAGGGATTAGAGTCTGTATTCCGGGTGCGGAGGAGCGTTGTCGGGACAAAAGGAACCGTGTCACTTTTTCTGCGGAACACCTAGAGAAAAGGAAGCAGAAAATTATGCCGCCGGTTTACTTCAACCTCCGCGACATTGTTCGGGGAATTAACTGCGGGACGAAACGTTTATTAAATTCTCCATTTTCTTTCCATTTCAGCTTGACCGGTTTCAATTAAACACTGGAATCTCCTGCAATATTCTCTGACCGTCTAGTTACTTTTTACTAGACCAGTATAAAACATCTAAAAATAGTTACACACTGTAACCCATAGCACTCAAAAGGTTAAAGATGTAAAATTTAGGGTCGAACCTAATCCCGAGAGGACCTAAGCGAAGGATAGCTCGCTCGAGAGTAACGAACACGTATCAAAGAAATCGATGGTAATCAAACGGTGGTCGTTTCGGCACGCGGTTTCGTGTTATGTAAAACGATTCGCGTCGGCAGAAGACATGCCTTGCTTCGTGGACCAATTTGTTACGTTTACGGTTTTTACGAAAAACCCATTCGACACGCTGGCCCGCCTTACTCCCCTCCCATCCCCGCCCTTTTTCTTCGTTCACCATCACGATGTAAAACTAATTGGCGTGGCGTGGCACGGCTACTCGATTTACATGAGTTTTAATTAAGCGACCGTGCCAGGTTGCTCTCATCGCGAGCAAAACTTACTACGCTCGGGCCCAAATGGAATTTTCGAAGTAACTGTTACGTGTTTTACACGTCTTCCTCCCTCTCTCCTTCGCGCAACGTCCCGGATGGAGAGGGCCGATACAAATCTCCTAGATCGTAAATTCGCCTTTTTAATGCTACCTCGCGAGAGAAGGGTGATCATTCTCGTAATGGTCTCGTTAATTCGTCGGTGTATTTTCGTTAATTATTACCTCCTCCGGTTTATTCCTCTTCTTTCCTTTCTGATCGAGGAATCGTTGTCCGTGATTGTTAACCACGTCCCCACGGATGGATGAGCAGATTCGTTAAGACCTTATAGTTCTGTGAACTACAAAATGAATATCCCCACTTGTACATCACTTATAAATAATTTATTTTTTTTTCTATTTGTATGGGATTAACCCATTAGAGAATTACAAGAAAATTATTACAGTGAGATATGAAAATATAATAATGGTAATAGAGGAAAGTAAAAATATACAAATGAAAGAGAAGCGTGTAAAGATAAGAAAATTTTACAGAGAAAAGCGGTGTAGCAGCTGTTTTATAGAATGAAGAGATTGGCTGAATAGATCTAGGGTAGGATAGGTATTATTAACATTAATGATCATTCTATTGATACATGACTGGTATGTAAAATGTAAGTAATTCGATTGTCTTATATCTAATTAAAGTACCAGAAAGATTTAGATTTATAATGATTAGCTATTATTCTGTTAAATTTAATCATGAATTCTCGACAAATAAGTAAACTGGGTAATGGACTTTGATCGATAGCGACATCTATTCGAAAAGTGCTGAAAATTGTCGTGCATTGTTGTCGACAGTGAAGCGAGCTGGTTAACATCTGTTTGAAAAGTGTTTTCCAGCTCATGGATAATTTTTTTTAAAGATGTACCGTCATTTAATAACGAATGAATATGTTTTAATTGAACTGTAGGTCGAAGTTCATGAGAGGAACAATAAATAATTTCACTAAAACCTGTTTGTGAATTTCGGGCGGGTCTCGAAGAGTAGTCACCTCCTCGTGGTGAGATCCGGTAATTGGTATTGTTTTCCACTGCATAATTTTTTTGGAAGATGATGTCGTTGTATGGTCTTTAGAAAGTAATGCTAAGATTGTACAGTAAAAGACAATATCAAGCTAAGAACTACGCATTTAATTCAAAATATATCAGATTATACAATTTTAATTTTATGGTTTTTTAGTTGATAAATTTCGTTTAATGCATCGTAAAATACCTTTAGCTTTAAGCGTTTTACAATCTATTGTAAGAAAAATGTATGTTTTACAAACTATTTTTGAAGTATACAAAATTGCAATAAAAATAATATTGTTGTATTTTAAGAATTTCAAGCATCAATTAAATCCCTTAAAGATATAAACGTTTTGTCTAGAATTCATAGAATTGATCAATGATTATTTTAACATGTCGTTGTTGATAACGATGTGTAACTAGCTTATGCATTTCTCGCAAAGATGGCGCCAGCATCCAAAGGCCATTAAACAGTTTACTTTGCTGTCGATAATAATTTATGACCAGTTTGAGCATTTTTAGGAAAGATGGCACCACCTCTTTTCTTGAAGTCGATAATGTAGAAAATGATGTGATAGTGATAATGGTGCAATGTAAAAATGCATCGAGGTTTATTGGATCGATACTGTCATAGTTTTTGTTTTTCGTTTTAATAGCTTAATCTTACACTTTAGAATCATATACAAGAAGCTGTTCAATTTAAAAGTATATTTGCTGAACTCAAGGGGTATTTAATTTTGCGCCTAAGTTACCGTCGATACTTCGAGCAATCGGCGCGCTCAGCCAGCGGTCGTCATGACAACGAGCAATCATCTTCCCCCACTATTTTCGAGCAAGACCCTTCTGTGCCAGTCGTTCGCGTAGCCTCGCTAGCGGTGGGTTCGTAGTGCGTAGTTGTTGGTTGGTTCGTCTCGATGTTCATCAACTTTTCTTTCTTTATTCTCTTTTAAAAAGATCATAAAACGAACGGGGAAAACGGTGCGCCTCGGAGGCGCTGCCGCAAGTGGACGGTGCCGAATTTCATCACGGTGATTGACTCCGCTCCCGGTTCTTCTCTACACGGTCAATAATGAGGGACATGGCGGGCAAGATCGCCGAGTTGAAGTTCGAGGCACCCCTCGCACGTTTCGAGGAGGAAGACACAGCCAGCCTAAAGAATATGAATTTACTGACAGGTGTGAAATAACGCGTTGGTTTCCCCTTCTGTCTCCATGGTCTCGATCCATAATGCATTTCATTGTGCAACGCCGCGGATTTCACGAATTTAACCTCCTTGCAGATCAAAGTTTATCGCGATGTTCTCAAACAGAAGATATCTCTTTGTTATAAATGCGCGTCGCGTCAAGCTCCTAAATTACTAACGGGTCGCTCGCGAAACCGAGAGTCGTCGCTGCATCGATGACTCTCGTTTCTTCTCGAACGCCGTTGCAATTGATTTGAAACCTAGTTAGAAAGTAGGTGATGATCGTTGTTCGCTTATAAAATGAAAACGATTCAGAAATAGACGGACCCGCGATATCCACGATATTCGCGATGTTCTCTTTTAACGTTGCCTAAAAAAGGCGTTCCAAGACACCGGTGCACGCAAGCACCGTGTAAGCGGAAATTTCGAAACCGAAAGAGTTTCTCGGTAGCTGGAACAGGTTTCGTTCGATGTGTAAATGCGTGTGCACGCGTGGTCACGCTCATTTTGTGGACGTGCAAATTAAATGACGAGGGTGGCTTCGTATAGGCAGCGGTGAAGAAGCGACCTTCGGGCGACAAACGTGCGACAAAAGGCTACGTCATGCGTACAATTGGTGTCTAATATCCTTCGTGTACACTTTAACTCTCGTATTACTTTTCACGACATCGTAGAACACACATCGTTGAAGATGTGGCCTCGAAATGACGGCAGGCTCGTGCATATAGAAACGCAAAACTCATATTATATGTACAAACGTACGGTGCACGGTCCCCCAGTAGAAAAATGATGGACATTTAATCCTAAAAACATTCGATCCGCTATGCGTCACTGCCGTATACGCAAAAGTACGATCCTTCTCGTTTCCTTTATGTAACTGATAATATACCTATGACAGATGTAAATTAACACCTGCTCGTCTTTTAAACGGAATACGTTTACGCATTATTCTATCAAGAAGCTTTTCAGTGGTTTATGTATCTTCCTCGTGATACGCCCCTGTACGTACAAACGGTAGCCCATTATTGGCTGTAAGATTTATCGCTTCCTATACGGATCGAACTGTCTTGTTTACTTTTCTTTCGATTCCGTTAGCGACCGGTAGACTTTGACGCGCGTTGCTAAATTTATAAGTAGTGTGGATAATTGCGCGAAGAGAATATGAGTACTGACGAAGAATCTTCTTTTTTGTTCTATTTAGAACAATTATTGGACACAAGTTTGAACACGAGCTACGGGGAGAATTGTAACGCAAACGAGACTGCGACCACACACGAAAATGGCACCGACATTCTCCAGGAGGGGACGTTCAGCCCCTTCAGCGGTAGTCTCGAGGACCTCGTTAACACCTTCGACGAGAAGATAACATCCTGCTTCCGCGATTACGGTACGGACGTTGAGTCCCTGGCACCCGTGCAAGTACGGACCCAGGAAGAAATTATGAACGAGTGCCAGTAAGTTTCTGGAGCGTTGACGAATCTTTTTTTTTAAATGTATCGCCGTTGTCGTAAAATGCACAATAGCCAAAGAAGAAAGAAGGTGGGGATATCTTGGCGCAGTGATCTCATTTTTTATAAAGACTCGCGTGTATCCGTTATAGAAAATTGTCTAAAATATTCGAATAGCAGCCATTTTAAAAATGGTGGCCCTAACTCGATTAATATAAAGCAATTGCTTGTGAGATCCAGCAATCTCCACGTTTCTTTCTTCTTTTTCTTTCATCCATCACCGGCAAGCGGCCTTCTTCTAATCAAGTGCTGTCAAATAAAAGAAAAACCGACTACGCACAAGTGAAAATTACGTTGGTACGTGCGCGCGATTGAGAAGTTTCTATTACCCTTGGGTCACGCGATATCTCTCGTGTATGTGTACACACACAGTTATACCGGTTTACACGGCAACATTCGATGATCGAAAAAGTAAAGCTGCCGGCTGCTGCACGGCGGCTCGCCGGCCAAATGAATACCCGTGAAGATTGCTCGCGTTATCGCGTTGAAATTGTCGCGTTTACCTTGAGATATCTATTTACTACACCGCCAGCAACTCCTCGATCCTCTTTATACAGTATGTAATGATAGTCGCGCCTTGGTTCTCTCGCGCGACCGGAAGTAATCGTTTTACGGCCATCAACGTTACGATATTATCCGCGCGCGGATAATAATTATAAGTCTTGTCCCGTCGTTCACTCTTTCAATGATATAATTCAAAGACGTCAGCCCGCGTGTGCGCGTCGTTTAATGGAACTTTTTGCGCGCTGCTTTATAGGCCGTACAAACGAGGTGCAAATGTTACACCATTACGGTGATTCTATCGGTTGTTTCGCCTTGTAATATATTATACGTATACCCCGTTTAAGTAATCTCGTGTTAACGCTTTCTTCGACTCTCGTTTAAAGGCGCGCAAACAGTTTCACCCGATCTACAGCTACGGCTAAACCAATATCATCGCTTAGAACCGTTGCTCGTATGGTTTCATTAAGAAGCGTTACAGCTACTTGCGTTGTATCTCCCGATTGACACGGTTCAAAGGGTATTATCCTATCGCCTCTGTCGACGGTGCATGATCTTGCCACTTTCCACAAAGCATATTTTCTTTTTGTCTTTAACCCCTTGACGTACAAATAAAATGGAATTCGATGCGTCCGAAAAATACTATTTAATTTGGCTCAACTGAACGATTACGTGCAAGCTTAAAAACAGAAAATTTTATTTTGAAATTTGCATTGTTGTGTAACATTTAATCGGGTTGATATATTAAGTAAAATTATAAAATAATAAATTAGTAGTTCTGTAAAGTATGAAACATTTTAAAACATTTTGGAATACGTAGACAAGATCTTGACGTCTCGAAGACGTCGAAGTTTACAATGGCACATGAAATGGATGACGTCTCCGAGACGTCATTACATCAAGGGGTTAACTCCGAAGAAGGAACTTGTAAATTTATTCGAAGGATATCTCAACGTATTCTTTTTTTAATTATGTTCGAATTAAAATTAGCAGCCTGTTTTTGAAACGAGACTCCGTGTATTCGTTGCAAGCCCGATCTTTAAGATCACGGTATCGATTTTCCAGCAGAAAAGTGTGCCGCCACCGAGCACTCTCCACGCTGCTACGTTTGCGGCGCGCTCCGCAGCTTTCTCTCCGCGCGTAGTGGACACACAGGCCCGCGTAACAAGAAAGAGTATCTGCTCACCTTCTAATTAGACTATCGTCGCGAGCAGCTCGACGATCGATCGATTTCCAAACGCCGGACGATTAACTCGTACGCTTCGTTATCGTTCGCGTATTTTTTTCCCCACCGCCATCGCGCTTTCTCGGTTCCAACCTTAATGAAGCAGTTTTATCGACCGTGTGTAGCCACGAATTATGTAACCGCTTTCCGTGCAAAATGGTATCGCGCTAGAAATTCGCAGCTAGACAGGGAGAGGAGAGACAACAGCCGTTCCAGAAATAGAGTTCTGCAATTAAAGGCAAGGTCGAGGGAAAGAGAGACCGCGCAAAAAGCGAAACGTCGTGAAAGTTGAGGAGGGGCCGACACGAGAGAGGATTCGAACGTGCGGACGGAGAAACGCTTAGAGACGATTCCTATGGAGATTCTCCGTGAAAAATCCACGGTCGTTTCCCGCTGCGGCGCAGGTGCCTAACCGAATTATGTACATCCCGCCACGTAACGAGCCGATGCAGGTGAAGTTCAGCGAAGCGCAAAATTGTATCTTCCTCGGCGCGGAGTAACGCACCGGCCGGGGCTCTTAAACCCGTTTCAGCTCCACCGGTTGTGCATAAATTTCTTTGAAGTCACGCCTTTCTCGAAATCCGTCCAGACGCGTCCTGCGCGCGTTGCCTTTCGTCGAGTTGATCGTCAAAAGATGAAAGAAAAGGTACGCGATAGATCCGTGAAAACGCAGCCAGGGACCGCCGGAGTTATTATACGAAAAACCTTTTGGAGATCGTATCGGGGGGCAGAGAATTAACTCTCGCCCGCTGGAGGAGATCAGGCTGACCCAAACGCAATTCTTTCAGAGCCGTGTATTATACAGTAGCGGGCCAAAGTTTAAGACCAAAGAGTCAACGAAATTAGAGTAACTAATTTATAAGGAATAACATGATAAACCTTTTCTCGTCTTAAACTTTTGTCCGCTACTGTACACATACGTGCTTACCTGCTGGCGCCTACCTGGGACTCCTGCTTTCATCGAAATCGCAGTTGAGTTAGGTTTATAGGGAAGATAGGTTTAGGCGTGTTTAATAGACTCCTGTTTCAATTGTGATAAACCTAACTCCGTATTGAAGCTTCCTCCTTTTGTTCGACCGCTATCGAGATCCACAGGAGAGGAATTGCAGGGGGAAGGTAAATCGAATTGTTCCGGCTCGCCGGTTGTTTCATAAGGAGATTTTTATTAACGTTCCCGACTCGACGCTCGAATTACACGCGAACGGGTGTTGATACAGCAGCGGTCGACCAAGTTCGCTTTCTTCGAGGAAGAACAAAACCAGCGCCACCCTTCTTCTGCTGACTTACGTAACCGAGGTTTCGCGACGTGTCGTTCCGTGGAACCTGCTGCTTCTTCGAAATTTCGCCATCCTCGAGGAGACATCGATTCGAGGTCGGCCCGAAGACTCAAAAGCTCGAGTTATTCGCTAGGAGTCGAGAGGTCAATGGCCGTGAGGTTCGCCAAGGATCATCGGACACGTGCTGGTGTCGCACGTGTCTCGTTCGACATCCTCGCCGCTTTCATATGCATGCATCAAGCCGGAAAGAATAAACGCATCCGTGCGCGTATATCCGGCGCATTGTTCCTAATCCAATTTGTTGCTAGACGGAGCTCCTCTCCCTCGCGGGAGAATCGCGTTGTACCACGAATAAAACGCGTCTCTTTTCTTTCAAACCAAGGTCGTCGGTCCGATGGATGTGTCCGCCTTTGAACCGGGAAATGGTAGCCCTGCTTTTGCCACCCGAAAGCTTTTCTCACCCCGTGCCGCGTAATTTCCTTTCCTTTTTCACCTCTGCGCCACCCTTTTGAGGCCACAGACCGTAGACCGTTCGATGAATATTTCGTGTCTTCCCTCTATTTTGCTCTTGATACAGCTTTCTGCCAGAAGTGGTAGAATCAGGTGTGCGGTTACGAAAAGAACAGTCTGAATGTTAGAATATTATAGTGCACATTCGGACAATGATTGTTATTTATTCATTATATCGACAGGGTAAACCCTTCGCAAAAGCGATTGCACGGGACGCGGATAGAAAGACGGAAAAATAAGCCATGCTATGAGAATTAAATAGTATAAGTGACGGTAATAGTAATAACATAAAGATCGGGGATTAAGCATGGTTGCGAACAGTAGCGATTATCGAGAGTACTTGAATGAAGTAAAAGAATTGAAAATGATTTGCACTGATCAGCAAACCATTCGAACAATTTATGTTATAAATGAGTTATAAATGTGTCGTCCTGCGTCATCTAGTTGTAGCTTATTCTACTCAAGAAACAGAACACGAATGTTCCCCGAAAGGGTGAAGGGGTGTTAAAAATGGCGGACTCTGCGCGCGACACGAAAAGGGAGCAAAGGTACTCCTGAAAATCCGAACCCCAAGGAACGCGCCGGGTCGGTAACGCGATCAGAGTTACGAGAAATCGTGCGTGATCGGATCGAAAGAGGGGGAGCCCCATGAAAATTTGATCTCTGTGTTTTGTTCCGTCGTTCGTATCGAGCCACCCTACCGGATGGACAAACGTCAATAAAGCAGCGCACGCGCTTTACCGGTCGACCTATCCGACGTTTCTCGACCACTGTACTCCCTTTCTCACTCCCTGCTGCCCCGTTTCCTGCGGTTCAATTTATTTATCTATGTCGGAGGAAAGAGCATGAAAAGAGGAACATCGATACGGAAGAGAACCGTGTCGGAAATGGCCCGGTTCCTTTGCCATCTCGATCCATTCATTAGGAAACACGGTACCGCTTATCGAGTTCTAATCGGTCCGTTGTTCGTGGATTCCGTGCTAATTTCGCGATTTCGTTGCTTTCACCGGATATAGGACACGTTTTTTGGTTCGATCAGGGCGATCTGTTTGCAAACGCTCGCAGTTTTTGCTCGTGACATGCACTTGCGTCTGCGTTACGCAACAGATAGCGTACGAGAAGCGTGTGTACAAGCCTCGTCACGGATCATTGAACCAGAGAATGAATTAATAAGCAAGCAGATAGATTTGCCTTTCCGGGAATTCAATTTCACTGCCTTTTTCTCCTCTCGGCCTGCGGGGAAATGTACGGGTGGCCGCTCGAAAAGCGGCTACCTACCGAAGGGTGGCGAAACTCATTCTTTTCTTCTCCAAGCACAGCGTCTAATACATGTAATTAGTTTTTAATTGTCCCACGCGCGCGACTGTGAAACTCGAATAAATTTTGAACGAAGATATAACCGTGGGCGCGTGTTCCCACGATTCTTTCGCGAAAACGTGTGTTCGGTCTGTGTGTTTGGCTGTTAACTCGCTCCGGGTGATGCGACCAACGTACACACACGCGCGCACGCACGCACACGTACGCGTAGAATGAAGTCACTGCTTTAATGCACTCCGGGTATTAACGAGAAACTCAAGTGGGTCGAATTGACCTCCATTTGTTAATCCAACACCATCGACCGGCCTCTGCGCCTCTTGTGCATGCTCCTTTTATTCCGGGGAGCCGCTCGAGCGTGCCGCGGCCGCAGCGCACATGCTACGCGTAAAAAAAGAAAAAGTGCTTGCTCTAGCACTGGGACAGTCGATCCGATCGATAAGAATGATTGCGTACGGGAAGAAAGATCCGAAGGCTACCGACAGACCGTGAAACCCGTGTGTGTTCGGCTGGCTAATTAAATCTAATCGATTCGCTCAAGTTCAACTTAACGCTTAGCCGACTGAATGGGCAGATCTTCCATTTTTTCCTCGACAAAGCGCTGTCATTGATCCTATTTACTTTTGTTATTAGTTAGTCTTGAACTAGCGTTGTTCACGGTTGGTGAAATGCATTTTTTGCTTTCTAAAGTACAATTTTCAGTAAATTCAACGCTAGCTCAAGACCGACTAATAACAAAAGTAAATAGGATCAATTTCTTTGTTGAGAAAGAAATAGGAAACCTCCATGTTTGGTTGGCTATGTGTTAATCTCGGAAATGAACAGGGGGAGGAAGACAAGCTTAATGGAACGAATACGTAAAAATGGTGAATAGGGTCCCGTTCGTTTGATCGTGAAATCCCCCCCGTCGTCGTAACTGTTATCCAATCGAAATTGTTTGCTCGTCGAAGGTGTGAGAAAGGAGGCCCGGCTACGATAGGATCTCGTTCACGGGCACCGACGATCTCACGCGGAAATTCGTTTCCTTAGAATGGATGCATTGTCATCGAGAAACGGGTTGCAACTCCGTTCGCGCGAGATCGCGAGGCGGCTTATCTTCACGCTCGTTGGTGTACGCGTTTGTACGCGGCTCCAGTAACGCCTACGAGAAGTCGAGTGATTCACACGGGGTCCCAGAAAACGGACACTTCGTCCGATGCGTCGTCTATCTCCGTTTCGCCAGAATCTTATCTCCGTAGCTTTTGTCAGCGGTTTCGACGCGATAAGCACCGCCTCTATGGGAGTCGTTGCGACGATGCACGCGTTGCCTCGAAGCTCGGATCGAGGATCTCGATGACGTTCGCATAATTGTTCTCGGTTTCGGATCTCTCCCGTCTGGTGTGTCCAGTGGCACGCTTCAACTTCGTAGACCCAACAAAAAGACTCCTTACGACAGACACATGTGGTCAAGCTTGGTCTTCCTTCCCAATATTTAAATGACGCTGCTTTACTTGTCCTGCGACGCTTTGTGGTGGAGTTATTCGCACCCAACGTCGTCGGTAATAGACACAAGCCTGGGCACGACAGAGCTAGCCTTCGCGACACAGAAAGCTCAAAACGCACAATAGATTGTTCTCGGCTCGCCAGGATTCGGCGATGCAATCCTCGTTTGCGACACGTTGTTCTCGTCGCTTGCTCGGTTTAATACTAGATTTACGGGACTTCAGGAGCAAAGTTTGCAAAAACAATTACTATTATTCGCAACAATTTTTGTTGACTTTTATCGATGGAGTGATACGAATATACCCTAATCTATGTTCCTCTCAGCTCTGCAACTTCAAATTCTGCATATGTATATTAGAAATAGATATACAAGAAATGTCCGTAAATGTAGCGTTAAACATAGAATATGTCGCGGCGGTACCTAGATTTTCTCAGAACCCGTTGCTCCGAATTTCAACGCGCCATTGTCGTCCCCTAAATCCATATATGTTTTCTTTGTAATAACGTGGAATTCGATATTACTGTAGACTCTGAGAAGTAGCGTTAAGCCGTTCGGTCGACGATTAAAAATAGCAGCCGCTGTTGCTCGATTTCATAGTTTCGAAACGGCAGGGAGGGACAATTTAGCAGAAGGATATGAGTCAGCCGTTTGCGGTGTCTCTGTATACGCAATTAGTGACAGACGGCCAAATTTAATGTGTTTCAGGGAAAAATTTGCTTGTATGCTCGTTCACATGGCGTGCCCTAACGAGAGTTCTCTTTTTCTTTTTCTTGTAGAATGTGGTGGACGATCACTGGTACGTTCGGTAATATATTGCCAATAGATTGGAGTAAATCGTATGCCAGAAAAATGCACATGCCTGCACTTAATTTAAACGAGGCACCGGTCTCGCACGAAAGGTAAGCTGTAGCTGTAGCGTTTTAAGCAGTTTTCTTTCGGCTCTGTTCGCTGCTTTTTCATTCAACAAAAATAATAGCTTCGAGACGACCACGGAACGTTTTAGATGTGTTTGTTCATACGATTTCGCGATTAATATTTGCAAATTGGACGCTTTCGTTTTGTTTGCTATAGACCTGAACTAGAGGATTTAAGTAGCGAAGACGAGGCTGTCGCAACTGATTTGGACATGCATGCTTTGATCTTGTCCAGTAGCACCGATACTCACAGTCCAGAGGAACCGTTAAAGACTGCCGAAGAAGTACTCCGTGAAATAGACGATATCATGCAGGTAAACATCACACAGTTTCCCCGATAAACAAATTGTGTAAATTTACATAAAGAAAGAGGAAGAAAGGGATAAATAATCTATTTTTTGTAGGAGAGTCCATCGATGGAAAGATCCCCGGATTCCGACGGCTCTTTGTTAGATAGCGACGAAGCTTTGGAGAGGAGCAGAGAAGTTCTGGGTTCTCCGCTGCACGAGAAAAGTATATTTTCATTAACAGATCTGAAACAATAAACTGCATCAGAATGGGCCTCATAACGGTGAATTACGATCGTTTATTCTAGAGTTAAAACAGCTCACTTCCAGTCAGTTGACCGAGTTGCTTGGGGAAATGGAATCTTTGGTCGGAGCTCTGAGCGAGACTCTGATCGCAGAACTTGCGTTGCGCGATGAACTTGAGTACGAGAAGGAGTTGAAGAATCAGTTTATCTCGTTGTTGTTAGCAGTACAAAATCGACGAAGACAGCATCATGTCACGAAGAAGAGAAATCAAATGCAAAATGGTACTAGTCCTTTGCCGCAGCATAGATCGCTTCAAGAGTCTAAGGTATTTCACGATTGCCTTAGGGTTAATTAACATACGTGAACTCGAAATGTTTCATTCTTATGGTATTACTTTCAGTATTTAACCACTGTAATTCCTTATCATACGGACAACGGCCCACCAGACAATCAGGCCTTGCAAGTTCTCATAAAAAGTAAGTTATAATATACGGATTACCTGGGTGTAATTGAACATTCAAATGTAATACTTTATCTTTCAGTATTAAAAGCGATTAGCGAGGACAGCCCCACTGTACCTACTTTGTTAACAGATTATATACTCAAAGGTAATTAAACTTTAAGATTTTTTAAGTAAACGTATTAATATACATATAAGAGTAATTCTTTCTTTCAGTACTATGCCCCACTTAGTGAGCAAACCGTGTGAAATTCCCGAGAACATCGGTAAAAACGCAGAAGAAAGATATTAATTATTGACGAATACAATCTGCTCTTTTCTTGCCAGTACGCTTTCAGCCGTTGTTGTGCCGCATATTTTTGCGTTAAGGCAGGTGATTTTGCTTATACATTGTCTCGAACTACTCTCTGTACCGATAGTAGATTTATAGGTAGGTAGAGTCCGTGACGCTCGCATCTAGTCTTACTTTATATATTACCATGTGTATATTATTTCACATGAGATACATTTCTAATTATCTATGTATGCGATCTATGAAATACCTCTTAATCGTGTACAACATAAAATTTTCATTTTTGTATACGTCATCGTGAATTTCAGTTTTTTGTAATTTTTTGTACATAAAAATCTTATTGAAATATGTAAGAAAATTTTGCTATATTACCGGAAATACTTATATTTATGTAGAAAAATATACCTATTAACTTGTAGATTACAACATATAAATTTATGAATTTTAGTGTATATTGTTGTAATGCCCATGTACCTAGAATTATCTAATAACGTATAGCGCAAAAATAAAGACATCTTGTTGCTGGAATAATTCCACGAATGTACACTTAAAGTCTGTTTGTTAATTACATACATGAAAGATGCCATTAAACACTGTGTACGTACAGCGACACAGTTCTGCACATACAAATATTGTGTTTGTTGAAATAAAGAAATAAATTGAACAACCTTACTATAGTGTATTTTTTATATATAAAATGTGTTAAGTTTCTTTTTCCATTGATATTAGTTTTTTTGTATTCACTTGTATTTGTGTAAGTTTCGAAAATTAGGAAATAGAAACGTTGCAATCGGTCAAATGTGCATTCTATTATTATCACGAGCAACACGTGATACATTTAAAGGTGATCGTTGTGTAATAAAACATTTTCATCGTTGATAGTGCTTTTTTGGCTATTTTATTTTAATAGTTATTAATTATCAGCAAAGCTACTATTTAAATAGTTGGAAACATGTATAAAGATGGCTGAAAAGTACAAGACGAGCGACTTTTGGTCTTCACTAAGACTGGTTCAAATACGTACGCTGAACGTGAGAAAATGTTCTTCTATTAATTAATTAAACCAATAATTAGTATACACGTAATGAGACAAATTCCGTGATCCTTTCTTAATTATTACTCTAAAAGTTATACTTAATATTCCTTTGAATGAAACCTAACCTAAGCTTCTTATACAGTGAAAATTAAGAAAGGAGATTAATGAACAATTAACTTTATTGTGTGTACACAAATGATTCAAAACTAAAAGTAATATTTTTTTATTTTTTACGTAGATGCCTACACTTCGACGTTTAGCAGAAGTGGCTGCTGTAGGAGGTATTATAGTTGGAATTACTGGTCACATTTTTCGAATTCTCTTTGAACACAAAATACGACAAACAGTAACTTATAAAAGAGTATTGGAAATTTTACATAATCACGAGAAAGCTGTTAATTATTTGGGGGAACCGATAAAGGAAGGAAGAATAATAATTAATCTTAGTGACAATGATATTCATAAGTTTAGTGTAAATGTGAAAGGAACTAATACCAAAGGAAAATTGAATTGTGAATATAAAGTTCAACCAGATAATAAGACTGAAATACAGAAGTTAGAAATTAAGTTTGATAATCTTCCTAACAAAACTTTTGTGATCCATGAAATTCAATATACATAATAATGAAATATATAGCTTTTTTCTGTTTTTCTCTTATATGTTTGTGGTATTGCTTAAAAGTTTACAAGAGTTTGTTATTATACAAGCTTCAAAAGAGAACCAATATGGTAACTTAATTGTATTATATTAATAATTAAATAAAAATCATTAGTCTATCTGAATGTCTGTAAAGGCATATCAGTAACACCTTTGGGAACTTTAAGACCTCTTCTACTATAGCCAAATCCAGCTTGAATTATATGTATAGCAGCTTCAACAGTTAATTGAATATCACGATGATTACCAATGTAAGGGTTTACTTCTACAAGATCTACAGCATTAAGTCTGTTAGTTCTATAGAGCACTTCCATTATATGAACGGCTTCCCTAAGTGATAATCCACCACGTACTAAAATAGATAAACTTTATAAATTCTAAATAAGTAAAACGAAAATTGCTCAAGTATACAAAATTTACCAGGAGTTCCTGTACATGGTGCTTCTAGTGGATCTAGTGAATCAATGTCGAAGCTGACATGTAGTGATTTTGATTCATTTGGATCAATTTTATTTAATGCCATATAAACAACATCATGAATGCCTGAAGGAAAAATATCAATTAATGAATGACCTATATATGTTATGAATACAGAGTATAAAGTATTACCATATCTTTCAACATCTTCCATACCAAAAGCAGTAATACCAAATTTTTCAATTACCAACCTTTCATAACTATCCACAGATCTTAACCCAATATAAGCAACATTTCTAATAGATAGCCTGTAAATAATTATAATATAATTCCATCTGTTATATTTTAGAAATGCTGTTACAATATATTCATAAATTACATTGGTTGTTGCCAATCCATTCCTGGAAGATGTGGCCAATAATCGGCTAATTCAGAAGTTAATAGTGCTACAGGCATTCCATGAACATTTCCACTTTCACTGGTTTTATTTGTGTTCAGATCTGCATGAGCGTCAACCCATATAACACCTACATCTCCTTTTTGCTTTAAAAGTATCATATACACTTAATATATGATTGGTATAATGTTAACTAATGACAGTTGACAACAAAATGATTAGCATTAAATACTGCTGCTTTTGTTATACCTTGACATGACCATCTATGGTTCCAACACCTAAGCTATGGTCTCCACCAATAGTTAAAGCTCTTCGATCTTCTTTTAAAATTTCTTGAACTTGTTCAGATAAACATTTAGTACAACCAGCAACATCGCCTAAGTGTGACATATTATTTACACCATCTATATTTTTTGCCTTATATAAAATGTTACCATAATCTTTGACATCTAACCCTTTCAAATATGTATAGTCAAAGTTAGATTTGCAATTCTTAGAAGTATTTATAATCAGTAGAATAGACAACAATAATTACCTAATAATTCTAATTCTTTTACTAATCCCGCTGTTCTAATTACCTCTGGACCATGTGCTACACCTTCCTTACGCTATATTTATCAATGCTTTATTATTACTGTACACAGTATTACTTCATTTTTTATTCTATATAGGTATACCTGTCCTTTCTCGAATGGTACTCCAAGTATTCCAACTTTGCCGTAATTGCGCTTTCCAAGTCCGACAATAACGTTTTGTATTTTCCTTAATGTATGCATTTTGTATCTGTCGTTTTAGCACAGAATTTAATGCGGTAAAGTATCTATTTATTGACCTACGCCCTCATGACTTTTGTAATACAGATAACATACAAGATTTACAATACATAAACATTATATATACGTCACGTAATTGTGTAACATGTGGAAGTCTAAAAAATACGATAATGTTTTATGAAATTGAGTGATTACTATTTAAGGGATATTAAATTACTGTGTACAATTAATAAGTGATAGAAATATTTTTAATGTATAATAATAATTTTAATATTATTAGTAATACAGATATTATATATATTAGAAACAATTAATTATAATAATTATTTATAAAACAAATCTTAATTCTGAAAATGCTTTGACAGATTTATTTGGGACCAACCATATTTTCTGGCCTCACCCATTCATTAAATTGTTCTTCAGTTATACCATTCTTTAATGCCGATTCCTTCAATGTGAGATTTTCTTTATGAGCCTGTTTTGCGATTGCAGCAGCCTAAAGTAAAATACATATTTTACGTTATATTAAAAAATTGTAACCAATCAACTTCTTACATTAAACAATTCTAATACCTTATCATAACCAATATGTGGGTTTAATGCAGTAACAAGCATTAAGCTTTCATTCAAAAGTTTAGCAATGCGATCCTTATTCGGTTTAATGCCGACAACGCAGTTCTTTGTAAACGTTGCGCTTGCATCGCCCAATAGTCTTACAGATCTTAAAGTATTAGCAACAATTACAGGTTTGAACACATTAAGTTCAAAATGACCATTGCTGCCGCCAATAGACACCGCGACTTGGTTGCCCATCACTTGACAGCAAACCATGGTTAGTGCTTCGCATTGCGTCGGATTAACTTTACCGGGCATAATGGAACTTCCTGGTTCGTTTTCAGGAAGAGATAATTCTCCTAATCCGCAACGAGGTCCACTTCCCAAAAATCGAATATCATTGGCTATCTAAATAAAAATTCTATATAATACACATATATATATACACAGAGATAATTACACTGTTTGAAATTTTATTTTTTTTTAATTGAATATTACTTTAATGTACCTTCATCAGCGAAACCGCCACTGTATTAAGTGCACCATGTACTTCCACCATAGTATCTTTAGTAGCTAATGCTTCAAATTTATTAGGTGCAGATACAAATGGTAAACCAGTAAGTTCAGCAATCTTTGCAGCTGCTTTCTCCCCAAAACCTTTGGGTGCATTCAAACCAGTACCTACTGCAGTACCACCAAGTGCTAATTCATATAGTCTTGGAAGAGTATCCTTTACTCTTGCAATACTGTTACAAACTTGTGATGCATAACCTGTGTTAAAATTATTTATTGATAAGCTGGTAGCAGATACTTTATAACAACTAAGGATGTAAAAATATGTTGATATCAACCTGAAAATTCTTGTCCTAAAGTTAAAGGAACTGCATCTTGAGTATGAGTTCTACCAATTTTTATAATATCCTTCCATGCATTAGCTTTTTCATTTAATGCATTATATAATTTTTCTAAACCAGGAAGTAACACTTTGTTGATTTCTAAAGCAACTGCTATATGCATGGCTGTTGGAAATGTATCATTACTGCTTTGAGATTTATTTACATGATCATTTGGATGTACAGGATTCTTTGAACCAAGTTTACCACCAAGTATTTCAATTGCTCGATTTGAAATTACCTAAATAAAATTTACAGATTAGTTAAAAATATTAAATTAAATTATTAAATACTCTGCAATTAAATCATTTTACAATATGTTAATAAATACCTCATTGGTATTCATATTTGTCTGTGTGCCAGAACCTGTTTGCCAAATTACTAATGGGAAATGTTCATCATAAAGGTCTCCACATATAACTTCATCTGCGGCTTTACTAATAGCATCTGATACTTTTTCATCCATTCCAAATTCTTTATTTACTAATGCTGCAGCTTTCTTTAATATGCCCATTGCAACAATAACACCATACTAGAAAAACAAAAAAACATAAAACTTGATCTAAAAACATACTAGATATGTACAAAGAACATTAATTAGAATAAAAGAATCAGGTTTTCTTACGGGCATGCGTTCAGATTTATCACCTATTGGAAAATTTAACATTGATCGCATTGTTTGCGCTCCATAATATTTATTGGCTGGAACTTTCAGCTCACCAAAAGTATCCTTTTCAGTTCTAAATTCACCATCAGATTTCTGAAATTATCATAATAAAAAATCATTAAAACAACAAATAAAATTATGTATAAAAATTTGTGGTCCATTTACCATGATGAAACAGTAAATTATATAACAACTGAATGGATACAGCTTTAGAATGTATTATAATAAATTGAGCAGGGGAAACTGAAGGCCATTCAGTAAAGCAATTTGTGATAATATGTATGTCTGTACCTACTTAGATAAGTTTTTGCGTTTGTGAAATCTCAAATTTAAAAGATAAGAATTAAATAAAAATTAAAAAATATGTAATAAGAAAATATAAATGTTATACTTTACTGTTATTATATTTAATATATACTAATACTATTTATTAAAGAGGAATAATTTGACTCATACCATTGCTGCTTTTTCATACAATTCACTAAATACTTTTTATTTCTACTAAAGAAATATATTTCGCACTACATGCAATGTATTTAATTAAATCTTAAATATGTTCAATTGTTATATTACCAATGATATGACATTTAAAATAAAATGGCGCCAAATTTAATTATTTGTTATTATACAATGTTATTTGTACAATATTTTTTAAAGTTATTTTAGTAATAAGTTCGGCGATTATGTAAAAAGACTGACGATTCAATACAAAAATTGTGTATAAGAAAATTAAAAAAAAATAAATGCCAGAAAATATACGAAAAATCGTTAACTACATTTATGAAACTGTCATGAAAATAATATACTTTTCAGTCATAATATGTATTTCATATGACAAATTTATACCTTGTTTTTAAAAACTGCTGATGTACTTAATGACAGCCTTAATGCTAAAAATGCTGATGATTCCTTTAATTCCAATAATCCATGATTAATAACTGAACGTTTCAACTGATTTAATATCATTTTAATAATTTCCAATGTTTATTTCTTTTAATAATTCTTTAAAATATTAAAGAATTGAGCAGATTGAATAACCGATATAGAATAAATTAGAAGTACATAGCTGAGCAACCTGAAAATTGAGCACAAAATATATAATGAATAGATCCTAAATCGAGTAGTTGGAGCCTCTGATTTGATTGCAGTTGCAGATAAAAACATCGATACTGCGCATGAATTAACGACATAGCGGTTGACTTCTTTTTACAATTTATTAATTAATTTTAACTCGCTTTGTATTATTATACTCTAGTAATTTAGTAATCCAACTGAATAGTAATATGCTCATTAGCGTTCTCCAAAATTTTAAACCTATATCGCTACTGATATGTGACATATTGTGAGGCCAAATGAGGACAGGAGTTCTCGAGAACACCTCCTTCCACTACGTACCTACCGTAGGAGACGCGGGTACGTGAGCTCAGCGTGTCGGACGATTTCGGGGAATCAAGAGAGAAAACAAATCAAAGTCTTTTTCTCTCGCTCTTGAAGCGCTAAAATCCAACCAATGTGAAAAGCACGCCTGCGACATGGGTTGCGCGAGATCTTGACTGCCTATTATTCTTATTTTTCGGTATACAAGGAAAATTCAATTTTAAAAAATGAATTATTTTTAGACATGTATAGTATATGCATAATTTTATTTGCATTTTTTTAAATAGTCTAAAGGTAGATACAACTTCGAATTATAGAAATAACAGCTATAAAAGTTCTCAAATTTATTTACAAATGTTATATTATACCATTTTATTTATTTTTTTTTTTAATTAATGCTTTACTTTTTTTACACGTTGTAGTCCAATAAATGTATGCGTGCATACGCATACGGTTAAGTATTAGCAACTTATAGTGGCATACAGTAATTATACAATTTACCTTTTGGCAATATATAAAATTATTTTTAAATTTCCCGCATTTTAATAACGTTAATGATGCCATCTCTCCAAAAAGTGTCCAAACTGGTAGCAAACACTTATCGACAAGTAAGTAAAAGTGGTAACTGACTTTGATAAGGCCTGCCATCTATCAAAGAACCTCGCAAACAACTCATACATTTTTACCAACAATAAAAAGAGACAGCGAAAGAACGACATAGCTGCTCCACCTATACGGTAAAGAATCGAACTACTTCGTTATCAGTTTGAATCATTTATCAATAGATGGAGCTGCAAACTAAAGTTGCTTAATTTATGCGCGAAAATTTAAAATTAATTTTTTTTTTTGTCTTTTTACTTAACTTTTATTTCTCCAAAGTCTCACTTGCTTTTGATACAATATGATTAATCTCCAGTTATAGACTAGATAATTAGATAATTTAAATAGCTTGTCATTAAGTTGAGAAAATTTAATATTTTTACTAGGTTGTACGTGACAGTTATACGAAAATTAGTACCACCCTCTCACCGGGATGTAAATAAACATTGAACATGTAAATGAACAGACCAGAGGATGTAAATAAACATTGACAATGTAAATAAACATTGCGAAGGATGTAAATAAACATTAAGAATGGAAATAAACAGACCGGAGGAAAGGAACTCGGGCCCAACTATGGATCTGTCACCACACAGTAACAAATAGATCATATGGCAGGTCATGGCAGGCATCAAAACGTGATCAGAGGATCTTAAAATGTGTTTTCCGCGACAAAAATTGTTTCGAAATATTTTTTTCTTGCAATAGCATCCTTGTATACCGAAAAATAAGTATAATGACGAGTCAAAATCTTTCGCGGTCCATGTTGCGGGCTTGCTTTCCACATTGGTTGGTTTTCAGCGAGGGAGAAAGACTCATTTGTTTTCTCCCTTGATTTCCCGAAGTCGTCCGAAATACTGAGCTCACGTACACGCGTCTTCTGCTGTAGTGTGCGTAGTGGAAGGAGGGGTTCTTGAAAACTCCTGTCCTCAGTTTGGCATCACACATGGGATGCCGCTTAGTGTTCTTAAACTTGTTTCTCTATCTGGTTGCAACTGGTATTACTAGACAGTTGCTGTTTTCTCTTGGAAGCATTTAAACTAGATGAAAATGGTAACATGTTAGCTTGTGTTTACTGATTTTTAGTTTTTGTATCGTTTAGTAATGGCTAAGTAAAATGTCGTTGTTAACTGTTTTCATTGCCGAAGGCTCTATTATTCGCTTGTCTTCTGCATTTATAATAATATACCGTTGGCTTGTGCATTCTTTAAACAGATGACGCCAGTGACATAAGCGACGAATTTACTTTGCTGCTAATAATGATGTGTAAGTTAATTTGGTGTTTTTCCAAACGATGGCGCTATGACGTTCAGAAGGAGATATGTGTATAAAAATGGATTAAGTATTCGATTTGAAAAAAGATGTATTTGGTGTATATAAAATATTGTTATATCAAATCCTACTTTATTCATACCGAGGTTGCAGTTGCCTCAATATGAGTTGCTAAGCGAGAGATGTCAGTTTTTTCCATGGAAGTGTTCTGTGCATAGAAAAATTTACCATAGAATTTCCACCTACATGTACTCCGCATACATTCGACCATTTCACATGGAGCTACCACCATGTGTTTGGCTTTGTACGTAAAGATACGTCGTTATACTATTGCATCTTACAAGCATAAGCATGAAATTTTTTTCTTTTTGAATTGAACTACTTTCAATTATGATCTTAACTAGTTAATAATGTGTAAATTGTCGATGAAATTGTTGCAGTACTTTTAATAGTCTATTAACTTTCGCCGCCATTGTATTTATGTTATGTGTGTTGTGGTGATTTTACATTTCGTAGAAATTAAAAAACTATGGTGTATTTTCGAAAAACGTCATCCAAATGGTAGTCGATAACAATCCGATAAATTTGTCTAATATGGTTTTATCGTGTTAGCTGTGTGTCAGTTGGAACTGGTGATATCAAAAACAGATATTCATCAATTAAAATACGTGGTCATACTTATTAAATTTTGTTAATTTAGCAACTTTGTTAAGATTTAAGTCTCATGTAAACAGTACGTGGATTTTATGTGTCATTCGATTTGATGATCCTTATTATGTAATTTCTGCACGAGGGAATGCTATGTTGAAAAAATTGTGGATGAAATTTACTCGAGTTTGTATTGCAAGTGGTGTCTTTCTAAAATGACTGACTTTTCTTCCTCTTCTACTTTTATGAGGTAAGTGAAATCGCTAAAATGAATTGTGTACTATTTTCAGTTTCTCTGTTGATGAACAAAAATGTCTTTCTTCGATGTCAAACCAGTTTCCAATAAACATATTTATCCTTTTTCAATTTAGTAAGAATTTTTCTTTTACCCTTAACCTAGAAAAGAACGGGAGCCGGGCCTCATGTTTTCAAATAATACAATTTTTTAAATATTTCGAGGCCCCTGCGACTGATATTATGATTCAATTATATCTTCTAGTTTTCGTAATGTATGCTTGCAACTGTGTCATTTAATGAAAGTAAGAATCTCAGTTTAAATAAATTATCATCTATTCAAGCAATAATAAAAGTACACTAAATTTCATTTACATTTCGTTGGGTTGAATTTTTGAAAAAGTCAAAGATACAAATTTAAAGAATGATAAAAGCTTTTACAAATAAAATGTTTCATATATCTTTATAAGTTTAAAATATAATTAAAGGATAATTACTTGAAATGAATATTTTGAAAAATTAATTGTTGTAATAAAAAAGATAAAAAACAAAATAACAAATCACATATTCTTAAGAGCAGAGATAATACTATCACTTTATATATGAATAATGTTGTATGCATTAAAAGTTTATATTAATGTAATGATCGTTATTGGGAATGAAGGACATTTTTGTACATTGATTTTGTGTAAATAAAGTCAATAAAACAATGTTATTCTACTAACATGCAGCTCAGTCATATTGTTATGGAAAATATAAACAAAATGTTTATAAGTCTTCAAAAGTTTAGTAAATGAAATATGAACAATTCCTTTAAATATTTATAAATATGTTTTACAATTATGAATTTTATTCTATATTCAATTTTCAGAGTAATCAGTAATGTGTTAACTTTTGTAAAGTGTATTGTTAGAACTGGTTTTGTAATACTCAATAATGTTTATTGTATACCTACATATGTAGTATGGATGACATTATTATTCCCTGTAAAAGTTTATCAACCACAAGTGTATTGGAGAATTGAAGGATTATTTTTTCACTGGTTATTAGCAATGGTATCAATGTGGAGTTGGTCTGCAGGTTATGATAGTAAGTATATGAATAATACATATATTACCTATCATATAGAATTATGGTGAACATATTAATAAGAAATAACAATTATTTTTTAATTTATAGTAATAGAACAAGGTGATGATATAGAAAAAATTATTAGTGAAAAAACATTAGTAATAGCAAATCATCAAAGTACTGGTGATGTTCCTATGCTAATGACAACATTTAATGCTAAACCAAATGTTTTACCTAATCTGATGTGGATTATGGATAGGGTTTTCAAATTTACTAACTTTGGTATAGTTTCCATTTTACATCAAGACTTCTTTATTGTATCTGTAAGTTAATATATATAGATTTGTTAATTGTTTAGTAAGATCTCAATGATAATATGTAATAAAGTGATTTTATTTTCAATCATTAGGGTCGTAAACGGAGGGAAGAAAGCTTAAAACAATTAGAAAAACATCTAAAAGAATCATACATTCCATTAAACAGAAAATGGATGGTACTTTTTCCAGAGGGAGGTTTTTTATGTAAACGACGAGAGACATCACAAAAATATGCTAAAAAGAATGATTTGCCAATTCTTGAAAATGTTACATTACCACGGGTAGGAGCAATGCAAACTATATTTGATACACTTGGTCCAACACAGGAAAATAATACATCAGACCAACAATTGAATAATAGACCGAGTAAATAATCTTATATCAGTTGTAATTTAGTTAATGATGTTATACGTTACATTAAATTTTTATGTCACCAAAAATTACAAAAAATACATAAAATTTATTAATGTATATAAAATGTATTTATTAATGTATATAACAATTTTCTGTTATAGGCATGACGGTAGCTAATCCACAAATCAATTGGGTACTTGACATAACAATAGCATATCCTCAAGGTAAACCACTCGACCTACCAACAATTATAACTGGTTCACGACCACCATGTGAAACAGTACTATTTTACCGACTTTTTCCTAGTTCAGTGGTGAGTTATATAATATAGATTGTTATTCATTTATTTATTTATTTTTTTTATAAGAGTACTTCATTACGTTATCGTTTTAGGTGCCGCGTGAACCAGAACTATTGTCTAAATGGTTATATGATAGGTGGGTTGAAAAAGAAGCACTTTTGGAAAACTTTTATAAGCATGGAACATTTCTTGGCACGCAAGCATCTGCCAATGAAGGTTCCAAGGTCCATCAGGATCCACTGAGATTCCTAGTCCTTCATTTATTTTTTATAACATCTAGTTATATACATTATAATATGTTTGCGTACGTGCTATCTTGCTTCTGGTAAAGCGTTTTATGCTATACAAGAAATTACGTTCAAGCATAAGTAAAATTATAATGTAGTAAAGTAAAGATATTCCTGCCTCAAATATTCTTGATGTTGACTAACAAAACTAACGAGTGTATGAATTGTCAATTCGAAATGAATGTTTATAATCTAATTATGTCACAGATAGTGAATTGCAGTTATTAATTTTATTACCATAGATCATATTATCATTTACTTATTTTATTAATCAAATGAATATAATTCGAGAGATTTTTCATGTTATAGAAAAATACGAACGATACGGATACAAACATTTTTGACAGTGGAATCTTTTTCTATCAAAATTAATTTTGGGAACTTATTTGCTAAGATTTGTCTATGCTTATATTTCATAACGTTTCATGGCATTAAGTTACAGTGCAAGTAAAGAAACTAGCCTTTGGCAGAATGTATCAGTAACACAACATTAATCAATAAACTAATCACAATTTTAATTTATTTGAATAGCTAGAGTACTATTCAAGATAATCACAGTCAGCTCTATTAAATATTTATTTCTGGAAATACACAGATCTATGTTTTGAATTATGTATTATTTTATTTTATTTTAAATTATTTATGATTTTCGTAGCAAATTCACTATAAAAAATCACATTAATATTTATATTACTCATACAGAAAATAATTTAACACTTGTTGATTCAATTAGAGTATTTGATGCTACCAGTTGCATGATAGTTTTAAATATGCTCCATTAGTATAAATCTTATCTTTCTTATTCCTTCATTTATGATAAAGTGTAAAAAGTGACTATCTGTCTGGAGGACTTGGCAGCATTTCAGGTGATATTCATAGTGTCCTGCATGTGTGTTTTGTAATACGATATTTTAAGTAGAATTTTGAAACGGAATTGTAAGATGTAATAGCAAATTGTTACTGCTATTTAGAAGCAGTGATAGTACTATTTCAAAAAATATCCATTTATTTGTGATACATAATAGAAGAAAAAAATATTTTTAAATGCGAAGTCAATCATATAAACATAATTTTTTAAATCACATACTAGGAAATTTGTATAAGTTCATAATTTTATGAAAAAGTAGATGTGAAACTTGATGCAAATTGTTTGGAAATTTGGCAGAAATAAACATAATATCTTTCAAAATCTGTCAAAATAAGTAAGATGTGTATTTTATTGCTATACTTCAACCAATAATAACACTGTTCAGTAAAAGAAGACGATACGTCAGCCGTGCCTTGTTCCTACGGACAAACCTCAGTGTTAATTGTATATACGCATATGCAAATCTCATGCATAATTTTCATAATTAAATGAATGCCTACTGTTAGTTCTTAAGATACTCTTATTACATCACTTTTAAAAGAACTTGTAATTACGTATATTTAGAAATAATACAATTACAAAAGACATGTCCTTGATGCTGCCTAATCGATTCATGTAAAATGAAAAGCAATTTCTAGACTGATTAATCAGAGAAATAATTAATCAATACATACACGAAGTAAATATCCGTTGGCGTGGAATAGCTGTAGCAATTAAATTTTTGTTGTGATTCTTATTAACGGGAAATATTTTAAAGTACATATGAATATAAATTTTATAATAAAATGCAGTTCTACAACCCTAATAAGATAAATGTTAGTATCAAATGATAAGTGTAAATGTTATTCCCGAAATTCAGACACGAAAATTTTGAGTATATGAATTTATATGAACGAATACTGTAATTGAATTGTATGAATATTTTTTTCATTTCTTTGCATTTCACTGCATTTAATGGAAACAGTATAAGAAATATCTTCAAAGCATGTAATTTATTTGTAGGCAGATATTATGTCAGGAGAAAACATTAAATCAAAAGAATTTATGTTTGCAAATTCAATGATTTTTTGTTTCTTATTTATGTTGAAAGTGCATTTTTACTTTATAAGATGCCGTTGTTATTTTATTTAAGTGACTATTCCTCATCATAATAAGCTGTCTCTAGTCTTGGTTGCAAATTTTAGAAACAATGAAAGCAAGATTCTAAATATGTCATTAATTATACTATAAGGAAACATCAACTTTGTGAATAAAACCTATATTTCACATTATGAAAATTGCAACGTATTGCTTAAAGTTACTCAATTAAAGAAACAACTTGACTATAACACTAATCAAAAAACATTACAAAATATACATTAAGGTTTCATTAATACTTAATTGTGAGTAATGTAAACATTAAGTTCTTATTTATGTATAAGAATTTAAGAAGATAACGATATAATGTAAAATATTGCTAATCGCATAATAACGTGTTTACTTCGTTATAAGGGCCAATATTTTTGAGATATTTAGCTAAATTAGATTAAAAATACAATATATGGTACAATAAAAGTTAAAAAATCAAGATTTATAAATAACATGAAAAAACAAAACATTGTATTTATTACAGTAAAATATATTTGCTACTCTGTGGTTATTGTATTAAGCATTTATTTTTGTGCTATGTATGGATTATAAGCATATTGTTAAAGTTTATCACGTTTTATACAGCACACTTTTTAACAGAATATCAGTATGGGATGTATGTAATGTATAACAAATACAGGAAAGTTGGTTGTGGTTGGTTGTGGTTTAATTTCTTTGTTTTTAGTGTTTATGTACAGGGCAGTATTATTCAAGTATATTCTAATTAAAATAATAATTTTATTGCTGTTAACAATAATAATTATAATAATAAACGTGTTTCTATGTATTTCAGTAATATTTTGTGTTGCATTTAAAAAAGACTTAGAATCTGTATCTTTTTTAAGGATATAGGTCATATTTAGGAAATATAATTCTGTTAAAAAGATAAAAATACAGCATCTAAAAGTTTTACACTGCTGATATTTGTAACATTAGTGTTCTGTATGAAAGGTGTTTGGAAGCTTTTCATTTCATAGTTGCACATTGCAAACTTTTAAAAGATATAAAAATTTAACTAAAAGAAGGTTTAACTATTTTTTCAGAACAAAATATTGTAAGGATGATTTTTTAATATATGCGAGAAAAATATGTAACGCTCAAAAAAAGTAAATCGTTTTTGTGCAACACACGAAGCAAATATGTTACACTTATATTTTACTATAGAACTGTTTGCACAATTCGACGACGTTTTTTTGACTGCATATTAATGTTCACGAATGTTATATAAAAACAATTGTAAAGAAAAAGTAACTTAGTATAAGTTCTTCGAATTTTATAAGAAGATACTTTGCTTGTATTTTTTTTCTTATAAGAACTTTAATAAAAATGTTGTTTTCAAATTATATAAAACTTTTGCATAATTTAATACTTTGTATATTGATTTACTTTTTTTTAATAGTGAAAATTTTTAAAGGCTAAATTTCTTTATATACAATTTAAATTTAAAAATTCTTTCATTATATGCAGTGGTGACTTCTAGCGTCGGATCAGTAAATTATAGGAACCGTGTTTATATAGTCTGAGTTTGGAATTTTAATATTGTCTTTCTTGAATTGTAATCCTATCGTATTTATTAATTCTTTACTATTTTAAAAATATGACAACTCTCAGATCTTTTACTTGTAATGATTTGTTTAAGTTTAACAACGTGTAAGTATTGTAATGATTGTGACTGTCAACTACAACCACTTTTTTAACCTTAGTTAAAAATCGTACATGAAAACATTTATTTGCCGGTTGTTTTAATAACTTACTTTTTACAGGAATTTAGATCCGCTTACAGAAACAGTATCCTTTAAATTTTTGTTGTACCTCCATATAATCATTTCTTAAGGTATGTTAATGAGATAATTATGACATGTATTTTCCTTAATTTTGTATTTCATAGTATGGACTTTCATTTTATACACACTATTTGGCACATTGGCCAGAATATTTTCAAGTGGCAGAATCACCAAGTGGAGAGATTATGGGTTATAGTAAGTTTTTATTTTTATGTTATATGATTAAGAGGTTGTTTGTGTTTACATCCTTTAAAGGTAATATTGTGCATCAAATTTACTTTTTTTTTGTTCTTTAAAAACATTAAAGTTATGGGAAAGGCAGAAGGACAGGGTGAAAACTGGCATGGTCATATAACAGCTTTGACAGTTTCACCTAATTATAGAAGATTAGGTTTAGCTGCAATGTTAATAGATTCCTTAGAGAAAGTTTCAGAGAAGTAAGTTGAACAAAAATATGGTTTTTGGTAATATCTGTGCTCTGTGTTTTAATATATTCTATATTACTTTAGAAAACAAGCATATTTTGTGGATCTCTTTGTAAGAGTTAGCAATAAAGTGGCAATCAAAATGTATCAACAGTTGGGATATATTGTATATAGAACTGTCCTAGAATATTATAATGGAAATCCAGATGAAGATGCTTTTGGTATATAATTTACTATTATGGTTATGAAAGTTTTTTAAAACATAAATTAAATGTATTGCATTTTTGCCTTTTAGATATGAGAAAGGCACTTTCAAGAGATGTAAAGAAAAAATCAGTGATACCATTAACACATCCTGTAAGACCAGAGGAAATAGACTGAATGTATGGTTAAGCTTATTTTTATGAATATAATGTAAAATAAATAACATATGTTAAAATATGCTTGAAAATTATTATCATTGCAATGAAATTCTTAATACACAAATTAATTTTATAAAGTGTAAGCGCGTTAAGTTTATTTCTTTTTTTGAACAATATGAGAATTTTTATCGTAATATTACTGCTGCATTTTGATGTCTATAAATTCATCAAATTCGAGAGTTAGGCGCCAATAGTTAAAATATTATCGATAATAATGTGTGATTAGTTTAACCATTTTTTGAAGAGATGGCGCTATTTTCTGACTTTAGTTACTTTTTTACCGATATTGTGTGACCAGTTTGAGCATTTTTTGAAGAGATGGCGTTATTTTTTAAAAGTTCATTTTCTTCGTTATCGATAATGTGCGACTGGTTTGATTATTTTTTGTAGAGATGGCGTTGTTTTTTGACTTTAGTTACTTTTTTACCGATATTGTGTGACCAGTTTGAGCATTTTTTGAAGAGATGGCGCTGTTTATCGAATTTATTTCCTTCTTTACCGATAATATGCGACCAGTTTGAGAGCTTACAAGAGAGATGGCGGTGAAAGTTAAATTGTATTTATCTTGATTGATTATGCATGTGGTTGTGTGAAAATATTATAATGGAAAACCGGATAAAGATACTTCTGATATGCAGTTTTTAATAAGTTAAATGTCTTATATTCTGTTCTTTTAAACATGAAAATCTCTTTAGACTTGTAGAATTGGAAAAAGTATAAATATATGTAAATACGTATGCGACTAAGTGTATTGTTATAAATTTGATATAAAATAAATTTTTGCTAATTAAATAAACACAATTTCATAAAGTGCAGATCCGAGCCGTTTATTTCTTTTCTTGTACAATAGTACAATGCTTCTTGTTACACCGCTCGTGCCTTTATGCGTCGTTTTATGCGAATAAATAATAAATAGAAATGTAAGATGGTAGGCTCAGTAGAATATCCCGTAAACGTGTCAAATAATTGTCTGATTTCTACAACGGTTCTAGCCTTCATCAGCTGCCCTCTTCTCATTCTACTACATTTAGAAACTTATGCCTAAGGTGATATTTACAGATCAGTGACTCTTTACTGCATCATGATACAAAGGTGCTAAGCACCTAAATAGTAGCATTTCATTGCGTATTATAAAAATTAAAGACAAAATGTCGTTCTTGCATCTTTGTACTGCTCCCAGTAATCTGAGGTTCGATCGTTTTTTACTTTATATAAATCTTCAATGCGCTAAACAAAGCCGTGCATAGAGTTACTTTGTCTACACTGCTCAGAGAGGCACAGTCATACTCAGCCTATCTCAGGAATTATAAAATTATAGAAGTCTTGTACATATTGCACGAAAGCCCTACTTTCAACTTTTATTTATTTTTGGGTACTAAAGAGAAGGAAGACATTTGCTAGTTATGTAGGACACGTCAAGCGAGTACAAAACTTCTATATGTGAAGGGATCATCTTCATTTAATTAGTACAAAACTGTTGCACGTATTTTACCGCAGGAACGATATTAATTATTAAAGAAAACGCGTTCCTATTACTTCTATTTGGTCGTGTCCTTATATAAAACAAACTTATTTCCTTAGACGTAAAATAAATATAAAATATGAGACTAGTTGTTATCAAAATAACATGATAATATGTATGCTCCACTTGAAACTCCGTACAAAGAATTTTCTCTTACGATTGAGCTTTAATTCGATGAGGCTTAAATTTAATACTGTCTGTACTTACTGTCTCAAATTGACTACATTTTTTTTTATACTAGGAAATATCCAATATATAAAACGTAATTAATCGACATAATTAAAAATCGTAGGTATCTTCGTACGAATAAAATAATTATCAAAGTTAAACTTCAAATTTACGGTAACAGTAAGTACAGTTATTGTATTTGACATATTTTGTGATTAAATGAAACTTTAAAATATCTGCACATTCGTTTTTATGTAATTACGTGCGCGCTATTGTTTGTAACTGCAAATAAATTTGCAGGTTATTCTACACGTACTGCGGTTGATTTGGCAAGAAATAAGAATTTCGTCGATGTACTCTCACATTGAAGACAAAGGTATCGCTGCATCACTCACTAGACTTCTAAACATCCAGTAACTCCAATTAATTATATACATAGTACATGATACACCATTTCTGCTCACTTACCTTATTACCTAAACGTTTTGAATTTGGTATATAAATACGGTAGCAAAAAGTTTCAGCATAATGCTTTAGCTTTTTCAATGAAACTATTCGATGTAATTTCAGACATACTAACAATACTTTAGGCAGTGTTGCAGATCATTTTCGATTAATTTCAGTCATCCGTGTTTACATCGCGTAACGTGGACTATAAAGTTTTGCATGCTGTCAGGTATGTACACAAAAACGTTGTCTGTTAAGCATTATTTCTTTCTAATTTACACAAAACGCAACTAAAATCAACTACAGCGCATACATTGCTGCGCGTTGTCCAGTTCATCGTTCTTACGCGATTTCTTATAATACAGCCTGTAGTACCTTCGAATATAAAGTTAGTGCCTTGGCAGGATCAGACTTTCATGAACCAAGTGTCGTATTCCCCTGCTTCTTTTTCCTAATTCGACTGACCAGTCTTGGTTTTAAGGTCTTTGGTGGTCTGGCGTCGACTTTAAGATATCCGGTTGCGTTGGAAGACAGCTTGAACCTGATTTTATATTTGCATAATCAGTAAAAATACAAAAGCAGAACAGAAAGGCGTGTATTCGTACGAACCAGTTGTGGGTCTTAAGGTCGACTTTATGGATCTGTGAGACCCATTACGTGTTAATGTATTCATTTGCGGAGTACCAGGTAAGGTGTGCCCCAAGGCGTTCATATAATCGGCGATCAGCAGCGTTATCTCTAGAATCTGTAAGAAAAGGAATATGTCAGTGTACTTAAAAATAACTTTGCTTGGTAGTATAATACCTTAGGTTTCGAAAGTGCAAATAAGAGTTTTTGTTCTGCCGCGCCTTCGTCGGGGCAAGCAACCAGCATAAAATCATCTAAACATCCTCCAAATGTAACTATATTCGCGTAATTGTAACGGCACATCACTGCCATCGTTTGTAGCTCCAATAGCGTTACGCTATCTTCGGAAACAGCTATCCACACGGTTATCGGCTCAACTTGTTTCAACTGTGGAACAAAACGTCTTTAAATAATTTTATTTTTTACTCCTTTATCAACGTTATTGTTAGCGCTTATCAATACTCCGTTATTAACCTTTGCTTGATAAAGAGTAGCTCCGAAAAAAGGCCACTTTCTGGTGCAGGTTAGATATATGCGAACACAGTCTAATACGCTGCGACCTTTCAACGCGATCCATTTTTCTTGCAACCTCTCTTGCAGCTCTCTAAAACAATGAAATACTAATTTTAAGCACAACCGATGTTTTTTGATAGTTTTTTTTAATCTGCACGATACTTGCCTCAATTGATCGGAGGTGATGTTCGTCCGATATCGTATAGGATAAAATTTGTCTAAAGCTTGAAGCACCAGATGATGCGGATTGCTTCCTGGTCCGCTTCCTCGGGCTTTGTCGTTGTTATATTCTCCAAAATCGATCTGAAACAGATTTGCAATAAAAAATTCTCTTTCGGTTAAAATATTACCTCTACTTCGGAAGGGTGAACTTACCTGTGCCATTAATGACGCAAGTTCAAACGCAAGTTCTCGATTCACCGGAAATTTGCCTTGCACGACCTGTTGATTCACCTGATAACACAGAAGGAGCCTCTCTCTGTCGGTTTCCATTTTAGCCGCCTGTCTCCAGTAACATCGGGATTTGTACGTTAATTGTATCACTCTGGTGTTCTCAAATTTTCCCGAACCCTTTTCTCTTAACGCGGTTTCCCATTTGGAGATTATATCGCAGAGCTGCAACAAACAGCGATCAACGTGTCAGAATCAGCCTTTGAGTTTCCTCTTGCGGTTTACAATTTGTGAATTTTTACGAGATCCACACTACCTTTGCCTGGAGATCAATGAAGTGTTCAAGATCCTTCTCGATCGGGTCGTCGCTGAACAACGTGAAGCCTGACTGGTGGACGTCTCGACAACCGATCTCCTGATTCAACGTGTTCAGAAACTCTTCTATCGTTGTGCTACCGTCGAAGCTAACCACCTGATACGTGCCGTTCAAGAAATGTACGGGTATCGCGTGCGGTAGGGAATGGTGATAAGGATTTTTCATTAGAATCGACAGAACTTCCATTCTCGAAGGCTTCACTTCCCTACCGCCGTTTTGCAATGTTCTCTCCAACGCTCTCTCGCAATAGGCCGCGTATTTCCCGCACTCCGTTCTGCAGCAGAACAATCAAATTCACAAAATTTTCACATCGAGACCCGTTTAAAGTTTGAACATTGAAACTCAACCAGTTAAGCACGGAATTTAATTTTAGAAATCCCCCATTATAATCCAGTAATGGCGTGTATACACGTCGAACGCGTTTAACTGGTTAAACATCCGCACAGAAGTTTCGAACTCACTTTGTGTCCGCGTTCCTTTGCAAGTGTAACTTCAGGTACCAGAGTAGTCGATTGTTCCTGGGTAGGAACAGAGAGACAGCGAGCGCGAGCAGCTGCCATCCCTGGATAAGAACGTACTGCGCGGGATTAGTTTTGCAGTCCAGAATCGTAGACGTCGAGTGGCCCTGCGTGAGCGGAGGACTGTGAGAAGTGGAGGCCGTCGATTGTGCGTCCGCATTTTCACCGCTGCCATTTGCCGCGGGACTTTGCGTATCGCAGGTGAACAGCGATTGCGTGGCGCAGAGGAGGAGCTGCTGTAATGGTATGCTGGCATACTACTATATCCCTGGACTGAACCAGACCTAATTTACTACTTTCTTTTTCTCCCTTTTTTTTTTTAGTAAATCGCGCTCTCCACTGCCCTTGTCTATCACATTCTACTGCAACGTCTTTTTATCTTGTCAGGGCGATCGAGGGTATATACGTGTATCAAATAACTTTGAACTCTTGCTGATTATCGACTAAGAATGTTTGGAACGTTTTCAGAGATCCGATGGAACACACTCGATTCGTTACACGTCATAATATAATGCCTGTTAGTATGTAAGCAATCGAAATCGGATTGATTAACGCATAACTCTCTGTGTGTGTTAATCACATAAAACGCATGGACCGTAATATAAATCGAATGAATTAAGAGAAATGTGGATGAAAGAAGCGCTTTTGTATTTCCATTTTTCTTTTTTTCCTCTTTAGGCCATGTGAGTCTACCTTACAGCTCGAAAGCATTTTACTTTCTCTCGTTCGTCTATTACGAACGAAACGCTCTTTTTTCCTTAACATTCTCGAAGCTGAATTCAACGGTGCACACAGCGTTTCAAGTTCTCGATTTGATTATGTACTACGACGAATGTTCGAATCTGTAAGGAGCTTCTAGCTGTAGTTGCTAATTTTCTTTTTTTTTTTTTTTTTAAATCATTTTCCTTAAACAACCGTCTATAACCGGATAATCAAAGACTAATTTTTCTAAGCAGCATTCAAAAAACAGAGAATATATTGTAATGAGCTATCGAGCAAAAAAACGTACGGAAACAGAAACAAAAAACCAATCTAGTAAAAAGATGTTTTTCTGTGTGTGGTTTCTTATGTACACCAACATACCATTCTGCAAGTGTGTGTGCCGCAGAACGTATTTTGACAAGTCGCGAGATGATAGTATTTTATTAAAAAAAGAATCGATCGATAATGCATCAGTGATGAAATATGATCGGTGAAATAGTAGAATTAGTCTGACTGATACTTTCGGTGTGAGGAATGAATTGTCGAAATATGTTCGGCTCACGTGATAGGGCATCAGGGTACAGGTGATCGGGTATCATGTATAATTATCAAAAAAGTACACAATAAAAATAAAATCAACTTAACACGATGATGTTCTATGGAAAAAAAAAGAGAACAAGAATCGGAAAGAAAAAACCGCATGCAATTTTAGAATAGCCTAGGAAGAGCACACGTAAAGCAGCAAATGAAAATGAAATGTGAATGAATGTTAAAACTAAAATTTTTCTTGTTAAAACTTCGTCAAGTATTATTGTTATTATTATTATTGCGTATACAAATTTTGTTTCGCATACAAACGACAGGCAGTTGTATTAATGATTAGTTAGTTACCTTATAAAAGAAAAAAAAGGGAAAAGACAACCAAACAGTTCACCGCTACTTCGACAAGATTATTTTGTATAATACTTGACTAAGCGTACCCGATGTACCATTTCTTTTGAACACACTAAAATAACGATACACCACCGAATTTTATTTTTTCTTTATCAACGCTCTTTTCAAGCGTATATAGCGTGGACTTTAATGTTGCTGGCTCGACAATGTTGTTCCGGTCAACAGACTATAAGCGTCTACTTAAAAATTACGCGATGAACGTTAGCTGTAAAAATGGTACAGGGTTCAGAGTGTTTGTTAAACAATAAGCAGGACTTACAACGCGCGCAGTACCCAGCGACACAAGTCTGGCGGCCTTTTTTACCTGTACGCCCAAACGGTGTTGAGTGTGACGACTTGTCTGCTTTACCAGTGCGCATATGAACTCAGATTGCAGTTCAGGCTGGTCTAGGCATTGTTGCAACGCGTTTTGCGCCAATACCACGTGATAGTCTATGCCTGCTTGCTCCACAGCCACCGACATGAACAACTGACAAGCCTGTGCAGACAAAAGTATCGTTTCCTTCGTTTCTTTCTTTCATACAACACCGGGAGATGATAATTTTTTTTGAAGCTTATTAACCTTAAAGAGCTTGATGGCCTCAGTCTGCAAGGCTTCGGACGTCAAGCTCGTCAGCGGGCTAGTGATGTTTTCTTTCGTGTGGAGCAATAATGGATGTCTCCAGAGGACACAACTAGGATCTCCGTCGGTTTCCATTAATCTTTGTACCAGTTGCTCGTACTGAGTTCCCGCACTGGGCCCGCCTCCGGAAACCACCGTCAAATGGTACAGCCAATTATCTTTATCTTGCTTGTGAGGCATCAATAGGTATGTGGGACCTTGATGAGTAGGAAAGATACCGATTGTTCTGTCGTGAGGACACTCGGTATCCCTTTCCTCGCTGTCGCTATCGGACACGTGTTCAACCTCTTCGACTCTAGCGTCTCTCATATTTATTTGTCCAATAGGATTCTGAAGAGAATACGATAGGAAATAGGAAGATAAGATTTGATTTATACGTTATTATACAATATATTATATTAGAAGGCCGACGACTTACCGTATCGTTAGGGCACTTAAAATAAAGGAACATTTTTCCGATGAGAACGCACCAGCACTTCTTAGCATGTCCGTTCTTCACCTTCGTCAACCAACCCTGTATCGTCGGCTTGTTATCCTCCTTACTGAGCAAAAGTTTTGTCGCGTTCCGCCTTTGTACATTTTGCAGAACTCGTATCCACTCTTCCATCGTCGCGATACAATCCGCTGTTAAATAATACGTCTTTTTCCCAGTTGCTATTTCAAATGTAGCAGCACCTTCTGCCCTGTTTATCCTATCGAAAGAGAGTCACAATTATTGGATCTACTTGTACATACTATCTCTACGAATCTCTTGTCTTGCTAGACAATTACCTGCACACTTCGTCCAACACGATCTGACCCTGAGGTTTCCGATTTACATCGTTCTGGCTTTTCCAGTAGGTGAGTACTCCGTTCTTCAATACGAACCACCTCTTTCTCCACGTTTTCAATTTACCACCGAGTTTTGCGAGATGACCAGTCTTTTCCAATGACTCTTGCCGCTTCGGACTTTCACCGGAGACGCGCATCAACAAGCTAGGCATACTAGATTCGAGGGAGGTCGAGCTAAGAGCATCGGGAGGTATCGCGTAGTCTTCCGATAAACCAGATTCTAGGGACGTATCTGCAAAAATAGGGCGAAGTCCAAGTTGTTGGATATTCTACAACAGAGTTCGCAACTTTATATGTGAAGTTTGAAATGCTTACCACGTTTTACGCTTTTGCTAGGAGATCCGCTGGAGCTTCTCTTAGCGGGGCTAAGGCTGCTGGTGGTTTTAACGCTTTTGGACGGGCTGCTTCCACTGCCAAGCGAAGAGTCCGTGTTGTCTGACGAGCTGTTGGTGATTCTGGTGTTGGTTTCCGTTTGATTTGGGTGCTCCTCGCCGTCCGAGCTGTCGTCGGAACTGTCACCAAAGGGCATAGACCTGATCTGACTGGCACGTCCTGCGAGGCGTAAGAAATTATAAAAACCAAGCCCCATAAAATTGATTTGCGAAAAGGATAGCGGAGACTTACCCTTGACCGTTGCGTAGACCGGGACCGAAATATCGCAATACCCTTGGGAGTTGTGCGCAGTCAAGTTGTGTCCTGTCGCATGGGAATGTTTCGACGAGCTGGTCGTGTTGGTCATCGTGGAAGGCGCGGATTCCTCGTTCGTCGGTGGACCGATGCCAAGCCCGCCATCCGCTACCTATGGAATTGACAAATGTGTTTGTTTCCTTACAAATTGCAACAACTCGACGAAAATGCTAGCAACGCGCAACTTCGTCATACTTCTCATCGATTCCGAACATCGGAAACTCGTTCTATCACTAAATCATATATAATGCAATGCAACATAAAACGATCCGCCCTTTACCTGATATATCTTCGCTTCCCAACTGGGAAATCGGTGCAACGGCGGTGTGGGTGGACGAGGGCCTTGAGCGCTCTGAGCCCAATTCATCCCTTCTCTACTCGGCGTGTAGATCTCCGCGTAATCGTGGATAGCCTCGGAACTTCCACTGTCTCTGCTCGTCTCCGAGACCCCGGGTATGTTCGGCAACATCACCAGGTTCTCCACTGCCGCCGCAAGCTCCTCCGAGAGCAGGCTAGAGTGGGAAAAAGAACGGCAAGCATAAAACAGGGAACTAAATTAGCCAGCGCACGCAACTTCAATCGCTTCGACGGGTCTACGATCGGCAACAGCTATGTTAAGAACCCGTTTGCGCCAATGAAAACGAAAGGAACGAACATAAGAGAAAAGAAACGCTCGAAATTCGAAAGCAACGAACGGAGAAGGAAGGCGCGCATGGGTCGACAGATCCCCGCAGGAAGTCTCAGGACGTTACAGGGTACCACGGTTTCGAGAGTCGGGCGCCGCTATCACGTCGTGAGACCTCCCAAGGAGAATCGAGACACATTCACGCGACGCTACAGAGGCTGAGAGACGCGCTAGCAGAAGCGGAAGAAGCGATCGTTGCGAGAACAAGCAAGATACCGGCTGCGCTATGTAAGCGAGAAAGCTCAGAATGCTCGGTCGACCAACGTTTCTGTTTTCCGCGACAAGATTCTACCTTGAGTCCATATTAGTGGTGGTGATCCCCCGTTGAATGGTCCCACAGGCGGATAGGTGTCTTCGATGTTTGGTGCCGGCTTGTGGTTCCGCTACGGCGCTCTGCACGTTTTCCGGCACCGTCTGCGGCGTTCCCTCGAGGCTTTCCGATCGTCTGCGTAACGTGGGATCTACTTCCAGGGACAGGGATGCCCTCGTGGGTGCCTGCGAACAAGCGATTTTATTATTGTTTTCATCACTTTTTCTTCTTAATACCGTACAACTATTTTTTCATCCCTAGGAAGATCTTCCAGTTTGGAATAGCAACTTGGAAAAGATGTGCTTTAGTTAAATAAGAACTCACAGGTGGTTTCAGGCCGATGTTGGTTATGTGATTTCTTAGCAGCTCCAACTGCTGGTTGCACTTGTTATTTTGTTCCCTCAGGTGCTGGTTCTGCTGCTCTAGTTCCCTCAGCTTATTAGTCACCCATTCCTTTATTCTCGCGGCCTTCGCCTCGACCTGCCTCGCGTCTTGAAGCCGTAACTGTCTCTGCAAACGGTCGACCGATCCGCGTAAATTATCAGTTTTATCTAGATTCGGTCTTCGATACGGTATTATCGCGTTTTCCGCGACGTGACGTTGTGTTTTAGGTATTATGATGCCGTGTTTGCGAAATCGTTTAGGAAAACGCGATACCGCTCCGACGATTTAAAAAGCTTATCTTAGCAAGAATATCTATCGTAATTACTTCTGTTACCTGTTCCTCGACCTGTGTCTCTAGCTTCGAGATACAAGCACAGTGCACGTCCTCGATTTTGTCATTCTGCGTACCGGAAGTCGATGGCAGCGAATGCGGTGGAGAACCAACACCGGATGTGCTCAGGCAGTATTCACCCTTCACTAGCCGCTCCTCCATCATCCGTACCTGCAACAGACCGGTCGTCATCCTACCAATCGCAATTCCAGACACCTACTACGACTAGTTTCCGCTTAGATTATCATCGTTTAGAACATCTCTATCGGCGATTCTGCAACGATTTTTAATCCTTCAGCTTGTCAACATCCATCTTTACCTTAGCCCACCCCAAAGAGCGTCCTACCAAAGAAACCCATCCACCGATAGTTTCCCATGCAACTTCCTTCGAACAGCCAACCTATTTTCCAACCGAAAGCTGTAATTTCATGCAGTTTCGTCGGTTCGGAAAGCGTCACGCGAGCACGCCACGTTTCCGGTCCGATCGAAGAAGCATGGCAGCCGGAGACGCGTGGCGTGGGATCGACGAGTAAACAGCGATGACAAAGCGTGAGGAGCAAGGAGAAAGGAAGAGAAAAAAGGGGGACAGAGAGAGAGAGCGAGGAGGAGAGAGAGGGGAAGGAGAGAACGATCGGTTTCGCGTTGCGTGTGGACCTCGTGCACCCCTTTTCTGGTCACACTGGCGACAGTGCTCGTTTCGTAGCAGCTGTCAAAAATCGATATTACGTTCACGCACCACGGATACGTAAGCGCTGTACGCTTGGAGCGTCCACTAAAGCTGCAAAATGGAAGAGACAGAGGGAGAGAGAGAAAGAGAGAGAGAGTAGTATCGAGAAAATCAATACGACAGCGGGGAAATCCTCTGGCCGAATGTTTTCCTCTTGGTGCCGCGTGTTTGTGTGCATGTGCTCCCGCGAGTCATATCGATCACTTTGCGAGCGTTTTCACGTTCATTGTCGTTGCTTTCCCACGAGTCAAGGACCGCACAAGCGTGACCCTTTTTTCTTATTTTCCCTCATTTCGTTTTCAAGGAAGGGAATGAAGCAGGTTACGGATAGGTTTACACAGAGGCGGTTTTATAAGGAACAGCATAGAAAGATGCAACCGCGGTCTGTATTTTAAGATCTAAGGAACAACTGGAGAAAGCTACAGTATTCTTGCGCGATGAGTAACAAAGCCGGGACGCCACATGAATCGACGCTGGCAGAGCAGTATTAATAGCACCGTCACTCCGCCGAATTATCTTTCCAGATACTCGAGCACTCCTCCAGCCCAGCACAGCACACTAGCCTATTTCGCTGCGAATCGCGTCGAGCCACGTGCCACCACCCTACTCCACCCCCGTGCACGATTTATCCACCATGCTAGATCGCGATTGCACACCTCCGACTTTCTCTCTCTCCATCTATTTTGCACCCTCTCTTATCCTCTTCCCGCGATCTTCTCCCTAAAAGCTCCAAATCTTGACATCGTCGAGATGATTTCTTACCAAGCCTACGAGTGGCCATGATAGTCGATCGTGAGCTAATCAGAATCGACCAACGAGGACCCCTTTAAACCCTCTTTGTTCCTCTCCTCGAGGGCTCTCGTTCGTTTTCTCGAGGACACTCCCGCACGGTGAACCAGGCCACGAGAATTTTCTGCCCCTTGTAACCACAACTGGAACGACTCCCGAGGGACGCGGCGTGCAATGGAAAAGGGTGCTCGCGTTGCCGATGATCGAACTGAACTGAACCGAACGGAACCGATGCACATAAACTCTCTGGCGTTTCCTGCGGCCCGATGAGTCACGTTGGCTCGTGGCCAATGGCAGAATTCGTAGAGGTCCTCGTGTTGCACACACACGCCGCCTCCCCAGAGGCGAGAGTACGTCGGCCTGACAGTCGACGACAGACAACTTCTCTCTGCTGATTCCCAGCCTCCGGAGAGGTCGGGGAAAACCCGATGAAAACGCGACAGCAGTCCGATCGTGGACACGTTTTCGCCAACGCTGGTTGCGGCGTCTCGAAGATTCATCGATCTGCTCCACGCTTCTATCTCGCAGGCCTGCGCCCGTTCGCCGACACGCGACACGTTTCCGCGATGAACGATCGTCCAAGGGGGTGCCTTATAGCGATACTGATTGCTGTATAGGAGGGATGAGCTTTCTGATTGCGGATTGGCGGGCGCAGATGTTCATTCGTTGCCGAGGATCGAGGGAGCAGTGGTTGGTGGCGCGTTCAGCAGTTTGTAAATGCGGAAGCTTTCGTCGCGGTAGCATGTAGACACGAAATAGCTAAGGGGGATGCCGTGTAGTTTTTACGGGAAACCATATTTACGTTTAGAAACTGTATTTGCTTAGGAGAGGCAAATGGTCCTATCTGATGTTAGCGGGTTCATTGAATTGCAGAAGGAAGACGGAGGGAAACGGACTTGGCATCGGCGTCGAAGTTGTTTAATTCAGGAAGACAACGACCGGCTACGGCGGGAGTTCATCATTCGATCGAGCGACTTCCGCGGACGTCTGAACGCTATCCGAAGATTTATCGATTCGTCTTGCGTCTACGGAGGCGCAGACCTGAAAGCGAAACGATGCGAAACTAGAAATAGCTCCGTGTCGGAATAATCGAATCCCATCTGCTGATCTACGAAACAACCTCATCTATTCCAGCGCCGTTCGATCACCTTTATTCGCAGAACTCTTCATGTTAGCTCAAAGCTAATGTCATGAATGTTAACGAAAATAATAAATAACCATAAATCTATTAAAATCGTTCTTTTATCGATTCCTTTAGATCTAACCATAGACCTAATACCTCATCGTATTGTATGTGTCGCAAATCTCTCAAGTATACCAAGTATCGCGTTATCATGCACACATGTATCTCGAAACGTGCAGATCTTTCAGTGCAAAAGGGTCACTTTGTTTTTTCGTCGAATAGGGTGAATGAATGATGGGGGACGGAAGGGTTCCAATGGGACGAGCACGGGAGAGGCTGGCCCCCTTATCTTTTCACATTGGTCCGGCGCACGTGCTCGACAAAGCGGTATCACCTCTCACGCATGCAGCGTCGAATAGCACTGGCTTCCCGCCAAAAGCAGCCCGTTAACGCGCACGTACATGCAGATACATTCATTCAGCCGCAATCGGCCGGGGGACGAGCAGCGGGGGAAAAAAAAGAGGAACAGACGAGACCACGACTCTGCGGCTGGTTAAATGGATCAACGACCGACGAACGCGTGAGAAACGCGTCGTCGTCGGCCGAAGGGCTCCACTTTGTGCCGCTGTATCGCGTGCGATGCGCGAGTTCCACGTTAATGAGGGATTGTACGAGACGAGGAGGCTCCGGGGGTGAAAGAGGAGCGAATGAAACTTCAAATGGAAAAAGGAGATCGTGTCGTCGGTAATCGGTGTAGAAAGGGAACATCTGAGGAGCACGGGTTTCTAAAGATTACTCATGAAATTCAACTTTCACAAAGGGGATCAAGTTTTGAGTGATATGGAAATTGCCACAGCCCTCGAATATTGCTGTAAACAATTCTAAAATTCGTACGAACTCAGAGCCTTCAACGAACGAGGCTATTCAAGGGTTGTCTTTATGCTTTCTCGTATTTTAAGACTCGACTATCCAAGAGCTAAAAGAACAGGGGGAAAGAGAGAGAGAGAGTTATGAATCGATTAGCGGTTCGAAGAACTCTGTTGAAAGGGTAGACTCGAAGCATCGACGTTCGAAATGAGAACTCTGCCGAGGCGCAACACAGCGCAACATTGAAACCAGTCCGGCGCCACGGTTGCTTTGAAATATTTAAAGGAACTGTATGGCCGTACACAGACGGGGAACGAGAAAAGGAACGTCTGCGCACACCTTTATTTTGTTTGCTGTGCGGGTGCTCATGGGAAACGAGGATTACTCATGAATTGGCTGCACGCCAATTCTATACGCGACACGTTCCGTCAAAGCGAGTCGTTAAGTCGATCCGCGCAAGCTAAGTCGTTCTTCCACTCTTGTTTCTCTCCCAGCGACACTTCGTCGTGTCCTAGCGCTCCTCGATCTCGTTCGGTTTAATCGCGATCGACGCCCCTGACTTTCAATTCAAGCTCGCTTCTTGGAAGATCAGACTTAGCTACGCGCTTACAATGGTTGTACCTTACAAGACAGACTGATTTGCATCCCTATCATCTTTATAATTAAGACGAAGATCATTCGTTTCTTAGGACGAATGATTTCTTCGCATCTAAAGAAGCAGATGCGTATGCGAACCTATGTTTACGATGAAAGGGAACACTTCCAAAAATTTTATTGACGATAAAAAAAGAAGATCGGCTAGATTCTGCGATAGTGAAGGAGATCAACAATTTGATGAATAAGAACAGCCATGAAGAAAAGAATGGACTCGTCACCCGCGACCTCGAACAGTCCCGAATCCGATGACTAAATATCAGAGACAGTTCTACGAGCAAGAAATCGGCGAAAAATCCAACTATCCAGAAGCGAGATCGTGTCGTGACCGATGGCTAGAGGTTTACCTTTCATCGGTGTCACCTGCTGGGCTCCATAATTCTCAAGAACGCGCTGGTTCGTCGACGCCGCTGCCCTCGTCGATCCTCCCCGTCGCGATCGAGCGGTGCACCAAGTAATCGGGATCAAGAACGATCGCGGACGATCTATGTCGGTGGCACGGATGCACGTGGTTCACGAACGCTCGAGTTCTCGGCCGAATTTCGAGGTCATAACAAAACGACGGTCTTGCCGGCCGGTTGCACGGCCATATTGTCGCTCCTCTCTCTCTCGCTCTCTCTCTTCTCTCTTCACCTCTCTTGCCCTCCTCGTTCGTCTATCAGCGGTGCCAACCGGTCGTCTTTCTCTTGTCCTCGTGGTCGCTGTCTTCCTCACTGGCCCAGTGCAAAAATCAATGTCACGTAACATGCGCTCTGATATCTTAGACCACCAGAGTACCGACCGAACTTTTCCTCCCGCAGCTACCTCGCTGCGAGGGTAAAAAGACGAAGGTTTTCCCACATTTTCTCGTTTCTAGCAGGTAATAATAATTTAGAAACTGGGAAAATTCTCTTTGAGGCTCGTGGAAGTAGAATCCTGTTTGAAGCGAAGTTTCAAGGTTTGCACCTTTAGGGGCGGTTTCGAAGGGTATGCAGGGGTGTAGGGAAAAACTAGATCAGGGGTGTTTTTTCTGCTCAGTGAGTGGTACCTTGCATTAATCAGCGTCCGACATCCTTGACGCAAAAAGGAAATTAACATCGACTGCAAAAACGCGTGGTTTCACGATCGACGCGAGGCCTGGTCGGTATCTTGAAAAGTTGACTTATCTGGATATCCAGGGTGCAAGGTCATCAGGTTTCGCAGTCCAGTTGCCCACGGTTGGTACGGCGTAGAAACAGGGTTATATGGTTTATGGAAATCCAGGTATCCGTCGGTAAAGGTCGGACAGAAGGGGCTGAACAAGGTCGAGGGAGAAAATCGATGAGAGACTCGACGGAGTCGGCAGTCTGCGTGTTCTGAGCTGCACCCTCGAATCTCTATGGGTTTATGGTCGGTAACGCAGCATCGATATTTCCACGTGGCACCTCGGAAGCGTGCACGTTTCACTCATTGTGAAATTCGATGGAAATAAGTAATTTCTGATCCTTCGTCTAATATTCGAGCGCTCGCTTAATAAGCCCTTTGCTAACGAAGGTAGACGATAGTGCTTTGATAATCCCTGTCTATACACTCGCAGTGTCCTGTGAATGGTGGATCAGGTAGAAGATCGGAGCGATCATTAACGTAGAACCCTACCCTGCATACTCTATTCGGTCAACTTATGCACGAACTTCTAATTAACCCGGTTCACTGAATTTAATGTTTCACGGTCCAACTAGAACTTGAAATTCCCAGTAGAAAATCAGGGGCAAGGTTCTGGAAAGGTCAAAGGGCGCATAGAACTGCAATGCAACGTTTTGCATACTATGCAAATTTATCGATTAGTCAAAATAATCTATGAACCTGCATCGGTAGTTTCTTCATTTAGCCGAATCACGAAAAGCGGAGAACGCTTTGGTTGCAGAGTCTAAATTATAATTTGCAAATGGATAATTATTAAGTTTACCGTAATATAGAGTAAATTGTAATAATACATTCGGTACATAGAATCCTTGAGGCGAGTTATTGAAATGATCGGTGGACCTCTCTAGAAATGCAGTTACCGTTCGCCAAATTAATTAATTATCCTCGATGTCTTCGGGTCAGTTGGTGGAGCGTTAACCAACAATATTGGAATCGCCATTAATTACGAGCCAGCGCAATCGTTTACACCGAATCGATTAAACGTTTGCAAGCAACAGCGCCCGAAGACAAAACCATCGATTCTACCGATGTTTAGGTTTCTCCCTCCCTCAATGGCCTGAATGGCTGTTTACGAGCTCAAGGAAACGCTTAACGAGCCGAGAATCGAAAGGATGACCGCGAAGGTGTTCTAGCGTGGAAAATCCACGCAAGTTTTCTCCCGATGATGAAACCATAGCGAGAGTAATTTATTCTTACCTTGTCCTCCGCCTCGTCGGCTCGGCCCTCCGCTTCCAACACCCGTTGCTCGAGCTCCGACAGCTGAAACAGAAGAAACAGGATTACTTATTCAATACTTCTAGGTCAAGTAACGAAGTTGCTGTAGTTGGACTTCGTACTATATTTTCCTTTTCCTGTAAAAAAAGCATCTGCGACCATTTGAATATCGAGCTGTCTTACGAGCAGTCAATAAGGTTGCTGTTGAGCGCATATTGTGTGCAAACAACGAACGACGCCACGTTTATCGGCAAGGGTGTCAGGTCTTGGAGGACGTGCGCGTGTCTACGGTGTTTCGCAAAAAATGAAATATTCATAATCCAGCGTCAGCAGGCACGAGGTATCGAGGAGCGGCGCGAGCAGAAGGGGAAGAGGGGCCGAGATATCTCGCGCGTCATCTAATTTTCTTCTTCCAGCGGGAAAAAAAGTTTCATCAAACTTGCTCAAGTCCATTGCCCGACGCGTGGAGGCTCGGCTGACGAGAGTTTAATGGATACCACGGGCTTAAGCGACGCCACGAAGCCCGCTTGATCCGTCAAAGATTGATACCCGCCATTCCTGCACCGACGCGGACGTATTTCCGCCCAGGTTGCCCTCTCGAACGGTCGACGCTTCCGTCGAGGGAATTGATTTCCGTGTGTTACCGCGAGGACCATGAACGACACCCGCGATCGCCTCCAGATCGTAGAGTTTCGAATTTGCGTTTCATCGTTTAAACGAATCTGAACGTTCAGAGTTGAATGTTTGAATTTGAACTTTTAAATTTGAATAATTATATCGTATAGCCTTATAACCTTATACGTTAACTTGCTCCCAGTGGTAGCTTAACCTCCAGCCAAATGTCCCCAAAGGACCACTGTACCATCGCGCAAGCTCCATTTTTCCGGTTTGCGGGCAGGCAACTATTCGCGGAAGCAGTAGGTAATTCATTCGATACGCGGTCGTGATTTAAGTCTTCTCGGAATTAGCAGGCTAGCCCATTAAACCGGGCGGAGAGAATCAGGCTTGCTCGTTGACTCTTTCCACCGTGGAACCGGCTTAAAAGTATTCCGCGGTTGACCCCCGGGACAGTATGAATTGCTCTTAAAGCCGCGCCCCGACCCGTATATTAACCTCCGTTTTAATTAATCACCGACGGCCAGAGCACGGCGACGCCCGCCCGTCGTGTATACCGACAAAACTTCTAGCGAATTCGCGCGCGTTACATCGTCGGAATTCCCTCTCGTTCGTTCGACCGTCGCGGTCCCTAACACCCCCCGCCCCCCCAAATTTATTCCGCGGTGAAACTGTTTATGCAATAAGGGCCGGGCGTCGATCAAATAACCGGAGCATTTATCGTGGCGTCCCTCCTGTGGCCGTTAACGAGAGAACGATTCATCGTTGCTGGTAATTGACGCGGTGAAACGCGCGAAACCATCTGCTGTGCGAGGGCTGCGGCGTCGTTCTAACAGCGTGCATACTTTAACGTAGGTGATATATCGGTGAGAGGAGTGCAAGTGTTAACGAGTGCTCGATGTATCATAGTTGACTGGTAAATAATAGCGCGCGGCATGAATTTCTAGGTAACCGCGGGGTTAACGGAACAAGCAACAAGCGAACGAGAACAAACGGCAGGGGATAAATAAAGGGAGCGATAAAAGTTCTTGGAGTGATATATCATCGACGTGTCACGGTGAATTGGTAAGCAATAGAATGTGGTTCAATTTTACAGCCACGATAAAATGGAAACTGCGGGTTCGGTTTAACTGTGCAAACAACAAATGAAAGGGAACAAAGGGCAGAGAAGAACGAGTAGAGAACGAGAGAGAGAGAAGGATAGAGAAAGAGAATAACGAAAGTTTTTCAATTATTCCGAGCAATTTTTCCACCGACAAGCAACAACATTCGCCACCACCCAATCATTGCGATGAAAGGCAGAAAGAGAGAGAGTGAGATGGGGATGGGTGGCGCAAACAACCGCAAACACGGGGGTTAGCGGAGGCAAAGGGCGTCGAACGAGCGCGAAACGTTCGATCCGTGGCTCGGCGGGGCCTCGTTGCGTGAGAATTCAGCCCTTCCTCGCGAGAACACGGAAAGAAGCCGAACAGGCAAGCCTACTGGAGGATCTCATCAGGAGGGTGCAGTTAGTAGCATCTGGCGTTGAGAGGGAGCGAAAAAAACGGGGGGAAGTCAAGAATGGGGAGGAACGTATGAAAGGAGTCGGTGAGAAGAAGAAGTGGAGGAGAGGAGCAGCGAAAAGAGGGAGAGAAAGAAAGCACCACGGGGTATTGAGGTAAAGGAACGTGGAAAGATTCCTCGAAACGGGGTAGGCGCGGATTTCCTGCGGCGCTGAAGCCGCGGCTCGACTCGAGAAGAAAGAACGTCTGCGACGAAGGGCGAGGAGGGTACATTAACCGCGAACGGGACACTCGGAGGATCTCTCAAACTGTCGTCAGCGCTTAAAGCTCCCACTTCTTCTCCTCCGCATTCTTTTCCCCGTTTCTCTCCCTTAGCTCTCTCGGTCTGTCCGTGATTCGGCAACGAGCACGGCAATAAGGGCTTATGAAAATCGTGGCTCCTCGACGTTGGGTACCTTGTAGCGCGCTCCTTTTTCCCTGGCGAACATAAAGAGCGAAGAAGACGGAGGGAAGGAGACAGAAGCACCCTTCCTTCAGTTCGTCGCGAACGCAGTCGACTCCGTGAATAGCTAACCGGTGTACGAAACTCGCTGTCGGGATGAGCGTTCTCGTGAATCTTTCAACGGACGACGAGGTAGCTTGCGGAAGATCAAACGGTCCGTTAGCTGGCTTCGAGAAGTCGACGTTTCTTGGAAAGCTAACGAATTTCTCTTCAACCTCGCGTTAAAGGAGACCCGTTGAAATTGTCGCGGAATGCGTTGAAGTTGACATGGGGAGGATGGTAGCGAAAACTTTTGAAAGATTCGTTGGGGAACGCTCGAATCGAAGACAAGAACGGCTGACGATGCATGCGTACTTGCCATGCAAGAGTCGATCGTTATCGAGCCTGTCGTGCGGTTACAAGGGAACGCATTCGTTATAGGGGCTGGTGGATACTTCAGGTCCCGATGAAAGTGAACAGGTGGCGCGAGCACAGAGGGCTGCGAATAGGGGTTCGAGAATTAAGGCGGGAAAGAAAGAGACCGGCTCGGCGGGACCAAATGAAAACGTCTGTGCGCCGGTATTCGACGTCGAGTGCGTTGGAATTCAGATCGCTCTCGAGCCGTGGTTACGTCGTCGAGCAGAGTAGGTTCTTCGGCCGCTGATCGTTCCTTCCGAATTTCAGCTTAACAAGTCTACCGTTACACTCCAGTAAAATGAATCATCTACAGTGTTCTAGGATTCTCTACGACACCTGAAACTTCCGAGAGATCATGTTTCCAGTAGCTATTGACGTTCACGAATTGCTATTGAAAGCTGAGAGTAGGTCATCGACGAACGATCTCATCGTTTATAGCCTAAAAGGAATTACCTTTAACCGACGGATGTGTCTGTTTCAAATACCAATCACAAAAGGTTAACCTGCGAACTCTACGAACCCTACAACCGTTGCATTTCAGTCTATCCCCAAGAGAGGTCCCAGGAAGATGATTAAAAAAGCTTTGCGATGATCGCACTCGTCGTAAAAATCGGAGCGTGTCTAATGAACACGAGGCGAACCACCGCTACCCGACGAGAGAAATGTGGGCCAAACAGGGTGAAGAACGCTAACGGATGCGACCTGGCCAGGGGCAGAGGGATCGCTGACGAAGAAAAGGGCGGGCTAGTGGAAGGACGCGAGAGCAGTCGGCCGAAACGATAACTTTCACCCCCGGCGTTCGCAGCGAAGGGTGGAAAACGGTCGGAGAAAGCCACCGGGGCTGGGATTGGTTCGTTAATGTTATCGGTGGGTCGCGTGATGCGAGACATAAAGCATCGTGCGCCTTCTTGAGTTTCGTTTCCCTTTGTGCTCCGGCGAATTTATGGCGGGCCGATGGTGTTGCGTGAGCGAAGAAGAAAGAGAAAAAAAAATACGGACCAAGGGAACCGCGATACACGCCCCCGTGAACGTGTTCGGTTAATTCCGTTTCCCTCGGAAAAATCGTCACGCGAATCCGCTCTCGCCCTCCTCTCGCGAGTGATACGTCCGCTGATAAGGGTAAGCGAAGCGTCAGGACAACATCCTATAAATAACGTTAGGGTTTTGAAACGTCGAGTACGGAATGGGAAAATTTATTGTATCGGAAAGGGGATCCAAGATACGTGAGCTTTATCGAACATTAACCACGAATTAGTTTCTTTACCCTTTTGGCAAACCGATTCCATTATTTCAACTCTTTTTATTTCGAGCGTCCTACTTTTGCATCATCCTGTACTCCGCTCTACACGTCCGTGTTTTACATTGCCCCCAACAGAGATCCCTTTAACCAGTTTTCCTTCGGCTGAAATCGCGAGTCCTCCGGAGCGGCAAAGGAAACGGCTTGCGAGCAAGCAAGCTCGAGGAACCCGTGCATTTTTTATGAACCGGTCGGGGTCGAGGCGGCGTGCAGGTCTTTACGGAAGCACATTAGCACTTCATGGGCTTCGCCGGCCTCCCTCGGAAAGAGCTTTCCTTGGACCGAAATCCCACCGCCCACGGATCACTCTCTCGTGCCTTGTATATTAATTATTTCGAGCGGAAAAGGGTACAACACGGCCCGAGCCTCCCTCGGGAGAGCGGGACGACGAGGAAATTATGTACCTACGTGGACGCGACCGACGACACCCAGCACCGCTGACCCAGATTCGTCACGTTCACCGTTATCGTTTTCCTCCTCGATTTCATTAATTAATATCACGGTGCCGCGAACGTGACCGGCTCAGCTTTTACTCAGCGAGATCGCATTAAGAGACTGCATTTAATATAGATCGACGAGGAACGCCTTATGATTTATTTATCTTTCTTTCTTTTTTTGGAGGCAGGGAGGGAGAAGATTGGATTACAGATAATAATTGAAATGTAGGGTGAAACTTGAGGACACGTTTCTAGAGCAAGAGAGGGACGAGCGTTAATACTGTCTGTGTTATAAATGGCAATCCGTTTAATAATCTACTAATCTACATCGCCAGTATTTCTAGCATTTTATTTTTAGCGATGGTGTTTTATTTTAGCGCGGTCCATTCAAGTAAGTGGGGAATTTCATCTCGAAGTAACTGTTGCCTCCGAAACACGTTTACGTGTAACTTAATTCGTGGCAGGATATTCTTGGTTAGAGCGACGAGAGTGTGGGGTTCAAAGAAAAGGTGGAATTAAGGAAACAAGAAGGAAACTAGTTCCAGGGTGTTTCACGGCTCGTGACCGAAAGGAGGAAATTGTCACTTTCGGCTATTTTGCCGTGCGCTGACTCGCCCACCCCCCGGATGGACTTTCAAAGTTAAATCTAATTCAACTTCCAATCTCAACTTCCACAATTTTCCTTCAACGAGCAACCAAGTTCCCGCCATGTCAACGAACTGTGCGCGGAGAAACAGAAAATTGCTTTAATCCACCGCCCTCGGAGTCTTACCCCTTTTCCTCGAACAGATAAATCTAAAGAAGAACGATATACATGGGGATCGCGAAATTTTTTATGAAACGATTCGAATAAAAAGAACAGAGGGTGCGAAACAGATTGTCAAGTTCTTTTATTTTTCCTTAATCTGTCGCCCATTAAAGTTTCTGAAAGATGTCTTCGAGGGGGATGCTACCTGTTGTACCCTGCTCCACCTCCCGGTGAAATCTCTTCCCGTTCCTGTTGCCATTATTACGGTTATTATCGTCGAAATTATCGCAATGAAACCTACTTAGAGTCCGCCCTCGACCCTGACCACGTCGAGCCTCATCTTCTTATTAATTGTTCGTTTAAGAAACGACAACCCGGAGGCAACGCGGGCGAACGACTTCCGTTTGCCTCTACCACCCTCTTCTCGCACTAACTTCTTTATCTTTTTCTCTCTTTTTGTTCCCGAACGCTTGATTTAACGTTACACTTTCCATTTTTATTCCGACGTACTTTGTTCGATAACTCGACGAAAGATTTATCGCGAGCGTTCATAAAGATGTGGAAAAATAGTAGAACGGAAGGTGGCACGGGGAGGCAAGATTGACTGAAACGAAGCGAATTCCAGAGGATCGGTCCTTCGCGGGGTTTATTACTTATTCAAAGCAGACTACTACGCCGTCTGAATTTTCCCCGCTCGTGAATCTTAAAAATAGGCCGTGAAAGATAACGCCAGATTTCTCTTTCCTGATTTCCAGAACGAGAACAAGCGAATTCTTCTCGCCACCCTTGCGAGTCCCTATTCGATTCTGGTTTCCGTAAAATGAAGCACGTGTCACTGGCTCAAAATTTTTTACCTCTGATTGGAATTATTTTTCCGTTACCGGCTTGTTTGCTTTTTAAAATTTTTCCACGCATTAATCCTCCCCTCTGAATTTTAAACGAAAGGGAGAAAATGTTGCGATACTTCTCGCGCAAAGAACAGGAAAATTATCGAACGATTTTTCTCCTCTTCCCTTTGACAAGGGCGCGAAACAGGATACGCACGGTGCAGGCCTTGCTTCCATTAAAATCGATAACTCGATTTTCCACACGGAGGATAGCCATCGGTTGCGCGTGGCGTGCGAATTAATTTCCGACGATGCAAATTTCATTAGCGATCCCCGGGTTATATTCGCGGTCGCTGGACAATGCCGAGGAGGATGGCCGCGATGATATAATTCATCGCGCTCCTATTAGCGCCACAGACCAATCAATTATACCAGCCTAACGACCAGCAGATCGCGATTAACAATTAGGTTGACCTTTTTCCGCTCGACGAGCCGCGAAACACCCGATTTGAACGCGTCAGCCTGGGGAATTTGTGTCCTAAATAGTTTTGATACCCTGAGTCTTTCAGAAAAATGTTATTCGCAAACATGCGATACTCTGATTTTCTGTTTTCCTTATTTTTTGGAAAAATATAGAAAATAAAAAAACAACGAACGAAAGCTTAACTTCTGCAAAATCAAGCTGAAGTTTGAAGTTCACCCATTTACCTCTTTTTTTTGTTTATGAAAACTAAAAAAAATTGATCAACCTAAGATCAAATCATTTTTATTAGTTTCTAATTAGTATGGAGAATACCCTATCGAAGAGGGAACTCGGTTAGCAGGTGAAATCGACGGTTACCATCGAATCTCTGTCGCGAGGGAATGAAGCAGGGGTGGCGTCTAAAAACTGGCCGGCAAAATAATTCGAGCGGGCAACCACAGTCGGAATTGCAATGGGAATTGGGCACGTAGGCGGTCGAGAGGCGGGAAACGAGCACGGACCGCAACTCGTGCGTCGCCCCTGCCGCGATGCAATAACAATAACGACGATCGTACTAACAATCGTCGAGGACGACGATGACGGCGTTACCGCGTCGATAATAAAGCCTCGTCCACGGGACAATCGAATTTCGAGTGGAGAAAGCAGCAGGAGGAGGAAGGATGCGATGATTCGACGCCCTTCTTGTTTTCCGCTCTTTCGATATCTTGGGTTAGGTTCGGGTTAGGTTCAGGTAAAAGCCCCGCATAACCCTGCCATCCCCCCTAGGATGATAGGGTATCTTTTGAAGATTTCTTCCACGTTAAAAAAAAAAGAAAGAAAAAGAAATGTTCAGGTTAGGTTCAGTGTTGCTCGGTAATCCGCGTGAATGGCATCGAAATCCCTACCATACCTGAGAAGTTCTTGTAAAACTGAAGAAATGGCTGGATTTTATTGTGCCGCGAAGTGTTTGGGATTCAAGCAACATTTGCACGGTTATCAATAGCGATGACCATTGCATTCTGAATCGAAGCTTTAAGATCTTTAAGCTACCGTTGCTGCGATGAAATTTGAATATTTAAATTCAAGTTCAAGTTGAAATTCTTCGTTGATTTTCTGCCATTTCCTGGTACACCAATCGGTCTACGTCTTGTGTACTCTTTACAGCTGCGATTCGAAGTTCAAGCCTTTTACAGACTCAACGCGGAGCAACGTAATTTTTCTTTCTTCTTGTTTCCGTCGCCGGCATAAGTCGATACAAGTGCGTCGCATTTCAACAATACCCGGGGGATTTAATTTTCATAGGCGGTATCGAGAGGTCGTTCGTTCGACCATCGTTTAATTTGCGCGACGATCAACTCGATTTTGCGCGACGATCAACTCGATTTTTCGCGACGAACGGCGAGGTAAAGCGGCCGTTCGATGGGAAATGCATTATATTTGCTTTATTTATTACCGTTCGTGCGGTTAGATCGATTTATTTTGCATATTGAAAAACCGACCGTGGCCGAGGGGTGCATGCATTTTGTTTACCCGTCGTTTGTGAGAGCGCCTGGCTTTTGCTCGCCCCGTGTACAACACACCGGTCATGAATCTTTCAAGCAAGTGCACCGAAAACGCTTTACCTGAATCCCCTTAGAAATAAGATATTGTTTCATCGAATTTTTCCATTTTCCTTCACAGAAAAATCCGACGATCTCTCTTTGCTCCTTGTATAAGGCTCAAAGAAAACGATATTATGGACGATTGTCTAACTTTCTCTCCCCTGAATCTCGTTATTCTATGTACACGATCGATTTTACTAAGTATACTTTGAAGCTTTCAGCTCAATTTAAACTCGCTGAAAGATACCTATTTGAAACGCGATTGATTTTTTAATCTTATCAAGTGGTCCACGAAGATTAAACCCGATCAATCACGGGCAAGTTTGTAACTCCGAAGAAAGGAGCAAGTTTCCATGAAAAGACGTACGACTGAAAATGATGCAGACAAGGGTGGTTTCGAGGGGTTGGCTGAACGGGGACGCGTTTAATAATATCTGGAGGGCAGGGCCACGGAACAATGCGGTTCTTGAGACTTTTGGGGAGCCCTGTTACCTCAAGGGTAATTGCACGGATTGAAATATGCAAGCCGCCCCGTCCACGCTGATCGCGGAAGTTAGACGCGAGTGCACGTGGATTCGCGCGACAGATCGACCGGCTGATAATTAGGTCTCTTGGGTGCGGATGCAATCATGGAACCGACCTTAACTATCGTCTGCTTGAGATTCGTCGGCGAGCCAAGTTGCAGCAGTCTGAGGAAGCCACGGGAAAATCCGGAGGATGATGGTAATTGCGAAAATTAAGGGTAATAGGAGATGCAAAATTGTCTAGTGTAATTGGTACAGTCATAAACTCGATTAATAATCGCATGATTCATTAAAACTTTAAGTTTGCTCCACGGTTTAATTACAAATAGACGACACTGTATTTATTCGCATGCTGATTAACCTTAGATAACTAAATTCGAATTCGAAATCTACCAAGATATCTTAACAACTGCCAAGATTGTAAACGCTAATTTGTTTTAAATAAATAAGGGAAATATAAAAATATACATGTTTTTAATTCGTATTCTATGAGTCGAATGAGTAGATATCTATTTTCCTCTGATGGAGAAAATGTAGCATTATGAAAATAAAATCAAATACTCGACACCACAGCCACTGATCTCGTTGAAACGCGCAGAAAAGCAGCATACGATCCATAAATAAATTTATCTGTCGGTAAGTGGTGTGTCGATTGGACGGCCGTGCTTTTTTCGCTGTCCTCGGTGACTGACATAGTTGAAGCTTGATAGGCTGAATGTCATAATTGGATCTCGCGAGTGTAGAGAGTATAGACAGTCGTCAGACTGATGGATCGTGGTCCCCAGATATCAGCCGTTGTCAACAGATGTTCCGTCGGCTCGACATTGTTAGCGAAGTTCGGAAACAGAGGTATCACCGGACGTACATGTACATCCATGTCCTGACAAGGAAACTTCTGCCGATCGCGTGGACAGTGTCCTTCGATAATGTTCGCTCGGTGATCGAACGTTATCTCACGTACACCATCTTATTGGTCATCGTGTAACTCAACGATGTCTTTAAAAAGATCTTCTTAATTACACGTTAACCTCCTAACCTGGCGGTTGATCCGTCGCGTGAAAATGTGTCTTCTTTCTTACCATTCAACCTTCTTCATCATCGTGTACGCAGAAGAGGAAACAATTAAGTCACGGCCACATCTTGCGACCTTTTTTAGTAGAATGAATCATGTATGTTTTCGCGACGGTCGACATTTGTAAAACGTATAACACTCTCAAACTTTCGAACGATCAACGCGTGTTGATCTTATAAATCAAGAACAGCAAACCGTTAGCTAATTCCTTATACACGATCAATATCAATAAGAGACCGAAGAAAAAACATTCGCTGGATCTAACGACGCAAACTTGATTGCAAATACAAGAATACTGCAACATTGTTACTCCAATGGGAATAGCATACACACGCTACCCACCAAAGATACATCTCGTCGAATGTCTCACGAGACAAATTACAGGAAAATATTTTAGGGGTTAAAATAAACGTGTGTCGGCAGGTTAAAGCAGCTTGAATTTACTTCAGGCGACTCGAAACGGTTCTCCGAGAAAAATACGAGATGCTCAACGATGGTTTTGATAGTCGCAACTATCGAGGAAAGGGATTAAGGCATCAGGTGCTCCAACTCCGTCGTTCCAGGGCGAAACGCGTCCAATTAATAAGGCAGAGAACCGCAGACTGGCCCCAATACCGTTTCCCTCTCTCGCTAATACTAGCTGCACACACGTTCGCCAACGGCTCGTTCTCCGTGCTTTCCCGCGCGACTACGAGCCGGCTGGTCGCATTAAGCGTGGGTACACGGGTTGCCAGCAAGCTATCTGCATATTTACACGCGTTTCCCCGTGTACCGATAAAATCAGCCGCGCGCAACCTGCTCCTGGAGGCGCGCGCGCTGCGGTGTCATAATCGTATTCCTTGAAATACCTTCGAGCATTTTGGAGCCTCGTTACCGGGACGAAAGGTAAACACATGCCGGGAATCGAATCGAACCGACGTCACCCGCTGGCTCTTTGAAGTTGAGCACCGATTAGGGTGGGTTTACGGACGCCTTGTTTGAATACCGTTTTGTCTTTCGATCGATTCACGTTTGTTTTTCACGAAGAACGGGATTTGGCGAACCTTCGTCCTCTCTTTCTTTTGTTCTTTTCCGACTTCTTTCTTTGGAATCGTACGAATTGAGATAAGCGGAACGCTTTCGAGCATTTTACAGCGAGGAATCTAGCTCAGCAGTTGATCTATTTCACAAAGCTTCGCTTCTCCTTAAATCTGAATTAGAAAGTAATCCTTTGAAAATAAGAGAGATCCAGTGGTCAGAGGTTTCCAGTGTGACCCAATCTTATAATTTGGCTCATTTGAACGGAAGTACCCTATCAAAGGGGATCCCAGGGTACTCCTAGAGTTTAAGTACCAATAATTGTGGAAAGTGCAATTAATGGCCACTTAGTTATTGCGGCAATCCATCGTAACTCTAGCGTCGGACACCGGAAACCGCTTCGCCCCCGGTATCGATATCGGGAGCGAGAGCGTACTCTTCCAGGAGGGTGTATTACCACCCGTGCTTGTATACGCGTGCACTTAACGCTTGCAATTTTTAATTACGCTCGCCAGTAGAGTTCGCCCGGGAGTGCTGCAAGTTTTACGATAACTTGCGGCTATAATTCGTTCCGTGGCGCACGACTCACCCCCTCTTTGGTTACCAATTCCCACATCTATCCTTCTTTTTCACCTTTTACTAAAGCGAACCGCGAGACACTGAAACAGGACCGTAACTGTAATTAAACGTTTTCCGAGAGCACCGGAAACCGCAAAAATTCACGGAACTAACCCGTGTTAGTAGAAAAAAAATCAGCAGGGGTTGTTCCACGAAGAGAGAGGGTGACCGTGTAATTTCTACGCGAGTAAAATCGATGGTCGTATTTAATTTTTCGCCTCGCGTGCCAATTAAAGTAAATCCGTGGTCGGTCCTCTAGGCATTTCGGACGAGGGTCGTAGGATCCGGCTTTTCGGTCGCGCACGGAATAAATTTGGGGCCGGGGTGTAAGTGGAAGTGGCCGAAATAAATCTTGGGAAGGACCGGAGAGGCGGAGGGGAAAAAAATAGAAGAAGGGAAAGGAAAAGAGTAACGGGCGGAAAAACGAATATCTTTCCCTGGTTACCACTTGGTGACGATTGCAGCAAGTGGCTAGCCAGTTATTTAACCTTTCACTGGCTGGAAGAGCTAACACGTTTCAATATCGGAGCACACGTTCTCCCTGAATAGCTCCGCGAGTCGATAGAGCCAGCAGTTTGGAAATATTCGGGCGGAGATGATGCAGAGTGTGTTCCAGCTGATAAGCGACTCTTTGTGCCGCGATAACTCGAACGTGAAGCGCGGAGTTTAGATGGGCGAAATCGCTCGGGCGTATTGGCTTCGCGTGAATAATGTCCGCTTGTGCTCTCCGTTCCTTGTGTATACGAGTCCCGAGCGTTCAGCAGCTTTTTTACAGAAACCACGAAACTGCGCTCGTCGGATATCCTGAGAGGGCGGGGGGCCATCGTTAGAGGAATTACTCAGGATCGTTGAAATGGTTGTTCAATTGTGTTCAAGCGGGATTCAAATATTCGTGCATCGAAGCGCGTTTATTCATTTTTACGAAGCACAGCACGCTCAAAGTAACCCTTTGAAGTGGCTTGGGTTAAACACCGTACTCGCTGATAGATTCTGAACGCGATTCGAACCTCGAAGTAGCAGCCATCGCGAAACGCGCGCAAACGTTACCTCGAACGACCCTCCGTCCTCGTAACAAGCCTTTACCTGGTCGTTTCCCCGACAGCAACGGAAGAGGAAGAGTACACCCTCTCGAGGCACGCACGAGTGCACGGAAAAACCGTTCCGGCCGGGGTACGCGAGCGCGGAGCGGGTTAAACGCTTATCGGTGCGCTAGGATAGCCCCGTGCGGATCTTCCCCCGAGGACGAGGGAGGACAGAGAAGGGTTCCACCGATGCCTGGAGGTAGACAGGGCGGAGAGAATATCGTTCGAGACGCGAGATAAAGAAACGAGAGGTACAGCGGGGCTCGTAACCCAGATGCGACCCGCGTGTTTTATTGCTCCCCGTTACGCGCGCGGCTCAGGCTGACTGCTTCCTTGTGCGCTCCTCGTGGACCCCTGAAATCCTGAACAGGCCCGCGAGCTCGCATAAATTCCCAACGACCCCGCGATTTTTTCCCCTTCTTTGGGGAATGAAATTCGGTTTAATTGAGCCCGGATGCTCTGCGTTCCTCGTGAAACATTTGATCGCGGGTCGAGATAATCGTTCCGCGGAGAGAGGGTGCATCGGTTCGTTTGTATTCCGCGATTGATCTTGGGGAACGCGGTGAATGGCTGAGCAGCTTCGGAGAAACTGATCACGGTGGGAAGAAGCTCGAAGTTGGGAAGGGATATCTTAAACAGTTGCGCGTGACGGGAATTAATTAATATGGAATTAACTACTAAAAAGGTGATAAAATTGTGTGGCGTGTCTGAAGCCAGAAACGGGGCTTCGATTTACCGATACTCCATAGACGGATGAAAGGGAAACGCTCTGAATCATCGAACAAACGATCAGATAGATTGTCAGCTGGTGAATAGTTCAATCGTTCAGCAGGAAGCAACCGGCGAAGGCGATCGTCCGCGATAATTTCAATTATTTCCAGCCGCTCGCCGGTACCTTCGGCCGCGCCGACTGTTCGCCAATGCGGAAGGTGCGCGGCCACAGTTTCAAGGTCACCGGGCACCTGTCCGTGCAGCCGCATGCCGGCTGGTTAGCAACCTGTCCAGGCACTTTCTCCGTTTCCTCGTCTGATATTATGCCCGCACGCACCGACGGCAGCCGAGCGTGCTCGCCTCGTTATGCATTTTTCAGCGTGGCGAGCGAGCCGCCCTTGACTTAGCCCACGTGGTCTCAACCCTCTCGAGTGGGTCCTCCCTCTTCTCCCTCCATTCTTCTTCCTTCTTTCTTTTTTATTACCAAGGGGCGCGTTAATTTCTGCCTACGCGGGGTAACGCATCAAAAATGCACTCGACGCCCTTTCCAAGTCCAGGGTTTAATAAGTCTACGCCCCACGCGTCGTTTTCATGGCCGGTTGACTACTAATTCCACGCGTTCGTTGAGTATCACGGTAGCTACGAGTGCCTGTTTTGGGGGTGATGAAGCGCGCGGTGCTGGGCGTTAAGGGAAATTGGTCGAACGGAACAGAAAAATCCGTTTAACAGAATTTGTAATCTAGCCAATTCACTTGCTGACTTAAACTTTTTCAATTGATTTTCAAATAGTTTTAAGACCGAGGAAATCGGATTGCTAGATGTTACAAATCTTCAGTTATAAGCACTTCAGTATTTCGCAGTCTCCTTTTGTGTACTTATGATGTAGAACAATGTATCCTCTTTTAGTTTTATTCTTACTTTTATTTTTACTGTATTACTTTTTTATAAAGGGTGTTTATCCGTCAAATATATAAATATTAAATAAATATTAAAAAAGTCGCTAGGTATTTCAGGTTTACGACGACCAACCCTTTCGCTGTGCTCATCTCCGGCGAAAAGAACGAAAAAGAAATGATCACACGGTAAGGGTAGTACGTTTGTTATCTCGGAACGAAAGTTCAATTCCGCTCTCTGACTGTAGTTACGAAGGGGTTAAACAAACCCAGACTGGCTACAGTTTGCCATAGAAACAACTGAAGCATCGCACGGGGGAAGTACAATTTCAACAGTTTCCACCCCATCGATGCAACCCCCACGTGTTTCCCTCACGGCTTCGCCAGCGACACCGTCCACGAGGGAGGGATTTCCTCGATGGAGATGGTCGAAAAACTCGAAAAACATGCCTTTCAACTTTACCGTTTATCCCTACAGGGAAATCCGCGGCTGCGTAGGGTGGAAACGGTCCGAGGGCTGCGAGGCTTTTCAGCAGCCCTTCGCGTGGCCTGCTAAGCGGCTTTTCGCGGGACCAACTCAGACCTGCACCCAACGCGAAATGGATCCTTCGTCGGGTTGTTGGTTGACGAATTGGAGAGGAGGCTTGTCCTAATTGAGTCCTCTTTATCTCGAAAAAAGAAAGACCGCCGAAGGTTGGCGCGAAAATGGCCCTCGAAATTGTCGCTGGCAGATAAGCGGCTAATTGTGAAGCTTCCGATGGAGCTCGGATTAATTGGAGAGCGGGCTTGTCGGGACCAACGAGGTCGTAAAATTAGATTCCGGATGGTGTCTAATTGGAACGAACTACTGATCCAAATTCTTTCATCCATTTTACGCGACTTCTCGCGTCCCCTTTGTACGGAACAAAGGGCGTCGCGAAGGGTCCACGCCAGCGTCCTACAAAGAACTGCCTACTGCCACCCTGACTGCCGTTTGTTATTCGGCAATACACACATACCAATGCATTAGAGGTAAGCTTACAATTATTTTATCAAGTTTTAAAGAAATATGCAAACCAATATGGAAGGCCAAAAAGCGGCTCGTTTAACGGGTTAATACCCCAGAGCCTGTAAATTTGCACGAGCTGAGAATCGAATTAGGGATACACGGGGGAGGGAGCCAAAGGACCGCCGTTAGAGAAGCGAGCAACTTCGTCCGTTGTCCTTATGGATCCGCCAAGCGGCAAGAGGCAAGCCAGAGAGAGAAAGAGAAAGAGCAGGGCAATCTGGAAATTCGATTTCGAAATTTGCCCCCATCCACGGAAGCGGCGGGGATCGAGCCACGTTTGCGGTTTTCGTCCTCCGGCCGGATGTATATCACGGCGGGCATAATCGAATCGGACGGCTCTCGTTCTCCTGCGGGATTGAATTAGAAAGCGTGCCCGCGCGCCTCTCAGACGTTGTCGCTCCTCTTGACGGATTAAGATGGAACCGCGTTGGACACGTAAAAATGGATCGACCGGCTGTGGTAGGGGAGCGAGATCGCGGGGAGCATCGAAATAAGGGACAGAGACCTTCGATCTCGCTAAGTAACGAGCCCTTATCGCTCCCCGCGCATCGCTACCAGAACCGGCTGCGATCAATATTTGAATAAAGGGATTCGTTGACGAAGAAATATTTGCCGGTGAATCCGGAGCAAACAAACGGGAAATCGAGACTCCGTTCGACCATGTTAGACTCTGGGTCGCCGCTTTGCCAGCATATCGTTTTCCTACCCGCTAAAACGTTCAGGGACATCGTTACCAAGGGCCGCGCTGAGAGTTTCGCCTTTGAACTGGCTGTAATTGCCCGGCGATCGTAAATATCCGCGAAGCGTACGCGCGAGGACACCGGTTAATGATTCTCGGATCGGCGACGGTAATACTGAATAAGTCTCCTGCGGGGGTTGAAGGGGTGGGGTGAGGGAAAGAAGAAGGAAAAGAGGAGCGGAATTTCCAGGAGACGAGGGAGAGAGAGGCGTAAGCCACCCTACTCTATCCATTTCTATTTTCTGCTTCTCGGAGAGAGAAGTTATCGGGTCGGATGAGTCCGTGCTTAGAGGGGGCTGAAGAGTCAGGCTGGAGGAGCCGCCGTGCCAGCCACGCTCTTATTATATCGATGGCATCAGGGCCGCCCCGGAAAAGCCCCTGAAATATTTTCACGATTTTCCGACAAAGCGTTCCGCCGTTTCGCGCCAAAGTGCTCGCGAATAGTCTCATTTTTAACAGGGGGCGCGAGGGAGAGTGCCGTCGCTGCTTGTCGCGATCGCTCGCTTTCCGGCCAGGGGTGCGCAACCCCTCTCATCCGCGTCTATCGCGATCCATATAGAAAAGGTTATAGAAAAAAGAAAAAAGGAAAAATGAATATCGTTTTAAAGAATATACGTATATTTATCGACTTAGATAAATCTCGAAGCTTTTTCGGTGCTTATCTCTTATCTGTTTTCAAATATCCAACTTTGCAATCAACACCGTCTCGCGGGGTTCTTCGGTTTAGGAATCCACAGATGTTCCAGACTCCAAAGCGACTACGTGCTTCCGGGTTAAGCTAGAGCGTGGAATCTGATTCCGTGGGGCGGTCTATTTACCGAGGAGGAAGGAGCGGAACGCGAGAGACGGTTAACCGGCGCACGAGCGATATTTGTTTCCGTTCCCCGACCGGCTGATTCTCCAATTCGAGGTACACGATTCGTTACGCCTGTCGCCACCCAGTGTCTACATCCCAGCGAGCGCTATTCACGGGGTTCCCAGCGAAAGGAGAACCAAACAAGAGAACCGGCGAGGGTGTTTACATGCGAAACTTCGTCGTGGCGGTTCTCCCTCGTTAGCTGCCCATTTATTCGCGACTTTGGCTCCCGTCGAAAATTGAGATCGATCTCGAGCACCGATTAACGAGCTACGCAAACGCTTTCCCCGACCTCCGAAAATACTTTCCACGCCAATGGCAACAGCTCCTCGAGTTTAACTTTTAACGGAACTTCCGTCGAGTTATCGGCAGGGCAAACTCTTCGAATTTCTCCTGCTAAATTTCTTAGAGGGAAGTTCACAGCGACGAAAGCTCGAGAAAGGGAGGAAGTTAACGTCGGTTAATATTTTTAACCTTGTCTTCGTTTTACATTACTTTCGAAATAATTTTCATATATTTTCAATCGGCCAGACTTTTATAGCGAATGAGAAACCCGATCTAAATTGATGTAAATTGATTCAAAGAACGTAATAAGGTTACGTAACAAAGAACAACAGCGTTGCGCACCTCTACGTGCAGAAAGTGGAAATTGTACGGCGTTCTCAGCATCCCTGCCAACACAATTTCGGATAGCTGGACGTTTGCCCTGCTAAGCGATACGAGTAGCCATAGGCGGGGTAAATTTTTCATCCGTTAAGACGCAACCCCCTGAGAGTGGACCGAACCAACGACCACGGACTGCGAGGAAGCTTTATCATCGTCGTCGTTGTCACCGGTGGTTGGTCGAGAGATCGTTCGTTTCGCCCTGTTAGCAGCCCTTCCCCTAACGCGTCAAGCTTTCCGACGCTATTTTCCAGCTGTTACTCCGCCCAGGGCCGGAGACTACGCCGTGAAGTTACGAGACGTCCGAACCATCGAGCATTTTAAGCTCGCGCACAAAGCGTAATTATTTAGGAAACCGAGCGCTTACTAATCGTATTCAACGAGCGATAGGAAGAAAGGAAAAGGAATGAAAACTTAGACACAGGGATAGGAAAGGACAGGTGGAACTTGTGTATATAGAAACCGCGACGGACTCGAGCACTTGCGAGAAACGTCAGCGGTTGATCCCTCCTAGTGACGAGGGCAGGAAGGTTGCTGCAAGAGGTTGGATACTTTTCGGAAGAAAGACAAAAAGAGAGTTGCACGAGGCTAAAATATCGTAAAAGAGCATTTCTCTAGAAACGAGAGTAATCGAGATGAAATCCCCGCAGCCGATTCTAATTTCCTTCGAAACTTCTTGCACCGCGGTGGCACAGCCAGCTCTCCCCCCCCCCTCCGCAGCTCCCGTCGATTCCCCGTGGAAACGAATTTCCTACCCGGAGAGTAGTTTTCGTGCAGCCACCCAGCGAGATCCGGATCGCTGGAAATTACCCTGGTCGCCGGGGAAATCCGGGATATATCCTTAACCGGGCGGCAAGTCTCTCCCTCCTGGGCCGGGTTATCCGTTCGCGAATCTTCTTCGATAATCGGGCAAAGAAAACGCTAATTGCGCGACTAATTGCGAAGAAGCGCGGAACGCCTTGCACCTCGCATGGCGAACAGTAATTGCACGGTAACGGGGAGACAATTAACTGCTCCATTCTCGCGGACAAATGGTCCCGCATTACCGGCAGCGTCCCTCGTACGAACGTGAACACATGCACGAGGACAACCACGCTGACGCAGGGGCGAACAGGGGGGGGGATGGATGCGCGTTACTTAAGCGTTATTTTACACTGGCCAGCTTTGCCTATGCAAATCCACACGCCGGTGGATTATGCATTCCATGCATAAATTATGAGCCGCGCCGTAGACACGCGGCAGGTAGACACCGTCCCTGGTCCCTTCTACGGTTGTCAAACATCCCTTTAGGGGGTTGCAGAGGGGTCTTCTGCTGGAGAACGGAACGCTTCCTCTCTCCACCGTGGGACACGTTTCAGAGGGAAATCTTTGCCATGGAAAATAAACGGCGACGATTCTGGCGCGATAAGATTGAGACCGGGTTATGGGAAGGAGAGAGTTTTAGAACAACATAATCGAGGCGCGTTCTTATCTACGGAAGAACCGCAACAGTGACGCGATCGCAGACACCTTCGCGCGGTTTGTGAACGGTATTAAAAGTGCGAATAGCTTCGGCGATAAAAGCAGTATCTCTTCTTGCCAACTGGTTAAAGCGTGCAATATTTTTGGTTTACTGCAAATAGGGGCAGGACGCGAATGTTCCTCGATTAAAGTTCAGAGATGTAATACGGAAGGTGACATTGATGGATCTCTTGGAACCGTGTTCAACCTTCCTGGTCGTTGGAAAAAAAAGAGGAAGCTGAAAAGCGTCGTAGAGTCGGTTAATTCGACCTTTTCACCCACAATTACTCGGCCTCCGGCGAACTTTCCCTTCCCTTAGTGGAACGTACCGCGCGAATTCCACGTGCATCGAAGTAATGAAATAGAGAAGAGGCCGCGGCCTAACAAACGTCAATTAAAATGAAAATAGCCGCGGCCGGAGCGAGAAGGAGGAGGAGCTCGCGAAATAAAACGGACCCTTGGCCGAGAGGGCCGTTTATAATTTCCCCGTGCTTTTCCGCGGCCATTGGACATGAATGTTTCATGAGCCGCGCTGGAAACGTTCAAATCAGAAACAGCTGCTGCCCCGGGAAAAGATCAACCGAGTCACGAGCCTTGAAAAACGTTCGGCTGATAAATGTGGCGGAGTCGAAAGAGAAATTTTTCGCGGGCAATCAGTTCACCCTTTCACTGCTAAATACTCCCGGTCGAAATGCTCCGCGTGGACGGTGCTCCATTAACAATTAAATAATCCACGCGAGTAACTTTCATCAGAGACGCATATACTCGTGTATAGTAGTCAAAGGGTTAAATATCAGGTGAATTTTATCCTGCGTTAAACGAACACGGATTTTGGTGCTCTTTTCTCTTCGGCGTGTTTCGTGTAAGGTAGACAAATGGTGGAAATTCAAAGTTTACGCGACACCGATCGTCGCGGAGCAACAGCGGAGTAGAGGAAGGGGGTTGGAGAGGAAAAACGGTGGAGAAGAGATCGAACTCGTCGTGCAAAAGCGATAGAGAGTTTTATCGTTCGGCAAACGTTCCATCTTCCCGGAATCCGTCCGCGCGACAGCTTTGCCCGATCATCGGCAGCTTTTCCTTTTTCCTCCGCTCGCTCGTTCCCACCTTGACTCGGTTAAAAGTGGAAAAATGCAAAAAAACGGAGACAGCAGCAGCTGGCAAAAAAGGAGAAGATGCACGACCAATACGGTAGCGCGTACGTCCACGTAAAAATCAGCGCGGCCGTTTGACGCGGAAAATCGTCAAAGTGGAACGACAACTTGTCCCCCCTCCGTCACATTAAAGCTACATTACCAGAGCTGCACAGACCGAGCTTTTCCCCGTCTCCGTCTCTCTTTCTCCCTTGTCCTCTCTATCGCGTCGAGCAAAGCCAAAGCTAGAGGAAAGCCGGAGAGAGCTCGTCGTGTGAAACGCGAGCGGGAGAGAAAGAGGCGCTCGTTCGGCGAGCGTGGCGGGAAAAAGCCCGTAAAAAGGAAAGAAAGGAGAAACGCGAAAGACTCGTTTGGAGCGACTCTTTTTCCGTGGACGCGTGCGCCGCGCTTTGCCATCGATAAACGCACGCCTCTAATCGTGGATGCTTCGTAGACTGGAAAATCGACAAAAAAAGCATAGGAACGATATCGTTTTACCATTAATTTACCGTATATAATCTGTACGAAAAATGTTTAAAGAACGAGCAATTTTATGATGAGGAAGTCGTAACGCCAGTTGAACGCTATCACAGGTAACTTTGTCGGAGCTCCAAAAACGAATACATATCAAGCTGTGTTTTCTCAGCATGCACTCATATTTCACGAACATCTCTGCGTCAATATTAGCGTTCCTCCGACTCCGCGTAAAATTAGTTGTAACATCAAAATAGACACAAGTCACACACACCCGAACAACAACAGGTTACGAAAGAAACTTCCCTGAAACAATTCACTCGAACAAGTGAAAGTTCGCCGCGTGTTTCCCTGAACCTAACCCCGACATGCTTCCCGAATCGATAATTCCTAAAGAGTACGAGTACTTCCTGGTTCCTTTTCCATCGGTCCCCGCTTATTTGTCCACATCCACTCGACCCACAGAGGGCGAGAGCCGTCTCTATTTGCACCCCTTTTGCCACCACCGATGAAAGAAACCGAGTAAAGGGGGGCAGGCAGCGCGTATCGTTTTCACCGGTGTTCGGGGGCCGATGTTCTTTTCGGCCGCGAGGGTTAGAAGCATTGTGACGGGTCGGTGGAGAAAACGCGACACGAGAGTCCTCGATAGTCCTCGACGGGGGCAAGGGGGAAGAACCTTCTGCTGAATTGACCATTAGCCCGTTATTAGGAGGGACGAGGGGCGCCCCGCGTATACGCGCGCGCGTGCACACGTATTGCGTATACATAACGCGAGGAGGAGGAGGAGGAGGAGGAGGAGGAAGGCTTTAGAGCCGTTAAAGCGCTTACGCGAGAGAGGAGAGGCTCTCCTTCTCTAGCAGACGTGCGCGCGGGATGCTCCCGCTAAGTGGTCCATTCAGCGTTGCCTGACGGAATACATTACAGGAAGTAGCAGTTAAAAAACCTTTTCCCCTGATGATGACCCTCACCACCCCCTCCTTATCCGTCTTTGGACCCACGGGACGTAGCGTAATTCTTGCTCGTTGAGCGGAGTTATTATATCTTTCTATAATCTGACTGTAACCATGGCACGCGTTTGGGACCCACCAGTTGCAGGGTAGCGGACAAAAGGTTGGGAGAATCGGGGAAAATGACCACAGTAATTTAATACTGACAAGTGTTACCGAGCAACAAACGTTAAGCAACGAACAAACTTTATTCTCTATTCGTAATATCGGTTCTGAACTTACATACGCCTATCATTGCGTGCTTTAGTTTTATATTACTTTTATTTTATTCGTTTTCAACGGAGTGAACACTTTGTTACAAAAGAGAAAAATGAGAGAAAAATGAAAATATACACAGAAAGAAGTTGGCGAACGTTCCAGTTTCTTCGAGCACGACCAAGTATATATGGTAAGGTGGAGAAAATGTTTGTTCGTCTCTGGTTGGTGGAAAGTTAGCAGAAAGTTGTTACCTTGCGGAGCATCTCCTCGAGCGACTCCATGTCCAGGGCGGAGTTGTTGTTCTCCGTGCGTACGGGTTGAACCATTTGTCACAGTTTCTCGTCGCAGTTGGCTAGCTTTCCGATCGCACTCTGTTCACTCGCGCGTCACTCGTTCCTTCGAAGGGAACTCACAGTTAACCGCTACGCGTTTCCGATTCAATTAGAAACGGGCGGTCACGGAACCGGAAACCACGTCTTTCACCGAGCACTATCGCGAACAGGATTTCTATCGCTTTATGCCATCCATCGATCGGTCTTCGACGATTTCTATCTGCTATACCCCTCCCACCGAAGGTAACAGCCGCTCGAAACGCTAGGAACTTTTAAAGATGCCTCAAGAACAAAAGAATCCAACTACGGTCCAGCGAAACTAATTCCCTCCGCTACAAAGAAGAAGAAGACCTGTTTAAACCGTCCGTCCCGCTACGGATCTCGGAAGCTCATCAAGGAACACCATTCTTCGAGTCTTCGAAGCGTTTCGAGGACCGTTTGGAGTGTTCAAAAGTCGACGAAACGGAAGAACGAAAGAGGAACGGGCGGAGAAAAAAAACGAAGCCAAAGCAGGAGTACCGGTAAAGAGGGAGAGAAGCAGAAGGAACGATGAAGTCAACGAGATATACGTCTTCGGTTCAAGCCTGGCTTCCTATTTTAACCGGCGGATAAATTACGACCGACGACTCAACCAAGAGGGACGGAGAGCTTGCGAGCGAGAAAGAGCTCTCGTCTTTTTGGCGATAATTTCGAACTTTTCGTCATGGCCAACAGGAGAAAAACCGACGACGAGCACCACCACGAGCATCGCGACAGAGCGAAGACGCCGAGGGTGTTCGCTCGCTTTGGATCGACTATTTTCGGGCGGAGGATATTTTTAAGCCCCGTTTGGAGCACGAACTTTGGATTTCCAGGAGAAAGAAGCCTCTGTCTCCTTCCGAATCGGACCGAAACGGAGAGCGACGCCCGTCACGGCCGATCGAGAAAGAAAACACGCCGGGTGTGTCCTATTCCTCGCCCTCCGCATCCTGGCGCTTCGTCTCCATCTTCCCAAGGGAACCCGCGCGGTTGTTTCCGACTAATTGAGCCTGGCCGCTGAAAAACGCGCCACTGAATTTTCTTACCGCCCCCGCACATCCTGTCCCTCCACTGATTTCCCTTCCACGGTTGTTGAAAATCAATCAATGATGGGTCCACTAACAGACCCTGGACAAAATATCGCTACCCTATCCCTTTCCCTTCACTACTCCTTCTTCGCAACAGTCACACGTGGTTCGTCACCAAGTTTACGTATTAAATATAATTGTGTATATTAGTGGAATTACCATCGCTCTTTAGCTGTATATTCTATCAACGGTTAACGCGCGCTCCTCCCGTCGCCGTGTTTCGTCGTCTCCCGTCATAACAGACTAGCGTGTATCGATTTGCATCTATTCGTGGAACAAACGGGGAATTCTAATTTAAGAGCGACGCCTCCGATCTGGCGCGACAATTTTCATGACACCGACCGAGGAGGAGTCAGCTAAACACGAGTCAGCTATCGGGCGGCATTAACCGGGCTCGTTCCGAGATTCAAGCAGGTGAATCGCGAATCGAAAGGCAGTTAGCTGGTCGTATCGTCCGGCACGCCGGCTCTTCCGGCCGGTTATACGAGTTCGGGGGTAGTTTCGGCATTTTTACAGCCGGAAATATCGCTAGCGGAACCGGTAGGGCGGAGGCAGGAGAAAGTAGGGGGCACAGGTTACGGCTTACCGGTGAAACGGCGAACGTTGTCACGTTTTCTCGCGAAGCACCACTAAAAAAGTTTCGCCGTAAAGCTGATTTAATAAAACTACCGCCGAACTCGTAACGGTAACGCGCGTCGGTTCGGTCCCTTATTAATTCTCTCGAGTGGACGATCGACGAAGGGGAGGAGAAATCGATCTGTCTCCCGATCCCGAGGTTTCGTTAATTACCACGGAAACGCGGCGGCGACGAAGAGATGCCTCCGCCGGTTAATTTCCCGCGAGACACACAGCTGCTCGAACGAGACACGATCGATTCAATTTTTCAGAGAAAGGTAACACGGATAGGTTCGACCGGAACGAGAATCGCTGGGACGGGAGGAGATCGTCGTTCGTCTCGACGGTCCGCTTTGTCCGCCCGACAGCTTTTAATCACCCCAAGAATTTTTCCTGCGAGATCCCAAGGAGCGACGATGCCTCGTGTTTGAGAAGCACTCGTTGATTCGGGTGCGGATAGGTCCGAGGCACGGGTCAAAGCGCGCTCCTAGGGGCGTTTAATTACTTTAAGGGTGCTCCGCAAACACGTAAATACGCGGCCGTTCGCTGGGATTTCGTTTATTTTCGAACCGAGACCGACGGCGTAACGTATTCGGGCTTTAGCTGTAAAAAGAGAAAGTCTCGCGAAGCACCGGCAAATCACCAAAAAATGGTCCTCCTCCGACGGAAGGAGGGTTCGTTCTCGAGGTAATCAAGTCGGAGCTCAGATCTACAGAGACCGATCCTTTTATTGATAAAGTAAACAAACGCCTCTTTCGTAGAGCAAAAGAAGAGGAAACAACGAGTCGAGAAAGGATCAGCGGCCCATACTTTTCACTCCACTGATCGCAAACAATCGACGGATCGGTCGGAATCTCGCGTCGCGTCGCTTCCGCCGATTTCGGGGGCACGGTTCGTATAATAAGCGGACAGAGACGGTGAAAGGCGCGTCGATGAGCGATCGAAGGTGATTCCGTTAAACCGACGTTCCTTTCCGTCCATTTACCACGCGTCCCGCGACACCAGAAGCATAGGCTCGGGCTTTTCCACGCTCCTCCTATCTATCCCTCTGTCTCTCTTCCGTGTCTCTGTCCTTCGGCCGATCGACTGATGTTCGTTTGAGCTCTCGACACGGAGCGGGGCCGACGCGTTTTATCTCGATCCTGTGATCAAAGCTTAATTGAAAAAGGGCCGGGGCCACCGCCACCTCCCACTCCCTCCGTCGAATGGAAACTGATACCGGCCGAATACGATCGACAATGCAGCCTTTTACCTCTTTCAGCGCGCGCAGCTTGCTCACGGCTCCGGTATTCGCGAGCTGCCCGGTTAAATCGACAGATTAAAAGCCGTGGACGAAAAGGTAGACAGAAAAACAGAGAGAAAGAGGGAGGGACGAACGAGAGGTGGAAATGGAGAACGGTTGCGCAACCGACTAACCACCACGTCCAAGGTAATTATCAACAGAGATCGCGCGGCACTGATGTCATCCGCGATTAAACCTCGTCGCTCGTCTTCTCTTTTCGCGTGGGACGTTGGGTCTAGGTTCTATCGTTACACGCTTCGATTACCGTTTTCACTAAATAAACCTGTAACCGTTTGATTCCTGAACTCTGGCAAAAAAAACGCGATTAATCAGGGATAACGAGACAACACCTCGTTGCGCCCTTTGTGGAACTCCGAGTCGCTTCACTCGCGACCCCCCTCGATCGGCGGCTCGAAGCCGGTACGAGTCGACCGGGAACGACACCTGTCCCGGCGCGAACAGAACGAACCGCCTGGATTCGTTCGTCTGTGAAATGCATTCCAAACGATAACGCGCACGGCGACGAACAACAGACCGACGGTGGGCTTGGTCTCGTTCACGGATCCGGTCCTCGAAAGAATCGCAGGCTCAGCACACGCTCGGTCGAGCACTTTGCTAATTGGCCAGGAACTTGAGCCGAGACCGATTAATTACCCGGCGCGAAAAGATCCCTTGATTTTTCTCGCAGGGCCGTGCGCCGTTTACCTGCTAATTAGTATCGTCGGTTACGGGCACTGCTAATTATCTTAGCGGCGCCCGACGCGACGCGTGTCGCAATTACGAGCAAGGCTAATTCTCCGGACCTGTGGCGATCGACAACACCGGTTCCATCCTTTCGATCAGGAGGACCTGTCGGTCGTCGATCGCGACTCTTGTTTATTCAACGTCGCGCTTAACGGAGAGGAGGGTGAACAAGTTTAAAATGATAGCCGTGGCGTTCTCTCTTTTGGAAGATCAGAGAAAGCGCAACATCTTCCTCTCATTCATCCGCTTATACGACGAAACTTCTACGACACCATAAACGATAACTACAAAGATGCGTCTACCACCTGCGCCTCGATCGCATTTCGAAGACGCTTAATGACGCTGGACCGAGAGCGCGACGGAAAAAAAGCTCGCCTCGATGGGTTGAAAGAGGAACGAAGTTAAGATCGAGATAGTCCAAAACGAAGAAGGAGCTAGGAGCAGAAACTTCCAGCCGCGACTTCATGAAACGAAACTTCTACGACCCCGTAAACGATAACTCCGAAGACACTCCAGAGATCGCGAGGCCACTTTAGCCTCCTTCCCGTCCCCATCCCCATCCCAGGCTGTATCGATACAAAACAAAGCCGATATCTGCGCACGATTCCGTAGCAACCTCTCGTAATGGATCCATCCATAAAAACACGTAACTCTGTGAACAGCCTCTGGGACAACATCCGCCCTTTCGACGTCTCTCTCTTGTTGCCTATACGTAGGCGCTTCCTGTTCAGTCGTAACGACCGAACGTACTCTGCGCGCGAATAATTCATCGAATCGCTAGGTACTACCCCGTGTACCTCGCGAACCGGTGAATAAATGATCGGGAAAAGTGCTCGATGGATAGAGAGGAGGGAGGGTGTTGTCGCATCCGCTCGGAATCGGCCCATCTCGTTATTACGCCGGTCGCGTGCGCCTGCTCTTCGCGGCTCTCTTCGCGCTTTCGAACGCAACGCGAGAGATCCCCCATACATACGTAGTTATCGTAACTTCATTAACAGCGCGTTAACGAAACCCGTTTAATAATGTCGGCGCGGGCTCGTGGACAGCGATTTTTAATTAACGGGCCCGCGTCATCGATCGGTCGACGGGAGGTCGACGATGCGGAGCGATGCCGAAGAGAACGGGAAGAGAAAGGTAAACGGCGCACGCTAATAACGAGAGAATCGCGGGGCGGCGATTAATTACCCTTACCAACGGTGTCTTACGATCGTCGTTTCACGGACCGATTAAGCCGCGCGAGCGAGTAAAAGCGAATTAAACGAACGCGCCTCGATAACGGCCCGGTGAACGACTACTACCTCTCCGTCGAGTGCCTTCTCTATCGACCGCTATTAACGCGTTCCTCGTTTTGCAAATTCCACGGTACCGTCCGATTAATCGACGCTACCTGTAATATACTTCACCCTCGCGCCGACCTATAAAGCGAATACTCAGGAATTCTTGATTCACCAACAGTCGGGTTCCCGGCAACAACTACATCGGAGTCACCTTTTACAGCCGATTCTTCCACGGTTGAGAGTCTTCGATCGATCTAAATATCTCACCAAGCTTTCCCGAGTCAAAACACGCGCGTCGAGTGCGTACGATCTAGCGAGTCTCGCGAGCTCATGGTCGGTTACCGTTAGTTGAACCAGGTCGGGAAGCGTGGTGTGTCGCAAGGACGGCCGGAAACGTCCATCGCGGGTCGCGGAAGCGTCGCCGTTGTTCGCGCGAGAGAGGGAGAAACAGAGAGAACGATAGCGCGTCCGGAAGTAGAGAGGGGACGCGGATCGCGTGCTTCGCGAAGCGATGATCGATCGAACGACACGAAGAGCGTGCTACTCCGGTCGCGGTTCACGGGCCACTGAGAGGGAACTTGTGTTGTAGCGGCGGGCAGAGTCGTGCTCGAGCCCGACGAGAGACAGAGGGAGCGACAGAGAGCGTGCTGTACGTCACATGCGCGCTGTGACCCCAAACAAAAATGCCGGCTATCCTCGTCCCGCCCCGCTCCGTTCTCTGTCCCCCTCGCACCCTCTCGTCGTCGACGCTCCTGCACACCGTCGTGTACAACAATAACAACAGCACGCGCGCCGCACGGGGATGCGGAGGATCACTGCAGAATACGGAATCGGGAGTTCTGCCAAACTGTGTGCCCGCAACCTCTCTCGCACCCTCTCTCCTCTCCTCTGGATGTGTCTCTTCCTCAACCCGTTCGCCGTTTCCCCTGTCTCTCCTTCGCTCTTGTTTCGCGCTGACAGCCGCTCGTAATCACCTTTTTCGCGCGACTGCCGGGCAAGCAACTCCTGCTTCGCCCACTGGCCTCGGCTGTGTTACTCCTGCTTTCTCTGCTGCTCGATGGGGTTACGTAACGCGGACATGGCCGTCAGGGTTGACCGAGGGTATCGAGATCGAGGGTTAGGGAGGATGAGCGACGAGAGGTACGGATGGTTGCATCGGGGGTTACGTGATGTGTGTTCTTTCCAGACGGGGGGGTCGGATCGGTTCGAATAGGGTGGTTGTAACAAGTGGCACCCAGTTTTAGGGTAAACGACTCTGTCCGGGTCGGCGATGGACCGCGTGTGAGGACACAGCCGATCGGTGCTTTTATCTTGGTTGGGATAACAATTCGATAACCGATACCGTTGGTCTATACGTTAACCAAAATCGATCGATCGAAATACGATACTCTATTATAAACTGGTGTGCAAGACCACAATTTACACGATATCGATAGAGATAATCGCCTTTGTCAGGCGCCCACGTTAAAACATTCTATGCTGCACGGATGCATATATGCGTTTGTCAATTTTCTCGATCTCTCGTTTAGAGCAACGCAATTACTAACAGAGCGCCATCCACGCTTCGACGAGGAGTATTTAGCAGTTAAAGGGTTAAACTATAAGTAACGATAAAAGCACGCAACTGTTATACCTTGTACAGCCAGTTTGAAAGCACAGCTCTCCCCTTCGCATTCGACTCACCTGCAACAGAAAAAAAAGGGAATTCCACGTTACCGCTTGAACATATTCCCCCGGAAAACCTCTGCTCACGAGGCTCCCCCTCGCTCTCAGCGAAATCCAGTCCCCTTTAAAACACTCGAGGCAGCCGCACGTCGCACGGCGTTCCGTCGGCGCCGTGTCGCGTAACGTTATTGTCCTGACGCGCGTCACCGCAAGAAAGCGATAGCGGAAGCGAGCGAAGACCGGGCTCCGGGCGCTTGATATTCGGCGCGCGGGCCAGACAGCGCGGAAACGTGGTTGGGACGCGAGCAACCAGCTGGAAGCTCGCTCGGGGATCTCAGAGCTCGTGGCCATCCATCGCGCGTCTCTTCGCGGCTGACAGCTCGCCGACGACGCTGATGGGACGCGTGTAACCGAGTTTACGCGCGGCCAGCGATTCGATACGTCCCCGTTTGAAGCCGTCGGCCCCGTGAGAATTCAGGAAATGCCGCCATATTCGTACGATTCGGACGCGATTTCGTTGGAACGATTATTTGGCCGGTTGCATTTGGCGGAAAATGTACCGAATGCATAGAGAACAAATCTTTATTTATACCTTCTGCAGAAAATCGTAGTAAATTTTAGGAGCTAACCACTAACTGGTCATTTTGACTGCTCTGGTCGTTTTAGCGTTAACGGGTTTCACAGGGGGGAGTGATGATACGGGTCTGGAAACAGAGGGGTGAATCGAATCTGGGTGGTTCGAGGCGCGGGTGAGCGCGTTTGATGGTTTCGGCAAGTTTTTATGTATTCGTTGAGAAGGGGCTGAAGTTTTGCTGTAGGTCAGGTTTTAATTGCGAGGTTTTGAATGTCTTCGCGGGCGCTAATTAATTGCCGGGAAGTTTAGAAAAGTGTGGGACGAATTAAGTCGCGGGGAAACGCGCCGTGAAGTAGACGGATTCAACGAGCCTCTCGGAAAACTCCTTCTTCGAGCGTTGCCAAAGAAGAGCAACGAGGGCAGAGGAAAATCGACTATCGTTAATCCTCTGGAGAGGCTACCGTCGAAGAGGATTCATCGTCCGTCGATAGTACTTTGATAGATCTTTGAACGGAAAGTTTCACATTTTTCGTTCTCGATTAAGTACATATAGGAGTGGTTTGAATCTCCAAACGCGTTAGCAGATCCAAGAATAAGACTCCACTGACTTGGCTCCTCGACTTAATAGGATAACCGATTTAATTTCTCTGGACCCCGCCTGAACGGATGGAGTACGTGTGAATCTCTTAATCGTGGAAAGGTTTAACGAGACCCGTAGACGTCGTAAATTCTGTCTTATTTCCAAATTAACCGAGCGGTCGCGAGCGTGCATTTATTCGCCACGAGATGAACGCGCGTTCGCATCCAAACTGACCGTCGACAATATTTTCTGCCCGGCAACCGTGGCCGCGTGTCTTGGCAACTGGACCGGAAGCGTCTATTACGCCGGAGGAAAATTAAGTCCTGCGCATAATCGAGTCAGGTCACCGCGCTCAACGCGCCTCTCGCCGTTGTGTTCTTCGCCGTGCCGTATTCCTGCTCGATAACCGTCTGAGACGGATTCAAACCGAGTGCGATAATTTCTGATTGGATACGGGGAACGGACGTTCGATCTTTTTGGATCAGTGGACCGAAAACCTTTCGTTTGCAGGCAGGCGTATCCATCAACCACCGATCCACGTAGCTCCTTTCTCCCTAATCCCGTGGTCGAGGTATCGGCTACAAAGGAACGCTCAGGAAAACATGCCATGCAAAACAAGGCAAATAAAAAAATGTGAGCAAACAAGATGTTTGGATGAGAAGAAATAACAAATCGAGTATCCGGGTTTCACGTTCAAACTTTATTTTATTCGCCTGTCATACCTTACCGTAGCATATACAGAGTCCGAACGAACCCTCCCTTTTCGCTCTTTCGTCCTGTATACAGGGTTAAACTCAAAAACATCCGACGGTCTGACAAAACTGATGCTAGATGCTCGTCCAGCCAAGAAACGCAGAAACTAGGGACAATGAGGAGAGAACAAAGGTTTGGTCTGCGAGGAACGAATCATTGGTGTCGCTGGCTTTTGTCCCATCGATTTCTTCCTAATCCTCCTAAGATTCCCGACAGTTTCCCCGCGCGTAAAACCTGCACAAACCATAATACCCTTTCTTCCACCCCGACGAAGAACAACTTCTCCAGCGTTATCCTCTCAAGACCGATTCCGCGCCTCGAATTTCCTACTTCATCCCTGAAAACATGAGCCGGACCCCTCCCAAAGATGATTAATCGAGCCGACAGGATAATTAACCGATGCGGTTTCATTAGAGGGGTCCCTCGGTGACCGGTGGTTATGCCGGGAATTTTCGCGAAATTCCCGATCATGCTCCAGGGAGCAGCGGCAGCTCGTGCTGTGAATTTTGAGAGCCGGCTGAACCGCGCCCACGCGTCGTCCCGCATCAGCGGCGAGCATTTTTTTCAATTGCCCGACCGCCCAGGCGAACGGCGACGTCGTAATTATCGCCCGGCAACTTTGCAACTGGGTCAGGACCGCCGTGTGCTTAATCGCGGCCCAGCGACGTTCTCCTTTTGCCTAGCACCACGAGTCGAGAGCGAAGGAATTTCTGCGTTGGACGACGAACACAGTTTTACCGGATCGCTTCTGTCGTGTGCTTGAATCCGCTCTATTTGATAGCGGGAGCGTTTAATTTTTATTCTCGCAAGTTGAACAGATTTTTTGGGTTAGGTTCGGATAATACCGTCGAATAACTACCAGAAAACGAGAAGACAGAGGGCAAAGGTTAACACTTCAACGTGTTAAGCACTCCTAAGAGCTTCAGCTTAAACGCAATAATAACCGACGAGGCTCCTCGGATCAGTTTTACGGGAGGATTTTCATCTTTCTATGAACTCAACCGCGTAAGAGGGAGCGAAGTTTCGTTCGGGATCCAGCGCTAATGGAAGTTTTCCCAAAGTTATCAACCTAGTTCGAAGGACAGGTCCTCGCCGACGGGAGCGGCGCGCAAGAAGCGACGAGGCTAAAGAGGAAGCTGCGCGTTCTCCCGCAGGCCTGTGCTAATAGACTCATCAGCGAGGCTACTTAGCGGAGAGCTCAGCGTCGAGGAACGGACTCGTGGTTGCAGCAGACAGACGATCCATGGTATATATCGAGTGATCGATGCCCGGGGCCGTGGAGAAGGGTGGAGGATTGATGAAGGTGCCCCTTTGCGATAGAGTTAAGGACTAACAGTAGCCTCCTGAAAAGGAAAACCTCAAGCCCTTCCTACCGCTTTTGCACGACGACCACCGTGTCCCCAGGTTTTCGTTTACCCGGGTTTCGAAGAGAGGAGCGACAAAGGGCGAGCAGAGCCAATAAGCTTCGATTCATCGAGGCGATATTCGGAACCGTGGACGTCTACCGCACGCAAATAGAGGTTGGATCTTAAGGGAGAGAGGAACCTTGGCCCAGCCCTTTTAAAGTCGATCTAAGTGGATTTTCGGCCCGAATCAGCGATAAACTTGCCGGGATCTCTGCTCCCCGACTCTCTGTTCGCGAAACGAAATCAATATTTAATTCTGCCAATTCTTGTCGCTGCTTGACAACCGGACGAACGAAGAATGGAGCCGCGTGCAGAAAGGAAGTACGGAAAGAAGGAAGGAAGGAAAGAATAGAGGTTTGGGGGTGGGACAGGGGATGGGAAAAGAGCAAGGGCGTTGAATAGGGAAGAGGAAGCTTCCTTCCGAATCTTTGGAACTCGATAAAGCATACCGAAAATTGACTGCCGGGAATTCTGGAGAATCGAAAGGAATTTATCGTTCCACGTGCAGACAAGAATTAATTCTAGGTATTCTCGAAAGCGTTCCACCGAATTTATTTCGTTTACTTTCTTACGGAAAGACATATGCATTCTCTAACCTCTGCACCCTCAAGGATCGTTACAACGATCTTCCATATACGTAGCGACGGATACGTTTGTAGAATAAGGAAGGCGTTTCATTTTTCGGGGGAAACGGAAGCATGGAAACGATTGAAACAACAACGAAACTTCAGCGAAACAACGCGAGGCCGATACAATTAGCAGCGCGCCAATAACCTTCGCAACGTGTCGCTGAATGTTTAACGCGCGCGTCGCGGAACGAGGCGAAGCGTGATTTCGAAATCTCTCGACATAATTATCGGAATGTAAATGCTGCATAATGTAGTTCCATTTAGTTCGATAATTGGTAAATGCACGGAACGGCCGAGGCGAGGAGGCCGTTGCTCGCTCGCGGCGCGGAGGCCTTAATTAAATTTTCGCCTAGCCTCGGCAAGGCCGGCCGAGTGCTGAAAACGATACGCCTCCAGCAGGGTAAAAATGTCCGGCCTCTGTTGCTTCTCCCCCGCCTCTTTCAACGTCCTCGTTCTTGTTACCCACTGGGTAAACAGCAATTAATTTTCTTCGAAGCTGCCGAACACGAGCGAAATTAGCGAAAAATTAGCAACGCTGAGCGATCGGGATTTCAATTAAGCGATACCTCGATGGACTTACGGAACGGAACCTGGGAAAGGTTTTTTCGATCGAAACTGAAACCATTTTGATCGGTATTGCTGTACAATAGCATAGGTACACCAGCGGACGAAAGTTTAAGACCAAAGAGTCAACGAAATTAAGCTAATTTATAAGGAAAAGCATGATAAAGAAAATTTGCATTCTGTGCTAATCAATACATAGTGTTCTATCATAATAACAATAAAAGCGAATGTACAGACAATATTTGCAGACCATAAAACTATGTTCTACATTGTTCTCTCGTCGCGTGAATTTCGTAGCAACCACATCGAGCGCGCCAGCTTACGCGTCCCTATGTACACGCGAAAAACATTTCGCCAAGAATCTCGCGAAACCCTCGCGAAGAACGGCAGCGAAGGCAGCCATAAATCGTCAGACAAGAAGAACGATACATCCGGTCGAAGGCGCGGGGGCGAGGGTTCGAAGCCAACCCCTGTACACACGGTCAAACGGGTCCCACGAACCGATAGGCGTGCGCGTGATGAAATTTAATAACGTTCCCCGTGTCCGCCTTACAAACGAGCCTGATTAATTCCTGAGATAAGCGCAATCATCGAGGCGATCAAGACGAAAACGTTCGCGTCTACTGCCGTCTCGGTTACCCCCCGAATCCCGAACGCAAATCTAACGAGCCGAATCGGGGGAGGGGTGAGAGTTGGTCGATAAGGGGTTCGGATAAGCTTTCGGAACGCGGAGGCGATTTTTTTCCGGGCTAAAGATAAGCCGGATCCTCGGAAGGCCTCGAGCTTCCGTCACAAGGGCTGTTGTGGACGTCGTGAAAATTCGGTTGCCAAATACGAGGCTCTCGCAGTGACCATTTATCGAGGCGTTTATGGTCAACAACAGTTGGAGATAAAATACGTCCTAACGTATAAACAAAAATTAATCTCTTAGAAGAAATATATATGGGAGGTCGAGTTGAAGAGGATCTAGGAACGGGTGAAGCGTTTACACCACGTCGGTTATAAGAATTAGGGGACCCGAACGAACCGTATCTTTCAGCCTCTTCTATTTGTTCGAGTTCTATGTTTTGCTGCGTAAAGATCTAGTACAAAGAGATATTCCTTCCCTTAGAAATAAACTAGTTTAATCTTATAAAGAAAGTTATCGTTACTTCTTCCTTTTTACCCATAATTTCCAAAACAACCATGGTACTCCTTGTCGAAGGGTTTATCGTCAATTGTCTGAAAAATTTGCGCAACAGGAATAATGTTCCGTTTAAAACATGGATTGCTCTTCGTGCCGGTACAGTTGTAGAGTAACTCATCAGGCTGACTCGTTGGCTGATTGATCGAGATCAGCCAGATTACGCAGGCTAATGGTTTAAGCATCTCTCGAGCGAGCTGCAAGCTAATGTAGTGGCTCTACAGTCCCAACTTATGGCCTCGTTGCTCGATCAACTAATTCCGACGACGCGGAGTTGGCGAGCCTCGCGTGGCTCGTTTACGCACGAACGATCCTGGGTCTAATCTGTTGTCCGTTAACATCAGAATATCTTCCCACGCCTCTGACCCACCCTCTAGTAGCAACGAAGCCAACCGGATCGATGGATCCGGGCAAAGAAACACCGGGAACGCCGTTAAGAACCGTAGAAAATATGCGAAGGAGACAAAGTGAAATCGTTCACTACCGGATTCTAATTACCCAAAGTGTTTAGAATTTCGGTACGACCGGTCTGAGTGGCTCGTTAGCCGACCTCCTCGAGCGGGTCCTTTGGCTCGTTGTAATCTCCGCGAGAGGTCTGAACAGGGATAACGAGGGTGGTGCGGGCGAGGGGAGGCAGGCGAAATCGATAGAATTAACGAGTTCGTGGCTGTAGAACCGCGTAATATTATCCTCTGCATAGTTGGAATCGCGCGTATCCACGGGCTTGTTATTCCCGCCCGATTTCCGCTCGATCGATCCTCCTTGACGATTCCTCGAGAGCCGCCCGTGCCTCTTCACCCCTTTCGCCGAGGAGAACCGTGCTCCGCGGGCGACCGTAGACGCTCGACGCTCGCAAAAAGCCGTTCTGATGGCTCTGTTATCGTCCCGGGATGACTAGGAATTACCTTGAAAGATTAATCGAGCCCACGAACGCAGAACAAATCGCGCAAAGCTTCGAACCGTATCAGCGAACTTCCGTAGTACTAACGTTTGAATCTTTTATACCGTTCTCCCGAAAAGATCGATGATCGAGTACGGTGTCGCTCAAAAGTTTGGGTACACGTATTCGTGGAAAGGAAGGCATGCATCGCCAACGCGCAAAAATTATTGAAAAAAACGCTTACGTGAACGGGAGAAGGCACCTTTTAGAAAAATAAAACAACCGCCTCCGTGGTAAATTAAAAGAACCACGCATATCTCAACAAAAATAAAGACACTCCTCGGAGAAGACGAAAATTGTGGACGAACTCGTGTCGGGACTAATCAGTTCGTTGCTTTAGAAGAAAGCTGTCTTTCGAGGGATCGGTGTGATCAACGCCGGAATTCGCGACGGACAGGGAGACTGTATCGCAGTGATGAAAATCGTCCAACGCATCGATCTCTGGCGTCCGTATAGTACGGAGCCAGAAGAAGAGAGAACCGGAGGTTGGATGAAAGGAAGCAAAAGCTGAGAAAAACTCGGTCGCGATCGGTGATGAGAGGGCCGTGTAATCAACGCGTTACATTCGACAGCGTTCGCTCGAGAGCGGATCCGAGCCGGGACGAGAGAATGCAGCTCGGTAATTTATATTTCTCGTGCGGGAATGTGGCGCACAGGGCCACGGGCGGGGCAAACAAAAGCGACGTGTAAATAACGGGAACGCTGATGCTTTCCCAGCCACCGGATGCGATCGTCATTGTTCCAGCTACAGGTACTATGCCGCCGGCTCGTCTGTTCGCGAGATGGCCGAGAGAGACGAGGGAGAGCCGGGGAGTGTGTGGCGGAGGGAAGAGGCTGTTCCCATTTAACCGTTTTCGTTCGTCGACGATTCCTCGATTACAATGCCTCGCGAGCTTTTCCGGGGAACATTAACGGCCTGCTGCTGCCGCCGTGCGCGCTTCATTGTAGCGGGCATTAACGATTTAATGCGCGGGAATTAAACGCACCTCGTGGAAAGCATGATCGCGTGGTCGAGCGAGAAATTAAAAATTGCGAGCCGAGGGTTATGCGGAGGAAATTATTATTGGTTCCGCGCGATCGAAAACGGTCTGACCGCTGCTGTCCTTATCTACTTAAAAAGTAGCACAGTTTGCGAAGCGTAGATTTCTAACAGAAACAGGCCACAGCCTGCGGAACCTAACTCGAACCTAACCGAACTTGTTATTCACAAGCGAGACAACGCTTACCGGGATAGCATTCAAATCGGCGATCACGCGCAGCTCGATCCAATATTTAAAGGGTGGGCGCATATGGCACCCGAGCCGGCTCGACTTTCAACCCCCTTCAGCGCGTGCTCGTCGCCTTCCAAGGGACCTCGTCCGAGCTCCCCTAATAAAAACTGCATCGTACCGTGTCGCGTTGCACTATTTACCAGCGGAATCTCGAGGACCGTGGCCTCGTGTATCGCGTGTAAACGACGCCCCGGCTCGAAATCCGCGGTTACGCCGCACATCGCGCCGGAAACTCTATTCCCTGCTCCTCGGGGAATTCCCGGCGTCTGCTTAGCGCTGGGCCATCCCCGAGAATCCCGGCTCCCAATGACACGCCATTCGTGTCAGTGCTAATCCGGACTAAGGAGGTTGAATGTAGGATCGTGGCCATTAATTCAAGCCACCCCTCGTGGCGAGCAGCCCGGCCACCGCAAACAATTCCGTCGCCACCCCTCGCGGCCCCCTCTTATCGGTGTCGCCCGCTTCGTCCTCGCCGCTTCGAGGACCGTCGAACGTATCGTAGAACGGGCGTTATCGTAGGTGACGGAACCGGGGCCTTGGCTGCTGCCAATTAAAAACCAATTTGGTATTTTTTCTTTACGAAGGAAACGAGATACACTGCGATGCGCGTTATGACGCAAGCTAAATGTAGACACTGTGTAGGTTCGGCGTCCAATGATCACGATTATGGGTTTATTAAATAGACTAGGAGAAAAAGGGTTGCCGGTCAGGTTTGGATAGCCTAGTGATTAAAACAGTTGCCCGGCAAGCGAAACATCCCGAATTTTAATCCCCGGACTATGCCGATTCTTTTTCTCCTACACTGTGTAGTTGTATAAGTTTAATCGCTAGTCTAACCATCAAACAGCGAGCAAACGCACAACAGTATTGTAGCTAATGAAAAAGCGTTAAGGCTGAGTGCTCGAAGGGTAAACCGTACCTCACGTCGAACGGGGTAGGTTAGCTACTCCTTGAACTACCGAAGTTTCCTCCACAGTCAATCGTTCGCGCACACTCGGAAGTTATGCAGAAGCTGAACACAGAGGGAACGGATGCCTCGAGCACTGGGAACGAACTCGAGAGACTCCGCTCGAGTTACCTGTTTACCACTGATCCACCTCTAAAAATACGGCCGATCGATACGGAGCGGTGAGCGGTCGGAGGTCAAGGATGATGAACGCGCGACGGGGCTAATTCACCGCGTCGAATTTCATCCTCGATCCCCGTGCGGGTCGACACGGCACGGGCCGCGATCGCATCCGTCTTAATTCGGGTCCCGAGAAAAAGAGAAGCAGCGCGACGACGGTGTAACCGATCGAAAAATCCGCGAGGAATTCATTTGGTCGAGCAAAGCCTCGCTTATCCGACCGCGAGGGAGATCGGGAGGGGTGCGCGCCGGGGGGATGATGAATTACCGGAGGAACCATCCATCATTGTCATAAGCAGCGCGAAGATCGCCGTTCCGGGGAGCAACCCCGAGCTGCAGGCGGCCTCTTCCTAAGATAATTACCGGCACCTTCCAATAATAACCCCGGGGCCGCTGGTGCTGCCAGTCTGTTAAGTATTATCGTCCGATTTTGCCAGGCTCCGGGGCTTCATTCGCTGCTGCATCGTAACGACTGTATAAGTGACAGGGAAAGAGACTCGTCGACAGTGGTCGAAATTTCTACAACCCCGTCGGGGTACCTTTAGCCCCTTTATTCTGTATCTTAATGTTTTCTTACTTTCTAAGTTGTCAGATGCGTCTTGGATTCTTTGAGGGAAAATATGTTAAGAGAAAGTTGGTTTTGGATTAATTTTTGCTTCGTAATATTTCTATATTCAAAATTTCCAACGCTAAGAGAAGCGTGGAAATTCTACGGTCTCGTAGATAGGTGGTACGCTTCTTTGCGAACGTTTTCGTAACGCGAGCGTCTTGAATTTTCGACAGCAATACCTTTGAATCACCCTGTCCTAGCCCAAGCCATACAACAACACAACGATAACAACGCGTTCGCGATGGTTTCCGCGAGACAGGTAGCCGTCCTCGGTCGCGGAACCGCGGCGGATGCAACGAGCGCTGACAATATACCTATAAAACCGTCGTCGCGGTCGCGATCTTCGTTATTCTCGCGCTATTTTCGCCGGAGCGGCGTTTCCGGCGGCGGCGTCGGTGAATCAGCGACCAGACAAGTGGAAACTCGTGCGCGTACGTAGAAACGCGACAGGGACAAGCAGGGAGGGTGGAGGAGGAAGAGGAGAAGGGAAGAGCGCTCAGCGTGGGTGTGCTTTTATTATCGTGTCATCCCGTAAGTGCAGCGACGATCCTCTCCTCCCTCCGGTCGTTTCGTATCTTTTCGTGGTGCTCCGGGCCCGTTCGCTCGCTTTTTTCATCTTGTTTCCCCTTTCAACGCCGAACGGCCACGCTGCGAGCGCGCGATAAGCGGCCTGTTTGCCCTGACAGTCCGGCTTGATCGTTCTTCGTTGAAACGGAGGCGACTTCGAGCGACTTCGGTGCGACGGATGCGACGACGAATGCGAGACGATAGCCGTGGGGGTCGTTCGCGTCGCAACGCCGCGCATTTTAATGAAGAAGTTGCCGTGTTACAGCTTAGAATAGTTCGGGGTAGCTTAGAGTTTATTAAGTAGAGGAATTTCATCAGCGTGAAGCAAGTCGAAGTTCGTTAACCAGTGAAATTACCCATAAACGGAGGTATTCCTAATGTATCGTGTACCTTTTATTATTTACACAGTTTTCGCTATTTTCTATTCGAAGATGGTTCCAGCTCGGAATTAAACGAAGAAAACAAAGATATTTCGTAAGCCACTAATAAGGTTGGTCATCGCCGGGAGGATCGTCCAATAATCGCGCCACGGAACCTCCGGAATTACACCGTATTTCGTGGCAGATCGTAATGAGATTTTCCTCGCTCCCTCTCTCTCTCCCTCTGCCTCGAACACGGTGGGGCTAAACCACGGTGGATACGGCAAGTTTTTAATTAACGCGTTAATGCACTCGTCAGCGAGCATTCCGAGGGACAACGGGTTTGGACTCGTAATTTCGGCCGCGTCAACGTTCCGTCGTAAAAGCTACCGTGTCGCGCGTAACAGGCCGAATAATTCCACGGGCAGAACCAACGGAGAAAAGAAGATGCCCGGTTTATGGTGTAACAACACCGGGAACGCCACTACGGAATGATTGAAGTTATCATCGTTACTTATTCGACGCGCCGTTAATAACGCTTCCGCCATCGTCGCAATGAACACACCGCGACCAAGTTTTCCGGGATGGATTCAGAATTGTAAATTCTTATTAAAACAGCACGTCACAAATAATAAGCTGCTTCGCTGTCGCGGAACTGTGACGTTTGTATGCAGCTTCGTTTGAATTTGGAGAGCTTTCGCGGATTCCTCAAGCGAGCTTCTTTCTAGTGTTTTTTCTCGCATACCACAACAACGCTATTCTACCCTGTTTTCACCCTTAAAATGTTTCAGAGGTGACATAGGTATGACGAACCGAAACTCGAAGTCTGAAGGTAGTCTGCAAGCAAAATCTGCTTCGTCTCCGCGTCGAGAGATATTTTAATTGCCCGTCATTAAAGGCGAGCTAGACGTCCAGAGTGTCAGGCAAATCGTACGCGGGCAAGTCTCTCACGTTTAATTGGCGTCGCTCTAGAATAGAGTGCATTACGTAAGAGCGCGCACACCCCGGGGTGTCCGACGAGCAAAAAACAGATCAGGGAGTACCCTGAGACGAGGAGTGAAATACGGGTGTTGCGAGACCGCGACGGATATCGATGCGACAATTTCCGCGGAGAGCAGTTCGCCGTGAAAAGTGAAGACGAACGAGAGGGAAGAAAAGCGAAAGTAGAGAAAAACGAGCGCACGGAGAGCGAACAGGCGGAGGAGGAGTAGGAGGAGGAGAAGGAGGATCGAGAGGAAGAGCCGCGTTCGAAGAGACGGCCGGTAGTTTAACTTATAAATAGCGCTGCCGGGAACGGACGCTCGCAGTTAATAAGCCCCTGCTTTGAACTTGCCATGGAGTGCGAATGGCGATCGTTCATGTCCATCGAACGAGTTCGGTTCGGTTCGAGACTCGTGCGATGACATTTCCTGAGGTAAACGGTTGAACGAACCGGCTGATTAGGGCTGCTTCACGTTTCGCGCAGGAAGAAAGACGAGGGAACCACTTTTTAACCCTTTGCACTCCTTTGTCGAGTGTAACAAATATAAGTTACAACAAAGCTTGACAGCTATGTTTAATATGATTAATAAAAAGAAATGAAGTAAACTTCAAATACAGTACCTAAACTACTTGGGAGTTATTGGCAATAAAATTGAAAAATAACTCGGAGCGCAAGGGATTAAGGTTCAAATCGTACTCGTGTGAATCGAGGAACGTGTTACATCCGCGCGCGAACTATGCTTTGTCGCTGCAATCGGTAATCACGATCCATTTGCAACGCCATTATCCGCTTCGGATGTTCCAGCAAACGCGAAACAATGCCGCAAGCCATTAAGAAAGCGGCGCGGTCGAAGAACAGGGACGCGATGCGTGTCTGACAATGGCTGACGTATTCTACTGGCGCCGCTGGAAGCACACTCAGGGTCCGGTCGGAAACGGGAGCATCGTTTAGATCCATTTGCAGAACCGTGTCCGCTTCAATTCCGCACACCCCCCACCCCTGTTCATCTCGTTGCCGGAGATATCCGCCGAACACGTAAAAGGGACCGTGTGCGACCGGATCGTGAAAGAAGAACACTCGCGCAGCATCGTTCGGAAAGACGGCTAATCTCGAGGAGCTGAATTTTTCAGGCATCGATTTAAAGAGTACAAGCTCGGCTGCGAAAGTTGGTTACAAGGGGTCCCCACGCGCGAGGCACCAGCCGCGAGGGAATCCGGTAACCGACGACGAAGGGGGAAGGAGGATTTTCACTTTACGATTCTCTCACCTAATCCGCCTAAAGGTCGCTCGTAAGCGAGACGGTTCGTTCGTGACGGGTACGACGATTGGATGGTCTCGCTTTGCCACGCTCTCCCTCTCTTCCACTCTCTCTGGCTCTCCCACTTTCTCTCTTTTCCTCTCTCCCCCTCTCACTCTCTCTGTCTTTCTCTGTATACCAACCCTATTTCCGTCTTCCCCTCCTCTCCTTCTTTTCCCCTTTTCTTCCTCCCTCTATACAGGACCTGGGTCCGAGGCCGCGAGATATTTCTGCTCGGTTTTATTGCATCGTAATTGCGGAATTGTCTCGGCGAAGGGTCGCGCGCGAATGGAAGACCTCGCGGCGCACAGTTCCGCCTGTTACCAGCTCCGGTCATTCCCTCCTTTTACATCCCCGCGTTTTACGCGAGCGCCGCTTAATGAAACGTCGTTCGACGCACGGCCGTGTGTCGCACACGGTCTGCCCACGAAATGTATCAATTTCGTTGATGACACGACACCGCATATCCCAGGCCGCGCGCGCGGAAAACGCCCGGACGCTTTCCACGTTTGTTCTTCGACGTGGAAATGGACCGCTATAATGGCCGCGCTGGGATCGATGCGAGGGGGGGTTTAATCGACGGCGAGGGATATAACGAGGTTGCTTTTCCACGGTGCTGCGATGTGTTTGCGACGTAAAGCTTTTCCGCGAATCGTGTAAAATTTTCATCTGGCATCCGTTAACGATCCTTTCGAACCTCCAACGCCATCGTTCGCGTTTCAGCTTCGCGAGCAGAATTTCCACGGAGCCTGCGGTGCCCGACGAAGAAAATCGATTTCCGGCAGCATTTACGAGTGGATCGGGTAGATCTCTGGAAAGGGAAGGGGCTAGCCTGGCGCTTTAGCGGCGGAATAACATTTTTCTCCATCGCGCGACAATTTCTCATTCTCGCCGCTGCGCCCGAGAGCGTACTAATTAAAATTCTTCCGCGAAGAAAAGACCGCGCGAGAGCGCTAGCTGAATGAAACAGAAGGACAGAACGGGAGGAGGAAAAAATGAAAAGCTAGATATATATACATCCGAGCGGAAAACCGGAGGCCGCGTCCCGGAAACGGTGCTCGGGAATAAGGGTACCCGGTGGTGGCTTTCCGTCTCCTGGATACGAATACGTTCTGCCTCGCGAATAGCAACGGCTATTTTCGGCGTACGGTGATCTTAACACTAGATTTACGGACATTTGTTGTATATCTGTATAATAAACGTCTGTATAATATACGTGTACTAAGAAATAGGTATAAATCATAGACAATTTGAGATTGCAGAACTGGGAGGGAAATAGATTTGGGTATATTCATTCATATCATTCCATCGATTAAAAATAGATAAAAATTGCTAGGAATAATAATAATTGTTTTTGAAAATCTTGCTCGCACAATTTGAAACCCGTCAAATCGACGGGTTCCGTAAATGTGGTGTTAACGAACTCGGTGGTTATCGACGCAGCTATCCTCGCGCGATCCTCCTGCAAGCGATCCAAAGCGAAATAGCTTTACTCTATCGAATTGTTTCGTAAATTTACTGTACTCGAAGAGGAATATATCCAGGAAACGGAGATTCGGTCAACGGGTGATTCGAAGCGTCCGATAGCCATCGCTACCACGTTCTCGCAAAGCCTGTGTTCGGCACAGCAGAGTTTCCAACATTGCATTAACTCGAAACAATATATATCGCGGGCATTGTGTATCCCGGCTCGGCGTTCAGCTTCTGCGCTCGGCTTCTTCATTTATCAAGTTAAACAATAGACCTGATTCCCCTTCCTCGCTGGGGGAAGGGGCGCTATCAACCCTCTTTCGAGGTTTCCACGAGGAAATTCTCCCGCCTTCCTCTCGTGACCAGCCCCTAAGCGGTTCTTTCTCTGACCAACACCCTCTCTCCGCGGCTCTGATCCGCAGCCGAGCGTGAGATTTTCCGCGGGAAGAGAACGCGCGCCCTGGCCGGAGGAAACGTTTTACGGTGGCCCATCCTCCGTGGAACGAGCTTTTCCCCCGCTGGATAATCAAAACTACCGCGCCGGGGTGATCTTATTGCGGAACGGGGCTGGGTCGTTTCATGAAATTCTAACTCAATTTCCGGCGGCCCGATGCCCGGTCTCTTCAGCGTTATCGTGGCCTAATCGTAGCGAGAACGAACCTCCGACGGGACATGAACGCGACGTAAAGTTGGATGTAAAACTGTTCCCTAAGAGAATCGAGAGGTGTAATTCGGCGGGATCGCCGTTGCTCGTTTTACGATCGGGAATTCGCGCAACTGCACTCGCGAAGGGGTTGGTTACGTCGCTGGTATTCCGTGCTGGCTATTTCGAGGGGTTTAAGGGCACATCTAGACCTTTCGTTTGAAAAATTTATAACCTTCTCCGGCCCCTTTGGTGTCTTCGCCAAGTTGTAAGGAAACAAAGGCGGATCAAAGGAACCCATAAACAGCTGGGGAAGGTGCCGAATAACGAAGCGGAAGAGGAGGAAGAAGAAGAAGAAGAAGAAGAAGATGAAAGGTGACTTCGTGCCATTATTCCTGAACGAAGGAAACGCGATCATGTTTAAGAGGTGTGCTCCTTGGAGAACGGCCAGCAGGCCCGCTGTATCGATAGACCCTTATCGAATCGGGCCACGTTCAATTAAACGTAAGTAACGAACCGTGGAATTAGCGTGCCGCTATAACGGCGATAATACTTGGGACGTGTACGGTGGCGGAATCGCGTGGAATTTAATGCTTTAATCCGGCCAACCACGACGCTTCCCCATCCTCCTCCCCCTCTTTCTTTCGATGTGATTTAACGGTCGATGAAACTCTTGTTTATCGCGCTCCCGCTCCTCCGACCAGTTTTTTCCCTTCACGGTCAAATTCTGGCGCGCCGGAAGGGGCAGAGCGGGGTGGTCGTTCCATTTTCCCTTGGCGAATCACGGCGAAGCAAGGACACATCCCGTAACAGAGGCGATTCTCCACGGGAGTTTGAAATGGCCGCCGTCTCGCGTTCTCTCGGATTCGTTTCGAAGAGGAGGCGAGAAAGAGGAAGAGTCGAAAGGAGGAACTTAACGCGTCGAAATCAGCAGCTGGATAGACCGTGTCGCGTCTTTTCCAGCGGCGCTTCCGAGGCGGCCCTCTTATCGGACTCGTCCACGCCGCCTTTCCGTTTGGTCCACTGTTTAAGGAAGAACACCGTGGAATTATGTTCCTTAATCTTTCCAGCTCGAGGCGCGCCGCCCGCTACATCCTTGGCTATTTACTTTTTGTCTGACCCGCGCCGGTGTTTATCTACTTGTACCGTGGCGCGGCTAAAGGCTCGTAGATTACACGCCTCCTGTCCATAGGATAATATCCAATTTCGCGTGGTTTACCCGGCGGACAAAAAGAACAGATTTCCCGGAAGTCGAGATCGACAAACTTGCCCGGTCGCGGAAGCAATTTCGAGAGCCGAGAAGTTTTCTTAGTTTTCGACTTTCAGCGATTCCCTCCGTTTTCGTCTGACCTCGATCGTCCCGATCTACTTGCCGTTAAAAACTACGGCTACCAAGAGGTCTTCGTGGAAACTTTTTCACGGAAGTTTTTCCGGGAAACAAAAGTAAATCGGAGGAATGATTTTCAATCCTGTGTCCGGACGTTCGCGTTACATCGGTGTAATCTTTTAATCGACTCGGAGACAACGATGAAACTTTTCTTAAGGCTCTGGTCAGACCCAGACTCCGCAGTTATAAACCAGAGCTGGTTTCCATAATGCATACAAATAATTATCAATCCCTAACACCTTTCCGTTGTCCCGTCTACTTACATTTGTACGAACCGTACGTCTCGAGCGTCTCTAACGCCGCTCAAACGAAAAAAAAGAGGAACGGAGAGCGAGAGGAAGATTGGTAGGAAAAATTCCGAAAAGCGGGGCCGGAAGAAGATAACACTCGATCTCCGTGAATCAGGAAGGTTGCCACAGGCGGGAAAAGAGATTTCCCCGGGAAAAGGAGGAGGCCGGGTCAGAGATTTTCCAGAGGGGCCAGCAGCCAGCAGTGCTGCTATCGGGGCCGAGATTTCCTCGGGAACGAGAGAAGATCGCCCGGGCTGGCTCTCTCCGAGGCTCTAATCTCACCGTTAGTATAAACTACGCTCCTCGTCGCACCTCGAACGACGCCCTCGTTAACCGTGAAAGCGTCGTTGTTGCCGACCCTCTTTCGAATTTCTATTCCCTCGATTAGGAAGTCTGGAAACGACCTCATCCTCCTCCTCCAGCCAGCCTCGACCCCAGGATATCTGTGCCCGAGCACTCTCTTGTTTCGTCGTTTACCGAGGATAAACTCGGGGAAATAATTAAAACGATCGGTCAAAGAACGCCTACCGTCTTGTTAGCCGACCTTCGTCAGGACCAGCGCAACTTGCTCTAGCAATAATTAGGAGTTAAATACTAGTAATGCAAATATTCGTTAGCAATAAAACGTAGTTAGATGACAGAGTCTATGGTACGGACCTGCTAAATCGCTTTAGCCAGAGTCAGTACTTCTGACGACAAGTACAACATAATCAAAAATATAAAAACACGGATATGAAACAGCGGTGCCATCCCCCTATTCTACCTGCAGCATAAATCCAGCGGCCAGTTTCCTTCCATCGGAATAATCGAGGGGGTACTGAAAGAAGAGGAAGCGGAAGCGGATCGACTGAATTCGAAATCGATTCGGTCGAATCGAGAGCGTTTTTTCAATTAGATTAGAAAGTTTCGGGAGAGGAGAAGGCTCAGCTCAGATAGGGGCGAGAAGAAGCAGCGAAGGAAGAAGGGTGCACGGTCGAGGAGAAGGTGGAAACTCTGCGGAAGGTCCTCCAGGCGGGCGGACGATCGACCCTTATCGCCCCGAAGGGAACCGCTTGACCAAATCGCTCGATAAAAAGCCCGTCGAGCAGTTTATTTTTTTGTCAGCCTCTGTCTCGATTTAAAAGTGTCCCCGCCCGGGGACCCGCGGGTCCCATTATGCCGGCCAATTCCTCCTTTACTTTCGCCCGTGGTAATTTATTGAATTATTTGCCTCCGGGGCAGGAGGAAGAGGAGGACGAGGAAGGAGAAAAAAGAAGGAGAAGAGGAATGCACCGCGTCGGGGCAAAGCGCCAGGGGACCTCCCCGGATCGAGTTCTACGACGAAGACTGTTTGTAATCGTGAACGAAAGAGCGGCTCTCTCGCGGAGCAAAGGAAACCTTTTATCGGTCGGACCTTGAGCTTCGCGCGTCTTCAAGGTGAAATATTTCACCCCGAGGTTTCGAGGTCGCCGCTGTTTAGTTTGTCAAGCTTACAGAGGTTCCGCGTTTAATGCGAGGTGAAGCATTATATCTCGAGGTTTCGGGGTCACAGGTTTTCGGTATCTTTTGCGGATTCGCGAACGGTTTGGCGTTTAATGTTGTGGTAATATGGTTATTATAAAATATGGGATACGAGAGAGAATAATGTTTGAATGGAAGGATGAGTGTGTATGATAAACTATGTAAGTAGATATTAAAGGTTCGTGTTTTGGAATGAGTGTAGCGAAGTGTGATCTTTGCGATTTGTATATGTATGGTATAGATAGGGAGAGCAGCGAGGGTGAAACGAATAAAAGGACAATGTGATAACAGCAATCGTAGAATTTAGAGATATAGATACAGCGATAGAGAGAGATCACGAAGCGATGTTCAGTGTGATTAATTTGTTATATTTCGTTGTTTTATTAATAGTTGTTGTTTAAATAAATTGTATTTATTATTATTACACATTTACCTACAAATGCTTCTGAAGAAATAACGAACGGCTGTGACGAGCAGGTTTTTGGATAGAAACCGATAGAAGAAAAGTGGATCTTGACGACCCCCCGACCGTCCCCGCAATTTTCCCGACGTTTATTTTAATCACACGATCCAATCCCCATTGTCTTACTCGCCATCCGCCCAGGTTCCATTGTTTCTATCCGTTCGAACGGGTATCCCATTAATACATTTTCGTGCTTACGCTCGTCGTTCTTGTTCGGTTCCCCAATAGATATCTCCCTTTTCCCCTCACCGCGTCGCGGAGCACCGAAACTTCTATTTATATGGATCAAGACCGAAACCGTTCGACGAGGTGGTCCGGGACGGTGATAAAACACACGGAGGAACAAAAAGGGAGCCACTTACGGAAGGCGAGTGGCTCGATTTAGCAAAGTGATGGGATAGACACGGAACCCGACAGAGAAGCAGAGAACGAGAGACAGAGAGAGAGAGAGAGAGAGAGAGAGAGAGGCAGAAGGACGGTATAGGGGTAGAAAAGTTGCCGCGCGCGCGGTTGTTTTACGCGATAACGTTACGTTTCCGTTCTCATCGGGACGCGTATTAGTTGAAAAATCGAGCGCAGCGAGGGAGCAAGCAGCTGTCGCGAACAGGGCGGAGGGAAAGGGAGAGAGAAACAAATAGAGGAGGCGAGGAGAAGGCGAAGCGCGGAGAGGGTACTCCAGGAACCGATAAAGTTCCCCGAGATAACTTCCACGGGGGCTAAACGGCCTCGCCTAGCTACCAGCAGAGCTTCCCGCCGGCAACTTTTCCGAAAAAGCGACAAAAAGAAGGCGGAACAGGAAGAGAGACGCAGCGCGCGCGTGTGCTCGCGAGAAAGCCAAAGGCCGTGTTAATCGAATATGTCGGAAGCTTTTAAAGCACTCTCCACCGGCTAATTCCATCGTAACGAGCGCAGGCCCTGTTTGCTGTCCTCCTATTTGCGAGATCACACCGGTTACTCATTCACGACCCTCGCGATCGCATCTATCGATCAAGTTTGACGAAAGCTTTTCATTTCAATCGATTACACACGATATCGCTTGTTGTCGAAAGCTTGCAAACCCTTTTATTTCTCACCGCGTATTTTTATTGGTCACACGATTCCCGATCATATGGAACGCTCCCGAAAAACAGTCGACGGAGTCACTGCACCAGCAGGAGATAAGCCCCCCTCCTGATCACTACCTTGGATACAAAATGAGGCCAGATCAAAGGACGACAGATGTGCAACGATTCGAGTCAACGATCCAAGAACAATTCAAGAATAACATAATTCAATTCAAGTCTGTACTATTCTGAAATAAAAATTTTTTTTAAAAACTCCTCGAAAATTTCTCGGCCGTAACAAAGTAAACTTTCGTACAACGGTGTAGGTGTCTAATCAAAGAAAAGGAAAACCGCATCCATCAGAGAGGACACGCGGCAGAAGGTCAGCCCCGATCGATCTGCACAATCGTCCGGCAAACGAAAGACTCCCCCGCTTCCCTTCGTGCTCCATTAAATCCCGCGAAATCCGATCCCTCCCCTGTCCACGTCCGAGTCTTACCGTCGGTAGATCACCAGCTTCGTTTCCTTCTTCATCCCCCTTCTCGCCCCTGAAATACGAATACCCGTGCCGGCGTCTCGAATCAACAGACCCCACCCCATCGATTCGTATTCCCGAAGACGCGTGCGTTTCCATCCTCGCGAATCCTCTCTCTTCCCGCGTTCGTTCCCAGCGAGAGAAAATATTCAGTCGAGAGTGAAACAATCAAAATTTCAACGAACGCCTCGCCGTTTACCGCGGGGCGAAATGAAATTTTCACCGCGTCTCTGGAATCGCAGCCGCGCCCCAGGATGAATCGCGCCTTCCGCTTCGCTCCCTCTGTTTCCCTCGCGATGAAAGAAAAATCGCGGTTGCGTGCGTAGGCACAGAGGCCGCGCCGCGCGGCGTGCCTCGAGAGCGTTAATAATAATGGGGAAAGTTCCGCGGCAGGCAGAGGGAACGTACATCTATGCCTCCGCTCCCCGAACCCCTCGCGCGGCGAGGTGCCCCATGACAAATTACACCCCGGGGTTTTATTGTTGTTCTTCTTCGTGCTTCTTGCCAGCTCGCGGCCGGGGCTCCTCGACGAGCCCTCCCCGTCCTTCCACTTTCTTCGGCTTCTTTCCGGCCGAGCTCCCGCCGAGCCGTAACGCGCGTTCCTCGACTCCTCCGTCCCCCCATGCTCCAAGGGGGCTAATTAATATATTCCGTGCTGCCTACCACCGGTTGCTCGCTCGCCAGCCGCAGCGGCGCTCGTTCCGTCGGAGTAATCGCGCTTTTTATTCCTTACCTTTACGCTTCTTTTATTGGTTTTTTATCGCTTTTCTTTTGCCGGCTCCCACCGTTCCGACCGCTGATTTACGGGCAAATAAATTAATAATGGATATTATATGGACATCCCTTAGCGACGGAGAGTCGATAGCGATCGAAGGATTAATCGGTGTTGTAAAGTTGGGTTTATTTTATAAACTTTATTACGAAGTGTAAAACACAGGGAACTCGCGTATGCAGGGATATAGCGAATAATGGAAAACAGAAAACATTAAGGAGGAAACGAGTCGATGAAAGCGACAAGGCCCGGCTACGATAACGAGGCAAGGAACGATCGCATAATCGGGAGGAAGCCCGACTTTCCACGGGCGCGCAAAGAAAGCTCGATAATCCCGTTAAGGTGACTACTTAGCTGGGCCGTCTTCGCGAGGTCTTCCCCTACGCGAGGGTCGACCGCTGCAGCTGAAAATGCATCAACGGAAAACAACGGAACAGAACGGTCCCGATGCAACGCGATCTCAGATTAATTCTGTCGAGACTTCAAAGTTCCTAAGATCCGTTTGAGAAAGAGAACCCGAGACGGCGGAAACAAAAGCTCCGTGCACATATATATCGCGGCAATCGAATCGGATGGAGTGCGGCATCAGCGTATTCCGCTGCTCTCCTCGTAAAAGAGAGAGGACAGAGAAGAGCTTACGATATATCGACTGCTTATCGAAGCGTTCCCTTACTCTGTTTCCCGCAGGAATCTATTCCTCGGTTTGCGCGTGTCCAAGCCTCTACATACCCCCGGGGCCGCCCATTCTTTTGCTACCTTTCTCGCAACCGTTCCTGGGAAGAAGTATTTTCAGCGGCAACGAAAGGAAAGGAGAGGAAAGTCACCACCTCGATTCCGCTCACCTCTCCGGCCAGTATATCTCCTTTTGACAAGCGGATGCCGCGGAAACGCGGCCGGTAAACAAGGAAAGGGAAGCGGCCGCGGAGCAAAAACGACGGGAGGGTGTGTAACGCGTATCCTCGTATATCTCGAAAATTGGATTCGAGTCGAGAGATTCGTGTCCGTGATAAATTCTCGCGAGAAGATTTCTCCCTTTCTCCCGCTACCCGTGGCGGTTTCCTTGACCGAACTTCGGGGGGCGGCTGTAACGGGAAGCTCCTGGCCCGAGGAACGAACGAGGGTAGCGAAGTCGGACGATCGTGGACACCTCCGGGCGGCGAGGATCCACGGAATCGAGTTTCGTTCGGAAACGAACCGCGCGGAAGTTGAAGGGGATGGAGGAACGGTGCCACGCGCCTCTGGGATGTTTACGGGAAATGGCGGAAACTGGATGGTCTATCGGCGAGGGAATATTAAGAAAGGGGAAAAATTGCGCACCCCTTTTTTCTTCGCCGTTCCACTCCCTCGATTTCCCTCCTCGAATTTTTCAGGGGCGGCAATTAAAACGCTTGTCCATCGTAATTTTAAGCCTCGCCCCCTCGTTCATCGGTCCGCGAAAGGGTGAAAAGCTCGTTTCTTTGCTGCCGTTTAATTTATCCGGTCACCTGTTCGCTCGAACGAGCGCAATAAAGCGAGTGCCGCCGCTTCGAGTCCTCCTTTACCCTCTCGTTCGACGCTTTAAATTACTACCTCGAGGAAAGGAACTTTCCGAGCAAGTTCCCTCGGAAGATTTCCCGGTTTCCGGGAAAAGCGCGCGCCGCACGGACCGCTAGAAAAATGATCGCTCGACGAGGTGTTTCGCTGATGCCATAATTCATCGCGGAGAACGACAGAGAGACTTTCTTCCGTAAGTAAGCCGTTCGCGAAGGAACCCTGAAAACGTCGACAGGTTTCCAGCCGGAAAAGCGCGGTGCCGTGCAGTAGCTATTACGAGGGGCAGCAGGAGAAAGGGTGGGAGAGAGGGTGAACCTGTGACCCTGGCTCTCCAAGCGTTGGCCCTCTAACGAAATTTCCAGGCGCGAGGAATTAATTACTCCGACGGCTTCCAGCCGGGGCTGGGAGTCTTTGAGGGCTTAATGGCGGCTCCAAATGTCCTCACGTACGATTCGGAGCGTGGAGCGTGCAGGGAACAGAACAAGAACCCCTCTCCTCCTTCTCCTTCTCCACCTTTGCCTCTCGCAACGAAACCCCTCTCTCGCTTTCCATCGTGGCCGACGTTATTGGCCCGACTTATCGCGACAGATTGCCGACGATCAATTTACGTCTCGTCGTGGTTTCGAGGAATTCTCGATCTCTATACAGGGCGCCTGCCTTCGCGCGAACACGATCGGTCCTTTGACGAACTACCGTTCCTTGGAACGGGAAACTACTCGTTCCTCCCTTTGAAATCGGGCACGCGAACGGTAATAACCTGAGATTCAACTGTTGAGCGGCTTCCGGAATCAGCTAGACGGATTTAACGCTGATGCGAGCAGGGAATTGAAGCGCAGCACGCAGCGAGGGATGACTGGACCGTTGGACACGCGAATTTCTGGCGTTTCGAGCTTGAAAGAGGATTACGCGAAACGGCAAAAAGATAGCAACGCCCCCCCCCCCCCCCTAACTGTTGCAGTGGATTGTATCCCTAATCGCTGCTGATTATTTAATATTCTAGCTACTTATATCCAACCGCCGCTACCTTTCACCCCTTTATTCGACCACAAAATTTCGTCAAATTCCCCTCGGAAAGCCTCGTGAACGGCGAGCAACACGAGGCTATCGCGATCGAATCTACCCCGACGAAGAAGGTAAGGGGAGACGACTCGAGAAGGAGGAAGAAGGGATCGAGAGGATAGAGCCGTCTGAACGTTTCGGACAAAGGGGAGAGGTCCGGCGAGCGAACAGAAAGAAGCGTGTACGATCTTTCAACGTCGTTTCAACGATGAACGCCAGACGGCCACGGCGAGGTTCGAGGGAGAGAGGGCAGCGGATAAGCCTTCTTTCTTCTGCAATTTTCGCGGCCGTTCTCCTGGAAATCCCTGGAAAATACACGATTCCACGGAAAGCGTGCTTTTATCACGCCGCGTGACGAGAGTCCCGGGCTCCTTTGTCGCGTTCTAAGCCCTCTCGCCCGTGTCTGAGCTCCGTGGCTCGCGTTTCGGGCAGACGTGGACGCAAACAAAATTGCGACCGTGGCACTTTGTAAAATTGGAAGAAATTTCGAATTTAGACCCGTCGAGCTGTTGAAACTGAAGCCCTTCGTTTCGCGACTGTTTCACGCCTGCCAGAGGTACCAAACAAATCGTCCTTTTTAGGAGCCTTTCTCGTTAAAGGGTCCATGCTTCCTAGCGTATACCTAGCGAGGGGAGAGGAGAAGAGAAGCGTGGAAGTTTCGCAGCTTTCTCTCGACCCTCCTCCTTCTTCTCCTCTTCCCTGAGGCTCGCTCTACTGCTGTTGCTCGCTGGAGGAGTCCAGGCCTCGCGTCGCAGACACCAGACACAAAGACGAAGAGCAGATCGCTGAGATGGCGGCGACAGGGGTGGAGAGAGGAGGGAAGGGGAGGTGGAGCGCGACAAGGGGAAAATGGGACGGGCTCTCGCAGACTCGCTCTCGTTACAGAACCGGAGAACATTCTTTTGTGCGGCCTCGGCTTCGTTAAAATTAAATATCGATTTTGCTTCCAGGGCATTTCAAGCCGGAGCATCCGCAATTCCGCTCGCGAGAGCTTTTCGTCAGCCCGAAAAATGGACACACGCCGAGGAAACGGATATCCCGTGACGTCTATTATGACGATATTCTCCTCCCGCTGGGACCAGGCGTCCTATGCACGAATCCGAAGTGTAACGAGAATCCCTGCGAGAGATCGATGAATGATCGGAACGAGACTGAGCAATATTCCCGGTAGAATCTACAAGGTAACCCAGAAAGGGACCTCGTTGAAACCTTTAGTTTATGATGCCGCTGCTATCTTAAATCTTACTACTTACGGACTGAACACGAGGGAAATTGAACAGCTTCGCGAATTTTCGTAGCAACTAGCTAGGACCCCGATAAACTACGAACAAGAATCGGAATAGCAGAGAAGGGTGTCGGAAATGAATTTCGTTGTTCGAGTGTGACTAGTTCATTCGCTTTAGGCGAAACAGAAATCGTTAAACAGCCACGCTCCACTTTTCCGGGCCGCAAACGGAGGACGGACCGCGAGACGATGCAGAAAAACGCGTCTCGCGGCTTTTGTCCCCGGCTCTGTTTCACCTCTCACTGGGTCAAGAAGATGCGCGAAAGGTTGGATAAGGCGGATAAGCCGAAGATAAGTGGCGCGTTCTCTCCGACTACGAGAATCGCTCGCTGCGCCTCGACGAATCGAAGCTGGAGACGGTGCACGGTAATTGATCATCGCCGCTTGACACGATTCGAAATCGAATCGAACCTGCGGTTCAATGCGACTCGAATTAGCTCCTCTTTACCCCGACGATGGTGGTTTAATTGCCGCACGAGCCGATCTTTCGATACATAATTCCTTTTTCCGCCTAACGAGCGCCGATGCACTGGAAATACCGCATTCAGGAATATCTACGGTTAATAGGGTTGCGACGGGGCTTTTTCCGTTAGGCACGCACGAAATTAATAAATAATGTCGGTCCACTTTATCGTGGGCTTTTCACGAATCACGCGGAGAAAGGAAGGCCCCCCTGCGTAATATCTCTCATCGTGTTCCCCTCGGCTTAACCCCCGAGGGCGACGAGGGCGAAACTTTCGCGAACCCCTGCCGCGTCCTCGTCACGCGACGACCTGGATCGTTTCAACGGCTTGCTGGGGAAACTGTTGACCTCAGCCCGGAAGAAGGAACAGAGACGCGGGAGTGGAGCTTAATAATTTACCTGGGCGAAACGCGGGCGGCGTTTTGTAAAATTAGTTTTGTCGCGCCATTTGACGTTCGCCCTCTCGAGCTGCGCCAGACTCGCTCGAAGTCGGCCCGCATCGCGTACTCTTCGCTTCTGTTTCGACCCGGCCACCTCCACCTTCTCTCGGGGAAAATACGCGTGCTCGACCCTCGTGCGAGCATCTCTAATTTCGGAGTTAGTTAGAGTCCCGTGGTGATTTCGTCTCGCGAGACGAGTTACGTTTTCGTCTGGAGCCTTTGTTCAGGGGGGGGAGAAAACCACCCTGCCGTTGCTCCGTCGCTGGGACTTTCGGTTGTTAGTGGATCGAATAAATTCGCACGGATAACGTTAAACGAAAAATATATATTTGAGAACAAAAATAATGCACGAATCTGGCACGAAGCGACAGAGTTCAGTCAGGGGTTGTAGTAATAAGGAGACGATCGTTTTTATAAAACAAAAGAACAGAAATAAATGTAACGTTCATAGAGTCGGTTTTGGTTTTTGATTCTCTTATTTCATCTTAATTTTAATACACGCGGTTTCGCAATATATTATAATCTATGATAACCTAATACCACACCGGTGTTAATTACAGTTTGGAATTTTGTGGAAAACTTTAGGGATCCGTGTCACGGTACACCGAAAGTTCAGTTTACGCGAGCCATCGCGACATTAGAAACTGTAACTGTGTTACAGGAAACTGTGGCGAAATAGGAAAGGAGATAGAATTGTTCAACGTGGACCGGCCAGAAAATGAGAAAGCCTGATAACGAGTGCGAGAAAAGAACTCGGTGTCGGATGCGTAATCATGAAACGCTTTGAACTGAACTTTTGTCGTTGAAAAAAATAAAAAAGGAAACGCATGGTCCTTTGCTGCAGCTTGAAAATTTTCACGTTGAAACACAACAAGCAAGCGTGTGACGTTTTCTCTGGGAACATTATCGCGATACAGCTTTTTCAAAAAAATACCAGTAGCACAGCTTTGTATCATCGGAATAACATCTCACGTTACGTCAACCTTTGTCCTATCTGCCTCGAAGCTTTCAGCGAGAAACGAACCTAAACAGTTCGAGCGGAATCATCTCCCCGTGGATCTTCTCCTCGTTTCGACCTCAACTTTCGCGGAGGCAACTCGAAGAAGAGGCTGCGAATGTCCTTCCTATTTGGTTCCGAATTTAAGGGATCTCAGGTTGATGGAGGGATCGGGGCCATCGATCATTGCAGGCTTCAGGACGAGGTAACAACTTTGATCTGTGGAATAATACCAAGGAACCAGGGAGATTCCTCGCCGAAATTTTATGCAAGACCAGCGGATTTGCGACTTCTTGAGCCGGGAGAGGGATCGAGGAGGGGCTTTAACGGAGGGCCGAAAGACCCTTCGAATCTACGTTTCTCGAAACCTTCTAACTTTCGAGGACACTTAGGACAGATAATTCGCTACGTCGACAGCGTACTATACCTGTTTTGTTTAAGACGACAGAACGCGTGCTATAAATACACCTGAAAGTTGGAAACAGTGCTACGCATCGAAAATTTGTACCGGCTAATACCCCGTGTATACCGTAGCTCGTACAACGTCAGCATTCTACAATTTCGAGGCTTGCGCTCAGCGTACACGCGCTCGAAAAGCAGCCAGCTCTTGGAATCCCTTAAATCTGTTGCAACTCGAGCTTCAACAAGGATCTATGTTCTCGTCCGGTACCGCGAATGATCGCGTCCATGGTGGGAAAGGCGCGTAACACGCGGCCAGAGGGAAAGCTTTATAGGCGGTGCAATATGTAACTGTCGCGGGGGCTGTGGACGTCCAATAAAAGCGGGCTTTTTCCTTGGCCCTTTTTTCCCCCGCGGGGATAAATGGATCGGGTGGACGTGAGCTTTAGGCTGTGCGTTACTCGACCAGGGGAACCAGAGGGAGAGCGAGGAGGGAGGAGAGAGAGAGAGCGAGAGAGAGAGCGGTGCCAATCGCGTTCGCGTCAAAAATGTTCGGCGACATTCGGCAGAGCTAGCCTTTGCACAGCTGCGCCCACAGGAACAACTATCTTGTGTAACGAGTCAGCGACACGTGCATCAAACTGTTTCATCCTGGCGCAAAACCGGCACGCAAAAAGACCTTTCGGCGGCCATCGCTCTTGTCTAATGGTAACCCAGTTTCCCTGACGAACAGCGGGCTGTAATGCGTTTCTGCCGTTCGCGTCCAACCCCTAACTCACAGGGGCTGAAGAGTGACACAGTGATTGCGACAGGAAACCAGAAAGCACTCCAGGCTTTTCCGATTTTCGTCCTTTTGATGCGGCCGGTCGAAGCTTTTCGTCTGTGTCGTCGGGTTGCTTGGAACGTCTGTCCTTTTTGGTTTGGTTGTTCGCGATTTTTCGCCTCTACGACTCGTTTATTCAACGACGAAACAGTAAATCGATCGAATCAGCAAGAATTCCTCGGAGAAATTTCGAGGATCGCGTACGGGTTTCTTCGTAAACTTTATGGACGGGCGGAAGTGTAAACACGGAGGAAAAATCGAAACCCTACTTAAGAAGGATATATGTGTACGTACGCCAAGGGGCCAGACACGCAAATTTCCCGAGGACGTTGAAATTTATCGAAACGCGTGCTCGGCCGTTTCGGGAAACAAATTCGCCGCGCGGAAGTCGCTCGTTCTCAGGGAAACCTGCGATTCTCCCCGTTCGCCGAGCGAGCGAGCGAACGCAGAGTAGCTGGGCGGAAAAATTGCCGGCTTTATTCGGCGCACGTCTCTGCTCGGCCTGGCAACGGTATCGAGTAAAATCGTTTAAATTCGCGGACGTGGATCGGCGACATCCTCTCTTCTCCGCGTTCGAATCGGCGACGCTGTCGAACAAATTCGAACCGTTTTCTGCCTACCTCTCTTCCCTTTCCGCAGTCGATATTCGGCGCGTACCCGCGGGACAAACTCAGCCACGCGTGTCTACGCGTCTACTACCTGCGCGCACCCTCCTACCTCTTTATCCGTGTGCGTGTAACGTGTGTGCGTACGTCTGTTCGCGTGTGTAACGGACACGGGGGAAAAATCAATTGTTGCCCAAGGGCTTTTAATCACGGAGTCGATCTTTTTTTTATTTCCCCGTCGAAAAGTTCACGGGTTCATCCCTTCTCCTCCTCGCCCCCCTCCCCCTTTTTCCATTACTCTGCCCAGGTCGAAGAACACGGGGGCTGCTTAATGAAAAATCACCTGTTACCCGGCAGAAACCTGCTGCAGGGAGTATTTGATCCGTTTATCGAATTAACGGATCCTGATTCTTTTTCCAATTAGCTACGAACACTGGTCTACCCGTAGACTCCCTTTTCAACGCGAACAAAAGCGGACTGAGAATTCTACGGTAGGTATATGGGATTGATAGGTATGGATTGTATGGGATTGCGATATTTCGAAATGTGCAAAATGTACCTAAATCTAGATTACACTCCAGTTGATTAATTCGTATAAGAGATAACGCGTGTTCGTATAGTTGTTAATTTAAAAGGCACCGATAATGATTGAAAGACCCCCGTTTTGTTAACCACCTTCTATCATCACCACCTTGTGCTCCTTTTATTTTTACTGTATTACTTCTTTATAAAGGGTGTTTACCCGTCAAATAAATAAATGAAAGACGTTAGTTCGCAGCATAAAATCTGTGTCTCGTCGATCGGTTACATTTCTCATTAAGAATGCACCGGGTACACAGAGCACAGAGTGCGATGCTATGAATAGTGCTCGATGAACAGTGTACTTATTCCTGTAAGTGGTAATCGCTTCAATTACGAGAGGTCCCGCTACGTCTAACAATTCAACAAGTACCGGGTCCATTGAAACACACTTACTTACACAGGTGCACGTGCACGCGAGCCTGCATCAAGATCCATTTCACTTTGCGTTCCTCTCGCATACAGGCGAAAACAAAGAGCAACTTTCGAGGAAAGTGGAACGACCGCGATCGATCACGAGGCGAGAACGGAGCGAGACAATGGCACAGAGTCCGGGCGCGCTCGTGGAAGTTCCTCGATGCGTCGGGAAATTCGCAGCTCGCCAAGCCAGCTACCTCGAAACCGTGGAAAATCGACCGACGAGGAAGAATCGGCCGTGACGTTGTTCAGAAATTCGATTCGCGTGATCCTCACGCGACCGAAATGGGAAAATTGCGGGAAAATATTTGGTCTACCGAAGAGTCTGTCGTAAAATAATTGTAGAAAAAAGTCTTCACGCAACTCGGTTTTCTATTCAACGCTGGTCTTTTCCTTCTTCGAGCAAAACCTTATAGGCTTTCTTTTTCCCATCCCACGCTCGCTAAACATTGCCGACCCACACGTTTACCTTTCCACTCCTTAAAACTACGATACTATGTAATTGCCTTTGAAAATTTGAGGATCGCTAACGGGAGAAGACGGGAAGCTGCGCTGCGTTTGGAAATTGAATCGGGTAGAATCGTGAAATCGGATTCCGGAAGGATGATACCGGACGAGAAAATAGCTCGCGACAGAGCCTACGTCGAACGAAAGGAAGTCGGGACGAAAGACAAAGAATGGTATTGTTATCTTCCGGTAGGATTCCGATACTATCGGCTTTCTTATTGAAATGTAACAACCGTACTCTGGAACGCTGTTAGACTTTCCAGACAGGAACTTCTGCGTTCGAAGTTTACAAGACTACACTACACGGTGGCAACGTTCGATCTATCACAGTGCTTCGTCGTTTCGTACACTAACAGATTAATAAATTAATTCTATCGTCGGGAAGATACATCGGATTAATCCACTGAGATCCTACCGTGAGGCAACATGAATTTCCAGAGCTATACGATGGAATCCGGGGATAAAGGAAGATTTGAAAAGGATGTTGCAGTGCCTGGTAGTTAAGCATGACATAGCGCGCAGCTCGCTCGAAAAACGATGCACGTTCGCGATCGGTAGGAAAGTACAAACAATACCCGTGTACGCGCGTGGATAGCAGAGGAGATAAGGGATGAGTATATTACAACGTGAATGGGTTAATCGAAGCTGCTAGCGTGGAAAACCATTGCACCGTCGAGACACAATAACGATACCAACGATTCCAGTGACGGGCCCCCCCCCTCCCCTTCTGCAATCCTCGCAACGCGATATCGCGATATCAATTCTTTCCGATTCGCCCGGTAACCCGTCGCGATCGCATTCGCGACAATACGCTTGGTCGTCGGTGCGCGTCGCACAGCCGGCTTCCTATATCGGTCGCTCGATGCACGATCCGCGACAGCCATCGGGACGGCTCTATTCAATGGCCCGGGATATATATATTGCCCGCTCTAACGGGCGCAGACGATGCCGAAAAAATCGCTGTCGATCGATCGACAGCTTCCACGAGCCGTCGCGATCCAATAAACGCGCGACGAGTGGCCGGCCCGGTCAAAAGTAGATTACACTGCTCCGGCGAGGAATTACCCTGGAATCGTCGTTTCGTTTGACGATCTCTATATCGGACGAGACACCTGCACCTGATACCGATCGCTTCCCGTCGTGGCTTACGATCACCGGGAACAAGCAGAGAGGGGTAGTTGGGAGCACGGAACGAGTAACGATTGATCGCTTAACTCTCTCGAGAAGGGTTGCAGTTTTAAGTTTACATATTGGATTCGTTGTCTAACCCAGTTTGAGGACAAAATTTGTGACTAATCTTTCGAGGTTAAAAACTGGCGGAAAATAAAAATACACGTAGCGGTGTTAACCCTTTGACTGCTATGGGCGCGTATATGCATTTGTCAATTTTTACTCGCTCCCATTTAGCGCAACACAATTGCTAATAGAGCACCATCCAGACAGACCGGAAGTATTTACCACTCAAAGGGTTAAAGAGGTGTGTAGTAATACAGTAGGACTACCAACGACCTTGTACCCTCGTGCATAAATAGCTAGCAAGATTCTTAGACTCCACGACACGGCCTTCGGTACCGACGACAGGGTCAAAGCTACAAGCGTTACGCCCCGAGGCTACCCCAGGCGAGGACACGACCTCGAGCGAGCGGAAACGAGGTACCGAAAAGGTATATCTCGTGTGTCGCCACCCCGGGCGGCCGCGGTGGTCTACTTAAAAATGAAACAACGCGCAGAAATTCCTTCCGCGACATTCGGCCCGCAATACCTGGGGAGTCGCAGCGGGCTCAAGAAAAGAGGGGTTGGCTCGTGTATCGGGGCGAGTATATTATGGGGCGCGGTCGTTTGCGATCTCGTTACCAGTCGCCCCGGTCGCGAGCGCAAGCACAATTTGCTGCCTGTTGAATCGCGAACTGTCGGGGGCTGTCGGAGGACATACGAGCCAGCCCCTTGTACAAAGAATCCGCTCGTAAAGGGGCTGACGGGGACGGGGGTGGGAGGTTCGGCCCGTTAGACACGAGCTTTATCGTGCGTCTGGTCAAACGAGACCCCCGCGTTGCGAGCTCGACGTCCCTGGACTGTGAAAACCGTTCCCCGACCCTCGTGCCTTCTCCAAGGAGCGCTTTCCTCGAGATTTACGCGTCCTCCGGTGTCCTGGTTGGAACAGGATACCGGCACCGCCGGAGGGTAGCGGCGGGTGGACGGTAAAAAGTCGGGGGCTGGATTATTCCTCGGTGCTTACATGTGGCAGTTTCCCGGAGAACGAGCCCGGGGCAGGATACGGCGACGGATATAAGTTTGGGACGAGGAAGCGGCGCAAAACATGGCTTCCTGGTTTGTAAATAGTGCCTATTGTTATCCTCCGCGACTACGTATCTTATTGCAAAAGACTACGTATTGTCTCGGCGCTTGTAGGTGATGTCCTTTCCTTTACGATTGCTTTGACTATTAATACTCGGATGTCGCGCTTGAGTTGTTCTGCTAGTATACTTCTGAGTTTTTCTTCTGCCAGTGGGTGAATGTCGAGCGCCTTAATAACTCTTGTCGTGCGCGTGCGTGGAACAGTCGAGTGCTTTGAATATTTTACCCTCGAACAGATATTGTTGCGTGATGAATTTTGACTTTCGTTCAATTGGATGAGAGTTAACCGATAGAGAAGTAAAGGCAATAAACTTAAGCTCGTAGTTAAGATTTTATCCTCGACCGACAGCCTGCGGAACACAGCTTTTCCTAAATCGTCCGGAGTCGTTTTCAACGGGAGCGGAACGGCGGAAGAGACGGACGACGAGGAGAATTATACGAAACGAAACGAAACGGTCCCCGATGACAGGGTAGACCTTCGAGGTAGACACTCCTGCTTTACAATTCGCGAGATGGAATTCATAAGGCCGACGCTGGGCCGGGACTGCACTGCGGGTGAATATCGATTACGCGCTCGAGAAACAAACAGGAGAAGAAACAGAGGGACGCGCGGTGGGAATAAATCGCTCGATAAAAGGTCGGAACGTTGGTCACGCGAGATCGCGTTATAAATTTGTTCGCGGAGAACGAATCGCGACGTGTAACCACGGAAACATCTGAAAGCAGCGCGGCGTTCTAGAGAGGGTGGTGTACAGGTGCGTGCAAGGTCGAATTAAAGGAGAACACCGGAAAGGAGAGGCGGAGAAGGCGACATTTCCCGGTCGTCGGGGAACGGCGAGAGCCACCCCAATTTACGATTACGAGGCACCAGAGGGTTCAAACGAAGGGTTAAACCGGGCTTAATCAATTCTCGTCGAGACTGTCGGCGTTCGGGCTGGATTTTCAACGACACACGGAATCACGACGGGTGTTAAGAAAACTCGTGTGTACGTAATCGTTGCAGCTATTTGCTAAACTACACGTATTAATCTAGATTGATAAAACTCTTAAGTATCTACGTAAGTAGAGCGTTAACCCTTGTGAGTGTGACTCGACATAGGAGTCGAGTGAAATAATTTCAAGCGATTGTAAAATAATTGAAAGTTCTCCTTTCGAAACGAATTAAGAAAGAATTGATCGTCGAATGTTGATCGTGCCTAGAGGCGCGTAAAGCGCAGAAATCGAATTATTCCCATTTCCCTGTCGTCGCGTTTTCACGGTGATTCGATTCGAGAGAAGAGGTCCCGGGAAACGGTCGGGAAATTAGTCACAAAGGGAAGCTCTCCCCCGGTGGGATATCTCCTCCCCACTCGGACCGTCCGAATCTCATTCCGGAAAGCCACGGCTTTCCAATTTCGTCGTCCTGGAGCTACCACCTCCCCCCACCATCGAAGGGTCGGCGAAATTCGTCGCCTGCAGGAGAAAAGGGGGAAGACGTGTGCCGGAAGGGTGTATCGTGGACAGGTTTGTCGATAGGATTTTATCACGGGTCTCGGGGGTAGCTAGCTGGTGCGCGTGAGTTCGGCTGCCTCGTGTCCGGTCGAGCCGAGATGTATTAGAACACGGGCCGAGGTTCGTGGATACTTAATCAGCCGCTGCACGATTCTTCGTTGGCTAAATCGCTCGAAGAGGAGAAAGAGTCGTTCCGGAGAATTCACGGGCACCCGAACGCCCCGCGAGAGCTGGTTTATTTAGGTTTTAAATGGCGGACATTAAACGGGAAACCCACGGTTGTGTTCCCTGATAGAAATACGTGCGGAGTTTACGTTCCAGAGCGAGTTCCGTGGTCATACTTCCGGGGAAATCGGTTTGGTTTCGTGGGAACGGCTTTCGGGGGACATCTGAGCCGCAGAATAAACGAGGAACTTGGGGAAATTGTCCGGAGAAGAATTTGCAAACGCGAAAACTTTGATCCAACCCTTGTTTTGCTCGTCTAACCAGCTAGCTAGCTTCAACGTCGTATTTAGCGAAGCTTTCAGATTTCAAAGCACAGATTTCGCAAACAGAGAAACAGACGGCACAGAAATTGCGACGTAACCGTCTGTTTCTCGGGATGAAGCACAGACGAACGCGTGACCTAGGTCAAAAGGGACCTTCGTCAAATAGGGCCCGGAAGAAACGTCGGGAGGAAGCCGTGGCTTTGATCATTCCCGGGGGAACAGGCTTTGGAACGACTGCAACACGCTTTAATCTCGAACTCTTAGGAAAGACCACGGTATATGTACGCGTACAGAAGTATACGTGTAATTTCGTACACGAGAACGTATGAGCTGTTTTCTGGAGGAAAACCGAAAAACAGGGAGCCGTTTCTTTTAGCCGCGGCGATAATCCAAAGACTCAAGACTCCGGTAAATGACCGTGAAGCACTGGCACCTAATAAAAATCCATTGCCCGGGGGGAAGATCCGATGCCTTGTAAAAAACGATTCTGTGCATCGCAATTCTTTCGACTAGCAAAGCCCCGGCGAGCTCGCACCCGCGTTGCCTCCCTTAATTCGTATTTACTAGAGACCGCAAAGCTTTCATCCTTACGAGCCTGCCCCGAAAGAATTTTAACCGTACCATCCCTGTTTTGCACTCTCTCTATCTTACGAGCGACTTTTCTTCTCACTGGCAGAGTTAGAGGCGGATTTTTAACGATTTCTGTTTCGCCTAAAGCGAATAAACTAATCACACTCGAACAACGAAATTCATTTTCGACACCCATATTATTCCTCTGTTTGAAGTCTATCGTGGACCTAGCTAGTTGCTACGAAAATTCGCAAAGCTGTTCTTTGATCATTACGAAGTATTTTCCAGATTACCGTTTATTTTTTTTGAGGACACGCTCACAAATACGAATTTCTTATCCCCACTACTGATAACACCTATCCACCATCCTTCACATTTTGCCCCTGCTGTAATTTTTCCAAAGACGGAGACGAACGGAGAAAAGCAGCAAAAAGCAGGCAAAAATTCGTGTCTAAATTGGAACAAAGTCTGGTGATTCTGCAGCGTCGTATGCAACACGGAAAAGTCAGAGGGTGGTCCAGCTCGGGCGAGACGCGATTTATTCAGACGCGGTCGCTTATTGGCGTGGAACTTTCCCCGGCAGACAAGACGCCCGGCGTCGTGGCGCCGGCTCATGGCACACGAGTGCACCCACACCGACTCTGCGAACGCGACAGAGTCGAGAAGTGGTGCCGGTGTGTACGAGCAAGCTGCTGCAGGTTCCTCCCTTCTCCCTTCTTCTCGGGCCGTTCCGCAAATAAAGGATCGAATTCGGCGGACTTCCGGTCGTGTTCTCGATCACGACTCCGGGAACCCGTCGCTGAAAGGCAAAGACCGAGAGGAAAGGAAAAACGGAGAATATTTTAAAATATTACGCTGCATCGCAAACAGCAGCGACTGAATTTCCCTCCACGATCTCTACCGCCTCGTCTTTTTACGTCTTTCCCCGGAAACGAAGCTTCGCGGAACCCTTGCAAATTTTCTAAAATTTATTTTTCAGTTCCAACGATAACCGACCCTGTAAACCGTATCCGCACACTCGCAGAAAAGACCAGTTTTGAATTAGATTTCTTCACTTTTGTAAATTGTTACCAAAATTTATCTAGTTTACTACATTATTGCAGTATGCACTTTATTTTATTTTATCAATACACTGCATTTATGTACACTAATGGGTGTGACCTGTATATTATTTAAATAAATAAATAAATAAATAAAGAATTCTTAAAGTTTCGCAATTCCTCGAATGCGCCACGGACAGAAAAGAGAAGGTGTACACGACCAGCGGAGAACAAAGCCACGTCTCTTAGTCTTTATGGAAGTCCGATTTCGATGCAAAAATATACATAGGCCAGAAAACTTCGGATGCTCGAATCTATATTTGCGCCCGTTCCACCTCCCATCGTGCTCTTCCGGTTGACACCGAAGACCGATCGATCATCGATCATACCTCGATCCCGTCCTCAGTTTGGCATCACAGGGTCGGATCCCCGTGTCTTTGTCATCCTCGAGACGCGAAAGCTGCTGGCGCAGAAGCACGGTCTCTCTTCTCTCGTCATTCCAAGTGAAATATCATGCATGCACTTACTCGACACGCGCAAGGTGTTTCGCGATAATAGGCGGCGCTCGTATCTCTTGTTGGCTTTAAGAGAGGACGGATTGCGCGGCGCGTAAAGATAAACGGTAATGTTTACTCCGCTCGCTCGCGTAACCAGCATTAATGGCACGGCTCATTTGCATTGATAAGTTGCGTGGCGATATTACGAGCGTCGTCACGCGTCGACACTTTCTCGTGAGAACCCGAGAGACAAGGGGATCCGAAATTTGGCTACCGGCCGTTGCGAACTTCCACCGACAACAGAATTATAAATTCGAGACTTTGAGAACTGCTTCTGGCACACGCCTCTGACCGTTCGCTTAGCGAAAATAGCCGAAACTTTCGCGCTTCCGCTGGATCCCGTTTACAATATTTGTATAATCACGCGATTCGTGTCATTATTTAAACGCGAAATCTGGCTAACCAAGCTGTCGCAAAATTGCTCGAACAACAACATAGAATTGCAAAATTTCAAACTTCGAAAATTATTGTTGGCATTGGCTTCGGAATCGAAAACAGCTGAAATTTGCATGTATTCGTAAAAAATGCAAATTCTTATTGTATTATTCTGGACTTTTTGCCTCTTCGATGGTCTCTTTTAAGCTTAATGTTGGACATTTTTTTTAATGTGTAACTTAGCTTCAAGTATTAGCGACCAGCTTTTTTAAATGTTTAACGAGGTATAAATGTTATTAAACATAAAATCTATTGAGCTATTTTGGCTCAGTTAAATTAAATTTCCGTCAGAGCTGTTCGCTCGCGAGTCTATGACATAACCGACGGGAGGATTCGTCGATTCTTTAATTCGCAGGGAACTGTGAAATTTGGCACGACCAGCCGCGATTATTTCAAGACGGAAACGCGTTAAAACCGGCGATGATCCGAGCCACGATGCGGATCTAAAAATCGAGACCGAAGTTTCGGTTCGGATGTCCCCGGGACGGGCTCGGGGGCCGATTCGACGCCGTGGAACGAGATCCTCGTGCCGTGGGACGCGAAGTTTTAATTGAGACGCGAATTCTCCGAACTCGAATTTCGTTAAAGTTTCCCGCTGCCTTGGCTACTAATTGGACACGATGTCCGGGCTTCTCGGTGCCATGCAATCCGACGTAGTCGTCGGTTACAACGAGTAGTTCGCAGATTGTAATTTTCCGTCTTGCTCCCCCTACTCTTGTGCCTTTCCACCCTTTCAAGCGCCGCCTGTATACGGGGTGTTTAATAATTCCGGAACGATAGCGCGTCATTCGATTTCGCACACGTATTTCCATCAAAAATGAAGACTTGATTTTCGCCATCAATATCTGTATTTTCGTTTCGCATACAAATAAGTCTCCACTGCTAAAGAGAAGTGAATAAAAAAAAGAAGAAAAAAAACAGTGGGCTATTTAAAGCATTTAATGGGTTTCATGCTTTTCAAAGAATCCCCTCCTAACTATTGAAGAAGGCAATTTTCCAGGCCGCCTTCCTCGGCAGACGCAAGCCGGAGTGGATTAAAACGAGACACCCCTTATATGCGCGCGTGTGTGCGTGGCTCTCATCCCTCTGTCGTCGGAGTGGCCGTGACGAGAGAGGGCCGAGGGACTTTTGAGGGCTCACTGCGCCACGAAAGGAACCGAGTCGACTCGCTCCTCGTACGTTTCAACTTGTGCGCGTGCCTTCCCGTCTGCCTCAAAGAGAAAGGGAGAGATTCTTCACTGGCATAAGGGTAGAATACGCATACGCACACTCGCGTACACACATTTACACGCATAGGGACAATCGGGAAAAGTGTATGCGGTGCACAGGTGACCGTGACTCTAATGAGTTGCATGGATGCGACAAGCATTCGCAGCTCGTGTATCACCGCGAAAATTACCGACTTGGGCGCACTTCCTTCGACGACTCCGATATCTTCCGTCCTTCCCCGCTTTCATTAGCGACCGGCGCATTCGTTCGGGGTAATTCGGTGGTCACGACGAACGGACACGAGCGCAGGGGGAAACTTGGTGCGAACCATGAAGATTGGACCTCGTAGTTGTTCGCTACACCGAAACTTTTGACTCGGAGAACCGGAGGAGCTAATTCGATCGTGATTTCGAGCTCGAACAGTCTAACCCTTCGCTCTCGTAATTGAATTAAAGTTTGCAATGAATTTTCGTGCTAGATACGACGTCGTTAGTTGTGTTAGGGATTGATAATCATTTATATCTATTGTGGAAACCGGCTTTGGTTTATAGCCACTGGTTCTGGGTCTGATAATCTTTTCCCTCCACCTTCAAATTGTCCACTTTCCTCTCTCAGCTTCCATTTTTTCGATCCCTTAAAAAGCCGCTCGGCACTTGGAATAACATCAGAACATACAAGAACAACACTCGGGTATTAATAGTCAAAGTAATCGTCAAGAAAGGGACATCGTTTACAAACGTCGAGACAATGTGTAGCCTTTTACAATAAGAAACGTTGTCGCGGTCGATAACAAGCTGTCTTTCTAGAAATTGTAAACTGCTTCACGGTCATCCTTCTGAAGGAGATAATTTAGGGTAATTCCGTTGCTAATGTCCGGGTTGCATTAAGTCACCTCGCGGATCAACTTCAAAGCAAAAGACTCCGCGTCGGAGACACCCCGTGTGCGATGGCTCGCTGGAAAACAAACGGACCTGGCCCAAAAATAGCCCGCGGGACCACGTCGAATTTCAACGGGCTGTCGCCGATATTAATTTCGAAAAGTTGCGCTCTGATAAATATCGCGCGTTCGCGACACGCGGCGCCGGAAATGAAACGGAACGAGATAAAGGAGCGGGGCTTTTGAAAACGAGCCAGACGCACGCCTCGTCTACGCGTCTAGGAAACCACCACCGGAGTGTCGTATCTGTGTGTGCTCGTCGTTACACGTTCTACGGCCTCGTCCACTGCGTCCGGAGAAGGGGGAGGAGGAGGAACACGCGGAAACAGAGCTAGGGGAACTTCTCTCTTTGAGACGGCCTCTTAGATGGGACCAATTAGAGGCGCCCTTCTTCTCTGCAGCCTCTCCCATTCGGCCGACGCGGCTTTGGCGCGCTGCCCTGACACGCCAGAGACTTCTAAGCAAGACGCGAAACAGGAAACAAAGAGCGCCGGAAGAGAATGACCCGAGGGGGATCCGATAAACGATCCCTCGAACTTTCGCGACGTTTGCTCGCCACTGACTTCGATTCCGAGGGAAACCGCAGGAAACTTTCGATAGCCGATAAACCGGTAACCGTGCCGGTCTTGTTTAGGTTCGCAGGACCCGAAACGCGAATTACGATTCGGTAGGTATTGGTAGAATAGATTTGTTAAATTTTTTTGTTACACTCGGAAAGCCAACGCGCGAGTTTTTCACGACTCGGATTTTCCCTGCGACCCCGTGGAAACGCGGGTACGCCGGCCAGCGGGGCAAAAACGAGACGGATCGCCAAAAAGCGAGGGCTAATCGGTTAGCCGGAACGGGGCAACGAGCGCACGTGCTACACGCGACGAAACCGAAAGTGGCGTGAGCGATCGCGCGTCCAGATAATCGGCCGATCCATTACCGATGAAACATTAATGAACGCGAGAGCGAATCAACGAGCTGACGGACACGCTGCGGGGACACAACGATAGGTGTACAAATCAAGATAATGGCGGATATTTCACGGTAACGTAACGGGTGGCCGAGTCGTATAGGTCCCAGGAGCATTCGGCGTATGTGCAGGCCTATCATCTGTATCAATAGAGCGGCACACAGCAGCCGCACGGTGCGAGTTCTCCGCCACCGTGTTCCCCTCCTTCGGCTGCATAATGCTGGTTGGAACGCAACGGGCGTCGATAAGTCACCTCTAACCCGGCCCTATCGAGAGAAACTGCCCGAGAGACGGCGGCCAAGATTCACGGGGAGACGCGATTCTCCCCTTCGAAGGCTTTTCCTGTGTTAGAAATTGAATACAGGAATACTACGAAGCAAAAATTAACGGGAAACCAGCTTTTTCTTAACGTACTTTCTGAAGGGCTTCTTCCAAGAACCCAAGCCACGTCTGGCATTTTAGAAAACGTATTTTATTTAGCGATATAAAAGCTCATTTCCAATATCCTGAATAGGAAACAACAGGGGAGGGGCGCAGGAGCGATGGAAAGGAGGAACGATGGAAACCGTGTGATCGATATTAAAGCGGCTCGTCCGCGAAACCTTGGGAATTAGGAATTCGCGCCAGTCATGCAATTATTCTCCTCCGTTTATCTGGCAGTTTGGCATTGAAATTCGCTCCTCGACTCTGGTCACGGAAGCAGCGATAATTTCGCGCTGACGCCTGCGTTACGTAAAATCGCTCGTTTTCGTACGTCACTCCGAGTTCCAGGAAGCGGAGGCGATGGTTTTAACCGTCGAACACTTACGAGAATATATGTATATTAAAATTATGATTAAATAGAGGAATAAAACACGTTACATTTAATTCTGTTCTTTGATTTATAAAATCACGATTATTTTTTTCCGTTTAACGGAAAGTTGCGGCCCTCGGCGGACCGTCGAGCACCCCGATTTTGGGGGCGGCGATTTTATTCGCGTCGCGCGCCGTTGCTCGATGGGGACGCGCGAATACAAACATCGAAGGTGTCGGGGTACACAGACAAAACGGGTCGTTACGCTCGCGAAGAATCACCCGAAATCCCAAAACTCATTTCGCGAACGCGTCCCGTGCGAATTGGCAACCGCGACGCGAAGTATCCCGCGGTGTGAATAATTTCATTAGCTTCGTTACCCTGCGGCTCACGTTCTCGATCGCGTACAAGCCTTCCGAGAATAAATTTATCGAAAACATCGATCGTGCTCGATCGTACTCTCACCTGTCTGCTCTCTAAACACCACTGGTGAAACATGAACGCGAACAACCTGGCGGTGTGCCTCGCTAACTCAGAGACCGTAGACGTTTGGTAAACGAAACTGAAAGACCGTAATCTAAACACAGATCGGTTTCATTAAACTAAACATTACAATCCGAGCTCCTCTACGACCACATTTCCCTTTATCGTAACACGCGAAAAGCCTGACGATAAATTCATCGAAACGACCATTGCGATCCGCGCCGCGCTCCGCTCATCCGTCTGTTCTCTAAATTGCAACCTATAAACCCTGAACCAAATACAGCCCTCTATATCCCTCGCTTTTGTCGAACCAGAAACAAGAAAACTCCCCACAGCAATGGGGAACGTCCCGACAAAGCGCGGCAATGGGACAAAGATATCCGCGGAGCAGCCTTCAATTTTCAATATTCGCTGAAAGCGTGGCGAACGCTCAATCAGAAGCCGCGCTCGCGGAGCCTTCAATATCCTTTCCGTTCCCGTTGACAGGGAGGCGCCGAGTTAACATCCGTTTCATCCGTAAATAGGTCTGAAAACGCTCGAAAAGGAGGTCTCCCCCTTCTCAAGGGGGGATCCAGGCCTCGACGAGGTTCGTTCCGAGCCGTCGAGGAGAGGAGAGAAGGCAGCAGAGCCTTTTGAAATCCGCGCGCGGCGGAAGGCTCGTCTGTTTGCACGGGAGCCTCCATTCACGCTGTCGCCGGCGAATCAATATTGATACGGACCTTTATATATGTGGAACGCGCCGCTGTGCACCCGGTTCCGATGGAATGCAATATTAATAGGGCGCCTGAACAATATCCACAGCTACCTGTGTGCACACGCGTGTACCAGCTCGCCGATATTTGCTTAGGCGCGGCCTGTTCACCACCGCGTCATCGTCGCCTAGATGATAACGAGCTGTCGCCGGAACCAGTCACACCGTAGCTGACAAGGAGAGTCCTTCGTAAGCCTTCTCTCAGGGGATTCGTGTGAAATTTAGAAGGGGGTAGTTTAGAGGTCGCAACGAGGGCGGGATATTTTTTAACTCTTTTACTTTACGCTAAGTTTGGGTGAAGTAGTTTTGGGTAGGGATGCATTTTTGTGAAAACATATTTCAAAAAGCCGAACTGCGTCGAGCGCATTTAGGCGCCCTCAGTCTCAGGCGATCGCAATGGGATAAGCGGCTATAGGCGGTCTCTCAGTGTTACAAATGCAAAATTTATAATCGCCTACAGGCGCTTACAGTAGCCTAGGGGTTAATGATCTCTCGGGGTTACGTTTCAGCCGCCGTGTATTTCGTCGCGCGCATTTTAAATCTCGTTACCGGTAAACGCGACGACGGGACGTTCGACCGCGTAATCGGAGAGGATTTTTTTGTCAGCGAAACACACCGGAAAGAGGGAACCTGTTTTCCAGATTAATCAGCGAACGGGGCGGGGCAGGGTAAACAGAGTTAAACCGCTCTGGCTGGCGCGTATTTGCGCCTGTGATAGATGTCTTGTTTGGCGTTTGACGCGATGTATCGCGCGGTGCAACTGACTAAATCCCAATAGTTGTGCCGGGCAAGATTAATTGAATCGATACGAGCTTGAACCGGTCTGAATTATTAGCTCGAGGGTTTCTGCCAGCCTGCCACCGATAGAACGCGCAGTAAGAGAATAGACACGGAGAGGCGTGACACAGTTCTGAAACGTTTCGATGCTAGGCGCAGGAGTTTGCGATTTCGCGGTTCGTCACGGAAACGAGCACGCCTCTCGTTAAACAAAGACGACGGGGGTGGAGAGGCTGCGCCGCGATGCGGCACGTGATAATAACGAGGATAGCGGACAAAGGGAACGGTGGTGAAAAAGCCCGAGGGAAAAATAACAGCCGGCTGAAAGCAGCTCCTTTCGAAGGACCGTCAAGCCGAGACGAAATATCGCGAGACCGCGCGCAAATTGGAAATTCTAACGAAGGTTAAGACGAGGCTCGTCCGAGCTCGCGGCGTTACTTTAGTCGGACAGGTTTGGCCTGAAATCTATGCAAAACGGCGCTCGAAGGGGACGGAACGACGGGAGGCTTCAGATTACATCTACCTCAACGCCTGGCGTAATACCTGACGGATTTAATACTTCGCGGATGAATGTCGTCGTTTTGGATCCGCGCCTAAATCTGTCTCTGGAAGATTGTCCTTTTAATACGTTCATCAGAAGACTTTAATAAACGTTATACCCGTGTACCTCGCATACAATGCTGGTCCTGCGATCATTTTTATGTTCTTAACGACAACGTATATCAAATTCCTCCCCTTTTATACGGAATTAAAGGGAAAAAAAAGAAGGAAAACAGAGAATGAGAGAGACGAGGACACAGTCCCGTACATCGACACGTACGATCGCGTTCGATTCGCGTTGCGATATTTACAGATTTCTCGTTCAACTGGATGTTTTCAGAGGAGGGGCTGTAACAGTGGCCGGAAGGAGGGTGGAGCGCGAGGGACAAGCTGGCAAAAACGTTGAAATATGGCGGGACCGTGGAGTCGGCCGTATAATTTCCGACTGAGCGCGGCTCGCCGAATTCTCGTCAACGTTTCATTCCGTGTCCCTTCGCCACCCTTTCACCCTGGCAACGCACACGCGCGCTCACGCCCGTTCTCACCCTTTTTCGGCCGCAGTTTGTCTGCATTAACGCTCAGCCGGCGACCGTTCGACGCCTGGGTGAAAACGTCGGGAAAGAGGCGGACGAGAAACGCGGGGGAAGCTCTGTTCGCGGAAAAGCGACGCTTCGCGACGCGGGCGAATTTTCGCGAGGCAAACACTCGCGCTATCTCGCGAAGCCCTTCGACTCGAGCATTTTTTATTTCGCTTTTTATAGGCGAGGGAAAACGGGGCGAAGGGGGCACAAACGGCGGAGCCGCCGCCAGAGGGGCTTTCAACTCGCAGGGAAATCGTATCGCGCCGGAAGCGCGCGAGTGCCTTTAATTTTTTTACGAGGCCGTTACTCGCTGCTGCCCTTCGAAGAGGCTTTAAAGAGCCGCGATACGCGGATAGTCGGTGGCTCGACCGCGGCTTGCGGTCCCCCTGTCTTCCTCTTTGCCCCCCGCGGAGGGTGGTCTCACCACCAGTTCTCCACCCCCGGGGGTTGAAACTATTTCCGTGGCGCGACCGTGAACGCGGAATGTTGGCTCTTGTCACGCGACGAAAGGTCAACTCTCGGAGCACGTGAGCGATTTCCAGGAAACTACCCCTCGAGCGCGTACGTACGGATGTGGGTGAAGGTAGGCGCGCGCCGCCCCCATCGATCCAGCGAATTCGCGGCACCGTGGCCGCGGAAGCGGAGGCTTTCCGCGACCGAGACGCGGATTACTCGCGTCGCCGTAACTTCTGCTTGTTAGGACGGAGGGATTCCAATTAAGCCGGGCTATTTATCGATTGGCCTACCTGAAGGGATTCACCGGCGGGTACGGCGCGGTATGAAACTACTTACGCCCTGCAGGAAGCGATACCTCGTGTAGGAGATAATCTAATCTCCGTTCTTGTACGTATTCAAAGCGCCGCGCCGCGCCCGTGGAAAATAAACCAGCGAACAATGGAAAGTTCGAGCGGCCAGAAGGGAACGAAGAGAGGTGTCAGAGGTGGTCGGAGGGGAAGGTATAGCTTCTCGTTCGGAGAGCGCGTTGGTAAAAATTACGCGGAAACTTGGTAATTGCGGCTCGTAATAAACCGTGTCTAGTTGAAACGCTGGGAAAACCTGGGGCAGGGAAAGTTGTAAAGCGAGGAGAGGAATGCGAGGCGCAGGATGGAATCGAACGAGCCTGGAGTTCCGCGTGTTGGCGCAATCTCGAATCTCGCCGCGAGCCAGCCACGTTGTAAACAAACGTTACGTCAATCAGGACAACGATCCGGTAGTGATGCAAGCTGCGCGTAATGGACTTCGGCTCGGAGGCGCGATACGAAGGCGATAAAGAACTATGCCCCTGACTCTCTTTCTCTGTCTGTTGTTCTATTATGCAACCGCTTCCAGTTGTGCTATCACTTCTTTTTGATGGGATTTATCAATTTGGAAGCCTTCTAGTTGAGCTTAATAAATGCATAATATATTTCACTAATCACAGTTAGTATTGTTCTGACACTTTTTCACCTTCTTATGCACCCAAGATTCACCAACTACATTTTTCTCTTTCGTGGACGAACCAAGTTTTAACCTACTCTTAAAGGTTTCGCGACTCTTTATCTACTCTTCAGAGTAACATCAAAGACAGTTAACGGACTCGAAGGAAACGGACGAAGAAATATTTAATTGGATCGGTATTTTTTTCCACGACAGACAGTGGATTAAGACCACGGAGTTTCCTCGTAAACGATTGAATTCCGTTCAAGAGGACAAGAGGAGTTTCGAAGAAGCAAGCGGGGAGACCATTCCGGGCCCCTCTATAGCGGCGGCTATGTGCCTTATCTAGGGTGGTCGCGTTAAATCGTGACGCGTGACCGTGCATACTAAAGACGTATGTACCTAAGCGGCGTTTCCCCTCACCACCGACCGGTTCACCCTCCTGCAATTCATTTGACGTATGCCGGGCGTCGGATAAAACCGCCCGTGAACGTTATAAATTGTTCCAGGATCGTAACGAGGACCGGTTCGACCTCGCTCTCGGTCCGAACCGCACCAACACGCGACTACGAAAGCATCTAAAGTCCTACTCACGCTTACCGATGCGATCGAACAATTTCACGAACCAAGCAAAGATTTGTGGTAAGGGAAAGTGGGTGTTTCGTGGACTCATCGGTAAGGCTTAGCTAGTAGGCTCGAGTCTTAGACAGGGGGATAGAAATGGACAGGTCGGAACTCGTATATTAGAAACCACGACGGATTCGAGCATTTGCGGGAAAGGTCGTCGGTTGATCCTTCTTAACCGTAAGGGAAGGAAGAATTTTTACAGCAATCAAGGAATTATTTCGTGGATTATCGTTAGGGTGGACTTTCTTCGTTCGCAGGAAGTTGATCCTTTCGTGGACCTCGACTATACCGGAGTATAGGGTTCGAAGGTAGCCGGCTCAAACTGGATAGATTTTCCAGTAGCAGGAAACAGCTACGATTCCAGGTGGGCGGATCGTTCCACGGGAATGTAACCCGTTCGATGGTCAAGCGCGGGGCAACGCGGAAAACGGAATGGTTATCGGGGAGCGGTCGTTTCGCCGCCGGCACGGAACGGTATCGCTTATTGGTTTAGTCACGGACTGTTCGTCGCGATTGGTCCCCGCGGACTCGCCAGAAAATATGGGTCGAGACGCTCGTCGAAACCAGTCACCTCGACGACTACGCCTTCGATCAGCCCCCGCTTCGTTTCACCGCTACTCGACCGCCAGAGTAACGCAATCGAAGCGGCAAAGGGCGATCCTGTTGATTTAAAACGCGCAAATTTCCTCCGCAACCGACCCAGCTACCGCAATTTCTCGTAAGTCGGACCAGCTCGACGAACAAAACCAGACGCGGAGATAGGCGCGAGCAGAAAGGTGAAGAGCAAGGTAAACAGACTCACCTTCTCGCGAAGCATGTCTCGCACCCTGGTGGCCTGGCTTCTGCTTCTGTGCAGCTCGAGTTGCAGCTCGAGGCACCTCTCCTGCCAATTAAGCTCCTCCACTGCGCTCGAGTATCCATCGAAGCTCTTGGACGCGCCGTAAGCGGGTCTGCTCTCGAGCTTCTCCTTCTTCCCGTCCGAGCTGGCCGCTGCCGCCGCCGCCGCCGCCGCCGCATTCCTCTGCTCCGCGTATAGCCGGTTCTCAGCGAAGATCCTCCCGGTCTGCTCCGGCTGTCTACCGGAGAACGAGTACGCGCGATCGAAGTGTCCTCCGCGTGGAGCGGGTCCCGGGTCGAAGTTCGACCTGGCCCTGGCGAACGCGGCCAAGTCCTTGGCATCGTAACAACCGGATGACCCCTCTGAGAAATCGGTCTGCGCGGCGAACGTCCGTTTATCCGCGTACTCCACGTGGCCGCTCGACTCCGACGTAAAGTCGTATGGGCTGCACTTTGGCTTGGGGTCCCTGAGCTCGACGTAGCCGGCGCTTCTCGCGGCCTCCGCGAACCCTTTGTCCTTTTGAAACAGTAGATTGGGCACGTTCACGTACGGCGAGTCCCTGGCGTGCACAGGGGCTGGCAGGCTTCCGGAGGCCGCGTTCGCCGCGGAATGATTGTTGTTCGCGTTGCTCGCGTGTCTGGGTCGCGGAGGTGGGGCCGGCGGCTGCCGGAATTGCCGCGGCCAGAGTCGAGGACTCTCCGCTCCGCTGGATAGACCGCCTCGACTCGACTCCGGGCCGGTCTGTCTGCGCGTCTCGGCCGGGGAGCCTGTTTGGACGACGCCACCGCTTGCCTCGTGGCCCCGTACGCCCAGTCTGGGACTGCAGGGGGCCGAGCTCGAGCCGAAATCGGTGGCGAGTCGGGCGATCGGGTCCAGGATCTGCGAGAGACGGCGCGCCGGGGAACCTCGCACCTCCTCCATTCTTGGTTCTCTGACCTCGCTGCTTCTCCTGGCCGGCTCGTGTATCCTCGTTCGTTGGTCTGGCTGGCCGTTGACGGGGGCCTCAGTGCATCGCTCGACGGCGTGGCCGGTCCCTCGCGTTCCCTGCTTGCCTCGAGGGATCACGCTGATACGCGCGTCGGAACGTCGGGCGTCGCGGCCATCTCCCGGCGATCACGGCGATCTCATGCGCTCCTGCGTGCATCCTTGCTCACATGCTTGCAGCTGCACTGCGACCTGCAACACACACGACAACCGACCAATGACTGACTGACGTCGCTAACAGCTATCGCGGGATCGCGAGACCGTGTTTGCACGCCACGCGTTTCGACTGCCACCGCGAAATGCGGTGGGTACTGCGCTACCGGGATACGCTGTTATTTACCGTGTCGTTGCAATCTTTGCCCCGGAGCACCGCCGCCAGGCAGTAGATTCCCGTAACGCGTTCGTTACGTTTCCTTCTATCGTACGCCGGTATTACTCGGCGATGGTACCGTACAGCTCGGATTTTCGTTACGTTTTCATCGATTCAGAAACTCTGGATTCCTCTCGACAAAACTCTCTCTTCTACTTAGTTACCATACTTTGCAGCAGTCACGCGCAACGCGACACGGAGCGAACACGATTACCCGAACAAGGCGAACGAGTCGGAATCAAAGTTCGCGGTTCACTAATCGCTCGGGGAATAATTCGACGCGTCTCTGTCGTGGCCTCTAATCGGTGGACTTCTCGGACTGTCGCTTCCAACTTCGAATCTAACCGTATCCAATTTGCGCGGGGACACGTAATCGTCTTCTCGCGCGGCAAGTTTCCTCGGGATCGCGTCGCTGTCGCGAGACAGGCCACCTGGTTAGACCCGCGATTTAATCGTCCTCCTCGGGAAACGACGTTCCTCCGAGTGTCTGCGTCTCGTCGAGAGCAGGCAGAGAGAACGAGAGAGAGAGAGAAAGAGAAAGAGAGAGAGGATCTCCTGTCTTTCGAGTTATCGAACAACCAACTGGGCGACAAGTTTCACGGACTCGTTTTCGCGGGCCCGGGCTGACGAGGTTAGACCAGGAAATGGAAGGCAGATATTAACTCGCGGCGAGTGTTTGCAGTACTAAATTGAAAGCTGTAACTCTTTAGGGTGTCTCTCGAAGCGCGCCCCGCTCTCCTCTTTCGCTTTGGCTCCCTCGGATCCCTCCCCCTTTCATTTCCTTCGGCCGAGCTTCTTCGGTTGACTTGGCGTGACGAGACGCGCACACGGAGCAAAGCGGAGGAGAAAGCGGAAAGTGTAGAGGGAACGAGGAGAGGGAGACGTCGGCGTCGACGACAACGACGACGACGACGATGGGGTGGTGGAGGAGGAGGAGGAGGTGGAGTAGAACGACGACGCAGGGCTACAAAGTTTATTTTAAGGTCGACGCTAAAAGGGGCCAAATGAAAAACCGGATGGAGGGGTGGGCCGTGTAACGTTCCGTTCTGCAATTACCGCGAGCGAAACGTCTCTTGCGCTGGCCACCGCTCGCAAAGAGACGATCGGAGAACAGGAAGTAGGAAGGCCTGCGACTGCGACCCGCCAAATTGTTTCGCAGCGCAACCTATCGCTTATGCGTCCTTTCGACGGTCAATTTAGCCGAACATCGTTTGACAGCCCTGTCCAAACCGCGGAGGACCACCGCTTTCCGCGACTTGCACTCGAAACACGGTTGACACCGAGGTTCTACTTGGTAGAGACCAAAATAAAATTCCTGAAAGAAGGAACACTGCTGTCGCGAGTCGAATGTCGAGTGGAGTGCAGCCAGGCGGTATAACCATGCAGACAGCACTCGAGACCGATAGGATCAGCCGGCTCGCGGAGTCAAATAACGAATAACGAGAAACGCTTCTCCTCCTTCTCCTTCACCTCCTCCCGTTCGGGGATGCGTGAGAACTCCTAATCAGCTTCTATTCGCTTAGATAGCCAGTCGATTCACGAGCCCGATACCGCGCGGCCACGTAACGAACATACGTAAACGAGCTCCCGGTGAGACCGTGAATACACCGAATTAATCCTTTCGCTACGAGCGGTGACTATAGTCACCCAACGACTTATGCTCGCTGCTTGCGTCACCCGTGAAGTTTCGCGAACAGAGTATTATTACATTATGCGATAACTTTTAAGACACTGCGATATTGAACGTACCACAGGCATTCGCAGTTGTTCCGCAAGTGCACACTTTTGGCACAGCGGTTTGTTTAGCGAGAGTAGGGCGCCGAAAAATCCGCCCCTAGCGAAAGGGTTAAATTAACCTGCATACTCGCGAGGCTTAACCCGATCCCTCTCGGCAGTAACGATTAGGTCGAAAATTTAGAATCTCAAATCTATTCTCCGTCATTCCCCATCGACTCGTCGGTCAATTATGATAATGGAATCGATGAGAATCGGTGAGGGGCGACAGAGGGGAAGGGACGGCGCGAAACAACGAGGCGTCGAAACCAGCGCCGGATCAAAGGAACGTCTTTCGACGTTCTCGAAAGGGATGGGCGGGTTTTTTCTGGACGCGCGATGGGGGAGCACAGAGGATGCTGCTTTCAGAGAAAACAGTAATTATACAAATTGGTGGCGCGGCCGGAAACCGAATCTTCGTCCAAAAATAACACCGCGAGTCGCGAGCCCTTTACGCGTCCTCTCTTCTCCTTTCACCGTCACTCGGTTTGCTTTCTTTTCACTCTCGCTGTTTTTTCTCTCGACGGTGCTCCTCTTATCGCGAGGACCATGACGCCTCCGCGACGACGACGGAAAAGCGTCACGGTGAACTACCTGTGGCGCGTTTCCTTCGACTCGAACAATCCGTTCGGTACTGAAAGCGATCGTGGTCGTCCGTCGAAAATTCGCGTCGAAGTTAACATTATGCAGTCCGGTGGCACGTTGGCGTATGCGAAAACTATCGGGGAAACGCGGTACCACCCGCGTTCAAAGCTATCGAACGAACGCCAATATTGCGTGTGTTCTGTTTAACGTTAGAACGACCGACAATGATAGTGTACTTATTTGTATGGAACAGATCAAATTGAAAATTAAATGAAAAGATGCCGAATACATAGGAAACAGATCTTTATTTGTACCTTCTGCTGAAAATCATAGTAAATTTATAAGATTGCTATGAATAATCACCAATTGGTCAGTTTGACTGTTAAGTAGCAATAAGTTACAGACATATTAGCAAGTTTTTTGTTTCTATAAAAACATGTGCTCTTTGGTAATGACAAGCACGGTTATACGCTAGTACTCTGTGCTAGAAACATTTTTAAAAAATCTGTCGGTCGCGAACGTATTAAAATCTCTGACCGAGCACAGCGTAACGCGATATCGCGAATCTTTCTTTTTAATACATCCACGCTGAATGATATAACTCGCAGAAAAGATATTACGTTTCCGCGTAACATTCTTACTACAACTACAAGCCGATGTTACGCAATCGAACTGGTAATCGACAACGATCCTCTCGATTCCAGGCCCTCGCTCGCGTTACGTCGGTTACGTCAATATCACGCGTATTTTTATCCCATCGAGCCTCCCAAATGAAGCGGATCGATGGAGATCACCGCTGTTCACCGGGCCAAGGAAACAGCGAACGATTTAGCGGGTAGTCTGCGAGTATCGATCCCTTCTCGCTATGCGTTCGCATAAACCGCTACACGTTTTAATAAAGCGTCCAATGCATTCCTCGTATTCCGCGCGTTTTATTATCACTGCGCTGTAAATCGATGTGTATCGGGCATAGGTTGATTTCACCCAGCCTCCATCCCTTTTCCTTCGCCCTATTTCTACGTTTCTCCGCGAAGCGTGCCTCTTTCATCGACCGATCGAACGAACCCTCGCTGCCTCCGCATGGCCACCGTAATATCGCTGGTTTTACGAGCAAGCGATATCTTTCTCCGCGCGATACGGTGTACTTTTGGGATTGTCGTTTTCATGAAGGAAACGCTCTCCTTCGTCGCGACCCTTTCCGGATACACACGCCCGAGATGTACGGCCGCAATAACGGCGAGTTCCCAGTATAAATCTGAATAGCTACTCGAAACACCTAAATCTCCTCGATAAAATCTGCGACTCCTTGTTTCGCGCCCACCCTGAGGACATTTACCGAAGGACCAACGCGAACTTTCTGAATCTGAAGAATTTTTCGAAGTGGGACGCAACCTCCCGCGGAACGCGATCCATCGATCTTCGAGGTATCGAGGATTTTTACGCGGCCATCGATCGAGAGGGATTTTCTTCGAAGGGAAGACGCGTCAGTGGAGAGTGTTCAAACGAAAGTAATTAAAAGAGAAGCTTTGGGTGTCGTAAGTACGTTACAGGAACGTAACCGGGTGAAAACGAGTCGATCGATCGATCAGCGGGACTTAATTCTTAATCGTAATAAAATTACGTATTCATAGGAAGACTGGTCTGTCCTTCAGCCCCAACTTCACCCTCGTTCCGCCGTGAGTAGGCCTACGAAGAGGAGCATCATGGCTCGAACCACATGCACCTAACGTAACGCCCCGGCGTTATACAGAGGAGGCGGCAGCTAGTGGTCCCGCAGAGTCCATGAATAAATTTCGAATTAACTTTCGAACGGTTTTCGCGTTACACGAGGCGCGACGGAAGCCCTCTTCAATCTGGCCGGCTCCTCGGAGGCAGCCGTTATAATGCCAATGGCTTACTCCCGCGCCCTTCCCTCGCACAAAGGGCCACTGTGTATGGCAACCGGCTGCTACCTGACGAAGAAACTACTTCTCCTCCCGCGAGTCCAGGAAATATTCCCGTTTCGGGTAACTGGAGTCCTCTCACAAGTCCATACGTAACTCGCGAACCTTCTAGGCTAATCCGGCATCGCTTTCAACCAGCTACCACGTTAAACAATTTACTGCCCGCTAATAACGCCTAATAAATAAATGCCAAAATATTGGGTAATGCGAGAAGCTCGCAGTGAAAGCCAATTAGAAGGAGCGTCGACTATAATTATCATCCGCGTTTTCATCAAATCCACGATAATCGCATGAAACCAACGGCGTTTCAATTAACATCGCTACCGCTATAACCAAATAAATTCCAATATCTGATTCCACGCTCCTCCTTTTCATTTTCTTTTTTTTTTTCTCTTCGAGAAGAATCACGAGCCGAAGTTTAAAGTTCCAGGCTAATACAAGGGACTAATGAACCGCCTCCGAATTAATCGAAGGCAATTCACTAATGGGACCATCAATAACCGAGCCTCGAAATTAACCGAGCTCTCTTCCCACTGTGCCGCCATAAATCACGGGTATTCAAACTCCGTCCGTATTTAACGAGTGGCCTCTACCCTCTCACGATTCTTCTCGCGTTAAAAGAGAGCCGCCGCGGTCCCGAGGCTTTATTATCGAACCGACGAGCTCGATTCCGTGGCGACCTGCCCCGTTTCCCCTGCAGGGATCTGGGAAACAAGATGTTATCGGTGCCGCTCGCGGAGATGCACAGCGGCGTGCGGCGTTCTTCGTTTCCACGCAGTTCCATCGGTCGCAACAAAGTGTAATGGCGAACGCGGACACGGACGCGCCCCTGTACGCGCAATTACTGTTACGTGTATCGACGTTACGGAGAAACAGAGGGAGAAAGGAGGAAAGGGAGTTCTCCGTGGAGAAAAAAAAGAAGGAACGGTACAAGGGAGCCACACATCGATTTCTAGGGAAACGACGAACGCCGCTGACTCTTCCTCGAATGAAAGGCACCGGAACTCGAGCGCGGTTTTCGAATCGTCGCCGCTTTGTTCGAAAGCTGCCGCGAAAAGCGAAACTGAACTTCCACCGGTAGATGTTTGACTTTCGTAAAAAGAAAACTAAAAGGAGCACAATTACATAGAAACTTCTGCAGAAGGATACATTGTTCTACATCATGATAACGCAAAAGGAGACTGTGAAGCAGTGCAGCGCTTATAACTGAAGATTTGTAGCCTCTAGCAATCTGATTGTCTCAGCCTTAAAACTATCTGAGGATAAATTGAAAAAGTTGAAGTCAGCAACTGAGTTGGCTAGATTACAAATTTTGTTGAACGGATCGGTAGAGTCAAAATTTGAAGTATAACGGGTCGGTTTAAAAAGTGGATAGCATCTTGAATCCCTGACAAGACCCACTTTTGCGCGGGTAACAGAAAAGTTAAAGAATCTTGCCGACTCCTACAACCTCTATGTCTCAAACATTGTTCCTGGATACCATTAAAAGGTTGTCGGTTCCAATTATAATTTCTATGACTTTCAACGAGGGTACCAGAAGATTTCGAGGTGCTCAGGACACAAAGAAACTGTCGAGCAAGGATTTGTCGGAGAGCTTTCAACCGATGCGACTTGCAGCTCGAGCCGGTACACGCATCGATAAGACCGGCGTCTCTTCTCGTTCGCGCCGCTCCGTTTCCCGCGACGTTTCTCCCCTTTCTTTCCCGCGAGCCAACTCGCCTGTATCCCGGTTATGTATTATTTATGGCTCGACAGATCCCCCGCAGAACGAAACCGATTCTTCCACACGACGCGAGCGGACAGGTCGCTCTCGTCGAGGTAATTTATTCGGCACCCTGTATGTAAACGACGGCTCCGAAAACGGCTCCTTCGAATTCCGCGAGAAACGCGGGCCTGCCACCGATCCTCCTTCGAAAGCAGCTTCTTCGATTACGCGACACCGACGCGTTTCGCCTCTCTTCCATAAATCTTCCTTTCAGATTCTATTCGTTGTTTGGTCGCGAGTCGCGCGAGGATCCCCTTGACTTATGGGACACGTGGTCGGACTCCGAATTCCTCTAAACCCCGTTATAATCGATTCGAATCTCCTCCGATTCACGATGCACCACCGATCGATCCTCTCGAAGTTGGATTCTCTAAATTTTCGAAAACGTAAACGTGGATATTGGAATCGAGGCGGGAAACGTTGCAGATCGAAAGCAAGGATTACTGCTGATAACCAAGCGACAGCAATTTTACAAATTTCCAAATGCGAACTTTTGAGTTTACTATTATTATTACCTATTTTATTTACAGGTTACTAGGCCCTTTTAAATCAATCCGGAAAAGAAAAGCATTGCACATTGTGCGGCTTAATTACTAATACAGAGAACTTCGAAAATTGGATCAAGCTGCTTACTAAGAAAATTCTCTCCTTTCGTCGAATCACGCTGAAACACCCTGTAGAGGCGCAACGATCGGATGACTACCGAGGTGAGGAACGCAAAGGGACGAATTTTCAAGATCAAGCGAACGGGCCAAGAAGAAGAGTGGAAGATGTTTCTATTTCTCATTCTGGCCGCTCGTCGTGTTGCTTCCCGTGCAATTTCAGCGGCGTGCACGCAGTGAAATAAAGGACGTCTCGCGTGTAGTCGCGTGCGAAGAAACTATCCCGCGGATACGTGACGCGAATACATCGGCGATGCTAATTGCGGGTAGAAAGGCCGTGCACCGGGGCCCCGCCTCGAAAACGCCACGGGAAATATCCGCTGCACGGGTTGGCGAGGGGGAGAGGGGACGAAACTCTCGAACCGAAAAACGCTGCGAACCTTTTCGGGGCCAACGACGCAATTACGGGCTCCCCCATTTGGTCAAGGAACAGCCTCCGTTAAGGACAATGGGAGGAAATTTGCGGGGCGTTCGATGGGTGAAATTGCTCGAGGAAACGCGTAGGTACACGCGTGTGCAAATAAAAGGACTTTAACACTTAGCGCTCCGCCATCTCCCACTTTTTAATCAATTCAACACTCTGGTCCAAGACTAACTAATAACAAAAGTAAATAGAATCAATGGCAGCGCTGTATTGAGGAAAAAATGGAGATCTCTCCATTCGGTTGGCTAGACGTTAAAAACCAAGAATACTCAATGCCAGCGAGACAAAATGATATTCTGTCTGCGGAACAACGTTTTAAATTAGCTTTCGATCAGATTTAGGTAAGGTTAACGCTCTGGGATTAAATTAGCTTTTCGGCCAGATTTAGATCGCGATCGGATATTAATCGGATGCGGAAAAACTTTCTTTTGTACGAGTTCGAAAGGGAGGATCGATGCAATTTCTCCGCGATGGAGGTAAAAGTTAATCCTCGAGGCTGAAAGTTGGCGTGGCGGTAAAGGAATATAAATTTCACGGGGAATCATTGCATACGGTACGGTTGAAATTCTAGCGGAGAAACGGAAGGGGGATACGGAAACTTGGTCGATTCGGCATCGAGGGACTCCGCGAAAGTTTCGCGACCCTTTCTCGCGTGTAGGGGCAATACGCGAGCCTCGAGAAACTTTCGGCAACGCTCGAATACGAGCGGCGAATGTTTGCCAGATTGCGAGCAAGCCAGACCCCGGATTTTACGGCGACGGGTCGCGTCCGGTGACCCGACGTTTCATGGGACCAGCTACGAGCCACTAGCCAGCCCCGAATCTCCTAATAATCGAACCCATATCGCATGGAAAATCGCCCGCCTTTTCATTTCGGCAAACGTTCTCTGTGCTTTATGAGCGGCGATAAAAGAGAGGCTCTTCTGTGGAAATCGTGCGAGGAATCGACGCGAGACAATTTATTCGTAAAATCTACTACACCTGCTCTCTGATATTTCTAGGACTTTTATCTAATTATTACTGTGGAAATTATTATCATTTAAACATGTGCTGCTATTTCTCCTCTATGACACCAATTATTATTAATTAACAGGCATGTTGCTCTTCACGCGCATCGACAGGAATAGTATACCGATACAAAAGAATACATTCGACGTTACGGACACGGACATAAAACGCATCTCTCCACTGATATTGCAACGGTTAAAATCGAACTAATTTATAGTGTAGCAAATCGACAAAGTTGAAACGAGTGAGTTAACCCACATAACAGTGGTTGAATGCGAGGAAAGGGTGGTGGGGCAAACTGGATGAACCTCGAAAGTGTCTGTTTTCGTGTTACGAGGTTAAATTTGCGGCGGGGTAAGGGGGGCGAAACCTTGACTCGTCACCAGTCCGTGCCATTTTCCAAATGGACATGGGCCAGGTCACCGATGACGAGACCGAGGAGCCGCGTCATCGATGTATCTCTAAACTGTCTCGCTCGTTAGAACGATTTGTCGCCGGCGACAGAGACTCGCTTATCGGGATTCCAAAATTGGCAAGGACGTGCCACGGCTCCGAGCCGTCCTTGGCACGCACACGACAGTTAAACGGGAACACGAGTCATAAGAATATGCACGTGTTTACTTCCGAACTGTATCACCGAGACGAAGTGCACGACAGCAGCTCGCAAATCGGTAGCTTCGATGGTTAACGGGGATGAAACACTTACTAAACGGTACTTCTATTGAAAGCACCTCGAAAATTCTTATTGTAATACGAGCTGCATAGTTATCTAGATGCAGTGGTAAGTATAATCTCTAGATTATTAACCCTTAGCGAATGAATGCCGCCATATTCGTGAAATTATAAATATTCTAAAAAAATCAGACATGACATGACGCTTGCGGTAGGGTACTGTTGGGGAAAGTACCACACCCCAAAAAAATATAAGTAATTTTGTATAAATACATTGTACATCTATAAAAAAAAAAATTTATAAATGTATACATCATTGTTCTAGAAAAATGCGCTCGTTCGTTAAGGGTTAAATTTGAACGATTGATATCTTTGAAATGTTCGCAGAAATTAAGCTTTAGATCGACGTGTAGCGTATCCAAAAGTAGTAATTCCGTATAATATAATTCTATGCGATACATCAAATCGAGTGAAGTGAAACAGTAATAGCAATTAGCTGGGTTAATCGACGTGATCTGGCTACCGAGCCAACTAAACGCCATTAAGGGACATTAATAATCGTTAAGAAGGTACTCAGGCCGTTTCCGGTGCAGGTAAAGAGACACGGTAATCACTCGAAACCATTAGACTACGTAAGTCGATTAGACGACGATGCGAACAATATACGGCGACGGACGTTTCGCTCTTTCAAGGGGTTACACCTGAAACGGGAGCACGGCTATCGAGTTTCGAGACGCCGTGACTCGGATTTTCCCGTGGAAATTAATTTTACAGAAAGGCAAGGAGGAAATCGGTGACCGTTAATCGCCTGGCAAGTGCTGGGAATCAAATTTCGATGCACAAAGCCTAACTGTGTGTGCTCTTTCTCTCTCTCTCTCTCTCTCTTTCGTTCTTTCTCCCTTCCTAGACGAAAATCCAGAATGTACTTTCTCGTGTTCGCGTTTGCCACGGATCATCCGATCGAATTTAAGCACGTCCTTCGAGATATCCGTCACGTACACGAGGAACCGCGACTACTCGATTCCGTCGTTGCTCTGTATCCCATGTTCGACGTAACGAACATGGCCGCTTTTTCTTACCCGCGGGAACACTCCGAGAATGCCAGCTATTCGATGTAAAACTGAAGCAGTAACCATATACCGCAACCCAAATCGAGTTACTTAACGCTAGGTTTACGGGACCCGTCGATTTGACGAGTTTCGCACGCAATAAGCAAAAATTGCCAAAGCAATTACTATTATTCCTAGCAATTTTTGTTAACCATTATCTATTTTCCTTTCAGTTTTGCCATTCCAAATTCTGTACGATGTGTACCTATCTCTTACTACATGTATATTAGAAATGTCCGTAAATCAAGTGTTAATGTACACGTATTATATAGCTAATTACTACGTCTTGACAACAAGGTTTGTAATGTAGTTGTATAGAAAAATGGACCAGCAGTCCGTCGAAGAAGTAACGAATAATAATAGTATTTTACATAATCATACCCTACTACATGATCCGTGCCAAAGAAACGAGAACTCTCACCTTATGGGGTTACGTTGCAATAGCGATCGCGAGCAGCACGGAGCGTTCCGCAAAGCGCAGACGTAACAATATTTCGAATCCAGTCGACCGTCATGCACCACCGTATGTATGAAAAAAGAAGGGGTGGGGGAAAGAAAACAGCTCGAAGCATAGACTCGCTGTGTTCTCTGAAGTAGAGAGAGTTCAATGACCAGAGATAAAACGCGCGGCAGCGTGCCGTCGTAAAATCGGAAACCAGGCTCGAACGCGAGCGCGCGGTTCGAAAGGCGACCGGAAGACGGAAAGCGAGCGCGTACTGACTTTCGTGGCCCGATACGGAAGCTGGATCGCGAACGGTACGCGAGCACGAGAAATTAACGCGTTTGATTGCCGCCGCATCGAAACGGACAGTGAAACCGTCCCGTGACGATTATGCGCAACGCGCAGCCTCGCTGCGCATCATGAAAACCGAATTTCCCTATCGAACGCGTCACGCGAATCGCGAAAAAACGCGGGAACGATTATCGATCCAACATGTCGCCGGATTGACGAGCTGCCGATGGAGAACTTGGAAAATGGTCGCGAGTGAACTGACGCAACGGTGACGAGCGAAACCAATTACATTTTTAATAGATCAGAAAGATAAAAGTCATGGCGCTGGAAAATAGAATTCGATGCGTGGATCACGCGACTGATCGAATTTCATCGGCGAAGTAATTAGAGGGAGAATCGGTAATATGGATATATTCCCGGGGATTCCCGTGGACTAGAGTTATTTTATTTAATAAACAAATATAGTAGGCGGCGTCGCTAAACGAATAAAAGGATGCGAGAGAGCGACGCATGCAAATCGACGCGCCCGGCGTAATTCGATTTTGTACATTTTTATCAGATTCGAGCCACGGTTACGGTCAATTACAGTCGTTAAACATTGTTTTGTTATAATGTAATAGGCGCCGTTCACGGAGTGCGGCCGTAGGCGAGCGCGCGGCTTGCATTTTGCATAAATTACCTATATAGTTGTGTCTGGTTCGCGTGGTCGCTCGGCGTTATTGTCAAAATAATGCGGGAGCAGGTTGCCGCTGCAGGCTTGATAAAACAAATAGACCCTCGACACGTGAGTTGTATATCCGACCTTTTCCTGCTCCCTGAACGTCCAATTGTTTCCGCGATCGCGGGATTAAAGCAAAAAAGAAGAAAGCTCGGCTACGCTTCAGATATGAAACGAGACGGTATCGCGCGATGTTTAATGCGTGTCGCTGTAATGAAAATGAAAATGAACCGGGAACAAAAATTATATCAGCGAAACCTTCTACTGATTCGTTCGTTGCATGTTTTGTAATCCATGAAATATGCAGAAGTTGGTGGGGGTAGTTTTTACGACTGTACACGAAGCGCATACGTATGGCTATGATGGTTTACCAATTCGTGGTTAAAATTTATAACCCGACCGTTACGAAATTACACGCCGCGTTTCCCTTTTCATTATTCGTTGATTATAAATGGAATTTTTCATAGTTACCAAATGCACTGCATTAAAAAAAAACGGATCTAGTAAATTAATGCCCGTCGGTTGATAACCAGTGGACTGGTTTCTATTGAATCGTTTGGAGCGCGACTTGGAGATTGTTGATACACGTAATTCTCGTAGGATGTAAATTGTAGGTATACTTATGTACACTTTCTTTAGCGGGGCACCCGCAGATAAAGGAAAAAAAGGAAAAGGATTTGAAAGAAGAATGCAAATGGTAGGCTGCACCAAATGTGCTGTCGTTTTCCTTATCATCATTTATTAAAATTGCCTGGAAGCGGAACAATGCAAATGGTCTCGTTATGAAATACTCTGCCTACGTAATTCTTACAAACAACTTTTAAAACAAACGTTGCAACAAATGATGTTTCTTTTATAAAAATGCTGCAAAAAACGTTTTTTGAAATTGTTAATTTTTAAATTTACGTTTCCAAATTTTAAAAAATTACCTCATTAATCGTAATATAAAAAAATATATTAGCTTAAAATTTTATCGCTAATCTTTTCCGACTTTTCCTAATTATTGTAAGATGTAAATGTATATATTATACACCTATCTATATATATTATACATTGCTTAACACAAAATGGTCGGTCGACTATAACGAACATAGTAAACCATTAAAAATGTCACGGGGTTTATTAAAAAGAGAAATGGATTAGCAATTTTCCTGTCTGTGAAACGAACGAGTCGAGACAGACGAGGGACCGTGCTTGAATCGGACACGACAGGATGTAACGGGTAGTCAACTTGACATTGAGAAATTTGACCGATTACGAAAAAGAATCAAGCGTATCGGAGCAAGAGGTATCGAACTACTTATGGTAATTTAAAACGAGTTTGAGGCAACGGAAAATATGTCGTAGCGCATTACTACTCGGTGTGCCTAAGGCGTGGACAAAAGATGAATTTGAGACCGATGACCTTTCTCCTCGAGGAGAAAGAGAAAGAGCGAGAGAAAGAGAGTGAAGCAGGAGAGACGAGAGAAGAGAGAAGAGAGGAGAGAGAGAAAGAGAGAGACAGGTCAAGAGAGATCATTCGAGAAGGCTCCGTTAGTTGATCAAGCGCGAAGGCTATTTAACATTCCGTGTTTGGAAGGACGCACTTTAGGAATCGCAGATGTTCAACGGACTGGCAGTGCTAGTTTTCAAACTTGTTCTCGCTGCTCTCGCTTGATCTTTCCGTTTCACGCTCCTTCCCTGTCCTCTCTTGCCTCTCCTTTCTCTCCCGGTGTGTTTTTTTGCGTGAAAACCTACCCGAGAAAGGTTGTCGTGTGGCGCGATACTAACCGAGAAGGGTTCGTTCGTGGGACAGTTCGGTCTTAGACAGAAATATTCTAATCGAGGGATGACAGCTTGCACAACAAGTAGGTCATATACGGTACAGAACTCAAAGGAATAACAGGATCCTTCGAGTACGATATAACAGTTCGATATGAAAGTGAAACAACATGCATGGGACGCAAACACGCGTGTTTACGTCGGCGAAACTTACCTTGGTTCGACTGGGACTGCGGTAACGGCTCGTAACGATTTGAAACGAGCGCACTGAGTCCACTCCATGCCTGGTACACGCACGGCCACTGTCTTCTCAGCTGCTTTTCCCTCGGTTTTAATATTTTCGAACACTCATGGACATGCTGCCTCTCGTTCAACGCAGATAAAGATCATCGGCGCACACTAATACTCGACGGTCACGACGCAGAGGCGCGAAAAACGCGAAAATCCGACGGATCCGCGGTATAATGTCACGAAATACGTACGGAGTCGGCGAACGTCGAGCCGCGACAGTGGCGTCTACTTACGCCAAGCGGTTCAACTAAATTCTCTAGCCACCGACACCTGGGGATATTCCCCCAACCGACGCTTACCCCCACTCTTCATCCTGTTCGTTTCAAACTTGACAAGCGTCATTTTTCCGGATAAAAGTTCGCTATTAATTTGTGATTGTGCTTTTTTTATTTTCTTTGTGTTTTGTTACCAAGTGCAGAACAGCTTCAAGGTACAAGATCTACTTTCGGTAAGATGCTTTTCCTTTAAATATCATTTTTTGTTATGTAAATTTTATTTGAAAGAAAAGGCGCTTAAATCTAAATGCTCATACCCTTGCTTCGATTTAATATAAAAATGGTGGTAATGTTTTATGTAAAAAATTCAATTTATTTTTTATAAATATACTAAAAATACATTTTATAACATTTGTTTATATTGATTGTACGATAAAATTTGTAACAATTTATTTTTATAAGTCGGATTTAAAATATCGTGCAATTTATTTTGAAGGGAAGGAATATGGTTTCCATAATCCTTCACGAATGTTCTAAACGAAATAGATTTTTGAAATTCAGTATTCAAAAGAGATTTTATCCAATTTATAACATCGTCCGACAATATGGTGTCCATATGACATGTCATATTTTTTATTAAAAATTCAGCACAAATTCTTGATAATTCCACGGGTTCAAAATAGTCGCAGTTCGTGCATTTATTGAATACCTTGAAATAAAATAATATTATGACTCATCATCACTATTCTGCATAGTTCTACTTATTGCAAATATTTCCTTACATCTGTATCATCCATTTCATAATCTATATCATCTACCAATGCAACACTCCAATAGAAAAATACAATACAAATAAATTCAGGATTATTATTATGTACATTGCATTCATAGAATTTAGACAGTAATAAATTTAAATATGAAAAGTTATCGCTCATTGTACAATATATTGGTACATGATCAATTAATAGAGATGCCTCATGGCGTACTTCAGGATTATTATCTAGTAATAACTGTAATACTGTTGTCCACCACTGTATCTGTGCATCTGTAATATGTTTAATTAGGGTGTTATACAAACATTTTAATAACATTTCATAACTTACATTGATGTTCATTGTGTTTATAACACACTAAAAAAAGACTTTCCATTATTTCAAATACAGATTGTCTAAACTTTCTATCCAAGCTTGTTATCCATAAATTATCACAGAAGTTAATGTATACATCATTTGTACACTTTGAACTAATTGCTTCCTCATCTTTATTAAAGGAAGCTAAAGTTACATATGATTTCCCCAACAGTCTCAAGTAACAATCTCTTTCACAGTAGCCATTTTTGTTACTATTTAATTGTATTTCATTTAACACAAATTTACAAATATCTATTCTTTCTGTGAAATCAGATGGTTCAATCTGATTAAGATATATTAAGCAATTGTACAGGAAATCAAACATTGCATCTTGCAATTCTGGACTGTATCTATAAAAACGATGCATCGAATTACGAATTTCATTAAAACAATAATTCAATAATGATACCGATATGTCATGATATTTCACTTCATTAATAATTTCTATAACAGTTGACCAAGCAGCGATCTGCGTTTCTGGAACTGTTAAATTATGCAGATATATTCTAATTGGTATGCACTGTTGAATAAGTGAAGTTTCACTCGCTATTGATCGAATGAATTTAATAGCTGATAATTTATACAGCTCTCGCGCTGGTCCTTGCTTTAATTCTTCACGTAGTAAATGAGAAATGAGCGCATATAGCATAGGATGTTCCATCAGATACCTGCAATTAATATAAATATGTTTTCTTCGTATTTTTTAACTTGTTAATATTAATTTGTCTTACGTTTTATCCGTTTTGTATATTTCATTGCAAACATTTAAGTAAACAGTAGCTAATAAAAAACTGGGAGATTTCAAATTTTTCCGTTCTAAGTTTTCTAAAATCCAAGTCGTTTTGTTTAAAAATTTCTTCCAATATACATCAAGTGATTCAAAAGTTTTGAAATTAAAATTTTGTAATATCTCATATATCTGAAACACATAAAAAATATTGAATATTGAATATTGAATATTTCTGAAAATAAATATGTTTGTTATTAACATACACACTTGTAACATATAACCATGTATTAAATTCAAAGATGAATGACTATTTTCTGCAAATACTATATTCTCAATGATTTTTATTAAAACAGATCCCACAGATTGTTCTGTCAATAAGGGTACAAGAGCTCTAGCTGCTAATTTACGAGTTTCGAATATAGCACTTTTTGCACACTGTATTATTAAATCTATAAGACCATTGATCTGAAACAGATTCATATTACAATTTTACTATTAAGTTAAACTATCGTTCGATTATGTATAACTACCTTTAACTGAATATTGTTCGGTTCTGAACTAAGACTGTGGTACAATCGTGATAATAACAACAAAATCGATTGTATGTTTGATTTTATAACAGTCTCATCCATTGCTACAAATATCTGTAGTTCATTTAAGATGAAAGGCAACAGCTTAGGATATTTTTCAAAGAATATTCTATAATTCATTTTATTATCAGCAGTAAGATTGATATGATCTTTTGTTCGTTGAACGCCAAAAATTCTAATAATCAGTGCGCTAAAAAGTAACGTTGCAGCATTTCTTTCCTGTGAAATACAAGTATTTTAGCTTGTTTTCATTGTAGAACAGTAATATTTCGATAGCTTACCGCCCATGTTAATGCATCGTAGCTTCTAAATGCCGCTATTAAACCATCTTCAACATAGTTGTTTACGACCTCTGCAAGGTGGGAATGTCTAAAAATTGCTCTTAAAATATTTAGTGCGTGTGTTTTGGTTTCCGTAACTTGAGCGTTGTTTACACTCAGATCACGGTCATTGTTACGCTTCGAGAGTGCAAGTATATTCTCGTATCGTGAAAATAAAGTGTTTGAATACATAAGTTGTTGTACTTCTTGCCATAAATTTTCGTTCTTTAGTTGTGTGAGTCCTAACAAAATTTTCATCACTGAATCAAAGGTAGTGGTCTTTGCATCTTTATATCGACGAGGTTCTGTAGATAGTAAAGCCTGTTAAGTAGATTTCTTATGATTTTTTTTTACACAGGATATTAGGCGATATAAGTTAAAATCGTAATATTATTTTATTTACCTGCATCATAAACGGTACACCTGCGCTTCTTCTGGTGGCACACAGTTTCGAATTCTCTTTGATTCCGGTGATAGCACTACAAATTTGATGCAGCCAAAGTTTGGGCAATTCATTTAGGCTCGTTTTATTCAACCGCCATAGCCGAAAACACAATTGACTGAAACCTACGTGCGCCTGTTCAAATGCCCCTCTATGCTTTGTTTCAGTTAGCAATAAAACCAAGTGTTCTCCTATTTTGATGATCTGTTAAAAAAAATTACTCTGACTTATTTACTTCTAAGGAAATAACGTTATATTATAAATCAAGATATTTTACTTGCTCTTCATTTAACAGTCCTATAGAAGGATTGTTTTCGCATATAGGTGCTTTAGTTGCAAGCAGACCAAATAATAAACTAACTTCCTTTATAGTACGCCAAGAACAAAGTAACACCATCTGTGGTGTTACTATTTGTTTATCAGGTACAGAACCACATATCTCATGGATTGTTTGTAAATTCAGATCCATTGGTAAATGACCTTCTGGTGATGAGTTGTTTACTATCAATGAAACTGCATGACTAAATTCAAAACATACAAATACCAATTCTGCTATAGTGTTTTGCCAGATGTGCTCTTTTTCTGCATCTTTCAAGTTACATTCCTGTAACAAACTTCTGATGCAAAACAAGTACCCATACAAGGAATGTTTAATAACAGTCTTAACTATATTTTCTTTTGCTAAAGCCAAAGATTCCTGCAAAAATAACTTATGTAGCCATCTTTGTGTAATAATTGTAGCATATACACAGACCTAAATACCTTTAATCTTTTCAGTAAAATTAGTACCAATTGCAGTACTATTGCCTCTGTTGTGTCTCCAGCCCAGTTTATGAGACCCAATTGATTCTGAAGAACATTTTGTACAATAGGTGAATACATGCTGACTTTCAACATGTATGCAGCTGTGATAGTATCAATAGGCCTAATGCTATTACCTAATTCAATAGCAACCATGATAATATCGTGAACTCTATTTTCATCATCTAATTGTAACAGACTGGGATCCACAGACTTTATCAATTTGAAAGCCATTTCTTTATTCCCTTCATACGTATCTAATAACATTAAGTTGAACAATGCTTCCACTTGTTCTGTTTTCCAAGTAATTTGTTTGAATTCATTATCCAGTAAATCTTTCATCAAGAGCAATATCTGTAGAGAACATCTTCTTCTGTTATACGTAGCATCAGGGCTACATATGCACATATTTCGCAAAGATTGGAAAACATTGCAATACATATTTATATCGCTTTCTAGATTGCAAGATATTTTATAAGATTCATTTAAAACTTCTTGTTTAATCTCTGCTGGGCTACAACACTTCTTGTAATGATTTCTCATTTTTTCTTCTTGCATACATTGCCTTCTCATAACAGCCAAACTGTCCTTCATACGCTTCAAAGCCTACAAAAAATAATGCAACAATGCAAATAATAAAAACAAGAAACCTAGGTCTCTGTTTCAATGAACTTACTTTTTTTATTAGTGGTACAAATTCTATTTTCTCTTTAAAATTGACCCGCAAAAACAAGACAATTATATCAAGCTCTTTGGATGTAAATTTCAAGGTGCTCTTTTTTGACTCCACCACAACGGCCAGGCCATTCAATTTTATCTGAAACGCATATGAACACTGTGTAGCACGGAAAACAAAAATACGTTTTAAACTGAACTTCATTAAACGAATACTTCTTCGTCATGATGGTAAACGCAGCGTTCCAGGCAATCATACGTAACAGAATCTCGCCAGTATTCACCGTTAGAATTAAAAATATTCTCTTCGTTGTCCAATTCCCCGCTACGTTTCAATATTAACAACTCTTTCAGCTGTGTTTTCATTTCCTCCGATGTAAACATGTTGATTAACCTATTCACGTTAAATCGTAACACAGAACACGTGCCATCGTACGCGCACAGTGGCCGAATAGTAGTGGCAGGAACGTTCATTTTTGTCATTCATAAAATACCACTTCGTATCGACTGCCAGTTGTGCGCGTCGGTGATGTTCCCTACAGTAGAAACGAAGGAAATTCATTCACTTAGTGCTGACATCTACGATATAAGTTCGTACTACTAGCGCGAATGGAACAGGCCTGCTAATCCCACAAAATAATCATTACTGTTTACAGTAAGCTCTCATTAGTAACACGGTAACACGTGTATCCTGTTTGCACCATAATTGCCCAAATTCTCCCAGCTGTGTATTTCCTCGATAAACGTTACAGCACAAACGTCAAAGGGATCGAGTAATTTAGCGCATCAACTACGGTTACACCGTAATTTTAACAATTTTAATCACACACATGCATATGTATGGTTGTCATACAACACATTGACTTTCGTTCAAACATATGCGATGAAACGCAGCTCGTAACGATTTCTAAAAAAAATATGACGTTCAAAGGTGGGGGGAAAAAAAGGAAATCATTTCATTATCGAATATTTGCATTGCATGTCCGCGAAATCAACGAGTCCGCGCACGCGGTGCATACCGGGGAATATTGATTCGAAAAATAACTCGGACCACTAATTTAACCCTTTGCATTCCGAATTATTTTTCAATTTTGTTCCCAACAGCTCCCTAGTATTTTAGGTGCTTTATTTGAACAAATTCCTTGAGTGGTACTTATAGTTTTTTATTAATTATATTAAACATAGCTCTCAAGGGTCTTAATCTTTTGTCCACTACTGTGTTTGAAATGGCACTTTAAAAATGTCGAATGCGATTCGACATAGGAGTTACTGTGATATAAACACCTACGTCGAGTCGCACTCGACAAAGTAGTGCAAAGGGTTAAATAATTGCGAATTCACATTTTTCTCCGCGCTACGAATCGCGTTTTTTAATTAAAGATCGATTCTTCGCGAGCGTACGCACGTGCCAAGCATTGCGCCGCTCGTAATCTGACCGAAAACCACGTTAAATCCATGACACGGTGAAACGTAACGACGACCAGAGACACACACGTTTTTTAAGTATCTTTGAAAAGATACGTAATTAGTTTCTGCTAATCTTTGAAAACAAATTGTAACCGAATGTTTTGAAAGTGATGCTGCACTATCACCACCAGCAAGCTCAATTAATCGTTGATAAAGTGGTGAACCAATATGTAAACCCGCATGTGATAGAACATTGAAATTAATAATAGAGTTTGTTGACGGGGAAAACAAAAATGGTCCTCGGTACACAGTGGCTCGGACAACGGCCTCCGTTGCACTCGGTTTACTTCTTTTAAATAGTCACCGACTAATTTTAACCGGTACGCCCCGGTCTTATTGTGTAACTGACCTATACCGGGGCAGCTCGCAGTTTTTTCCTCGATTTTCTTTCCGTTCCCAGCCCGATGTCCCCTTAACCCTTTGCCATTATTATTTTAGCCGCGCGTTCGAAGAGTCTCGTGTCGGCGCGAATAAACAAAACGTTTGCCTGTTGAACAAGGCTCACGCTGTAAGGTTAAACTTTGTATACCGTGCAGAAGTCATCAATATTTCGTTGTTTCACGAGTGATAACGCATACAATGTTATTTGTGTCAATCTCAAAGCGACGATCGCCTTGTTTCACACACATTAGGAATTCACAATAAGAGGTGCCGAAATAGACGGCACAAGTCCGTTTTTTATAATACCTTGTATAATAAGTAATGTTAATAATTATGGCATCCACATGAAGACTTTATCAAATACTTACTCCACTCTTTTAACTCGAAGGAAGTCTAATTATTTGTATATATATTGTATATCAAAGGGTTTTCACCCATTTAATAAAGTTATTATTATAATAATAGCTCTGCGAGCTGCTGTACTCAGAAGGTTAACGCTGTTCTTCGCGTAATTTGCAATTCATCGTACTTGAGCTGCGATCGAGCTTCGTTACGACACGCGATAGTATCTTGGTTGCACGTACTCGAATTATAATCCTATATGCTGCGAGCGAGGCAAAAAGGGTTGAATTGAAACACCGCTTCTAGCACTCGACTTCGGTTTCAACGAAAGGCAGCGCTCTTTTTTCAAGGGGCGAACATTTTCGTGTACCTCGAGCAGAGGTCGGGTTGGCGCTCTCGGGAAAACAACAGTTTTAAAATCGCCATACCTCCGGCCGATGTACGCGCGCGTAAATCGAGTTGCACGCGCGTAACGAGCGCACCGCGCCGCGCCGATCCCCTACGTGTTTTTTATTTCGCGCTGGGAAACGAGGCAGCGGAATTAGCAGCCGCCACGGTTGGCCAGCCTGCATACTCTGGCGGAACTTTTCGCCGTCGTGAAAAAGTCGAAAAAGAAAAAAAACAGAAAGAAATAGGGGAAAAAAAAGGGTTGCGCCGGCCGGTGTACACGACCGAAAGAAGCAGACCGACAAGCTGAACTATTCGGGAAAAATGTAAAAGTTAACCGTGACTCCAGGGAAAACTGGAGGGGAGCAAAAGGAACGACTGGAAATAGTTCGTTTTCTCGACGCGACATACGGCACACGATAACAGACCTAATGCGAGGCAATGTGAACTGTTGGCGCGAGTTTATCGTCGCATTTACCTGTACGAAGAAACGTGACGTTTAACAGGGCTCGCGACGAAGACCGTCTCGCTTATCGCCGCAGCCTTATCTCGTACGTTTTCCCCGAACCAGACGAATATTCTGACGTTCGCGAAGGGTGAGAACCTATTTAACGCTTGGAGGGCCTTTAGCAGGGTCGAAGTTAATTTTTAATCAGTTTTACTTAAACGTCGTGTTTCGATGTGCTTGTAAATATTTAAGCATTAAAAACTCAGACGTAATCCAGACGCATCCGAGAGAAAAAGTTGGTCGAAAGGAGTGCACGGTCATTTCGTTCCGCGGTTTACCGTTTATCAAAAGAAAGCCAGAGGTGGCAGAAATATACGACGATGTCTTACTCGCCGCGTTGATCTCCCTTGATCGCGACAAGATCGTCCTCGTTGGTTACCATTAGTTCCTGTCGCGGGGGACAGATGAATCTTTCGGTGTCGTACAACGCCCGTTGTCTCCCTTTAATTACACATCTCCCTGGGAATGGTCCCAGGACATTTCCGGTCGTTTCTACCTCCGAAGGTCCGCCCTCTTCTTTTGTAACCGAGACATTCTTGAGAACGAAATTCTTTCTCGCGCTTGTGTATGCCGATGCTTATAGCTGTTAATCGCGAGACCCATTACCCCCTTTGAACACCGAATTATTCTTCAATTTTGTTGCTAATAACTCCTTAGAATCTCAGGTGCTTTATTTGAAATTTACTTCAAAGGACAATTTCTTGAGTGGTACTTATTTTTTTTATTAATTATATTGAACATAGCTCTGAAGCTTCGTTGCAAGTTATATTTGTTTAATTTCGTTGACTCTTTGGTCTTAAACTTTTGTCCGCTACAGTGTTTAAAATGGCACTTTGAAAATGTCGAGTGTGACTCCACACAAGAGTTACCATGATAAAAACTGACGTCGAGTCACACTTGACAAAGGAGTGCAAAGGGTTAAAGCGTCGAGGAAATTTTGTTTGGCACCTCTCCGCGTGTGGGAACGCGGTGGTACTCTCCGGTTGTTGATCGGCGGGCACCTAGACCAGTTCAGCGAGTGAACTTCGAGCCGCTTTCGACTTGTCCGACAGGGAATTGTCCGGTGCACAGGTAAATAACCGAGAATCGTCTGCTAATTCAATTTGCCGGCCCCTTGTCGAATCCAATTAACGGCGAGCTACCGGGCTTCCCGGATAAACGGCTGCTACCCGCAATTAAATTCGACGCGTTCCACCGTCAAACGTTTTGATTTCGCTTCGCAGGACGGAGATCGTCTTAGGCGATCTCCGCGCCTTCGCTTCCTTGGTATCCTTGATCAAAAATTCATGGAATCCTCCGGATTACTGTATCCGTTCTGTGAATTTTTATGCACCGCCTATCCTTATGGGATTGTGCACTTCCGTTCCTCCTGATGAGATTCCCGATTCTATTCGTACACGTATACATCGTGCAGCGTTCTCTTTCTTAACGCGTTAAGCACCGGGCGTGATTAAACTCTAAGATCTTCACGAGGATCGAGTTTAATTTTTTAAGGATAATTCACTTGGAAATTCATACACTTCTCCTTCGGTCGTTTATCAAATTTTGATAGAACTTAGCGTTAGATGAAGTTTTAGGAAGTAAAAGTAATTAAAAAGAAAAGACATAGTAAAATTCATAATAAAATTAAAAATAAGAGGATAAGCATCTGTATACCTGCGATCTGAATACATTAATGTTGACTGCAAAAAAGTCATTTGATGTGCTGATATTGAGTTCACGACGTATATAGCGCACGCAAAAAGGCACGCGTTCGCTCGCTGATCTCAAGAAGCTCGTCGAAACGTGGTTACCATCGGCTGCAACGATAATAAACGAGGAAACGTATCCATGCGGGTTTCATTGTTTCCCGGCGAGTCAACCGCGCGGATCATAGCTCCGTGCACATGTTGCACAGTGCACAGTCTGCGATTGATAGTCGAGGGGGAGACTGGCTGATTCGCTTCGTGCATCCGGCACGTACGTGCAGGAATTCTGTAACAGGTACAAGAGGCAAGCCTCATTTTTATTCCCCTTGGGAGAAGCGTCTCGTCTCGTAGTTCTCAACGACCATGGAAATCTTGCAGTTTGGACGTACGCAACGTTGATATTTCCCAGCCGCCCGCAGCTGAGTCTCTTCAACATGCCGGTGAACGATAGACATTTATTATGGGGTGTCTTTAATGTCACGGTTCATTTCGACCACCGAGGAAAACGTTCGATAATTTTCTTCCCTTCGTGCTGTCTCGAAGGCGCTCGAGCTTCTTTTATTTTTAATAAACAGCATCGATCGCGTTCCTTTGAGGGCGCGAATCGAGTGTTTGTCAGGCGGACCGTTCGTAAATGAAATTCGCCTTGCTTCGTAACTACGGGACCGGACGTCTGCAGACGGTTTTCGAAGTCTCGAGCACTCGCTTCGAGCGTTTGCGTAAAGACGATAAGACACGAGCAGAGGGTAGAACGACGAAAAGGGGTTGACGAGGGCGAGGGGGTGGAAGCTGGAGGAAAGAGACAAGCGAGAATCCATGGCGGTGCTGTAAACGCGAGGTTGGCGGAGAAAGGACAAGCTCGACGAAATAAATTCGTGTTTTCGAAGAGACACTTACGCGAAGAGTCTCCAAAAGGGGTAGAAACAAACCGGTACCCGGCCTCTTTACGACCCTTCAGAAAGCGGAAGCTACGAGGTCAACCGAATTTCGACCTACGTAAAGTGTAAAACGAGCTCTCCCAAGAACAGGCTTCCAAGGATCCCAGAAACTTTCTTGCGAAGTGCTCGGTCTATGCGCGTATATACGACATCGACAGCGACGATTCTAAACAGCTTTCTGTCCCTAAAAGCAACTTGTCCAAACAGCTTGCGGTTGCTTCCCAAAGAAAACGCGTTATCCACGCCACTCTGAATTCAGTTCGCGTATTCACCCTGGGACACGGGACGAAGAGTGCTCCGGTGGACGGATTAAGAAATTCGTTTAGGGAGAGGAAGAGACGGAGAGAGAGAGAGGAAGTTTATTAAATTCCTGGAATGAAAACTTCGGCTGGATAAAGCAGAGATTTCTTTGAAACTCTCGAGGAAGCTAGGTGAGAGCGAGCGTTTATCTTGGAGCGGGTTGAATGAAATTTGCGCGTCCAACGTTTTCGAGGTCCTTCGGCAGCGGCCCGTGAAACGAGCTCGAGGAAATTTCGCTGGGAACGCGTTGTCTCTGTCGTATCTCTTCGATCGAATCGAACCTACCCTTTTATCGGCGACTCGTTGCAACTTCGATCGTGTTGCATCGCAGACTGCGATACAAACCTTCGTTACCCGTAGCTGACGATCCCTCGATCTTTTTCTTCTTCTTCGTCCTCGTCGTCTTCTCGGTCCTGTTCCTTCTCGATGCAGCTGCAATCGGGGCGAATTGATTCGTTTGAGTCGCGCGCGCGTGGAAATGGGACGCAGCTGTTTGCATCCTCTCTGTGTGTAATTTGTAGCCCATTGTTAGCGCGGTATCCTTTAAGGATATCCGTAAACAGGTAATCCCGCGCGCGAAGGAATCGAGTCGGAGGAAGCTCGCGCGGATCTCAAGCGGGAAACGATCGAGTTTATCCGGTTGAACGTCGAACGATGCCTCGCAAGCTGATGAAAACTTCATCGAAACGGACAAGCTTTTGCTGAAGTATCGAAGGAAAAGAAAATTATCTGCGATCGATCGGTTTTCAAACGACATTATTTCGTTTGAAAACGTTCATCTACGGAGGCTGATCGTTCTTCACGGCTCAAATGGCGGGAACCTGCAGAACTTTTAACACTTCGCCAACCAAATGAGGTCTTCTATTTTTTCCTCAACAAAGCACTGCCATTGATTCTATTTACTTTCATTACTAGTTGATCTTGCACTAGTGCTGAATTAAGTAAAAACTTTTCCTTCGAAAAGGAGGAAATGATGCATTGGATGAACTGTGAACAATTCTAGTTCATGATTAATAACTGATGTAGATATAATCAATGGCAGCGTTTTGAAAAAATAGAAGATCTCCCCATTTGGTTGACTAAGTGTTAAGATATCTATTCCCACATCCCAAGTGTTTTTCGTCTAATAGAGAAAGAGGGACGATGATTTTTCGAGTCTTTTTTCTATTCGTCGCTCGATAAGACGCGAGCCGATTGAAACGGTATCGAGAACGGATCAAAAGATGCTCGAGCGTGAATCGACGAGAGGCTCTTTGGTTCGGTGAAGCGGCAACCCGGATGGTTGGAATTACGCGTCGGAATAAAAGTTGTTCCCGAACGCGGAACGATATCGGACACGAAAAAATCGATCGGTAACCGTTCGCAGATCGGCGATTCCGGCCACGCAGTTACATTTGTCATCTCCGATTCTTTCCCCGGCTCTCGCCTCGACCCAAATACGAATGGAAATTTGTTGGAATCGCACCAACGAACATATCCGTGCTTCTTCCCCCTTCTCTCCGTCATTCGTCGCCGGGAGTTTCGCGCAAGTCTGAATTCGTTTAAAAATATAATGAATATGTAATACAGGAACAGAGCAGATGGAAATTCGTTCGAAGCGAGCGAGTTTACTCGACTCGCTTTATTCGTTCCTCGATATCTATCGACGGGGTACCTATGCTCGATGTCATAGGTAGAATTTGCATTTAAAATTGATACCTGTGTACCTGTCCGTCGCGTTGATAGGTATTAATTACGTGATATCATGTCTGATATGCATTGAATTATAATTTACAAGCTATCAGAAACGGTACGTTGAAATAAAGTGCGCGTTTCGAACTGTACGATGGAATAATCGATCTTCTGTAATTATGAGTCGTGTGAATCATCAACGAACGCGTTATAAGAATGTTGGTAATAATTCGTTTCGAAACTCATTTGATACCGTAATATAACTTGACACCCGATAGTTAACGCTTGGCCAATCGAATGGGGAGATCCCTCATTTTTTCTTCGACAAAGCGCTGTCATTAATTTTATCCACTTTTATTATTAGTTAGTCTTGAACTGGAGTTGAATTGATTAAAAACTATACTTTGGAAAAGCAGAAAAAGCATTTGATGAACTGTGAACAACACTAGTTCAAGACTAACTAATAAGTAAATAGAATCAATGGCAGAGTAATGGGAGATCTCCCCATTCGGTTGGTTAAGTGTTAAGACTATTGCAAAATATATTGGTCGCGAGAGTTGACGATTCCACTAAGTGAGATAAAATCCGATCCAGAGATGCGCGTGACGTACGGTCCGTTTGAAAATGGCCGCCATAAAACAATACCCGAACGGTATCCGTGTGACGGGAAAAGAAACAGGTCCTCCGGTCTCACCTAAACGCGCTTAGCGTCCTGGATGGAGCGTCTCTATTTGTCATTGTCGCGGCTTGAGCGAGATTAACGATCGTACGAAGGAAACTGGGTGACCACTGCAGCGACACGAATGTGTATACCTAATCGTTTTTGTTTCCTCTTTACCCGGCGTGCAACGATATTCAACGATTTCCGATATCGCGTTTTAGCATTCGTAATAATCGAACCAAGCTTTTTGTGCCGGGAAACGAAATTGCAGAACGAACTTGGGAATTGCTTAGTAAACAGGGTTGATGGATTTCCTTTCGTTTGTCACTGCTTTTCGCCATTTCTTAGGATTACACCGTGTGGCATTGATTCGTGTAAACAATGGAAACGCACGGATGAAACAGACCCGATAGAATCGTTCGATCGAACGATACGCAAAGATGGCTCGATCGTCGCCTTTAGGCGGTACTTTGGCACGATTTATGGGATTGATATAGCGCGATAATCGAGTCGAACTCGAGGAAACTCTGGCCGGGAAAAGTAATGGGCAAAGTTTTGGCGGCAACCAGTGTTCGCGGTTAGGTATGTACCCGTTTATATATCGGTTCCTCGTCGCTGAGGCATATTTATGTACTTTACATGTAGAAGCGAGTCTAAACTCACTCTCTCTCTCTCTCTCTCCTCCCTTTGTCTCTCTGTCTCTCTCCCGAGTTAAACTTCGCTTCGTCGAAGCACCGGTTGCTCCTTCGTCCCGTTATTTATTCAGACAAGGAGGATGCATCGTCCTTCGAAAGAAGTAAGCACACTCCTCGCCCGCAGCAATGCGAGGAACACCATTCATGTTTTAATTGTATCCACCTCGCAATAACCGCTGGTTTGCGTTCTTTGAGCGTAGCGTTGCGCATAGCGACCCGCGTTACACGATAAACGGAACGTTTGCAGGTAGCTATAGGGTCTCCTTGGAAAAACCACAGTTTCTTTCTCGTTCTCTCTCTCTCTCTTTCCCCATTCTTCGTTTAACGCTAGCTTTTCATCGTGCACGCGAACCTACGGTTTATGTCGTTAAGGAGACATCTGGAAAAGGCCGTGTAGCGGGTGTCCCGTTAAGGGAGGGATAATTTCGCTTTTATCACAGTCGTTCCGCGGAAACGAATTACAGGGAGTACATAAAGGGATACTGTACACGAATTATAGCGAGCACGTAAAAGGATATCGTACACCGGTCTACTTTTCAAACCTTCCCTTCACAATTTTCTTTTTTTAAATCTCATTTTCGTACGCAAAAAATACATCCATCCCCGTTTCGAGTTTTAAGGACCTTTAAAGCCCAACGTCTGCAAGTAATTGCGAATAAAATTACCATAATCTACAAATTAGCTAGGAAGAAATGCTTTGAAATTTCTCGCTCGTTTCAACGAACGCTAACTCTTTGACTTGTAGCACGCGCTCGCGTTCAAAGGGGGGTTGATTTTCATGCGACGATCACGATCGAGTTACAGAATGTCGAGGGTCGCGCCGCGCAACGTCCACCGGTATTATATTCCACGCTTTGCCCGGAAACCGAAACGTCGTTCGATGCGACGCTAATGAAAAGCGATTTACAAACAGCCGTGCAACAGCTCGAACGCTCCGATAAACGGAGCGCCGTTACAAACGAAGCGGTGGCGAGCGGAAAGCAGCACCCGGGAAAATTAGTCGTGGGTGGTAACAGGATCACCGCCGCGATCCGTGTGCGCGAGGATTACACGCGATTCGAGGCGAACGCCGTGTTGCACAGGGGAAAGTTCCGCGGGCAACTTTCCTGGTGCTTCGTTCAACGTATGCAAAATATGTATGCGCATACCGCGATCTTCCCGTTACCGTACAGGCGGTCTCGATTTCTAAAGGGAGAACGTGAGATACCGGGCGAAAGTATTCGGCGGGCAAGTTCGGGAACACGAAAGAACACAAAAGGTAGATCGTTATCCGGGCAAACAACCGTTGTGCCAGCGTGTACGATCGCCTGTGCGCAAACAGGTGTAAATAAGTTGCCGATAATAGTCGAAATTAATGAGCGGTTCGCGGAAAAGAAAGGAGATCGAGATACGTAGCTGTGAAATTCCTCGGGAAACAGAGATTTCAATTTGATTTCCATCGTACTTTTATTTTTGAAGCTTGTAACAGCCTGGAACCTAACCAATTCATTCGTTTTTAATGCATTGGCTTTATGCTTTCGACGATTCGTTACAACACCGATCTTTTACGCTTTCCATGAAAAATTGAAGTACAGTTCATCTATTCATTGATATGGTCATTATGGTAGAACAGTATTTATTCATTAGCGTAGAATACAAATTTTCATTTTTTATTAATTAATTAATTTATTTATTTTCTTTGACCCTTTGACCTTAAATTTTTGTCCGCTACTGTAATATTTGCTGCGCCTTATCGGTACGAATGCTCGACGCGGGTCTACGTTAACGTGTTCTTGCTGCTTGGTTCTGTAACGGGGGCGATACCACACAACAAACGTTGGCGTTAGCTTCTTCATTTTAAAACATGTTTGCTCGCCTCATGGTTCCAAGCTCTTCGAGAAAGCTCGGAGAGCCAGCAACCGGAGCGAAGGGTTGAGATACGAGGAACGGTTACGAGTCGATGGATCCAGGATGAAAAATGTTGGAGTACCCAGATGATCACCCGGGGGCGATAGATACGCGGGACGAATCTGAAAGCGTCGATATCTCGTTTTATCGAAGTCGTTCGCTCGAGCTACTCCTGCTAAGGTAGCCTGGCTTATCTTTGTTTACTAGGACAAACGGAAAAGGCGGGGTACAGGGGGATAAGGTAGTAGGCGTATGCTCGGCGCCAATGGTCTTAAGAGAACGGTATCGGATTACGCGCGATTGTTGTAATAATTACGTGTCACTTATTCTTGCGTATGTATACGTGTTACGCTATTATTTAGGCCGCGCCCACCGTCGCGGACGCATTGTCCGCTGACCGTTCGACACGAGTATATCCGTTCCTGGACACGTGTCCATTCTACGGTCCTGATCGTAGCACTTTTTGTTTCGTAATTGCGATTTATTGAAATTCGAACGCTCGACGCATCGTTTAGCATTTAAACGTCGTAAACGAGTTTCAATATATTTAATACGCGAAGTTCTCAGGATCATAGGAAAAATCATGTAGGTTGACCAGTAGTGCACACGTTTAACCCTTTGACTGCTAAATAACAATGGTGTTGCTCTAAATGGGAGCGAGGAAAAATTGACAAATGCATATATGTGTCCATAATCCACGCGAGTAACTTTCGCCAGAGACGCATATCAAAGGGTTAATCGTCGCATCATTAAGAGTGCGACGCGACAGTTATCCGGGGAGAGCGAATTCATGAGAAAGAGAGAAATATTTGTTACGAGTTTGATGTAAAAAAGTATCGGTCTCCTCGCATCTCTCACGATCGGATAATGCGGTTTCAGGAAATGGAGCGGATAACTCTGCCGTACTGCCATCGAGCTAAAATCTTTGAATTTTCAGCGCGATTAAATTTCCTAAAACGACGCGTCGGACAGTTTCGCATCGGTATCGAAATACAAACACGCGCTCTGGTAAAAGGAAGCGGTGTATCTTTCCGCGGGACGCGCGAGGATGCGAGAGGTTCCATTCCGTGAATTATCATCGAGCTTGTGTCCGCGCGAACCGAGGCTGTCCGGGGAGGCCGGCATTAATTACACCAGGCAGGTAAAACTTGAGCTTTCTGCATTGTGCACAGGGATTACAATGCATTTTATGCAAACCAGCTCGTAGAATAGCAGTCCCCTGAATGCCGCGACCAATCCTCTTTCCTCTCTTTGCCTTCCGCTCACCTCTCTACTCTCATCTGGCTCTCTTTCCCTTCCTATCTCGTTTTCCTAACTCGGTTCCTTCCTCGCCCCTACCTTCCCTGTCCATCGTTGTTTCCTTCTCGGTGCGATATAATAAACGGTGCCTGAATCTGTAACTGTTTCCCTCGCGCACGGTTTACAGTTCCGGGAGATCTTCCATTTCCACTAAATATTAGTCCACTTTCACGTTTTGTTCCATGGTTCAATTTTGCAAAATTATTTATTTATTTATTTATGCGGGATTAATCCATTAGAGAATTGCAAGAAAATTATTACAGTGGGGTATGAAAATATAATAATGGTAAGAGAGAAAAGTAAAAGTATACAGAGAAGTGTATAAAGATGAGAAAATTTTACAGAGAAGAACGGTATAGTAGCTGTTTTATAGAGTGAACGGATTGGCTGAGTAGATCTAGGGTGGGATGTGTGTTGTTAACATTTAATGATCATTCTATCGATACCCGAGTGGTATGCAAAAGCGGTTTTAATTAATTATACGCTGTTTCCGTAGCGTACGTTTGTCTGCAAACATTTTCAAGCACCATATTAGAAATAGTTAAACAACCGAGCAACCCCTATCGCAGAGACATTGCGTTTCGATGGGATGAATGTTGCGGTCGCTGTTTCGATAGCCGCCTCCGATGAAACACTATTTTCTGCGTGCCAATGCGCGCGATTCGCGGCAATTCGGCGGAACGCGCTCGTACACGCGAGTTGTCGAAGCAATTCAGCGCGCGTTGCGCTCTCGATGGAACCCCGTAAATTGCGTTCCATAGCATCGCTGGTGCACGAAATCGGCGAGCTCTTCCGCGCGTCCGGCAACTTTCGAAAAGCCGATTAATTCGCGGCAGAGCGCCGTCTAAAGTTACGATTCCTACTTTCATCGAAACCAACCGGCTTCGAGCGTACAATACCACGCAAAAATCTGGAGTAACGCGATTGAACCGCGCATCATTCACTTCAGAAGCAATATAATTTTGATTCCAATATTTTTATTATTAATTATATTGGTGGTGCTTGAGAGACACCCTTGGAGCCATAAGGGTTAATAAATTCAACACTAGTTCAGGACGAACTAATAACAGAAGTAAATAGAATCAATGGCAGCGCTTTGTCGAGGCAAAAATGGGAGATCTCCCGGTTCGGTGATCGTTTGGTAGATCACAGATAAAGGTCGCCATTTGCTTAGATATTTTTCAAAGCTTTTCACCTAAACAGAGTCTCCAAACTTTTGCAGGGTGCTGTATGTAGACGCGTACGGCTTCGCTGCTGAGAAATCGGTCGACGAACCGACAAAGCCACCCTTGCTCCTCCTTTTGTCATCCGAACGAACGGAACGTCGCTCGCTCGTGGTCCGCGATGAACGTACCCGAAGGGAAATTCCGAAAATCCAAACAGAGAACGATCCCGCGTTATTCAGCCGCGCGGTAGGTGTGAAACGAACGTAACGTAACGGGTCAATGGAAACAACGGTTGACGCCCCCGTTGTCAGCGGGGCTATTCGCTTCGACGCTCGCGCGAGGATAGATGCGACCGTGTAACGGACGTCAGAGTTCGGGAATTCGGGTACGATCGTAAAAGGCAAACGAGCTTCTTAGAAAGGGCATTAGTTTGGTGGACAAGTGCGGCCACGGTATCCTCTTTTGCAAATCGCCAGCGATTTAACGGTTTCCGGACGATCGCCGGTGAGCCTTCCTCTCCTCTTCGCCAGCCCCTTGCCGCGCGGCGACGATCCATTGGTCACCGAGGAGCACGAGCGCGCTGGAAATTGAAATAAAAATCGTCCAGCCGTAGAATTCGTGTCAAGGATGACTTGGCGTGTGTCCCTCCTTCTTCGCGAGCGTAAAATTCTATCAACCGCCGTATCGGTCGCGATCGTTTCAAGGTGAATCGGTGCGACAACGGCATAGGCCTCGCTCGAAAATCGTTGGAATCATGAGGCATTTACGAGTGGGGACGCGAAATTTTGTAAACTAAAGAGCATCTTAACCTTTTGCTTTTTTTCGAATGGTCCTGTATGCAGATGTGTGCTTTGCTGGTTTTTTCCATACTGTCTGGATGTAGAACAGTTTGTTTTGTTTCGGCGGTTAGTTAGTCGCAATAGAGCCTTTGTGGAAAGAACAAACGCGTGTGCTCAGGCTCCTCTAAATTCTCCGCATCTTCGATTTACATACACACATATATATATATATGTTATAATTTGTCCTTTTTTAATAAATTTTCTTATCCAACAACCCGGGAGTTATCAATTTTAACAAATTTTTAACAAATTCCGCTGTACGACTGTCCGCTCTCTGGTTTCCAGGGTGCAACGACTGCCGCTGATTCACGACGAATACAAGATTAAAGGAAAGGAGCGCGGCGCGGATCGGAGTAAGCGGAAACCCCGGTTCGGGCTTCTATGGGTGTTTGATTACACGCTCTAATTCGGCATTGCGTGTGTAGGTGTCTCCGTCTATGAAACGTATCCGCGATATTGCGTACGAAATTGTATACGAGAGGTCTGGCTCGAAGGTGATACGCAGAGGAACGAAAAGGGAAAGCAGCCGGGCCAGCCAGCCAGCAGACAGAATATCGAGTATCTCTCGTTCTCACAAATCTTCAGTGTCCCTAATCCACGTGGCGACGTGTCGGCCGTGAACGAAACGGCGCTACGATAAAATAGGAACGAGTGAATGAGCAAATACTACGCCGAACGCGGGAGTTGTACGCCCTCCATTCAGCGACGCCGCCATATTGCTCCCACCTGTTATATCCGTTCGGCACTTTATCTTTCCTCGCCGGTATTAACGTTACCGCGCCACCCTCACCCCTTCTATCGGGCCGATATACAGAGCGGTTTATATCCCCAGCGAACGGATCGGTTCGAACGAAGGAGTAACCGTGTGGAACCGTATGGAAATCGCGCTGATCAGGTAAGAGACCTTCCGCTTCCTTTTATTAGCTAATTGTCGGCTTTTACTTTTACCGTTAATCTCTTCCTCCCTTCTAGGCAGCATTAACGTTTATTCTTCGTTGTCCAGGCAGATTGTTCCCGGATTAACCTGAACCGTGACGAATAAATATTTACGGTGCATCCGAGCGACGAGGAACGGTGCAATACAACACTGGATGGACGCTATGGTATGATAATAAACGCGGAGGATATTTTTAACTTTGGACGTGTCCCCTCGGCCCTTTTAACGATTCCATTGCTTCGTTTCTAGCTCGATCGCCTCCTACCTTCTACGTATCGCTCCACGCATCGGGCGCGTCGTTGTCCTAATGGAAAGATGCGTATCTCGAAATTAAATATGACTCGTGTTTGGTGCACCAAGGTGCTCCGGATCGGACACTTATTTCCCTGGACGTCGACGGAGAAAGGAGGCGTACCACGGAGCACAGGGGAGAGAAACAGAACGATAGGAGGAGGAGAAGGAGGAAGCAGGGGAGGAGAGAAAGAGAAAAAGAGGAAGAACGCGGGGGAAAAAGGAGGCCGTGTCTGTGAAACAGCCGGAACACCCACCTTGATTCGATACCGACGTTCCAGACGATCGAAAAAAGATCCATCTCGGGCGTCCCTCGAGAAAATAGAGTAATTTAGATAACAGCCATCTCCCCCCTCCTCCATTCTCTGCCTATATCACCGGCGAAGTTCCTCGCGTAACGTGTCTCCGGAGGCACGATGCAGACGCTGCTGCGCTCGTCATTGCGCTCGAGAAGCGGTGGGAGGTCTTATTCTCTCCTCTATCCATTGCCATTCGATCGGTCGAAGACGCATGCTTGCCATCCCAATTTGAAGCGGGGTGCAGTCGTCGAAAGTGGATCGTGAAAATTCGTGAAAACCAACGTCCGAAGTTATGCTTACGACCGTAGGCTTATCGTAATTCGCTTCTCTTTTTCTCTCTTTCTCCCTCCTACTTTTCCCCTTCGCTCTTCGTTTCGTCTTTCTCCTTTGTTCGCTCGTTCGAAAGTCAAGCTTTCTCTGTCGCGTTACCCCCACCCCGTCTTTTGTCCACGACTCCCCTCCAGGAATCGAGCAGGTAACGTGCCAACGCCAGGCAATGGCGCCTTAGCGGCTGCACCTGGGCTAACCGTTCGCCAGGTGAGAGAGTCCGGTGATTGGTCGAGTCGCGCAAAACGCCACGCTGATTGGCCGATATCGCGGTTCCGCCGGTACGGAGCTTTAATCTCGTTTACCGTAGGCGCGCTGCTGCTCAGTTCAACTTACCTTAGCCGCACGGACGGTTGGCCACGCAACTCACGCCGGACATTCCACGAAAAAGTTGCGACGAATAGGCGGCCCCCCTCCGGCGTTGCTTCGCGATACAACACAGTGCTCGATCCCGGTCCAGTGGCGTGCGGGAACTCGTGTCGATCTTCGATCGTCGCGGGTATGATCGCAGGAAAGCAGCAGGGAAGGATCGACACGACAACCCAGGAGATCGCGTCGCCGCTGGTCCGTGTGTGCGTGAGCGCGCGCGCGCCCCCCTCCGGTGCCTGTGTATAATATACCTTGTACGTAGCGTGTACGAGCAAGCGCGCGTGTATACAGCGGCTCCGCTTCTTTCTCTCTTCTTCTATCCACTTGCGCACGGTTCGCGTTCGGTGCGCTCGTGTCCGTGATTGGTCGGTGCGTGGCATTTTTAAAAAGTCGTCCTGCTTCTGTCCGTTATAACCCGAGAGATCCGGCACCGGCGATGTCGCGAAACCGCGAGTAAATCGATACCCGCGATCCATGTCGAAATAACGTCGATACGAGGCGGCTCCCGGCTGCGTGTTTCTCCGGTTGCCCGCGACACGACGGTTCCCTTCCCGTGGTCAACCCGTGCACGGGTTCTCCGCTGCTTTTTCCCCTGCACTGGCGGCAAACAGCTCAGAAACAGCGAGGGCACGTATGAGATCCGAACGGGAAAGGAACGGGGGGCTACGGTACCGGCTCTCTTGCGACCAGAATTCCTCGCGGCACGTTCCTCGAGGCAGCGGAAAATTCAAACGCGGCGGAAAGCCGTCCTGACCCGGCAACGCTGCAACGCAACGGCTATCATCGCTGACAGGTAGAATACGCGACACGAGAGGGACAGAAGGCAACGGAAGAGGAAGAAGAAGAAAAGGAGAACGAAGACGAAAGCACGAGCGCAAGAAGGAGAGAAAAAGAAAGAGGAAAGCAGCGCGCGCGTGCAGTATCTTTTTCGAGCAGTCCTCGCGGTGACATATGCGTGCGGCGCGTAGATTCCTTGCCAAAGATAAAGTCGCGCCGCGAACAGGAGCCTTCTGGAAAGCGGCTGAATTTCGAGAATAGTTTCTCGATCCTCCGCGGTCTGGAAGCGAGCGGTGGAAAGAAGAGGGAGGAAAAAGGAGAAGGATAACCGTCGCGGTGATTTTCTGATCTCTCTTCGGAGTTGCGCCTACAGTTCTTCGTTCGTTCTGGTGGAGTGTCGGTCGTGCCACAGTGTATCGTAGTTGTGCTGGTGCGGGGTGAGGTTAGGATCGTGCCAGAAGAGAAGGAAAGGCGAAGAGAAGAGAAGGTGAGAGCAGGCGAGAGATAAACTGCGACACCGCGATTAAGCGCGAACGAGACAAAATATCGAGGCAAAAGAACACCGTTCGAAGAGGAGTACCTCGCGATCCTCGAGAACTGGATTACACGGGCGACTCGAGAATCGCCAAAATTTTGCCGATTTATAAAAAAGGTGAGTACATCCGTCATTGTTGTCGGTCATTGATCTTTGCTCCTATCGATAATCATCGATAGACCGGATCTACGTGAGCTCGCTTTCATTAACAAACTTTTTTCCTTATCGCTTGTTTTCGGAACCGCTTATCTCGTTTATTCGATAAGCCAGGTTTATTCGACAACAGAGATACGGACCGCGATCGTGGCCACGACGACTAAGACTGTTATTTGAACCGCATCGTGGATACGAAGCGCGGAACAAAGCGCACGATATTATTTAGGAAAAACTAAAAGCCTAATGCATCCTTGGAACGTTCTATTTTCGAATTGATTTAACTCGAACGATAATAGTTCGCGCGTTTGACGAAAGGGGAGCAATAACGTCGTTGCGACCCCTATCAATCATCAGGAGCATTAGTTGACGCAAGTAGGTCGAGATCGCGGTGTTAATAGCTGCACGTTTTTACGCAATCTTTCAAATTCTCGTTTCTCCGTGGAACAAAAGTTGGTTCGTTCGCCGGTATAACCTCGAGAGTCTCGTTCCGCCTAACCTTGAAATCCCACTCGTCGCCTCTTGCGTGTTTTTAAAACGCTCGATCTTGGCTCTCGTCGGACGCGCGCATGCGCCGTACCCTGGTCCTTTTTATCCTCTTTACGGCGTCTCATTCTACCTCCTTCGCTCTCCTGTATTTTCTCCCCGCTAGAATTCGTTAAAATTTCAATTAATATTCTTGCCGGTAACTCCAACTTCACCTCCGAATCGAATTTGGTCACATTCGTGGAACCGGATAACTTACAAGGAAGCATTCGGTAACCTCTGCCGCACGAAAGCGTTCGTTTGTTTGATCGAATTTCGCGCGTCTTGTTATTTGTTTTTCGAGAAGCGTCTATTCGGAAAGGTGCGTGCGCGAGCGAAGGACGTTCGAATTCAGTCGACAATAAGCATTGTGCTCGGTCGGGTTTCTGTGACTTCGCTGGTGTTCCGTGACTCGAGACAAAAGATGTTTCGCCGCTACATCCATCGATATCGATCGATTCTTGCCAACGAGAGCTAATATTTTCGAGTCGTCACGCTTTGACAGTGTACATTGTTCGGTGGTATCAGTTTCCTCCATTGTGCGCGATCAACAATGTCGTGTTTACGTCGTCCGGGAATGTCGGCTATCGCGGGAATCGGCGAACGGAAAAAAGCCAGTGAAATCGAGCATGGCGGAGCTGAAAATTGTGTGGAAATTCATCGAGACACCGTTCGAAACACGGTAGGTGCACATTCCAGGAATGTTTCAATGTTATTCGCGTTTCTGTAACGCGTCAATCGTATACACGTTTCACAATCGTACAAACATTTTCGGACGCCTTTGGAAAACATAATCCGTACGAGTTACGCTTGTGTACACTTTTTGCCCGTTAGCCCGGCTAATTTCTTACGCCACAGGCGCCATTCTATTCGCTCGAATAATTGCTCGTGTTTCACGCCGGAAATTATGTAGAAGCTACTAATTTCGTGGCGCTGCCGCGGCCGACAACATTTATTTAACTGTCGTACATTTCGTCTGACAACTCCGGTGCACGTTTCGGCGTCGGTAATAACACTTTTCCGTCCGAAATACACCGCAGGAACGTTAGGTGAAGGGAGAGCAGGGCCGCGAAATTACCCACGATTCGTTTCAGCCGCGAAAGAAACACGACTGACCGAATCGAAAAGAATGCAGCAAAGAACGCCATCCGGTTGATCCCTTTGACTGCGCACCACGGTAATCCTCGTGTAGCACGAAAATTCGTACCGCGTTGTATCGAGACCCGTAATTAGCGTAACCTTGTTCAAATAGAACCTCGTTGTAAACAACAAACCGTATTTATTTCGGGCTTTATAACGCGGATAACCAACCGAGTAAGTTATTTACGCGACTCTCGTATCACGCTCGTATCGAAACCGCGTTACACGAGGCCTACCTGTGCATTATAAAATACTTTCGCATTTTTTTGCCTGCCTTCGGCGCACGGTTCAACGACACCTCCCGTGATTACATAAGCTCGTAAACGCGTAACGCGGTGACCTAGAAAGTAGCACGCCTTTCGTCGTTTATTTTCGAGTGACACGAATCGCGTCTTTAAGACCGCCGCTGCTGCTCTTACCATACGGTTCGGGACCTTGAACGACATCGCGCGGGTACAGGTCGTCGAACTCGCCTAGATATGCGCACAGGCCATAGGCGGCTAATGCTGCTCGAATCGTTTGATTTGTCGGCAAAGAACGTGTTATTAGCGACTGACAGCGTGATTGGTCCATTCGCGGCAGGATCACGCGCGAACCTTCCTCCAGAGAAGGGGGAGTAAATATCGACTCCTGCAACGGAGCAAAGTTAAAGTTTTCCAGAGGAGCTGGAGAATACTTTCGCGTCGCTTACGCCATTGGTTCGGGCATCGCGCCGTTCCCTCGGGGCTAATCGTGTTAAAGGCTAAATTTCATTTGGCAAGGAAAGGTTCCTGGATCCGACAGACGACTCACCTTTCGCCTGCTGGCCTCGCGAGCGAAAACGAGGCACGTCCATTGTTACAATGTTACCCGAGTTCACGTACTATATATGTTAACGCGTTGGTAATTTTGGAATCAGCGCGGGATTTCGAAATCCACCCCCGTACGGTCGACAGGGTCGCGCCGTCGATTTCGCGACCACTCGTTCACGGTATCGGTCGCGGTGGAGGAAGAATTCTTCCGCGGTTGATGAAACGTTCATGAGCGTTATTGCCGTTGCTCCAACCGCGGTGCATGCCTCCAACTAATTTTCTCCGCTTCGGTTCAATTTTTCATTAATTAACGGCGGCCTCTCTCCTCCTCCCCCTCACACACACGTACGGGCAAATTTTACCCGCGCGTCTCGTTGCTGGTCGTTGCACTCTTCGAGGCGTTAATTGAACGTTTCATTATCGCGACTCGATTTCTGCTACGCGCGCGCTGCGCTTCGATATGAACGGTGAGTAGCATCGCGTGTCGCGTTATACAAAAATGCGGAATACCTCTGTGTATGTGTATGCGCGCGCGTATAATGAACAGGAGGAAGGAAAAAAATATTCTCCCTGGAAGTTCGCTGGTTCGCGCGCGACGAGAGATTCATTCACACGCGCTCTCGCGGCTGCTCGGTTGCGCAACACGTTCGCTGTTGCGAAACTTTTACTAGACGACACGGCGGCATTGAATAATTCATCCGAGAAAGATAAATAACTATACGTATAAATCGAAGGTGAGTCGTTAACGCCGAATCGGAAACGATTTCCTTTCGGTGACGGCTCTTCGGCGGACTGTACCGTCGAAGCGAAAGGGTTAATTAATTTATTTATTTTCTTTGACCCTTTGGTCTTAAACTTTTGTTCTCTACTGTACGTTCGTTACTGTTACCAACGATAACCGAGAAACCGATGGCGGAAATCGGTTGGATAGCGTTGGATAACGTTGGATAACGTTGGATAACGCGAATGTTCCTTCGAAGACTTCTCCAAAAACGTCGGAAAAAGTGAATGATACTCGTGCGAGCGGTTGACCGGCTCGCGATTCCAGTTAGCGCACTCACGGCAGCCACTTCCGTCTATCGCATTCGTTGTCCACTCGAGTGTAACGATTGGCCTGAATCCTTGCTTATACGCGGCTAGGAATGAACTGCACTCGGTAAAATCTCTCTCTCTCTTTCTCCATTCCTCTCTAACGTTTTACGTCGCGAATTACTCATCGTTCCCTCGTCGATCGCGTAACGAGCCGATTTTTAACGCCCCGTACTCCTTTTGCTTTCAGGGGGACGCACGGACAGAGATGGCATGAGGGACGGTTCCGGCAACGTTGCCGAGGTGGTGAGTGATTTCTTTTTTTATCATTTGCATGCTCCTTTAATTAGAGCGATCGAAGACTTTATGCAGAAACCGGTTATCTTCAGAAGTGACGAATTTTGTAAAAATTTGTTGATACGAGAATGATCAAGATTGAAAGCTATCTGGTTTTCGCATGAAAGTCTTTTATCGATCGATTACCAGCGATAAGATTTTGTATCGAAGAATTTTGTAAATGTTTCTCCGTTTAACCGTACAAGCGTTTATTAATTCCTAATTGGATACGAAACTTTGATGTATTCAATTTAGGGTAAACAATGTCGATGCGTACGCGAAGGGAACGATTCCCTTTCTTTCGTCTCAGTGCCTAAGAAAATAGATTTCAGACGTTCTTCCGGTATGCACGTACCTCGAGCCTTTGCTTGACCTCGCGGATATCTCTATGGTACACGCGTCACCCTCGCACTCGAAACCTTTTCAACGACCCATTCTTTCAGAGAGCCTATACGATAGCTGCTCTCGGTGAGCACCGCTGTATAATATCGCGAATTTTAACGGGTGGGAATTTAAATGATTTACTCCCTCGAGTTAATTTAATTTCAATCCAACTCAAATTCCGTATTGTTCATTTGTAATCCTACACGCGAGTAAAATGTGTAACAGGAGCTGATTCTATTGGAAATGAGGTTTGATATTACTAAATAAAATAAGCTCTCATTTAAAGCACTTTAATTTATTGTATTATATAACACGTGGAAGGTGCAATTTTGACCGAACTTCACCAGCTTTGTCATGAGACTGGTGAACTCAGTGCCCCTTTGTTCTGTATCTTAACGTTTTCTTACTTTCTAAATTGCCAGATGTGGCTTTGATTCTTGGAAGAAACCCTTTACAGAGTACGCTAAGAGAAAGCTAGTTTTCAATTAATTTTTGTTTCGTAATATTTCTATATCCAATTTGTAACAGTTTCAAACGTAAACGAGATAGGTGTTTCGGTTTACTTTTTCACCGAGGAAGAGACGATCGTTCTCTCCCGAAGCATTCGCGCTTCAGGTCTGTCTACGTTTTCTTCTTCCACTCCGACGTTTGCCTCGCGTCGAGTTCCTCGGACCTTTGTGAGCGTGAATAGGGCTTCTCGCGAGTCGACGTGCCATAGGAAACGGCGAGTACGTACGCAAAGTATTTTCGAAAGGCTCGAGGCTGTTGGCGCCAGGAAGTAGGCTACCGGGTTAACACGTGACGGGGAGAGCCGGAGAAAAGCGCGGGCCGTGAGAAGAACGCAGAAAAATTTGAAGAAATTTCACAATATTTAACGCGACAGTATTCGATAATCAACCTATTAGCATTGATTATTATTGAGGTAAAAAATCATTCGGAAATAATGGATTCCCTCTCCTCGACTATTTTACGTCGTCCTCTTAGGGTATTTTCAGTTCCTATTGTGTGCCTGTCGTACAGACACCATTGACGGCACTTTTCCAATAAATATATACAGTCATTTTTAACACCAGTTTTTTTGTTCTTCTACATAACCCCTCAACAACTATCGATCGCTCTATGGTAATCGTCTCCCGTTTTATTCATATACAACGACTCAAATTTATTCCCGTGTTCTCGAGTTTATTACTGATTAAAAAACAAAATTTGAATGAATTGAGAAATGATTCCTATTACCCGATGAGAACATTTTTTTTTGCCTACCGCCGAAAAAGTACGCAACATAGGAACTATAAAATAAGAAAACCGGGGGAAATCGAGAAAAGACCCTGGGACTATTTCGGTTTTCCGGCTTGACGACTTAGTACGGTCCAGGTAATAAATGGTCGGTACGCAGATGACCGTCCTAATCCTTAGGACAGTTACGCGTATCCTAGATCTGGTAAACGTTTGTGCGATAGCACGCGCAAGCATATGCAAACGGTACGCGAATCGATCACGCGCGGAGGTCAGGAAGAGGCGAAATAGACCGTCGAGGTCGCCTCGATTAATAGCAACCATTGCCCAAACAAAACCGTGCCTTGCGCTTACACGGTCTATAAGGTAGTCAGGTGTGCCGGTCGAATCGATGAAAGCGGCAGTGGTATCTATCTGTTTCCTCGTTACCTGGCCTTGGAGAGATCAGGTGAAAAGTAAACCGAGTCTCACGGAAGGGGGACGTGTTCAGGTTCAATATACCATGCTGGATGAGTGTCACCCAGATCGGCAGTGTGCCAGAGGCCTCTCTCGCGCAAAGCTGCAGGATAATTCGTAATTATGCGACTCGCGAGGTCGACTACGAATCAATTACAAGTTCGTGGGATCGGGACACGTTGTTTGATTTTCGATCGTTCCTCGTTCGCACACGGTTTCCATTATCCGATGGACGATGCTTCGGGTTAGGTTCGGTGTTGAATATTTACACGCTATGTAAATAATTCGGGCACGGTTAAGGGAAAAACGGTGTTTAATTGAAACGCACAAAGTCGGAGAAAAGATACAGGTGATAATTGGAGAGTTAGATAGGCACCGCAGGGACAAACATCAATATTCGGGTTAGCCAGGATTCCATCGTTACCTTGGAACTTTAGCGCACAGCTCGTCGCTTAGAATAAAGCATGCGAAATAGCTGGTCTCGGTATAATTCGACACCCGGAGGTGGAGTTTCTTTAGCCTTTTTCGCGTCTGCCTACGCCTACGGTTTCCGTTCGGTGGCACCCGGTTCGCGTAACCCACAAATAGAGGAGGGAGAACTTGAACGGGGATCCGAAAGTTTCTCTCCGTCAGCCCGTGGCCCGGTCTGTGTATGCAACGGGGAGGGAAACGGGAACATTGTTGGAATATACTATTTGAAGGCGCAGCGTGTAAACGCTGGTTATGCTCTATTCTATCCTCTAATTCGATCAGGAAGCTAACGTTGATCTTTCGCGAGGGTACCTCTATCTTGACTTTGATTACAATCAGACTTCGTAGCGTGATCTAACTTCCGCGCTCTTGTTGATGATTCGGTTCTTCATCTGTGCATGCGTTTGCAATTACCATAAATGATAATCTATACATGTAAAAGGACATGTTCCGACTCACTGACTGATTCATAATCACAGAGCTTAAACTATCGATATTTAAATAATGAGACCTTTTGATATTCCACCCCTAAGTGGGTAAAATAAGGGATGAAAGTTTGTTTGAAAATCCATCGATTTTGAAGCAAACGCTAAAAAAAAAAAGGCGCGGGCAACAGCTAGTATAATATAAACGGTGTCGCTGTGATACGCGGCATTCGTTGATTCGTAACAGGCGCAAAGTTATCGTGGACAAGCGGATGTAGCCGGCTGAAAATTAATTGGTGTCGCATGGTAGTTCTTGAAATCCGTCGAATCGATTTACAAACGAGAGGGTTTGTCGAATTATCGAGTTGTCCGAGCGAGATTGCAACAATCGTCGCGGCAAACAAGCGACCCTCGCTAACTGCTATTTCGAGAGGCACGCCCGTGCTCTCGCATATTTATCGCCGGTTCTGTATTTATTTTTACACGGCCCTGTGTTTCGTCCCGTTCGTCGTCCCCGTTCGCGATTAAATATCGCGACAGTGTTTGGCTTTGCGCGCGTCAGCTGATCGGATTAATGAAAAATCGCACGGCAACGACGCGGCCATGTTTCATGCTATTCCCGGTGAATTATGATCCTATAAAAATACCTCCCTCGGAGAATCATTACTGGGATTAAAAAGAAATGAAGCGTCAAACGTTTACTTTTCTTTTCTCACGACCCCGACGTGCATCTTCGAGTGAACTCTACGATATAAGTGAGGGAGTCAGAGGTAACGACGAGCTAAATAATACACTTTATTTATTTATTTACTTTATTATTTATTTATTATTATATATAATATTTATTTACCATTAATAACAAAACTACAAATAAATCTAAGAGCTCCCTCGCTCTTTCACACCTCAAGACCCATTCTCAATAATAACAATCACTTTCACAATAACGACGATGAACTCTCCGTAAGCTAGATAAACACGGAAAGTGACACCGACTCTTCTGTATTATTCGACGTGTTTCTAAGATCGCCCAATATATTTTTTGGCTCTGGGCAGAGAACGAGGGATTAATTGAGCTCGCGCTAAATCGATTATCGATTCTGTCCGTGGTGATGTCGTACGATAAACCCGGCTGTGGTTACTGTTTCGACCATATTCCTAGTCCCGTGAACGTTCTTTCGACGTTTGCACGTTCGCGCGTGTCAACGCAATCTGCTCGCGGCGTTTAGCGGATTCTCTCGGTTGGGGCTGATTTTAATTTTCAATTTCGGTCCTACGCTTCTAACGCCGAACGCGAACCGCGATAGGCCGTGCGAAAATCGCCAGCAGCCAGCGAACACGCGGGGGATGTTCGACGGAGATTCGCGTGGATATGCGATCGAGTAATTAATGGGACGATATTATCGGAATCAATCGGCGACACGGGCGAGTCGAAGCGATGGGTGAAACACGCTTATTTTAATGGGATTAGTTTCGTTTCGTCGAAAAAATCAGCCTCGCTTCGCTCTCGTCGAGGATGGATAGAACCGTGTTGTTCGAGCTTAGTACCCGCGCGTTCACGTACAGTGGCTCTAAAAAAGTATTCGTACACGAGAAACTTCACCTAGTCTTGAAATTCTAGTTTCAATGAAAGTTAGCTCGTGTATACAGAGCAAAATGGGTCATACATAGAGTAATGCTTTTGTGGATAGATGATATCTCTGTTAAGGGATGAAAACGACCCTCAGAATTTTCTTGCTTCGAATGCAAGTTTCTCTGGGATTTTCTTTTATGACAAGACGATAGAGAATTAAAAGTAAAACACTTTTTATCTGATACAATTTTTTATCTTTGCTTTATCACGCGCCATTACATAATTATGTTAAGATAAGAAGGAGCACTGAAACTCTTAGCGTGAATTTCACCTGCTTAAAGTGGTCATTGAATTCAGAATTGTAGGGTTAAATAGCTATATTTGTAATATAACGTTCGAATACTTTTTGGACCCCATTGTAGCTTCCCCTGATTACGAAATGCGGACCTATCGGTATTGCACACGCGAGGGAAAAGTCTTCCGTAGCGACGGAGTAATAACAGGGGTTCCTCTGGGTTCCCCGACAATCGACAAAGCGCGAAGGAAAGGAATCGACCACGGGGAGGGGACGGGGGTCAAACAACGAAATTACCAGCGAGCAGTTAGACAACGAGGGCTTTAATTAACCCCTGTACAAATCGTCGACGCTGCGAGCCACGGTTGCATCGTTCGAATCCGCCAAATAACACACGCGCGAGAACCGGCAATGACGGGTTAGCCTGGCCTAGGAGCGATGCAAATGATATATGACAGCGCGACGTATCCAGCGTGTCGACTCGCGATGCTTGACCCACTGTTTCGCGTCGATCCTGACAAATAACGTCTGCGTAGACGCTAAACGCGTTACGCGGACACCCGTTCAGGATTGTATCCCGTGGCGGCGGGGCCGCCGCGTATCGTCGATGAAAACTGACGGCCAGCCGAGATTTATCGACTCCTCGCGGTGCTACGACGCGGTGCACGAGCAAGATATCGTATCGGACGATATTATTTCTCGTTCGGGAGCTCGACGAATCTAACCAGTGATGCATCGTGCGTCGCGAACGATACAGTAAGTAAGGTCGCTGTTCAGACCGTTGTACTCCGCCGTAGGTTGCAGGTTATTGTGTATAATAAAAAAATGCAACGTCGAGCGGAATTGTTGTAGATTGAAGGTTAAAAAACACGGTTTACGTGTATTTAGTAAAATAGTAGTTTAATTAAGCGTCTTAAGTTAAAACAATATTATACATTGGCGTACAACAAGAGTTGGCCGTCTGGCAAACGGATACATACGTTGCACTCGTTCCGTGTACCGTTTCGTCGCGGGTTTAGGGGAACCGGATCGTCGATTCCCTGGACGAAGTCCAGCTCGAGGTCTCGTTTCCAGTCGCGGTGAACAACAGTTGTTTCCAAGAACACCGAGAGCGCCTTCGATGTTTCCGTAACGACTTACGTCAGACGCATAAACGCACTTATAGCAGTCAAAGGGTTAATAGCGTCCAGTTCCTTTGCGTGTCTTCGTTTTCAATTTTTCATCCCCTACCCGAAGTTTCCTCCCGTTTCTCCCATACCGTCGAAAGACGCGCGAGATGGAGGAAAGTGCGGATAATTAGCCTTTGTAGGGACTCTAACCGAACTCGTGCCGCAGCGGTTTTTCTCCTAACGAACGGCGGGGTCATTATAAATTCTCATCGATTAGAGCGGCTGTAAACGGGTTTATGACGTACAAACGAGGGGACGCGACCCCGCGGCCGAAGAAACGCAAGATTTACGACATCGACTGGCCTGTGCTCGGCCGCGCTCCCTTTGCGATCGGTCGCGGTCGTTGCGAGCGCACAGCGGCGCGTACGGCATGCGGCTGTTTCTTTTGACGGAAGTCGAGCACGTTCCGCGAACCTAGCACACCGCTTCCAAGAGGCCAGTGTCGTGGCCGCGGAGCGTCGAGAACGCCTTCCACCGCGAACAGACCTCGTGCACGTGAACGGCTCTCGCTAACGGTAGTACGAGATCTACGATAGTCCTCTTCCCCTACCCCGTGTACCCCGGTTTCGTTTCTTGCACGCCGCTTTCCTTATGGACCGACCAAACACGAACGCTCTTTACGATCGTGGCACCTTCGGCGATTTTTCTCCGCGAATTCCTTTCGGCTCTGAACTTAGACATCGACGATGTTATCTAACGTTTAACGGATCGGAGCCACCGCTTTCCCTTCTAGAAATCTTCTTTCTTCGTTTTGATTAGGCGGAGAAAATAAGTTAATTCGTCTAAGAATCCAAACACAAGTGGTAATTAATTATTTTTCTGCCAACTTTCAACTAGTGGTTGAAGAAACCACTCCTCGTCGGTTAATTGTTTGAGGTACACGATTTTAGAGAATAAGTAGACTCATGTTGTACAGGAATTTTGGAAATGTGTCACAGGACATTTTTAATCCCACCATGCCCCAAAGAGTTAACAGGTTAAGCGAGCCGCAAACGAAACCAATTCTTTTTGCCGCGCTTCTTCACAACACTCGTACTTGCAGCTCGTCTGCGCGTCGTCGATCGTTTCGCGAAGTCATTCGCTTCCCCCGAGTACAGCGACGCTGTTTCAAGTAGTCGCTGGTCGAGAGTCGATCGACTTTTTCTTCCGCGCGTCGAGTGTCCGACGACCCCTCTTTCAGGAAGTGGCGGCGATTTAAATGCCCCCACCCGCAGACGATGCGTCTGCGGCATCGTAGCATCGAGGGTAGATACAGGCGTTCGAGACAGGAAACGGGGAAGGGTGACTACTACCGGGTCGCGTGTTTCCCCTTGGCTCGCGACACTTTAGAGTCCTCGTTCGATCGGACGGGCTCAGACGGTTTTTGCTCGGGGCACTTTTAAGGCATCCTTTCCTAAGTACCTTTTATTCGACGTCGCGAAGTTTCAGACGTTCTCTCTCCGTTCCGGTTGAAAATACCAGGCTCTTTGAAGCGTCCTCGCTGATGTCTATGAAATACTCGCGACGCCTCCTCCTCGGCTATTATCTTCGTTCTGCTGTTCCGCGAAACGTTTGCCTTTCAATTTCTCCTTGTACGTGAGCCGAGAAAGGAGGCGAATATTCGCCTGTTGTATTTCTCCTCCAATCGGAATTCAATTTATGCAACAGTGCATGGACCTCTTCGAAGGAGGGTCCCTTCTTGTCTTCGCTTTTTCTTCGATTCCGTTATGAACCAGGACGTCGAGGGGATAGCTAAGCTGGAGATTCGGTTTGTACAATTCTGCAGGGTTCAAAGGAACATCTATAATTCTAAGTCCGTATGATTCGGTACCGGTGCCAGTATCAACTTAGCCAACGCGATTACATAGTCTTCGAATGAATCTTCGTATCCCTAATTGTAATTCATTTTATCGTCAAACAGAGAATGGTATCGGTAGCTAGACAGTCGGTCCGCGTTTCTCCATGAAGCTGGTATAAATCATAATTAACTCGTAATTTAATCTCGCGCGGCACGTGATGAATGCTAACAGACGCCGACGAGGACCACGGAGCGTTATCGTCGCTCAATTAGGCGGCGCAAGCTACATAGGAGGCACCGCCACGGCACAACCCGCATACTTTCTCGCACCTTTGACCTCTCTCCTTTTCACCCAGCTATTCTTTCTCCTCGCTGCTCTCCGATCTGCTTTCTCGAGATGACCTGGGAGAATTCGTTGCGAATCCCGCTCTGTTCGTCGTGCTGACTCGCCACTCGCGAATTCGAAGCGATTTTCTAAACGAAGCAAAGCTTGAACGATATTTAGCGTATGGTATTTGCTCGACGGCAATTTCTGGTCGAGCGAGAGAATTCTTCCTTTGTACGAAAGCGAATTCGATCGTGAAATTTCAGTATGAGTCGTTTAGAGCGTATACCATGGAAGATTCACGGGAAACGGAAACGATCCAGCGGAGGTTTCTTTTAATTAAGCGCAGAGGCGAGCGTCCCTCCGGCCATATTTCCTCTCGTTCTTTCGCGCGTGATTATGCGAGGATTCCTCGCGTCGCTTCAGCCCCTGTTATTTACCTATCTCGAGCCCTCGAATTACCTTTTCCCTCTTGCCCCGCCCTTCCCAACTTACCCCCCGTCGCTTCTTGTCTAACGAAGCGTGCCGCCCCGAAAGGGACGAACGTTAGCACGACTAGTTTACCCCGTTTGCACGGGCGTTCCTCGGGCGTGTACGCGCGAATAAATTGCGTCGAAGTGTCCCGTGGTGCGAGGACGAGGAGCTACAGACGAGACGGGATCACGTGCAAGAAACGGGCCGTGGAGCAGCTATTTAGCGGAGCGTGCAAAGCTGGAATCGCGCATCGTCCCGTCGCAGAAACGGGGGAGCAAAGTGCAAAGTGCATCATGCCTGGTGAAGGGGAAGAAGGAGAGATCGATCGAAAGGGGGAAGGGACGCAACTCTCGCGCGCGAAGGCAGAAGACGGTCTGTCGTTCGCTCTCTGCGTTTCATCCGCGTTTCAACTGCGTTTCGCTGTGAAAGCCCTCCTTGTGCTCCGCTACTGTGCCTTTCGGGATAGATTGACGCTATCCAGAGGTCGGCTGAAAAAGCTGAAAGATCATACTGTCGGTGGTTTCGTACGGTTTGAACCGTGTTAATGGATTCCTATGGGGAGGAAAAAAGTTAACGGTTGAAAAGCTGAAGCATCCCATCGGAATAATTCCTAAGTATCCCATAGGTGTCCAGAGCTCCCCGGTGATAATTGCTATCCAATTATTGGATGTTAAGCGACGGAGAGAGAGCAGTGTTACCCGGCAACAACGGGTTTTGGATATTTACGCGACCCCAGAACAAGAACTCGGTTAAAGGGAACGACGTCGAACGAGGGTTGCACACGGTGTACATACGTGTATGTACAGACGAATACGTGGCGGAATTTCGTCGTTAATGATAACAGGAACACTCGGAGAGTTTCGTGATGTCCGGCAGCCGCAGAGGGGATTCTCTCTCTCTATTCCTCTAGTTCCCGCTTTCTCTCTCTTTTTCTCTCTCTCTCTGCGTGGCTTTTGCTGCTGCATTCGGTTTTGAGCGTACCCACACGTGCTATAATGCACGCCGTATGCTGATAGCCGGCCGAGATAAAGTACTAGGAAACGAGCGTGCATAGGTAGAGAGCGAGCGAACGGGAGAGAGAGAAAGAGTGAGAGAGAGACGACGCGCAACAACCAACTCAGTGTCGTGCATCGTGATCGCCATAACGCCGGGTGTATCGGTCGTTTCAAAGCTTACTCAGTACCCGTACACGGTATGGTAGGAGCATTAGGCTGCTGACAGATGCCCGGATAAAGGAAAGCGAGTTGATTTGTTTAATAAGACACGCAACAGCTCGGGCTAGGTATGAAATTACCGAACTCTGCAAAAGTCTCATCGGTCTGTCTGCTCGAAGTACTTGATTTACCCGGCAATGTTCGCTGAAGACGTTCTGTTGGAACGTTCGGTATTTTTGTTCTGCCCACGGTATCACGACGTGTGCTCGTTCTTCCATACGAGAGGTCGAACAGTCCCGCGAACTTTCTGTTGGGAAAAAGTTCGTGATGTTTGTTCGAGCGAGAGAAGTCGACGGATCGATGGACGTTTGGAGTACGTTCGGTTCGAGGGGATTCGTTGAGAGTTCGAATAGTTCGATTGGCGGATAAGTAGAAAAGTCGTGCCTCGACTCTGCTTTGCGATCTATCCGGGGCGATGTAAAAGTAATGCCCGGAAATATTTAGAGATTTTGCGTTAGAAGTTTAACGGTGAATTTTTTCTTAACCCTTTAACTGCTATAGGCGCGTATATGCGCCTGACGAAAGTTATTCGCGCGGATTATGGTCGTGTATATACGTCTCTGGCGAAAGTTACTCGCGTGGATTATGAACGCGTGTATGCGTTTGTCAACTTTTCCTTGCTCCCATTTAAAGCGACACAATTGGTAACAGAGTGCCGGATCACTCCTACCGGGAGTATATAGCAGTCAAAGGGTTAATTTTATCGCCACTGCTATTAATCGAATTATATGTACCAATAAAAATCCCACGCCTCTGAACATCTAAGAGGCCTCCCTCAATTATTCATCGTCCCCCAACCTAATCGGTCACTCCCTGCGTTACAGGGTGACGCACAACCAAAAACACAGTAAACGGATATCACGTTTTAGTTGGCAGCGCATCCTCGTTTCAGCTAACCCCGCGAAAAGGGGTCGCTAACGATAAAGAGACCATTTCGCAGTTCCCGTAATCCACCTCGAAATGAAATTACTGCTATCTGTCGGCAGACTGCGTGCCTCGATATCGGTAGATGCACTCGCGCGTATCTGCTCACCCGATAACGTGCATATCCGTCTTCGTTACAAATCGAAGGTCCGACGCGCGCCTCGCACCTACGATAAGTAGATTACGCGCGCGCTACAAGGATGAATATGTATGAGGGCCCTCGCGCGCGTAGCCACGCGGCCGGGGACCGGTGATTCGTGTCATACCGCTCGATATGCGTGTGCGTATCGCACGCACGTGACCACGTACGCATTCACGCATGCACATAGGTCTGGTTAAGCGAGGTTTCGCGTGGGCGGAGAACGGGACGGCGTGGAATTAGCGCGAACAGACGCTGGCGGACGCGCTGTCGCGAAACTGTGTCGCCCCGGGACGCGAGATCTCTGGTTCGGAACGGGTTTCGAAGGAAGACAGAGGGGAGGGATCCGAGGATTTGTGATAATTAACCTGTTAACCGGAGGATGAAAGGGGAATTAACCCCTGCGGCGATAGTCGACGCGATTACGCGTTAACCCTTTGTACTATGAATTATTTTTCAATTTTGTTGCCAATAACTCCCTAGTATTTTAGGTGCTTTACTTGAAATTTACTTCAAAAGACAATTCATTGTATGGTATTTATTTTTTTTTATTAAACTTTTGTCCACTACTGCATTTAAAATGGCACTTAAAAATGTCAAGTGCAAAGGGTTGATGTTCAACAAGTTAGGATCCTGTTAGGCTGTCGACAAAAATTAGGCTTGACTATAGAAAGTCGTTGTTCAAGTGCAGAGCGTTAAAGGGTTAAAAATTGGGGGGTTAAGAGACCATAGAGGATGCACTTGTAGGTTACAGCGCTATTGAGAAATAGGTGTAACATTCGCCAAGGGAGGAACACAAGTATTCGTTTCCGTGTTGCCTCGCGACAAGGCGTGTTCCATCTCGGATTCCCTTTTCCTTGTCCGAACCCACAGACAACCACTTTCCCTTTTCACTTCCCGGGGAAAGACAATTGCGGTAATCGAAGCCAGCTCGCGTTACCGATATCCTCCTCTGCACGCGCGTGCAACGAGGGCTCAGCGAGCGCAACGCTCGGTCGATATCGCATGGTATTAGCAAAAATACCTGGCTGTACGTGTACGTGTTATTTCTCTAATTAGCTTGCCCGTTTATTGAATTTACGTCGAGCTACATGATGTTACGAATAAAAAGCAATACAGAGTTTCATTTAAACGTGCCTGAAATTAATCTTCCCGGTAAATAATTTTAACGAAACTGTTAACACTCTTCACTGATACATTACAAGTTTAATCAATTTCTTTATTGCACTCAATTTTCTCATTTCAGTTGAACTAATTTTTATCTTCTCTTATCGATGGAGAGATACGAGTGTACCCAAATCTATTTCTATCTCGGTTCTACAATTTTTAATTCTGTACGATGTACACCTATTTTTCTTAGTACATGTATATTAGAAATGTCCGTAAATCTAGCGTTAACTCCCCGTTTGCATTCCGATACTTTTGAACCGAATGGCGCTCGCCCGTTCGCTCATGAATAGAGTCGTGAGCGCGCTTCGGAGAGGATTAGCGCGAGCGTGGGTGGAGCATCGCGTTGAGAGCGAACGGGGGGCCTTGTTAGCGCGAACGCAGCGTAGGGAATAAACCGTGTCGCGTGTACCGTCTAAATATAAAGTCGGTGTAGCCGGTGGAGAAGAGGCGCGAGTGCCGCGGATCCCCGGCGAGAGAGAGCGGTGTAACCACCTAGTCAAAACAACGCCTGTTGTGAGTGTTGCTCGCGAGACGACGACGGCCACCGTGCGGCTCCGCAGTTCAAGTCCGCCGTAGCTGGAGCCAATTCCTCGCGGTGCCGTCTCCCTTTTGCGTCGCGTTCTTCTTTCCCGTGTTCTTCGCGAGTTCGTCGTCCAAGTTTCTCCCATTATTGTTTTCTCGTCGGTCGGTGGTCGTGTCCGCTGGAACTCCGCGGGCTGCTGTTGGGATTACACGCGCGATTGGAAAAGTTGGAGAGCGAACGGTGTTCCCGGGAGTTTCATGGCGAGGAGAAGCGTGTCGCAGCTTAGAGAAACATAATTGGTGGTCGGATGGTTTCGAGGCGAGCTGCTGGAGGCCGAGACGGCGGCGATCGTTTCGCGGCGACCTTGGCTGAGAGGAGTCGTAAACCCAGCGAGGAACGCGTTGCTCGCTGGATCGTGCTATTTTCGAGCGAACACCGACGCACCGCCGAGTGACTCGCGTCGACGAAGATCGAACGGACACGCGGGACGCGCCTGGTCGCTGGAAATATTTCACGAACACTGCACAGTGTTTGCAGCCACTGATCGTCGTCGTAGCATCCGGTTTCCTCGCGAAGTTCGCCGAGGGCTGCGTTAATTAATTTATGAATCGAGAGGCAGGAAGACGGCCCCCCCGCCTTGGACACAAAGGTTCGATCGAGCGTGTCGAGGGCAATTATCGTTCCTTCCCGGCAATTAGAGAAGGGTGGCGCGATAAAAATCGAGCTCGATCGAGATTCCTCGCGATGTAACGGTGTAGTGCGTAAACAGGTAGCTCCGCTGGCATCCTATCCACTGGTTCTAGATTCACAGGAAACGCCTTAGAACTGTTACACGCGGTGCTTCGACCATACGCGTATACGCGATACCAGAATACTTGCCGGCGATTTCTACGTGACCTATTTTCGTTCCTTCTTCGAGGTTCGCCATTTCCACGGGTTTTCTTGCTAACAATGTGCACGCACACAGTGTTCGCTCGTGTAGCGGGGGATTTTACGATCCCGCGCGGTTTTGCTCGCGAAAGGGTCATTTTACGAGGAAGCAGAGGAGGATCGTCTGTTCGCCGCGATCGCTTGTCTCGGTGATCCTACAAGTTCGAGGAATCCCGTAAATACCGAGGGGGACCGGGTATCGCAGCCATCTACGTAGCCGCCTGTAATTAATTATTCCCGTCGAGTCGCGGGGCATTTAAACGAACGAGGCCGCGTCGTAGGCCCGTGAGCGGAAAGCTTAATCGTTTTAAAATCGTGTCGTCCCAGAAACCGGGGGCGGGGGCCAGCTGCGCGCGAAGTTCTGGCGAAAACGGAGCGAACAATAGCCTGGTTGAAGCCGAATTAAACGCGGTTCGGGAACTCGCTGCGAGAGAAAATAAGCCCTCTCTTTCTTCCGGGGCTCGGCCTGTGTCGCGGTTATTAGAAATTAAACGAAAGGAGGATTTAATCCGGTGGCGGCTAAAACGGTCGATCCGGGCGTCTATTTTCAGCGGGAAACGTGACACTTCATTCATAATCCTCCACCGTGTAAAGCTCGCCAGCCGACACCTAATTAAATCTGAATTTCCTCGTGCGCTACTTCTTCTTCTCCGAGCGAACAACTTCCTCGTTGCTTCCTCGTTGAGAGTCGACCTGGTCACGAGACCCGCTTTCCGTTTAAACGCAGAGTTTGCTTACGAAAAATATTCTTCCACGGATCTTATGATTAATTAACCCTTTCGTGGCGCCACTGAACGGGGTACCGCGTTGCGAAGTGTGCTGCACATTGCACATCGATGGTCTTCAATGTTCGCATTTATTTCTTTCAACACCACTTTAGGATTCTCTTGTATGTACACTTTTTTAAGAGCTACATCACAACTGTTTTATCGTAAACGAGTATATTTTATGAGTATTTAGTTATTTACATATTTACAAAATCCGCTATTATTATGAATAAAAATCGGCACCCGTAACGAAAGGGTTAAGTAATTTAATCTCCAATATAGTTGGTTCATCGTCGACGTTGGCAAAGCGATAGAGAAGGGGGTTGGCATCGATGATCGGTGCTCGTCATCGGCAGACCGGTCACCACGAAAGGGTTTTGCGAGGGGTCGTCAAGGGATCGAAGGCCTAAGTGGAAACGCGTGTTTCCCGCGTTGCTCTACCGTCCTTTTCGCCCTTAATCCCAACGGGCCGTTTCCACGGCAGCATCGAGTCGGTAAATCAGCTAGGTGTTCCTCCATCTCTCATCCGCTATCCGTGGAATACCGGTTGGTCCACGATTGCAGGATTAAGCTTAACGCGTGCGATTACGGGATTAAAGCCACCAGGGGCCGTGCGTCCGATGGATCAGTTTTCCCTTTTATATCGCGTCGTCAATAGGGAACCTTGTTGAAATATTGTCGTTCGATCTTCTTGGGCGATCGCGTGCTCTCATTTACCGTTCTCTCTCTCTCTCTCTCTCTCATTGTTTGAAAAACAATCAGGGAACAACCGTGGTCTACATTCTGCTAGTTGTGTAATCGAGAGTGGGCGTTGTAAGATAGCTCGACAATTAACGACAGACGATCGCCCCAGCTGTAAATTTTAATCGTTCTCGATAAAACCTTTCGAATCCTCCTCGAGGAGCGTTGCAGTCGCGACAGTTCCAGCGGGTTAACTCATTCACTGCCAACCACGAGACGTCTCGCAATTTGTGTTACAAGTTTAGATTGACGAACGAAAATTTTATGTGATAATATTTTTCTTAAAAATCAGCAAATCTAATATCACTTTTTATCGTCAAAATGGTAACCCATATTTTCCTTAAAATGAAATGTTGGCATTCACCGCAAGACTCTCTAAATTTGCCCAGCAGTGAATGGGTTAAGGCCTTCGTTCGGAAATATTTAATCGACCGTGCCGAATGTTGACCCTGTTCGCGACCGAGCCAGATCGGACCACCAGCAATTTGCGACTCGACTAGTCATGCGAGGATTATTGTGACCGCTTCGAAGAAGCCAGCCTGGTCCTAGGTTTCAAACGAAAGTGCCAGCTCGAGGATGGAGCGCGCCATTTCGACGGGCGACGGCTGCGCGAAGAGGCTGTCGACGATCACGGAATACTCGGAGTCGGGGATCGACAGCGACGATAACGATCGCGCGGAGTGCCGCGAGGAGGAGCACGCGGTTCCCAGGGGCGATCCCGACGAGAGCCTCGAGGAGCAGGCGGCGCCGGTGAAGTACTTCCTCGTGGACGACTCGCCGATGGCGAAGTTCAGCCGGAGCATCAAGTGGGTCTACAAGAAAGTGAGTCTCGAAAGTACCGCAGTCAGTTTGAGAGAGCTTTGCACTTTCCTCGAGCGATAGACGTCCGCGTGGATCGGTGTAAACGCTTCGCTAGAGGGGACATTATAGTCGAGGGGGCGGGGGGGATCTCCGGATGGTTCCGTGGAAAACGGTACAGCTTGACCGAGCAAGCAGTGAAGTTTCCGGTAGAAGTCGAGGCGAGGAGAAAAACGTTCTGTCAGAGAATACTATGCGAGGCGGTAGAACGGTCAATTCTGACGTATCCGCCAGCTTCTTTCAGTTATCCGTTGGAGGATGTGCGCGTGGATGCTTCCCTTTTGCGGTTATGCGATAGAGTAATCGAGGCGAGATCAGAGGAACGCAGATTTTGCCCGGAGGTAGTGAACAAACACAGTTGTGCTTCAAGCAGATTTTATGTTGTAGATTTAAGATTAAAAAATACACAGTTTACACGTGTTTAGTAAAATGGTAATTTAATTAAGGATAGAAAATAAGAAAACGTAATACAATTACAGAACGGATGCGTTCTACCCTATATCTAGAACAAAAACTGAAAACTCGAGAGTCAAAAGAGAAGACGGTTAGCCCATTGCAGCTTTCAAACTATTTATATTGACCTCGCTATCGTCGAGGGTTCCAAACGTTGAAGACGCGACGCGACAATGTATGTCGTTGTTCTTCAACACTTTGCAATTCGTTAGGGCCTGATACGAGCACTTACATGCGCGTCGCCACGTTCGTTCCTAGTCGCGCAGATCGCCACCGTAGAATTATCATATTCCACCGGTTGGCTGACGTTGACGTTTCTATCGGCCGGCAGGTTTGACTGTATACTCTACTAGTCGTCCCGTTCGTTCTCGTCCCGGTGAAAGAAGCTATTAACCGCACGCAGCGGACGCCGCCGCCGCCGCCATCGCGTTCTTTTGCTCTGTTTTACTTTCGAACTCCTCCGGCCGTGTCTGTTTCGCTTCGAACGGAACGTACCGTGTATACGTTAGTTCCTGCCGCGGCTCACGAAAGTCGTGACGGGTGCTCGCGCCTCTCCTCCGTCGAGTTACGATGCCTCGAAGTGTGCTCGAAAGCGTGCCCCGTCGCATGCATTGACGGCGGGTGTACGCGGTGAAAAGGTCTGGCGTGCAGGAATTTCAGGGGAATCGGTTCGAAGTTGCGTCGATCGGGCTTCCACGGAGGCCGTGGCGCGAGGAATTTTCAGGCGGTGCGCTTTGTTGAGAATTACCGACTAATAGACACCTCGTTCTCATACAGGACGATTCTCATTCGCTCTGTATTCATACTTGTAGAGCATTTACTACAGCGAATGTCAAAGTTATCATTTGACGCTTTAGGAGTTAGGGATGTGTTTGCGAACTGGTATTAAAACAGTAGTATTAATAATTATTATTATTACCCGATTACCCGATGGGAATCGCAAAAGTGCGCGTCCTCTTTTTTGGCTACCGTCGAAAAGGGATACAACGTGAAAACTATAAAATAAGGAAATCGGGGGAAATTCGGGAAAAAACCCCGGGACCACTTCGGTTTGCCGGCCCGACGGCTTAGTAGGGTATATTTCTTCGCGTTCTTGTACTCGTTCCAACCTCGTTTGTTTACATTTCCAATTTCACGATGCAGTTACCGAGCCTCGATGCGCCAGCAATGAATGCTGCTCGGCGTTAATGAACTGGATGACAACATTCTTGTCCCCTCGCTCTTGGCCCTCGGTCTAGGATGAAACACTCGTGGAACGCGGCGCGAGGAGCCAAGATAGAATCCTCTTTCCGTCTGTTCCTCTTCTTCCTTCCCACCTCCGGACCCGCCCGTCCGGTCTCAGCCACGATCCTCCCGCTTGTCCTCTCGAATCTCGTCTCATCGCGTTCGTCGAGGAATGCAGAGATCGCGCCGCGCCGTCCGCCTAGCTACCTGTCCGCTCCGCTTCTCGTCAGACGAATAAAGACGACGAGAGCCCCGGCAGCGGTGGAGAGGCGCTCGAAACCGGGCACAAAAGAAACAGGCTGAGAAAGATGAACGGATCCGAAGGAGGGAAACGGGAATCGCGCGCGTCGAGAGGCTCGCGAGGGCCCAGAAACTCTTCTGGCCCCCGCCTCTAAAGCGTCACGACATCAGCCTCTCGAGAGGGTCTTAGGTGAAACGACCTATTTCGCATTGTGGCCGGGTCTCTCTCGCTGCGCCCTTATCACCGGAGCAGTCAGAGAGAACACCGACCCGGCTTTACGTTCTTCCTCGAGGAGACTGCACGAGCGGTCCAACAAGATCAGGCAGTGGATAAGGCAACTGTATGCGATCTGCGCGTATTAAAATTAAGATAAAATAAGGGAATCAAACACCACGACCTACCCCGTGAACGTTATATTCGTTCGTCGAATGCATTTTCTATTTTTCCACAATACAATTTTTAATAACTTCTTAATACGCGATGGAGAATATTCGATTAGGTGTGACATCGGGCAGTTAATAGTGAAGTATTCAATATTTGGAAATGTAAAGAAATAAGAAGCTACTTTTTGAATCCGCTTATGGCTAAAGGCATCCAGGCGTACGTTCATTGTCAAATAGACATGGCAATGGTATTTCAGCATTGCTTTGTGAAAATTTCGAACGTCCAATGCTCGGCAACTGGTGTTCGCGATGTTGCACTCGGTTCGAGCGGAGCACCAATCGGCGAACAAAATTCCAATCGCTGGAGAGAACCCGCGGGAGACCGACACGAGTTCATAGAAGGGACCAACGGGAACGATTAGGAGGTAATCGATGCGACCTGCGTTGCGTCCAGATTGGGGGTGATAAATTTTAATTAGCAAATTATGCCGTGCGAGCCACGCGACCTGGGACCGTTCCGTCCAACCGGGAGCTAATTGAAATCTCGAATTTTGGCGATTATAATTCGACCCCTCCCCCCTGTGGCTTCGTACAGCGGGATACATACTTGAAATATCTCGGCGATTTGCTCTGGGGTGTCAGCTGTTCCGAATGGCCGGACACAGGCCACTCGAGATTCTTATCCCAAGCTGCGACGCGTTCTATATGTCCGCGGGATCCTCTTTTTATGCCCCTACGATTGTCAATATTCCCGGGTCAATAGAAACCTAGCCGCGCCAATTTCTCTCGAACTGCGCTCCCCTATTCGCGATCGCGTTTTTTTTCTTCCTCTCTGCAACTCGCTACTGTAACAGCCGTGGCGTATAAACCGGACGGGGACCCGGGGAATCGCGTTTGCACGCTTTTAATATCGAGGCTACGCCAGGCGAGCTCGCTCTCCGGGGCAGAGTCGAAGTAATTTGCCGCAGGAAACACGCGTAATCGCGGAATCGACCGCAACGTCGACGCCGTCGCCGAAAGTACCGCAGCAATTTCCATCCACGGACACTCGTCCACCCTTCCTCGCCGGCCTGTTTCGGCCATTGGACCCTCTGATTGAAAACGCGAAATTGCCGTTTTGGAATTAACGCCTCGCGCCTCTTCGCGGCTACCCGCCTTCGAAACTTCATATATCACCTCGTTGTGTGCCTGGCCATCATACTCGCATCTACTCAAACAAGCCTGTTTATCGCAATAGTCATCCTCTCAAATATTTTGCCGCTTACTAGTAATTTATCCATGTCCTTTAACCCCTCAGTTACTCGTACTCCTCGAACTCCAAATTTCCCACACCTTATCTCACTCCTACTGCTCTTTAATTTTTTATCTATCCTTTAAAGGACTAAAACGAAACCAAAAAGCAGACTTGTCCTAGAACAGCCATAACGTATAGTTCTATCAAATCTGATTAACCTTGCCGTATAAAACTCTTCTCTTAAAAATCCTTCGCGTGTTACACTCGTTCCCATTACCAGGAATACAACCTTTTCAATCATCACCCCAAATTTTTCACGCGTTGCGAACCCCCGTAGCTGCCGCCAGGCAGGTTGCACCACCCCATCCGGATTGATCAGGTGAAACGTAGCCACCCTTTGCTTCCAGCGTGGTTGGCGTTCGAAAGCCCGAGAGAGCAATCGTTTACGGCGCAGGGACGAGTTTTCGTTGCAGGGACAAGTTGGACAGGTATCGATGGGGGTCGCGAAATTCGACACCCAGGTCCGCGATCAGGCATTTCAGTTCCGCGGGTATCTGCTGGACATCCGATCCCCGGTGACAGTCGGTCGAGTAGTTTTCGTTTCGATGACCGGACCACAGCATCGGGTCCCCGTCGACGCGTTAAAGCGAATCGATTTCACCGGGGCGAGTGTGTCGCGTTAATTGTGAGTACGCGCGACCCCTCCCCTGCTTCTTTCCCCCAACCAACCCCCTTCTATCGATAATCAACGTGTCATTAAACGCGCAGCGACGCCGGCCGGACCGAACAATAACGGCAATCGGAACGACAAATCGCAATTTTGCGCTCGTTCGCGAATTGTCGCGAACAGCAAACGTCGGGGCTCGAAAGTGTATTATTTATTTTGCCGACCACTGTCGTGCCGCGCTAACTCGATGGTCAATTAATGAATCCGCCGTTGCCCTCCGGTCACGCTATTTGTTTGCCTGTTTGCTCGCTAATCCGCCCGTAATTCCCTTATGGACAGGAGTTGGACCGGGATACATCGGGCCAATAATTTTCGGGGCTCGGGAAGGTCGTTTTTTGTCACCCGATTTAAACGAGCGCAAAAGGGAACGAAATGTTTGTAGATATATAAATTTAACGAGTGGCTGATAATTGTATACTTTATCTGTACTTTTATTTATCGATTTTTATTGCTCGGGAAAATCAAGAAGGATTTGCGCACGTCTTCGTTTAAAATCGTAGGTACGAATGTACCGTCATAAGCCGGTTTCTGCTTTGTTTTCATTTCATTTTTCCCTTTTTCGTATAAGGGGTGTATGTTTTTCGCGGCACGCTATTCTTTGCAAGGCACGCCGCATAAAGCGATAAATTGGATTCGCGTCGACGAGGCAGCTGGAAGAGGCGAGCCGTAATCTTGGTGGGGCTGAACGCGTATGCAGCGTCGTTCGGACGAAGAGAGAGTCGGTCTCGATTAATCATACAGTCTTACGGTGACAGCTCCTATGAAAGCTTGAGTCTTCGCCTTGTTGCTCCGCGACGAGATCGATACGGCGATCCCATTGAAACTAAATTACCTACCATTATCAGAGTTACACAGGGATGGGGCGTGTAGCAGAGAGAGAGAAAGAGAAAAGGGAGAGAGGGAGAGGACTTATTTTGCTTGTTTAATCTTTCACCGTGAACCAACAACCCTGCAGTCGTTGGCAAAATACCAACTAATGATAGATTCGCTGCTTTTTGGCGTTCGTTCCCCGTTTCTGCTTTCATACTACTCTATCTTTAACATATTTGCTGAAAACGATAATGATAACATCTACCGTGCAAGCAAATAAAATGATCAGTTCGTTCAAGCGTTAATTTAACGATGTAACACAAATTACTTTCTTTGCGCATAAAATAAAACCAGACAAGAGGGGGTAGTAAAAAGTAGTAAGCGTGCTGCAGCAAATAGATACCTGTTTTCCTGCATCGAGCATTAACTGAATGAGCGATATTAGTTAGAAAGTAACTTAATAATTGCACCGATAACAGGCATTCATTTGTCAGGAATTGCCTCGATTATTGAACTCCCGTAACGACGCCGGCGTTTATTCAATGCAGCGATGAAAAGCGAGAACGACGAGGGAAAAAGGGCTCGAACGGCGATCGATAGACGATCGAACAGCGCGATCCTCGCGATTCTTACGCTACAGATACCATGTGTATACACGTATGTGCACGTACGTGTGCGTATGTGTTAGTGTTTTCTCACGGAATGACTTTCCTCGGGAAAGGAATGCACGGGGCAAGCATGGCTGCGAATAAAATGATTGCGCGGGGTCGTGGTCGAGTTCAACGACACATACCTTGGCCAGAGAAAGAGAATGGATCGAAAGGATCGAGGATCCAGGGGGGATCCGACCGATCTACGCGTGGTCGCCCTTTCGACCAGACTCTCGTTCTCTCCCGTTTTCCTCTCTTTTTTTTTTCTATCCACCCACGCTGCCCAGCGCTAATTATTTTTTATGTCGCAACAAGCTTTCGTAATTACCTTTCCACTTCCGCTGTCTCGCATAATGTAGAATAGAGCCCTGTTCTGGCGCGCGGAAACTTTTAGCGGAATAACTTCTACCAGCTCTTTTTTTCTCGTTTCACCTTTTTTCCCCGTAGCCAGAGGAGTCGATAAACATAATAGGTTTTTATTCGATTTAAAAATTGTTAGCGATCCTTGTTGATTCCTTTCTGTGAATTTTGTTTATTCGAAAAGTTGTACCCGCTGAAATAAAGTTGTAGATGGGATGATATATTTATCTTCCTGTATAACCTTGTATGTAATTGTGCTCCTTTTAGTTTTAGTTTTACTTTTATTTTTAATTATTTTTATTTTTATCGTGTTACTTCTTTACAAAGGATGTTTACTCGTCAAATAAATAAATAAATAAATGTTAAAAAATATGTGATACGCTTGAGGAACTAGGTGTGAAAGGATTCTCGAGCTGCTGTGTTTCTTTTTACTTCTATTCCTTCAACCACTTTCTTTGCGAGTCTTTCACTGCGAAAGAGAATATCCTGGTATTCCAGCAGTTTCATGTTATCGGTCATCTTCCAGCGAGATCGCCCTGCTCATTTATTCCAAATTCCGCGACAGATTATGACGCATCGGTCGTTTAACCGTGCTGACGCGCGAACAAAAGAGTTCGTCCCCGACTCGACACCCAATGGAGATCGATCAGTTTTCCATCCAACTTTACAGTTACACGCATACGTGCACACGGTGGACCCGACACGTGCTATCGAAATGACTTTTCCACGATTCACCGAGCCAGAACTATCTCGAATCTGTCGTCGAACAGCGGGGACTTCTTTCGAAGGTGGCCGCCACAAAGCGAGCCTGCGAGCTGTGCTTTTCATTAAAGCGCCGAACTCAAATAAGATTTCGAAGAAAAAGGGTGAACCGCTGCGACTCCGAATTGCATCCGACTCTCGAAGAGCAAATAGCAAGGAATTCGCTGTGGTACCAGCCAAAAGGAAGAGAGACAGAGAGAGGGGAACCGTTTTCCCGTTGTGTCCGCCATAGTTTTCGAGGAGGGACGAAGAAAAAGTCCGCAGCCGCAATATCTGACTTCCGGACTGCCATCGATCCGAAGATAATTGCAAACCGATCGACCGACGAACGTTTAATAGAGTTTTCACGGTTTTAGCGCGACTCGTCCTCCGCTACTCTCTCTTTCCTCCGCTTGTTCCTCGTTTTGCAAACTGTGGCCAATCGTTCCCTTCTCCATTGTGTCCGTAGCCCGGATTCACGAGTCAATTACACGTTTCGCGCTTCCTGTATCGTTCTGGCGGCCGATGCACAGATATTTTCCACCTGTACGGCCGGTTTTGTTCGGCTGGAAACAGTTTCGCAGTTATCAGGATTCTGGCTCCCGTTGAATAGAATATCGAGTGGACGGGCTGTGTTTTGTTCTTCGTTCGGATTTCGCGATTGTTTTAGAATGCCTCGGCTCTTTTCGAGGCGGCGCTCGCACCGAGTTGGAGAGGTTTCGCGACATTCTGCTCGGCTCTGGTTCGCGGAACGAGCCGTGGCAGTCGCTGGATTAGCGAAAGAAAGGGGATATCCGATTTTCATAACTCAGCAGTTTCGGAATCCGCTCGGAAATATGGTCGCAAAAAAAGGAACGAACCCGAACTTCCAGACGGACTTAAATAAAAAAGAGGCCGTGTACGTTTTTTAGTCGTGCGTTCGAAGCAAAAAATTTGTAAGCTCGACGTTGAGAAACCTGCGTAAATTCAACGTCGTCGAACCAAGGGTACAGTAGCGGACAAAAGTTTAGGACGAGAGGATAACAGGACAATAGGAAATTCATTTTTATTGTTGTTGATGGTAGAACACTATTTAGTGATTAGCACAGAATGCAAATTTTAAGCTTTTGTCCGCTACTGTACGCGCACTTGTGACGTTTAACCGTATTTCATGCCGATCACGCGGAAGCGTCGCTGAAACGAGCACGCCAGAGAAAAGACGTCGCTAAAAAGACACGACCATACATTCGGATTAGTCGGAGTTCGCGCGCGGAATGAAGCGGAGCGGATCGGGGTGGGCGAGGAGCCGACGCGACGCATGTTCGACGGGGACAACGCGATATCGATAGGACGTAGCTTTCGGTTAGGCGAGGGAAACGTCCGAGCCGCGTTGTACGTCTGTCTTAATCCTCGGACCCGGTGAAATATGGGCGACACGGCCACGGGAACGTGCGGATTTCGACGTTAAGCCGTGCTCGTTGTTCCCGATTCCTTCCTTCTCTGTTCCCAGCCGATAGAAAACGAACGACGGAGACAGCGAGGTTGCAGAAATTTCGGAATGGTTCGAAAAGCTGGAGAATTTCATTGGACCGCGAAAGGGTTTTCGCTCTTCTTGTGTTCGTACCTTTGTCTTTGCATTCATCCTAGTATGTAATTAACTAGGACAAATGTCTACCCCTTTCTCTACTTACTAGTTTCTCCTTCTACTAAGTTTACGAAGAGTTTATACTTACCTCCTTATGCATACACATCATCGTCATCTGTATGCATACTATATTAATGAACGCTACCTTTTGTAGTATGTTCTTCGAGACTAAGACACGTGTTGTAATTTATCCTTATCTCTACGTGATAATCCGTATAAAGATACAAATCGGTGGATAAATCCTATCAGTTTAAGTTTCGCATGAGATATCCAAGGCGTAGTGTGAAACAGGGATCCCCTTTTAGATTCGAAAGTACGAATTGGTGCGAACATTTTCTGTTAACAATACAAATTGTACTTTATTCCATCGTTAACGGAATATTTCAAATATTCCAATGTTCCGTGTAACCGGTTCACGTTGCATCGCATGGATGTGCACGTTGCATCCGAGGTAGAAAAGCCTCTCGTCGAAGGGCTAAAAACGCGTCCCTTTATCTAGAACGAGAGAAACGAGTGAGATAGAGGGGGACAGCCGAAGGAAGCGCATTATTCCGGGCCGTGGTGCACGTTCGAATAATCCGCGGGAAATTCGCCACGGTCGACTGGCTGCATCATTCGGCGATAGTTTTAGCTGACGAACCTGCCTCGTCACTGTCGCGCCGTTCCCGGTTCGTCCTCCTTTTTTTTTCTTTCTCCCGGGCGCGCAATTTCCGCGCCATACTCACTCGTCGATATTCGTCCCCCTTTTCTTCGGCTCGTACGCAGCTCGTTCCGGCAGAAAATTGATTCCGCTTCTCGTGCCAAGGTAGTAGAGACGCGTCGTCGCGTGTCTTCACGATTTCAGCCCTTTCTCTCAGATGAGACGGGCCAAGGGTAACGCAGGGAACTCGCTTTTTCTCCCGCCTGCGACCGCTGGAATTTGGACGTAGCTGGACGCGTAGGAATTTTCCGGGGTGCCCAGCGAATTTTTAATAGAAAATTTCATAGGAAAGATGGAGCGTCGTCGGGCGAAAGATCGGCTGAGAAATGGGGCACGCTTTGATGCTGTAATCTTGGAGAGATGAAACGTCTGAGAGGGTAGAAGGTTGGGTTCCGGTTAGGTTCGCATTTTTTGGACAGGTATCCAACATCGAAGGACTATCCTGTTGCGCAGGGGGGGATCAGAGTTGTCCTATCGCGGCTCGAACACGTGTTTAAACTTGCTCTCACCGATATCACCGGTTAAGCCTGTCGCGGAGCAGCGTAGAGCGCGGAGGGGGCGCATTTGCAAGTTAAATTAGAAAGGAGGGCAGGAAAAAAAGGAGGCGGGAATATGAGCGTAGCGTGTGCGGGGCGGGCTAAAAACGGGGATTTTATCAAACTTATGCTTCGTCCCGGCAAGGGCGAAACTTTCCAGTCTCACCCTGACTCCCTCCCTCCCTCCCAAACCCCCTGCAACCCCGGCACGTTCTCTTTTCGCCTCTCCGTGCCGGAGCATCCTTTTGTCGCTCAAGATTCATAAGCTTTTTTCCGTGCCGCGTTTACCAGCAATTTCAGTCGAGTGGTCCCGCGTGATCTCGAGACGAGAGGCAGGGGAATTCAGCGGCGTTCGAGCCCCGCCACCAAATCGATTCCACTCGCGAATTCCTCATTCGCTGTACAGAGGCCGGTGGGGAGAGCCGAGGTCTCGTGTCGCGTCGCAAATTAACAGATTCGCGGCCGGCAGATTTTTTACGTTTCTAACGCTGAGCACCGGCGTATATCCAGCGTGCTTGCCATTATCAAAGGGCATAAGCTTTATAAAAACAAAACTTGCTAATATGTCTGACTGTTGCGAATAGAAAGAAGTGAGAAAGGGAAATGAATGGGAAAGCGGTGTTTAGTCCGGGGCCTGCTAGTGGACTCATCGGTAAGGCTTACCTAGCAGGCCCCGACCTTAGACACAGGGATAGGAAGGGACAGGTCAGAACGCGTATAAATAGAAATCGTGGCGGATTCGAGCATTTACGAGAAAGGTAGTCGATAGATCCCTCGTAGTGGCGAAGGCAGAAAGGTCGCCACATATGTTCGTAACTTATTGCTATTTAAACAGAACACACGTAATATTGGCGTTCGTTCGATAGCTTTGAACACGGCAACAATGTGGTACCACCCGCATTTGTCCGATAGTTTTCGCATGGAACCAACGTGGGGCCATCGGATACCATACTGTTAAATGAACGCACCTGACTGGCGTTCGTGCGATCGAAACTATTGTCGCCTCCCGGTGGACCCTTTTTCTCCCCGAGACGTGGCTGTGTATTGTTCAATTTGACCCGGTTGCGGGAACTGCGGAGTCGTTTCGAGCGTACAGAGTGCCCCTAAAGAGTGCGGCTACTATTATTTAGAAACGCGACCGTGAAAGTAGCGAGCGGTTTCCTTTGGAACGTTTTTGCTCGAATATATTCTTCCCGGTGGCCTGGATCTTTTATTCGATCCGAGTTGATAGCAAATCGTTGTCATGCTTATTTCTTTCTAACGGAGGCGTTCTTTTTGCCGTTTTCGCCGTGTGCGCGGAGAAACGGCATGCGCGAATGAAAGTAGCGCAGCTTTTTTCTTGTAAGAACGAAGTATCGCTATGGAAGATGGAAGCCACAACAGGATGATGGTTACAGGATAAAGATTCGTCGAGGTCAGAATCGTTTCCAGGTCGAGGAATACTTCGCACGGTTGGATGTTCCGAGAGCGGCGGATAAAACGTAGCGAGCCTTGATTTTCAAGACGAACAACGTCGAGGACGAGCCCTTGAAGTCCCTCGAAATTGTTTAACGGTACGCGAAACGATACACCCCGCCGGCTTATTAAAGCACGGATATCCTCGGGCCGAGGAAACGCGAGACTTTCAGGAAAATGAGAAGGTCCGGCGAGAACCGGCTGAAAAATCCACTTTGCGTCGGTCTCTCTAGTTAAAATTTCGTCGAGGAGCCGAGGATTCGACATCCCTTAACGAGGAGCGTAAATCAGCTAACAGGGTTGATTAATTTTTTTTCTCCTTGTCGAGAGCTCGAAAATAACAGAAAAAGATTCGTTCGACCCTCTATCGTGTCGGGGGAAAAGAAACGCGAGACTGCAGACAGTTTGTCATCACCGCGTTCATTACCATTCGCGTATGTAATTAGAAATTATTTTGCGCGAGCTGTTTTGTCCGCGAAGCTCGAAACGGACGCGGTTTTTCCACGGCGCGATATTTTATCCGCAGGTTTTTCCACGGATGCGAGTGCACCGCCATGAGGTCGGACGGGTTAGGGCTTGCGCCGACGAACACGGTTCTTCTATTCGCGATACTCTATCTCGCAGACCGGGACCTGCACTCACTTTAATCAGAGGTCTGCTGGTTCGAGCGTGGCTCGGTTTTCCTAAATGTCGACGGCGTAGCCCGACCGCGGATACGCGATCCTCCTTTATGCCACTACTCGCGAAAGCGAGGAAAAATGGGCTGGTGAAAAATGGCACCTCTCAGGGATACGTTGGATGGTAATCGCAACGATTCTCTCGTCGGCTCTCGCGTCCAGGCTTATTTATTTATTTATTTATTTATATATTAATTAACCGTAAAAGAACCCTTTAGTGTATATATAGTATACAATTTTTACATTTGTTGGTATAGAGAGAAGGAGTATAAAAAAAAAGAAACATAATAAATAATAAATAGAGTTCTGATATAGATAAATTGATCATAGGTTTTTAAATAAGCTGATGCTATTGCCAAAAATTATTTCATTTTCCGGATGATAGCAATAGTTTCTTCGATAGGCTATAGGTTTCATGGAAATACAATCGAAAAGCACGGAACAGAATGACCCAGCTGTATACAGCGGTTATAAAAGATAATTGCTTCAATCTGATATTTATTTGATTTGGTTCTACGTTTCGTATCAACGGTGCTAAATTTTTGCGGTCACATTGGAGCGGTATCCGATAACAGGTATTTAATGGAAGCTTGATAACAACGGTGTGTAAATATTTTCTGCAGCTGCTGTATACGAGAAAAACAAACCGTTGTATAGATTCCATTTTCTTTAGACGTTTCCCGTTGAAAAAGCTGCATTTGCATAAAATCCGCGGTCTAATAATCGCAGTCGGCGCATTTCCCGCATAGAAAGGGTATCGCCCATTAATCGATAATTAATCGGCTGGTCGGTGGCTGTTCAGCCGCGACAATGGCGTTCTAATAAAGCGGCGGATTAAAATGAACCCGATGGAAATAAAATCGTGGACGGGGAGAATAGTTGGGAGCAAAACGGTCTACCGGTTACCTACCCCTTTCTCTTCGCGGCAGCAAGACAGGAAGGGGCCGTGGGAGGATAGGGGGAGTCGTTAAAGGGATGAGCCAGGGAAATGGATTACCGGAATTTATATTGAAAGTGTATCGTGCTCGAGGACTCGATTCGAGCCGACCTCTCGCTATCCTGGTTGACGATATTAGAAGAGGGTGGCTTTATGGAAACGTGGAAAATTCTCGTCGACCAAATGGCTTGCGCCAGTTATCGACCCCGATGCACCAATTATTCGGCCTTTCTGTCGGCCGTATAAAAATAAACGTACTCTCGATACCGTCGCGTTTGGTGCTCGTACGCCTCTAGGCGCACCGAGACAGCCCTGTTTCTCTCCTTTGCGACAGGGTACGATGGAGAGGGGTAGGGTGAGAAAATGCGGAAAAACGGAGGTTCTTGTTCGCGCTCGTCGGTGCGTGAGACTCGTCCTGAAAGGCGCGTAATTAAACGGCGATTGTTTCGTTTTTTCCACCCCTTTGGCGCTCTTTCGCGCGCGATTTCTTTTTCCCTACGGATTGTTCCACCACGATTCGGGATGCCAGCCAATAACCGTGGCAGTCAGAAGGTAACCGGGTCTAGGGCTCGGGGGCCTCCACAGGTTGCGTTGTACAAACGCAACCGTTACAAAATCGTTTTTATCGCGCGATTCCACCGCGTCGCCAGTGTGCACGTCACCGCGCGCAAGCACGCGTGTGCTCGCTTACTATTTACCGGGTAAATAAGCTTGCGCGTAAGTCTCTGGGAAATACGGCGCGCCGTTATTGCTTGTCTGCCCCTAATGGAAAATTGAATCACTTTCCACCGGTGAATAAGCGTCTGCGCTGCCGTGTGACGTAATTAGAAAGTCGAGCATCCGCTTAAGCCCGGAGATTGCTTCGCGCGCCAACACCGTTGTTCGTGCGTCGGGGCTTCGACGAATTCGTAAGAACGATCGGGATCGCGTTTGAACGTTGACGGAAACCCGTACGAGAACCAATATCCGGTTGTGCACGCCCGTCTCTCGGACGATCCCTCGTTGCGCTGGGTTGTATGCCTGGCTATCAAACTCGTATCTACTCAAACAACCGTATCGTATAGTTGTATTAAATCTCATTAACCTCGCCGTACAAAATTTTTCTCTTAAAAATTCCTCGCGTGTTGCACTCGTTCCCGCTACCGGGAATACAACTGCTAGGTCGAGGGTAGGGGTCGATGGGAGGAAGGGTCAGAAATCAACCGGTATCACCGTGGCTGGTGTCCGACGCCGTTCAATATACGTGTCCCATTGAACACCAAGACGCTATAGGGCGTAGTACCTTGGGGCTAGTTTAGGGGTAGTTTAGGGGTGTAGGTGGAAACCAATATGTCGACGGTGGTCGGCCAGCGAAACGCGAACTGGAAGGCCTGTCTGTACACCCAACAACCCTGACCCTCGTCGATTCGGCCCTTTCGCCGCCCTCTGCCACCACCGACGCTATTAATATCGTTGCTGGACCGTTACCTAACGTTGCCACCACCATGTACCGTCTGCACGACGCGGTATGGGAGGCCGTTTTTATTGCGATCCGTTGAGAAATCGGTCTCGTTTGCGGTTTGCCCGAGCAAACGGAAGGCGAGGGTGTTGCGTTGGGGATCGATACGCGGGCATCGGATTCGATAGGTTTTCGATAAGATTGTTTCTTGATGGGAGGCTCGGATGGAGGATGTATTCGTGTTACCCACGATCAAGGTTGTACAGGGGACAATTTTATCCCCGTGGAAACGTATTTTCGAAACCTCGGGTTTATCGGACGGTGGGTTCGTCCCCCGCAATGTTTCATAGCTGTATTATCGAGCAGTTAACCAGGTAGAACGTTAAACCATCCGTTTGGGGGGACGTATTAGTCGAACGGGGGATGCTGTTGTTCAGAGGACGAAAAACGCTCGCGGAACATCAAATGGAATTAAACCGAATGATGCTTGCATCGGATTGCGATTGGATTTTACCAAATGGAAATATCGGCCTGTTATATCTAATTTTTCAAACCTCGTTTCATCGGGAACGAGGATGCTGTTAACCGACCGCTGTGCGTCATCCAGGTAAAATTGCCTTTTCACCGAACGATTGTTTTCGTATTATATCAATCTCGCCGTGGCTGTTCGCAACACTCGGTTATTAATTTAAAAAAGCGTAGCTACAATCTCGTTCCCACGTGTCGGGCTTAATATTTTCGATATCGAGAGTAGGAAGGGGAGGTTTTATCGCTAATTCGAAGGCGAGAATCGTCGACGACCAACACTGTTTGCGCCGTGTCGTTCCGGAAACGGGTGCAACGCTGGCGGAAGGATTTCCTGCCGGCCGCCAAAATTTATTCCACGCGCGTATACCAGCCTACCCTGACCCTACTCAAGCCGGGAAACCTAATCGAAGCCGGAACAAAGAGGCGGCCGCTAACCAGCTACAAATAAACGGAACGGTGAAGCTTGCCGAAGAGAAACAAACACAGCAGTAGCTAGTTTTAATTTTCGAACAAAAGCGAACAAAAACGAGAATACAGAAATTTAAGACGGCAGGACTTTTGTTCGATACTGTATATACTCTCGATTCGGTCGCTTTGATTGTTTGTTCATGACCTAGCGCGCTCGAGCATCAACAGAAAAAAAAAGAAACGGGAATACGGAGGCAATAAATAGTTCTACAGAAATTTTCACGAACACGTATATACGTGAAAAATAAATTCAATTCAATATAGGCTTCGGCAGCGATGTCCACTTACGACAATGAACCGCCATTTAATAATGAAATCGATTCGAATCTCCTCATTCGGCTGGTGGAAATTGCTGCAGCAAGATTTTTCCCCTGGTATATATTCCGTTGAAACTTACAATTATCGACGCGCGGTTATCCGATCGCTGTGTTTTAGAAATTGAACGGCTTTCCGGGTAATTTGTCCCAAATGTTCAAGGGATCTGCCCCGTTTCGGGCCGCGTCGCGGAAAAATTGATGAGCCAGGGTGGAAAAAGCCTCGTCCCGTCACCGCGTCCTCCATGCATCACGATTTTTTCCGGAATTTATACGCCCTTCCATCCCCCCTCGGTCGTTTTCATAAATTCGTTAGATGGGATTCGACACACCGCGTGCGGCTCGGTGAAACTTCTGCGCCCGGACCTCTGAAGAGAAATTTATGTTTATTTCACACGTTCTGTACCTACCACGAATTTCCATTGCTGCCACGCGTAATGTTTACGCATTTATCGTACACTCTGAAAACGTAACCGTGTCTATTTGCATCGCGTATATTTCTTTGTCCACATTTTCAGGCATTCCCTTTTCAACCCTTAAATGAACGACTTTTTCCTACACCTTGAAACAAAAATATTATATTGACGTGTACATGATAATGCAGGGAAAAATAAGGAAACGGTATTTTTTAATCTTTTTTTCGTTTCCTCTTCGTGTTTCGGAGGTCTCTGTTTAATTTGGCCATTCGTTCGCGGTCCTCTGGATTGCCGTGGAATAAAACATAAGGCGTTTCACGCGGATCGATTCCTCGAAGAAATCAGCCCGACCGATGGAATTATTAGCCGATGAAACACTCGCGCGACAAATTCGATTATCCTCTCGACGGAAACGCGGCAAAGTGGCCGTAAAAACGGAGCGGAAGAAGGAGCCGGAGCGATGGAGAGATTTTCAGAACTTTCCCTGGTGCCAAGTGCTCATTACCATTTCCATCGAAACTTTCCGATTAATCAACGCCGCGTTTCCGGTCTCTCCACGAAGATCCCTCGCTCCTCGAGGGGTCGCAACTTTTCTGTCGAGCAACGAACTCGCGTTGTATTCCCGGTAGCGGGAATGAGAGCAACACGCGAGGGATTTTGAAGAAAAAAATTTTACACGACGAGGTTAATCAGAGGGGTCGAAGGACTATTGCGATAAGCAAGCTTGTTTCGGTAGATGCGAGTATGATAGTCAGGTATAAAACGCTCGCAACGTGCAGTTTTCGCCTGTGTGTGCGACACAATTCGGAGCTTCGAACTTGTTCGTGTGTCACATCGAATTCCTCGGTCCCGCGACCGAATCAGCGTCGTTCGATAAATTTTTCCCGTTCGATCGCGTATGACAGCGGAAAAGGATCGGTGGCAGGAAGTTGGAAAGTTGGCGAATTCCTGACGCGAAAGAATGAACGCGCGGGAGGACGAGTAGTCTGTCTCCTTTGTCCGCGGCGACACTTATCACCGCGACGAGAAATCTGTTCGGGCGTGCACGTCGGGAAAATTGAAAAAAATCGGTCCTGGGAAAGCGAGAAACCGGTGGTGGTGGTGGTGGGTGGCTCGTTTGATCTTTTCGAAAGTCACCTCCGAAGATTTATCGCTCTGTCGCTGTCCAGCGATGTTCACGGATTATTTCTCGTACACCAATAACCGTCATCGTGCCCCCATCGGATTCGAGGGTTGAAAGGATTAGCGGCGGCCTCTGAAAACACGAGAGAGAGAGAGCCTGCGGGGTGTGTTTCCGTTAGAGGGGATCGTTCTAACAATAAGTCAGCCTTCGAAGAAGAACCCTCTCTCTCCATTCCTTTCTCGCTCTATTAAGGGGCGTAATCGTGCACTGGGCTACCGGGATACTTTAGAATGCGGACGGATTTCGAGTTTACCGTGGCCGTGGGAAGAAATTCCAGGGGTGCACCGCCGAAAGGCATTCCAACGTACCTGCTCGAAGCCCCCGACCTTCCTTCTGCTTCCTGGCCGCGCAGAAGAAAGAGATACCTTTTTTTTCTCGGGGAGACTATCCAGTTGCCGGTGTGTACACGCTCGCGTAGAGACGCGTCCGTTGACGTAACCGCGCGGAGATCGCGTGTCTCCGTTTATCGAGGCGGTTGGACGGGGAAAGTGAACAACGGAAACCCGAAAAGCCGTGCTCGAACGCGCGGTCGACGGGGTTTCTCCATGTCGTATTCCTCTGTTACGGGCGATGGCCGCGTTATTCATCGCACGGTCTCGCGACGTGCATTCGAATGCGCGTTACAGTCCGCACGGCCGCCCCCGAGATTATATTACGAACGTGTATTACGCGTCGCGAGCTGTACAGCTCCGTCTGTGCAAGATTTCCGTTTCGGTCTGCGGTTGGGACCGACGGCGGAGTTCTCGAGTTCCAGCGACGAACGACGGCTGGATCGATCGACGCGCTGTTATTCCGCATGGCAGATCGGCAACGGCCAGACGTACAAGGGGCGGTTTACTCTTCCGGATTGTTGTCGTCGACTGTTCCGTAGATCTCGTTTCTGGCCTCTCTCGTTAATCGCCACGATGTAGTAGTCTCCGAAGGTATCGAGTTTTCTTCCCGAACTCGAGCAAAATTGTTGCTTCTTGCTTTCAATCTCTCGCTTTAAATCTGGCGTTCCTTTAACGGTGGGCGATTTTGAGACGATCTCGATGATCGATCGTAAATAGGTATCGCGAATTTTTCGTAGCTTCGTAGCCGTATGTATTGCGTATAGGCTTATACGCAACCAGCTTTTGGCAAGTGTTTATATTTATGCTCCCTCAAGATCTTTCAGGTTAATTTCGTAGTCAGCAAATAAATAAATAAATTTACACGCGTGTCAACTTAAACGAGCAAAAATTAAATTCCTTATACGAGAAGCGATACAAAGGTATCTGCTACGATTAAATCGAAACGGTCCGCTATTCGAGGGTGAAGATGCACTCGCGTAATCATCGAAACATTCCTCGAAATAACAGGGAACGCACAAAAGGACCAGTCCCCTCTCTGCAGAAATCGCCAACAGAAAGCGGAAGCGACGACACGAAACGCTAACAGTCCATTTCGTGGACTCGATTCACGAGACCGTAATGAAGTGCACGGGAAGGCAACCCGACGCGAACGGCCAATGTGTCAATATCGATCCTGTTAGGTCGAGGGGGTGGAGAGAGAGAGAGAGAGATAGAGGGGGGAGGAGGGAGAAAGAGAGAGACAGAGACAGACAGAGAGAGAGAGGATGCATGGAATTCGGAGGCACGTGAAATTTATATATATACGGGGTGACCGCGCCGAGTAACGATCCTCACTTCCGGCCACGGCCCGCCTCCGCGTCGATCGCGACGATTCCAGCTGTTGCACGGATTTACCGAAAGCTGCCACCGGTACGCCGTTACAGTCGACCGCCCTAAACGACCCCTCCGGCCATTGTCTTGGAACACAATGGCTGGTGTTGTCGCCGGGAAATTTCGGTTTCGGCCTGTGTCCCCCCTCTGAACACGGGCCGCTCTGCATCTGTGCCGAGCCCCGCCAACTTTTTCGGCCTGGCTGTCCGTCGACGAACGGTACACCAACGAGTATCACCCCGTTCGCGTTTCCGGCGATATCGATATCGATACGGCCACGCTTCGCGTAGCTGTTATTCCGGGAACCGAAATGTTTGCCTCGGGAATCTGAGTTTCGAACGTTACAAATGCGGGGGGAGAGCACTTGAATTGATAACGACTGTTTTATTATTATTGTTATTATTATTATTTGAGATATTCTGCGCGGTGGATGTCTCTCTGATTTAAGCTGATAAAAATAGGGACTTTATTATTATTATTATGATTATGATGTAACGATATAACAAGGAAACCAGTGGAGGACACTATAGGCGTTCGAAGGTCTTCGAAGTTCTGAAAGTCTTATGATTCAAATAGCCTAACGGCATCCTCTAAACGTTTTGAATACCTTTATCGGTAGTTTCCGTTTTTATATTGTTCCCCAAATAAAATATAGTCTTTGTAATATTATCCACGGTGTTTACGATTGCCAGCCTACACTTTCTATTTGCCCCGGAGCACCGTACTCGCTCCGATCGGCTACATCGTTGGAAATGATTAGTGTGTCTTCGCCTAGGTCGGTCGATGGGAGCCACGCGGGTTCGTTATTAGACTCCTCGAAAACGGCGGAAAGTCGAGCGGCGCGATTTATACAGCTCTCGGCCGAGTTTGCGAAAGTAAAATACAACCACCGTCCGCCACGGAGACGGAGCCCGATGATTTATCGCGAGGACGTTCAAGCACGTTGAACAAACTTTATTTATTTACGCCGTTCAAACTGCGTCGAGAGTTCCGTTCGCCGGATCCCGGCGAGGAGGGAGAAAGTAAAAGACGAAAGAAGAAAAAAGCAACAGCCGAACAGCGAGAGAACGTCGCTACCCTACCCGTTAACCCGCCAACGGACATCGGGGTCACGGTTTCGCGAGTGATTCGCACTGAAAACGGCGACACCGCACGCGCATTCTTCTCGTACATGTTTCAGCAACAATAATATTGTTGTATTCCCAGTAGCGGGAACGAGCGCAACACGCGAGGGATTTTTAAGAGAAGAGTTTTGTACGACGAGGTCAATCAGATTTAATACAAATATACGATACCAGTTGTAGGACAAGTCTGCTTTTGGATTTCGTTTTGATCCTTTTAAGGATCGGTAAAACGGTGAGGAAGATTTGGAGTTCGTGGAGTACGAGTGACTTAGGGATCAAAGGACATGGATGAATTATTAGTAAGCGGCAAAACGTTTTGAGAGGATGACTATTGCGATAAGCAAGCCTGTTTGAGTAGATGCTATATATCCGATCGATCGTGTCCCTGGAACACGGGAAACAACGTGCGAAGCAGAGCTCGGCTTTCAGTTTCAACAGGCGCGAACCTCGATTCCGTTCACCCGGTTTCGTTTCTCTCGTATCCTCCTTCGAGGTCCCGCTCGTAATTCGAGAAGTTGGTTTCCCCGAATGGAACACCGCGGGATAGGGAGATGCTCACTCTTCCGTTCTTGTTAGCTCCAATTCGGAGGATCGTTTTAATTAAGGGGACAAGTTGGTTCGATTAGTCTCGCTGGCAACGCGGCTGATTAATCGTCCCCTATTCCGAACCTCCGTAAAGCGCGGCGGTTATAAGGAGCGTGAAGTCGTAGTCGCCGTGCGAGTTCTTCGTTAACCGTGGCTCGAGCCATGGAAACGAGACCGTAAAATTAACCCCTTAACTACAGACTTTGAGACTCACCGACCATACCATACGGCAGGGAAACGAGTTACGATGTACGCTGAGAACGACGAACTTTTGGGTGTCAGAAAGCCTAACTGCGTCGTTGCGCCTACAGACGCTCTCAGTGTCGCAAACGCAAAATTTTTAAGCGCCTATAGGCGCCCACAGAGCCAAGGGGTTAAACGAATCCGGGCGGAGAAAGAAATCGGCGGGAAAAGTGGCGAGGCATAAAAGGAGCGCGTTAACGCCTCGAAAGAAAGGGTAGCAGGAAAAGGGGTCCGAGGAAAAGCGTGTAGTACATGTAGTTACGTCCTGTAATCATTGAGGGGGGCCGACGACGAGTTTCACGAGGCGAGGAATTAATACGCTTTCAGGCAGATATCGAAAGATATTGCAGGCATCATCCGTAGCGCGCAGATGCTTATCGTTCACGGTTCGCGTTTAATCGCGGACGCGATCGATCCCGATAACGAGAGAAATTACAGACTGCTCGTGGCTGCACACACGCAGGTACACAACGAACGACGGCGGTGCCGCGCTCGAAAACCATTATAACGCGCTGGCCCGGTGCCCGTCGTCGGGGTGATCATCGGAACTTCGGCAATTAATGAAACTCGGCTCCTGAAACGGGACGCGCTCGCTAGCCATTGTCGGCGCGGGACGCGATTGCAAGCGTAATCCGCTTTTGTCAAACTTTCCCGTTATCGATGCCCGTTGGTGTCGCGTGCTTTGTGCGCGCCGCGTTGTGTGCCTCGTGTTAATTAGATAAAAGATGCCGGGATAATTGCCGCGCCCGACCAGCCGATAACGGAACGACCCGAACGGGGGGATAATTGATACGAGGTGATATACGCGAATCCGGCTGTGTTACATTCCTGTTTGTACGATTTGTCCCGATCGATGCGAGCTTCGTGTTGCGGGGGGATTTTGTCGACGACGATTCAACGCTCCTGTTACACGTTCCATTTATTCGTCGATACCTACGAAATCGATAGGGGAGCTAAAAAGTTGTTGGAACCCTTGTAACGAAAAAAGAAGCGTGTAAAAAGTAAAAAGCCAGAACCAGACCCCCGAATTGAACCCAGACTCTAACGAAAGCTCTCCAGCTCGCCCACTCGTGGTCCCTGCTTCTGTCGTTCGTCAAAAGCCGCCAAGATCGAGTGGACACCGCGACGTGTCGAGGTTCGTGGCCTCGAGGATACCACGAAGAATGTGTTCGGAGGCATTCGCGCGCGCGCGAAAAAAAGAAAAAAAACGTCGCCTCCCCTCGTGAAAGGAGCGTGGCCACCGCACGAATAGGGGCCAACGCGTCGAGATCGATTTCTCGCGCGGCCTCTATCGAGTCGTCCTGAGGCGATCTTTCAACGACACGGCCACCGGAACAGAGTCTACCGGGGCCATAGATCGGATCCATAGAAATCTCGTTGCGGGTCGCGAGGCGGCCAGAACCTCGATACGTCTAGAGAGCCATGGGCTGTCGCGATCGCGTGCTGTTGTTGTCGTTCCGTCGTCACGTTCCTATAGTAACCACGACCCATTGTTCGATAAACGCTGAATTATGAGTCAGTCCCTGGAGGTAACCGTCGCCGTTGAACCCTCCGCGATGACGCATATTCGTGACGAAACCGGGCGATCGAGGCCTCCTTCGAAACAGAGGGAAGGACGCGGGTCGAACGAGTCAGGTGTGTTTGGCCAGACGTCTACGTTTACTCTGACCGATTCGATCGTGGTACGGAGAACTGTTGAGAAGGGAATTTTGCTCCTGCCGATTTCGGTTGGCAACCGTGCATGTACGGGGTGCGTCTCAAAGTTTGTCGTAGTCAAAGGGTTAAACCACTTATAAACCCGTGTGGCTGAAGTAACGTTATTAAGACCTTTCAACAAGAGCTTCGCGAAGAAGAACGCTTCTTTATACCGCGAGACTGCGGTCATCGGGAACAAGTCCGAGGATCGATCCTTGGCTAACGGACCGGTGCTCGAGGAAACGATAGGACGAGGCTTGCTTCGCTGGGCAAAAGCTCTCTTTGTTTGCGGGAAGACGCCAGGAAATCGGGTTCCGATTGAACGAATCGAGGCAGAGGCCGACTCGATTTTCAGGCTACGTATTTAAATATCAAATGCCCGATTGAAATCTAGGTCGGAGGAATATTCTCTCTCTATTGTTCCGCGGTGTCCGTCGCTGGAACAGTTATCCCGGCGGGCTCGAAGAAGTTCGAATCGAGCACAGGGATAACGTTACCGGGAAATAATATCCAGCCGTCGGATAATGTAATTCATGGCTAGATTCAAATTTTCTCGCACGTTCGAACGAGGTTTTCATCGCCGTAGAATCTCTGCGCTTATCTTTCCGTGACCGAGACGCGTTTATCCGACAAACAACAGTGTTCGGCTCACTTTCGGTTTCTCTAGAGCACACACGAACGCCCGTCACGAAACAGCGGCCTAACGACTCTCGAAACGTTGCGTTCACTTTCTTCTTCTCCATTCTCTCGCTCCAGCCTCGCGAGATCGCACGACTCGACAGCAGCGAGTCTACCTTTCGAAAAATACTCGGGGAAAAAAAAGGACGGCCCGCCGCCTCCCTTGATACACCCGACACAGTATCCGACTGTTCGTTTATTTGTCACGGCCAGGCGAACTTGTAGGGCAGGGGCCTTTAAGCATCGACTTAAACCGTGGCCCCCCTTTTTTCCACGCTGCAATCAACTCGGCTCTGTTTCGTGTCACGAGAGGACCACGGTGGTCTGAAGAGGTCCAGACCCGGGCACCTGCTGCGAGTAACGAGCATTTGTCCGCCGCTGAATACTCTGTTTCCGGTGAGGAGAAGGAAACAACAAGAGCGGGCCACGTGACCGCCATGTTTCGCCGATAGTGTCAGCGTCGCGAAAATAATTGAAACACGCGGTGAACGGAAGCGGAAACGCCTTCCTTGATAGACGGAGAACGATGGTCGGTCGTTTAAACGGTTCGGTTGACTGCGTCGTTCGCCACTCGTCAATTTATCGATCAACGTTCGCCTATGGGGGTCCCTCTGTCGAACAGTTTGGCGATAATAAAATATTTGTCAATCCTTATCGATCGTCGGGACCGCGTTTGATGGCAAATTCAAATTGGTCCGGCACGTATGCACCCCTGAAGCGAAGTGCAATTATCTTAATGATTTCAGAGGCAGTCGGTTTAATTAACCGTCTGACTCGATACGGTCAGATTTCGGAATTGCGATTGGACACCGGTATCTTTTCGGCGCATCTCGTTGCGGATTTCGCTTTCCACGTGATTCCGGACCCAGCCGCCTTCCCGATGAAACAGTTTGATCATCTCGAATTGTAACGGCGGACAGATTAATTGCTAGATCGCTGAACCGATCTCTAAGTAGCCGTCACTGTTGGCTAAGAGAGAAGGCTGATTCGTAGCGCTTCAGAAAAATATTTTCGTGTAAATGGAAATTCGAGGCAATCGCGAGGTCTACAGATTGAATAGGAAATTTAATGTTTCCAAGATTTGTTAATTTCGCGGCGAGCTCGGTAACTTTGCCACGGTTTAATGACCCATGATTAAGGAGTACACTCGATCATGGTACAGCTCTGTCGAGTAACTTTCCCCTATTCGAAATGGAAACACCTGGTGATCTTAGCGCTGCTAAACGATCAGCGATTACGCTGTTTGAACATCCCAGATGATCCTGGATGATGCGTTTTTGTAGCAGAAACTTTCGTTTACGATCCGTGCCCCGGACCAACAGCCGACAGTCACTTTCTCCGTTCATGTTTTTCTACGAGCTCCTCATCTTAACGAGGGTCCGCGCGATTTCTCTCGATCGTTTCCATTTCGCCGCTGGTTAGATGCAAATCGATCGTCGCGCGATTTAGGGGGCGCCGTTACGCAAGCTTTCTCGTTAACCCTTTTGGTAGTAACGCGCAATCGAATCTATCAATGATTTCAATGATTTTCTGTTATAATCGTTAATTACCAGGCTCTGGTAATAAGTAACGACAGAATAACAAGGTTGTAGGATAGACAAACATAAGTTTATTAAGAGATTTATTAAGAGAAGATGTAAAAAAAATTTAGAGACACACACAGTTATTCTTGCAAAGGGTTCTCTATTGACTGACTGACATACAGCTGACAGAAAAACATTTGTGACGGCAATTGCTGTTCTGCACTTAGGTATCATCATAAAATGAGTTAAGCTAGAGATGCAGCACCGAGTGCATGTACTTGCTTACAAAACTATTTTAAAAAATATGTCGTCTAACACGCTCTTTATTTTACATTTTTAATTTGGATTTAATCAAAATTTTGCGACGGTTACTCGAAGGAAATGAATTCCCATGCTGTGTATGGAATGTTTGAGGCTGCATCATTGAAAGGGTTAACACGCAAACCGCAGGGCCTGACGATATTTCGAGTTTCGGTGGTTTCTCGCGCGGCAAAAACGATGTAACGAGGCAACGCCCGCGTTTGGTCGAAGGGACAGGCTATGCGAACGCCATCATCGGATTACCCTGTGGTTGGTCACCGAAATATTCGCTGGAAATCGCGTAGAACCGACTGGTAATTGCCGATTACCGATCCGTGACCAAATTTCAGCAGGCCGCGAGTCCTGTAACTAGCCGAAGAATCGCGAAATCCGATTATCGCCAAAGTGTTTATGTTGTTAGGTATATCTGCGAAATATCCGAGAAAGTGTTTTAGAGCTCCGAATTCATCGAAGCGAAATTAATGACGCGATTACGAGGAAATGAAATTCGTGAAAGGACCTTTTGCATAACGTCGATATCATAACATCAGCGTTACGCGATTTCTGGGTATTTTCATAAAGCCAATATTATTCAATGAAGCATGCTTTGCTCAGACTTCGCGTTTGGTTTCCACGGCAAAAAATATTTAGGCGGATAAAAGTACGTTTGTACTGTAAACCCTGACCTAATTAATCGTACGCAAATACGCGCAAAAAGGTGTCCAGGGACGAACTATTAGTAAGCGGCGAAATATTTGGAAAAATATTTTCAAAAAATATTTGAGAGGATGGCTATCGCGATAAGCAGGCTTGTTTCAGTATGATAGCCAGGCATACAACAATAGTTACATTTCTGACTGTTCATAAAATGGGATCACGGAAGTACCCGACGCCCACACCGATTTCCGGTACGAATATTATGCTCCCCCTTATCCGGGGGAAGTTTCGTTAATTAGTCGGCGAGAATTTCGAAACGCGACCCAATTTTCTCACGGCAGCCAACGCTTCCGTCTTACCAAGTGCCTTCCTCTCCCAAATGGCGAGGGATAGCGCTTATCGTTGTAGCTCTGGTGTACGAAACTGTCGCGTTTCCACGCGGTCACAGTTCCACGCAGGCAGGAAACACGATCGTTTTCACTCGCTCAATTACGCGCCTCCGTTTTTCCCACGTCAATCGTCGGCCACGCACGAGCTTCCCATCCAGCTGCCTGTTTCGATTCAAGGTCTTCGTTCTCGTCCAACCGTGTCGAGGTCCACCCGATCGTCGAGTCAGATCCGAGAGAAGGCCCTCCTTTCGCGATTTGGAGATTTCTGCCAGGCGATAAACACGAAACTCGCGCGTGGCAGCGTGAGCAAGTACGAATAAACACGTTTGCGAAGTGAGCGAACGAATCTGGCAATTCTGTGTTGCAAATGGTTATTAGGTTTTAGTTATCGAGACAATGAAATTAGTTTCAAGGATTGTATTGTATGGCCTGGTCTGTACGTTACAAAAGCTTTGTTCTAATTCCTTACAACGTGGTCTACTTATATCCTTCTCTCTGTACCAACAGATGTAAAAATTGTATATTGTATATATGCTAATGGATTCTTCTACTCTTCAATTAATAATAGAATAAAATAAATAAAATATGTATGTTAGGACATTAGATGTCACGCATTATTGACATGATTCGCATGCTACCTTATTGACACTTACATCCGTGATTTATAGTTATTTCTAACACTTTGCTTTCTCTCACGGCTGGGATCCTTCAAGGGGTCCCGTCGAGGGTTCCAGGATCTGTTGTTCGGGAAATTCTCAGGGAACGCGTTTCGAGTGTCGTGGGATACGTTTCACGGGGCGTTATCGTTCTTTTCCCCTTTTCGAAGAACCGGGTTAGGTTCGGGTCCGTCCAGCAAGAGAGAGGCAGAGGGAGGGAGGGAGCGGTACACAAGGCCGGTTTCGATCAGCTTCGTTCAATTTTGATAATTACCGCCCCGCCCCATTTTTAGAGTGGTCCAATTACAATCACCGCCGGTGAAGTATGCATAGAGTCGATCAATGCCGGCATCAAAGTGAATGCAAAGAGGAACGCGAAAACTGATGGAACAGAGGAATTGCTGGAAAAACATCGCTGACCTAATTGCGCTGCCGGATAAATTTCGAGATTTTTAGGAGCAATCAAAGACTGTGGTGTAAAAATCGTTCGTTTCAGAAAACGACCACTTTCTCGAGGAGCGAAGGCAGCTTCAAAAATTAGTGATTCGATCTCTTACGTTTACTTATTTATTTTCATGCAACTTTATCTCCGTTAGCGGTGAGACAGTTTTTCATCGAGAAATGGCCAGGTAAACAAAGAGCACCGATTTTCCGCACGGAAGTCTTCAATCTTCGTGATTATCGCACTCTCGTAGCTCTCTCCAGTGTTACGTCTTTGCTCGGTAACATCGATTCTGTTCTCGTTGTCGCGATTAACGGGGGATCCACGACGGTGTGCCACCGAAACACCTATGCAAATAACTCGATACGTGCGCAGGGAGCTGGAGGTGGAGCTGGTTCCGTTGACATTTGCGCGCGATTCATTATCCGGACAAGCTAGCTAGCATAACCTGTCGCCTGGCTGCTTATCTGTTCGTGGAACTGGGTCAGGGGGAAAGAAAATTCCTTGGAAACTCTCTATAGCCCGTTTCCAGTTTTCGGAACGGGGTCTCCTGCGAGACCGACTGTACCTCGTTAACGTTTCTAATTGGCAGATCCCCTCGTTTATAATTTTATCGCCGTCGAAAGGAGAAGCGTTAAGACACGGAGTCGAGTTTACTTTACTCGGAACCTAATTATCGTACAAATTTGAAATCGCTTCGGTTTACTGAAAAAGTGTCCGGAAAGGGACCGATTATTAATTTGTCACGCGAATCAACGACGCTTCAGACGTTAATATTCGTTTACTTGCTCGGTAATTGTTTGAATTAAGAACACCTTTGCTAACACGGAAATTAATTTTTAATTCGTTGACCCGGTTAATCCGGAGGGGTAATGAAAAATGAAACGAGTTAGTTGGATTCCGTTCAAATAAATCGGAAGCGAACGAACCAGCCTGGCATGCATTAGCACGCATACGAAATGACGTTTGCCGCTGTGGTTCGGATCGTGATCGAACAATAGAAACAAGCCAACCCAGCCATGCTAAAATAATATTCGGTGGGCTGTGGGCCGCCAGTTGAACTTACCGAGCTTTTCGAAAATCACGTTCACTGTGGCGTAAAATTTGCTTCGTTCTCTCGTTGTTAACCGGTTGTAGTCCTAGACACGCGCGTTAGTGGGCACGAAACGGACAGATTGCGCGAAATTTCATCGCCAGCTCTCTCGGGCTCACAAAAATATTAACCGTCGACTGGTCGAATCGGCTTTTCCGAATCCGTTCGACGATAAACGGTCGACAGAGCAGTAAGCCGCTCGAAATTGTTATACGGATAATCGAGCTTTGTCCGGTGGTTGTCGGGCGGGATGTCGCAGCCTGGAATTTCGACGAATCGCCCGAATTTCCTGCGAGGACGCAGGTGCATGGGAAAACGATCGAAGAATCTGTAGGTTATTATTTTTTTTCATTCCGTAAAAAAAAAATGAAAGAATGGGGAACGAGAACGGGTAAAGGAGATCAGAGTGGGGAAAAAAAAGGGTGCTCCAAGGAGGGATTAATCCGCGTGGTTAAAGCTTGGTCCTGAAAGGATTAAGGGGTCTTAAGAGTGGAAACCTGACCGGGTATAAACCACCACCGACCGGAACAGACTTTCCAAGCCACGCATTCTCGCGCGACAGGTGATCGATGAACACTCTTGATGACTCGATGAAAAAAAACCACAGAGGACGGTGTTCTGTGTCAAATTTTTCTCCTCTTCTTGTACTGTTTCGTTGAATTATTCATTCGATCGCGTGGGCAGGTGGAAAGAATGTTTCGTGTTCACGATAAATGGAAAGTCTCGTTTTTCGAGGAATACCTATGCTTTCTAGGGAAATTTAAATCAGAGAGCCATCGTAAGCTGGCGTCGAGATCTTCCGTATAGATTTAATAATAAAATATGCATCCTACGTTAGCGATTGAGAACCGGATCAAGATTGCAATACCGAGTCTCGAAACAACGTTCGTCGAAAATACGTAGTTTATTTTACAGAATATTTTTTGCACACACTCTCTAACGCACATCTAATCGCTTTGGCTGAGCTTGGTCGACTGTTCCTTAATTGCCCCTCGCTCCCTCTCGCTATACAAAATGAAGTTTGAATTGTTCCCGATCGTTCCTCATCCAACATGTTTATCGTACCAGGACCGCGGACCCCTGCTGCGACCCTCGCGTCTCTAAGCCAAGAGGTGAAGACGAACGCGAGAGGACACGCTGGGACGCGCGTTCAAACCGGAAGCCCTGTAATTGGAGAGGACTAACGCGAGTGTTGGCCTCGAAGGCGTTGTTCAAACCGCCGGTGTCGCGACAAAGTTCACGTCGGGAGTTGTGCAATCGCCGCGACAATGCGAAGAACGCGCGGCACAGTTAACGAACCTCGCAGCACCGACACCCCTCGCTTCTCTCGTCGTCGGCCCTCATCCGCGAGCTCGTTCATCGTCGATTGAATTAACTCGCCGGGCTTCTAGCCGGCGTTCAGAAGCTTCCTCGGCTGATCGAATCAATTCCCGAGCAGATTTTCGCACTCTCGTCACGGCAACCGGTTGCATGGTTGTTGCTGCACGCGTTTCTTCGTCCATCTTCTTGCGTCGTGTTTGTATTCTCGGTAGCGGGAATGAGTGTAACACGCGAGGGATTTTTAAGAGAAGAATTTTGTGAGGTCACGGCTGTTCTAGGACAAGTCTGCTCTTTGGGTTTCGTTCTAGTCCTTTTAAAGATCGGTAAAAAATTAAGAAGTAGTAGGGGTTAGATAAGGTGAGGAAAATTTGGAGTTCGAGGAATACGAGTGACTTTGAATTACGAATGAATTTTGAGCAAGCGGCAAAATATTTGGAAAGAGACGACTGTTGAGAGGATGACGATCGCAATAAGCAGGCTTGTTTGAGTAAATGCGAATCCGGTAGCTAAGGCATAAAACAGTTGCCCCGCGGAAAAGTGCCGACTCGAACGTGTTCTCGTTATTTTCCATTCGTTGGCGGGCGATGTGGACATTTTAGCGAGCCGAGGAGGCAACGGGGCTCCCCTTCTGTGTTTCGGCTGCGAGATGCAATTCGAAGTTCGCGAAGCGCCGCCCAGTCATCGGATCGATCGTCTTTAGCGCGAATTTGCACGTGTTTACGAGGCGAGAGCGAGGCAAAGCGGAGACGTACGTGTGTCCCCTTTGGTGTTTGGATTATACAGGCCAATCTGTTCCGCTGACACGATCGGGATTTGAGCAGCCGAATTATGGAACGGGTTAGATTATTCGGATACGTGCCTCGTATCTCGAGATCTATTGTTCGAGGGATTTAATCACCGTTTCCCTCTCCGTGGATTTCAAATCGACAAAAAGGATATTTTTCGATGTATGTCAGGAACTGTGAAAGCTAGGGACGATTATAACGATTTTCTTTTTTCTTTTTTCTTCGCAACAAAACATTCCGTAGCTTCAAAGATGTTCGTATCGATGACCCACTAATTTACTGTGTAAATCTCATCAGAGCGACCTGGAAACGGATAACGTATTATTCGTTCGTTCGAGTTTGCATGGATGAAAAGCAATTAATTATCTCCGCGGAATCCCCGTGTCCGCGTGCAACTTCCGTTCCGACGAGTTTTTCGATTCAGCCGGAGTCCCGGATGGTTTCCAGTTAAAACCGGGCCGGGACAAAAGGAAGATGTTTAAAAAAGTTTATTCAAATCGAAAGTTTCGATCGAATAGTTGCCGCGGGACAAAGGTCCGGGTGTTCCGCAAAAATTGGCCAAGTTTGTCGGAGTGAAACTTTCGTAAATAATTCATATCGTTCTCGAAGCATGCGCGCAGCTTCTTTAACCGAATCGTTGTTTTTTATTTTCCGTGGTCGAGAAGCTTGCTCGGGATCCCCTGGGTCTCCAGGCTACGTCGAAGCATAGTGGCGATGGTTTTCCCGGGGAGGAGGGAAATTACGCGACAGGAAAACGGGGAGTGGGTCGTAAGCGTAATTAGCTGTAGCGTGTACGGAATAATCGCCGCGCCCTGTTCCCATCCTATCTACACGGTTTTCTCCTCCACGAAGGACAAACGAATCGTTCGTTTCACGCGTTTCTTTCTTTTTCATCAGCTTTTTTTTTTACCCCCCTTGTCGGGAATCAAGATGTGGCGACCTTCTTGCCCTTGCCACTAGGACGGATCTACCAACTACCTGTCTCGCAAGTACTCGAGTTCCACACGATCGTCGGGCCTTACCGACGAGTGCACGAAACGAATCCCTTTCTTTTTTTCTTCGCTCTTTCGTCACAACAACCACAAAGAGGAGATTTTCTCACAGGATTTCTTCCTCCACTCGGATCAGTGATAAATATCGAAATAAAAACCATCTCCAGGTGTCCATTATTAAGTATTGTCTTTCTTATCTGGTCTTATCTATTATTTTCTGTATTGCATATTAAATTTGCATTATTTCTATATACTTCGTATGCTTATCCGTTAATAAAGTATTATTATTATTATTATTATCTACGATCGATCAAATCGCGCGACAAAGTTAACATTGCCCAAATAGACGTTTTTTCCCGTTCTCGAATAAACCCACGAACAATCTTTGTCGCTACAGCACCGCAAAAGAACCGAGCTAATCTCGGCCAAGCTCAAAAATCAACATCCCCCAAACGCGCTCGATTAAACGGTGGGCGCGCGTGTTCGGCCGAGCTATACGCGAATCGGCGCGCAAATCGAATTACAGGAGGCGTCTCTGTCCGCACAGAGGATCGAAACCGCCTCTGTTCGACTGTGGCCCATAATATGGAGCTGGTGGAGGTAATTCGTCGGTCCCGGGGATCCGATGAAGATCCTAATCTATTTAATTCGGCTTCTGTCCACGCATCCCCCGTGAAAGTTGCCGGCTACAGCCGGCAAGGGAGCGCGTCGCTCGTGGGGTTTCGACTACCGGCCGAAGTTGAACCGAGCGAGCGACGAGCAGACCCGAATCGAGTCGAGTCGGGTCGAGTCGCGGAGCTCGACGTTGAGCGCGGCTTCGGCACTCGAGGCGGCCGCGAAGCCACGCAGTTTGTCGACGAGCGCGGCACGGTGTGTTAGTAGACCGATTTCCTTCTTCTCTGTCCCCTCTGTCCGTCTCTTCTTTCCGTCGCGCGTCCCTCGAGCTGTCTCTGCCAGCCTCGTGACAGCTGTTCAGCCGGCTCCGATGATCCGCGAGACCATCCACGGGATTCGAGGCAGGGGCAGGCTGCAATGGTTCACAGTAAGCCAAATCATTACCGTTTTCATTTCGTCACTTTTGCTACGCGAACGCGGAACGCCGTTTGCGTTCGCGAGGTGTTTCTTAGCGGTTATTTCCGATCCGAGGCTTTCGAGGTAATTCGTACGACCACGCTCGATGGAGATTGCTTATTTTTCCGCGGCGTCGGCCCTGTTGCATTGTCGCGAAGGCAATGACTGAGCCGATGGTATCGCTCGGAGAACGATAATTCAATGGCTATTGTCTGTGTTCTACTGCGTGTGTAAATGCATCGGTACCGAGAGGTTTTCGTATTCGTAGAACGACTCACGGCATCGCGATTTAATGTTTCACGGGAGGACACAACGAAACGTTTTGTTTCGTGTGCGTTCCCGTGTTTAAACTCTCGGCTATTCTCCTTGGGCTGCGACTACCGCCACCCCTCTATTCGCGACCTTTTACGACATCTCATTACCTCGCCGACGTACACCGGAACTTTCGACGTCGCGTCAGCCGAAACTTTTCAGCTACCCATTCAGGAGCTGTCCCATATTTTGCTCGCAACTCGCTCGCGGTACCGATGTTGTTACTCGCCTCTAAACGGGCTTTAAACTCGAAACACCTCGGATCACGCAGTACATAACCGTGACGCGCGCTAACGCGGTCGCAAAGTTGCTCGTCGTTTAAACGATCGTAAAACACGAAAGCAACACAGAACGCTAGAAGAGACTGGTAACGTTTTAATCGATGAAAACGGCACTGGGAAGGATTCGCGAGGGGTAACTTGCGACAAACACTTGGCCTATCGTCCTGTTAGTCGGTCATGGCCACCGGTAGCGCACGAGAGTTTCCTCTCCCACACGCGAGTGCTTGATATTTTTATTTCACGCGATGTCCACCGTATAGAGGAATACCTTCCATGGCTAGGGAATAAACTAGGAACAGAACCAGGAACGACGCTTCAAGTATCAAGCGTCGTTATTGGCCGTTGGCCCGTTCGAAAGCTGCATTTAATTTTCTCTCGATTCTCCGGAATTCGGTGAATTGATCGGAGGATGGAGAATGCCTTTTAGTCGCGGTGATAATAAGGAGAGTCGCGTTATCGTGTCGGAGAAACCTTTGATAGATGACCTACGAGCTGCGACCAATAGGAATATCAAATTTTCATGGGATCAAAGTTAAAAGGGCCGGCTGTGTGCCGGTGTAGCGCGTCAAAACGTTATTTAGATCCCGATAAATACGGTCCGACGCGTTCACCGTCTTCTCCAAGAATCCTCCTAATCTTTTTCCACTTCTGGACAGATACGATCGCCGTTTATGGTCTCCGATCCAGCTCCGGGTTGGATTAATTTCGAATTTTAAGTCCGATGGGTCACATACGTAAGTACGTATACGTGTATGCGATCTCCTTCGATCCACGATGGAATACGAATGTTCTTAGCGAGGAAAATAGACGGCAATAAATTCCAGACAGACTGACGATTATTACTTTTATTCATCCTTCGCGTTTCCGACCGGATAACCCTGTCCCAGCTCGATGTTCCTCTCGGAGTCTCTCTTAGATATCGCTCGATCGTAGCCTGGGCCTAATATGGAGAGGCGCGAGGTCGATCTGGAAAGGCAGTCTCGGTACTCTTCTCGCTGATTTTTCCATAGCCAGTTGACGAGTTTCTATCTTGGACACGGTACCGCGGTAAGAACCGAAGCCAAAGATTCTGCTTAAGAAAGAGCTTCCTCTTACGGTTACTGCCGATCTATACAGCGAAATATTTCTGACCGAGGAAAAATATGTTCTCCGCCCAGAGAACACGATCTTCTTCGCGTTCGATCAGGCAAGATTGCAACCGAATCCTCCAAATGCGATTACTCGATGGGTTGATCCTCAAAATCAATCTCCGTGTCCTCGAACGGGTCTAGTTTCTTTTCCTCCGTTCACTATTTGCTGGCACTTCGACGAATATTCAGTGGAATGTTTGTTAGTTGCACTTAATTAATAATCGTGTTCCATTCCTCAAAATAACCAACAATAGTTCACACAACTAACTTTCGTCAGCTACATATACGCGGTTATAGCAGTCAAAGGATTAAAAATCCATATGTTTCCCGGTTCCATTACGGAGGTCGCGTGACGTCGAACGGAATTCCTTCGCGTTTTATCCAGCGACACCAGATCCAAGGGTTCTCGAGCGAAGTTTCTTGCGAAGCTTGCACGAAGTTGCCGATCACCTCGAAAATCGACACGGCTGCTCTCGAAAACGCGTAATCTCTTTTCGAAGTTCCGCGTTCCCTTTGAAACATTGTAACGTGGAAGTTTAATATGGCCAGGGTGAAGAAGAGCGGATCGGGTCCTGTTTTTGAAAGTCGACGCGAGCCTCGGGCACGACCGGGGATTGAAACGCAAGATCAATGGAAACTTGACGGAACTGTCGTTAATTAAAATTCTCGAATCTCAGCTTTTCCCTTCGCTCGCGACGCGCTGGGACAAGCTTGCAATTCGCAATGCGAGCTCCGAGTTTACGAGAGAACCGGGAAACTTGTTGGATCGGTCTAAGGGCAAAGGTAGTAGCTTGCATTTTCAGTTTCTTCGACGAGTGCATATCGGGCGATGAAAAAAACATATTAATATTTCCACCAGCATAAGAGACTTTCTCCTTTTCGTGCTTGTTAGGGATTGATAATTATTTATACGTATTATGAAAACCGGCTCTGGTTTATAACCACGGGGTCTGGGCCTGGCCATCGCGTATCCCCTGGGTCAGAGCCTAACCCACCCAAGCGACCACCACCCTTCTGCCAGTAAATTCCCTTTCTCAAACTTTTCCCTCCACCTTCCAATTATCCCCTTCCCTCTCCCACCTCCCATTTTCCGAATCCTTAAAAGGTGTTCGGCTTTTTCCCACTGAGAGAAGCAAAACGAAGGAAAACGAAGAAGCATACTAGTAAAACAACAAATCGCGGCATCCCAGTAGTAAGAGTCAAGGTGATTGTCAAGGAAGGGGTACGAACGTAAATTCTGAGACAATACGTAATCTTAGAAATTAAGATACGTTGTTGCGATTGATAACAGTGCTTTTTCTCCAATTTCTGCGGCTAATTCGTGTTTATTCCGGTGGTGTCGCGATATTAACCGCGACAGCTCGCTGGGAATCGCGCGACGGGACGCGAGGCCGGAATCGGGTCACGATTATCCAGGAAAAGCGAATCTCGCAATTGAATATTCTTCTCGGGGATTAATCCTTCCTCCTTGGGTTTTATCGAGTCTCGAGGGCCACTCGTTCCCCTCGCCTGTTCGAGGCGGCCAGTTTAAGGCCGCATTAAAGAGATTAGTTTTCGTTCGTTCGTTCGAAAAAGAGAGAGAGAACCAGGTATCTCCTTCTGTTTCCCCTCTCTTTCTCTGTCCCTCGGCCTCTTTTGCTATCGATAACTCGAAAATACCGGCGTCTTTTTTCCCCGAAGCAACCCGGCTCTTTCGCTTATCGCCTTAACGAACCGGGAAGAGAACTTTCGTTCCAGAAAGTCGAAAATCGTGATCGTCTAACGAACGAAACCCTCTTCGTCCCGTCGTTGCCATGAATTGCTGTTGATGAACAGACTGCATGGTTTTCAGCAGCAACTCAGGTTAGTCGAATGAAAGTCAGGAACCCTAAATGAGTATCGTGATAGGTTGTTACTTGGAGAATTTATGAGATTACGATGCTTTCTTCGAGGGGAATCTTCGATTTAGAGGGCCATTTTATCGAGCTAATTAACTGGGAAATAAAACACGGATTTTCCTTACGAACTGCGGCTGTGGTTATATATATTGAGCTAAAAGCTCAGGATGTTCGGCAGGATCGCTCGTAAAAGTCTCTAGCTGGAACCACGTTCCCGATAAACCTCTTTTACGAGGATGTAAAGTCTCCTCGGAAACAGTCGGCACCTTGGCTTCTAACCCACGTGAAAACGTGGCGAGGTTTCGTTCTCGAACAAACGGCACCGCGGAGAACGAAGAATCTTCTTCCGGTCGAAGGCGATCGGGTCGCGAGGCATCGCCGTCACGGTGACGGGGATAAATAAGTTAACGTTGACGACACAGGGTGTTAGAGAGTGGCGTCGGGTGAGAATTTCGTTCCTCTTGGCCAAGGGAGTATCGAGCGCCGTTTACTTGGTCTTTTGTTTTCCGACGGGGTTGCATTCAGCGACGGTGCCTCTAGACCGGAACACGATTTGCCATAAAAGCTTTCCGTTGCCTGGTTACCGAACTACAAACCGCGTCTTCTCGCTGCTCCTCGGCCGCACCGTGATTTCGGAAACGCTTTGTTACTCAGCCGTTTCCGTGGTCCTCGGTAATCATCACTTTATAATAAAATGCGTGTTTCGCAAAGCACTAAACAAAGTACCTTTCAACTTTCAAACGTCCGGTTTAAGCGCCGTAATTTTGGCGCCCTCGAAGAGATCGTTTCATTAAAGTCCAACGTCAGTTTATCCTACTTTCCGCCTCGGTGTTTCTCTTGTTACCGCGGTAGAAATATCGTATTGTTATCATCGAGGGAAAGTGAATTTGAAAACTTACAAAGGAGGTAAACGAGGAAAGAACGCGACAAAGGCAAGGTTGCTTGCCGGATTATTTGTAAACGCCTTTCGAGCCTGCTCGAGGACGCGCGATTAATCATCCGGCCCTCTTTACACGCAACCTCTAACCACCCCTTCGCGAGCGCGAACGACTCACCCTTCGTAGCTCTGCCACCGTTCGTGTCGCACGTAACCGCCTGAAACGAAACGAAAACTTCGATCTCTCGCCACCACAGTGATCTGAAGTAGGCACTAGAGATGTACGGAGAGAGGTTCGCAGAAGTATATCGAGATCAGCTTGTGCTCCGACAAATACACTTGCGCGACCGAGTTTCTTCGAGAAAGCGTTTTCTCGACGCGGCGGTAGATGGAAAAGTCGAAAAAAGGTGGCTTATTTTTGTGGCGCTCAGCCGCGAATTTAACATTTTCGCTAGGGGTGGCTTTTCCGCTGCGGCGAGCATGGCTCGCTACAACTTGAGCTGCTTTGACCAGCCTCGCAGCGTCATTTAAATATTGGGGAGGAAGACCAAGCTTGACCCCATGTGTGTCTGTCGTAAGGAGTCTTTTTCTTGGGTCGCGAGGGTTAATCGATTACGACTAGAGTCGCCCGTGGTAGCGAAAGGTTAATCTAGGATTCTCGAACGTTTCGAGGAATCGATGAACAGAAAAAAGGTTGCTTTCGGTCCGCGGATTTAACTGGCTATTGTTCATTGATAAACAGCTCGCACGCATCTGTTCGACGGTGAAAACAGACGAAAGTCCCGTCGGGGCGGAAGATTTCTTTTGCAGGAGGGAAGAGCAGAGACAATAATGACGGATAAATCAGACAGAACGGAGTCATAAACGACGCGATTCGAGTCGCCGCGGAATAAAAACCTGTTGAGTTCCGCCCGAGATCCTTCCACCATTGTTCTCCGCGTTCGAACGCGGAATTTCGTTCGAATTTCGTCACACGACCATTGTTTCCCCCCCTAACAATCCCCAATTCCGCATGCAAATCGACGCGAAAGAGGAATAGACACCGAGGTCCCTTTTTTCTTTTTCGACGCTTGAACATCCCTGTTTGCTTGCGTGTGTAGCACAGACACAAGTGTAGCTTTGTGAAATTTGGTTCTTGTTCGATAGAAACCCGTTTAAAGCGTAAATTCCTACGAACTCGATAGCGTGGATCGAACAAATTTAAATTCCCGTGTTCGGAATTTGAATTTGAAAATTCGGACGTAAAAGTTTGAATTCCAATTTAAATATTCCAATTGAATTTTAACGATCGTTTAGCGCTGAACGTTTTACAGGAACATGCGCGAGTTGGCCTCGTTGTTAACAATTAAAACGTTCCTAGCCAGGAACACAGCTGGGCCAAACTAGAGTATCCTTTTACGCGATATCCTTTCTCGTTAGCTCCAATGCCCTCCTTTTCGCACGTTGCTAGTCCCAACGACCGCATGACCGCAAATTCATTCCTCGTTGGTTGGACTCCGGTTTAGCTTCGAGGCTTCAAAAACCTGTATTAATTTTTAATCTTTGATACGCACACGTTCTGTTTTATACCTCTGCTTTTTCAACCGGGAAAAAGGAACTGTTGAAGCTCGATCGTTTTAGCGAGCGCTGTTCAGTTTGTTATGCGCACCATTACGATCACGCGATGCAATTATTATTCGTTATGAAGAGTGTTTTTCTATCGACATAAGCCCCAGTATGAGGTAGAAAAAGACAACCGCCAAATTTTTCCCATAATCATACCGCGACTGTAATTAATCGCTAATTAACTCGCGATAACTTTCTCCGCTCGCTTCCAGTCCATTACACGAAAATGTAGCGGATTAATTCCAGCTCGCTCTCGCTCCATTAAAGCACTTCAGCATTTTTAACTGTCCAGCAACCAGGAGTCTCTAGATCTACCTGAAAATGATCACGTTTTTGGTATCTGGGAAAAAGAAATCACCGAGAAGCTGCTCATTCTTCTCCGAGCAGTTTCGATTCGATGATTAGAATCGAATCAGGCTCAGTCCCACGGGCTTTCCTGGCAATCAACTTTACTCCGCCTGTTTTTCCAACACATCCCTCCGCATCCTTTCCTCCCGGTTCAATTGTTGCGGAACTTGTATACGGAGAAACAAACTTTCGTTCCCCCGTTCGAAGAATTGTTTCGGGGGCGCTGGATATCGGCCAACCCTCTCCCGGAGGAACCACCGGTACAGGGTGTCGTTCGATTAACCCTCGCACGTTTTCACGCAAAACCATTCCAAAAAATAGAACGTGTAAGACGCTCTTTATTTTCAAGTTCTACCGCTTATTCTTACTCTGACTGGAGAAAGTTCTGCAAAATCGTCATCCGAAGCGTCGGTTTCCATAAATCGTGACCACCCTCGCGAGACGCAGGCGCGCTATCGAGAGAGCAATTTGCGTGACCGTCTGCAAAAGTTACGAGTCAGCTTGTGCACCCTGTCGTACCCTGTCCAGCTCGACTGTCGCTTGCGCCCACCCTCCGCGTTCGTCCATTTGTCAATGACCGGCCACGCGTGCTATACGTTATTCCGTGGGTATCGCCTCCCTTTGGTGGCTCACTTTCCGCGGGATTTTTCTCACGTCCGAAGGTGCACGTCCGTCTTTTCCGAGGCGTGGACTCTACCAGCTAGAATTCCTCCCCACATCGTTATGGAACGGTATGAAACGGTACGGGAGGGTAGGGGTTTCTGTTTCTCGGACGTTCCGGTCTATAACTCGGTTATTTGTCAGCGGACGTGACTTCGGATGGAAATGAAAGGGAGGTCGGCTCGAAACGGGAGGTAAATGGAATTCTCGTAATTCGAAAAGGAGTCCGGTTTCTCTGTCGAACGCGTTCGAGTTCTCGTTCTTTGTGGTGTGCAGCAACAGCAGCAACAGCAGCAACACAGGAACCCACGGATAAAGTCCCTCGGCGCCTCGCTACGAAGAGAAACATATTTTCTAGACCGTTGCCTCCACGGCATGATACGACTGTTATTCGAAAGACGTATACCATCGCGCAAATGGTATATGTATGTAATGCCCTGTGATCTATAACTCTCGGATAAAGCATCTGAAAAGCGCCGGCACATCGCTGGTAACGATGCCATCTTTTATCTCGTCCCGTCCCGAGCGTAACGATGATCGAGGATTAGACGGAACGGTCGCGCTTATTCGCGGATCACGCTCTTTTCAGAACCAGTTTCAGCGTCTAATCACTTAAAAAGCTGCTTCGAAATTTCGATCACCCTAAATGGGTACACCTATCTGCGCTACTCGAACCGTACACCCATACGAATTGCACGGTTTCGGATGACAGATCGATTCTATTGGACAATTCTTTCTCGCAGATACAAATTCCATCTTCTTTGAATGAGAAAATTCGAGCACCCGATACAAGCACGCAAATTCATTCGAACAGTTCAATTTCAAACACCGGACCAATTCCGTCGAGCGATTTCTCTCCCTCGGCACGATTTCCACTTTCCTCCCGCTCCTGGACCCACCTCGAACGAACATTGTCGTTGTCTGAGAAATGTCTGCCACCTTCCTGCGGCGGCAGTTCGAATCGTGCAGAAAATATGGCAAAATATCGGTCGATCGAGCGAGACAAAACGTCCTCCTGGTAGAGGAGACAGACAACTCGGCTCGCTGCTTCGCCATTGGGGCGGCAGCGAGCAGAAGCTCTAGATTTCTGTAACGGTATACGTGTGTTCGCCGCACGATGCAATCCTGTGTAAATCGGCGTTCGTTAACTCTTGGATTCAATTACAACTGTCTTTCCCATTCCTCCCACGCGAAGTACTCAGTTCCGAATCGACCCATGAGTTTCGGTTTGGTCCACCGCCTTCGAATCAATCTTCCAATGTCGAACGAACTATGGAAGCTTTGAAGTTGCTTTCGAAGGTCGAGAATGTTTCCCGCCGGAAGCTGTGACCCTGACTGTGTGTCCCGACCTGGCTAATCTGGCGAACAGGGGACAGGCCGTCGAGCGCGTTCAACGGAAAATTGGAACGATGTTTTGCGAGCCCGGTATGTTGATCGACCGCTCGGAGGGAAATTAAAAGCACTCGACTCGAGACTCGCGGAACTGTCGCCGACAGGGTCGCTCTGTTTTTATCTCCTGTTTTTGGTTCTCTTTCTCATTTTTCAACACGCCAAGAGTATCGGAAATTTGGGTCAATCGGTGTTCGTCGATACCCTGACCTGTTGCGAAGCCTTTTTCATTTGCGATTTCCGCGAGGTTAGAATTTTCATAGGAAAATCACTCGAGCAATCGACGAATTTTACAATACTTCTTCAGTTTCCATTTAACGTGCAGTAAGTTCCTTTATCAGAGATCATAGCGGTATCGCGGTACTCTCGAAGCTGTCGCGCGCGAGGCACGTCCGTCGAGGCAAACTTTCGACGGATGGCAACGTTTCCACGTGGAAGTTGCAGGAGAACGGGACGGACAGCTTCGTTTCCTAAACGTCGCGTACGGATGACAGGAAGAAGGGCTCGGAAGGGGACGTCGTGCAGGCTGAAACTCAATTCCATCGGTCTCGTTGCGTGCATCGGACGGTTATATTTTCCATGAAGTGGATTGACATCCTCAGAACAATTCTAGCTAGTCGATTGTTACGTACTCGCTGGAGAGTCTGCGCTCCCGCTCGTGCATCCGCCGGAAAAGAACTGAATGCGTTCAGCGCGAGACGAATATCGATTGCCGCGTAGCTTTCTAACGAGATTCAGCTCTCTGATTTGTCTCGTCCTCCATGAACTGCATTTCAAATGGAATTCGCGACGCGTAACCGAGCTCTTCAATTGATTTTTCAACCGGTAGTACGATTTAGTAGCAAAAAGTTGCAGGTAGGTCGAGCGACTACTTTAGGAAGTTTCGTTTCGAACGATTTCTTGCTTCGCAACGGTTCTTCCCTCTCGGTTCCCGATTTTCTCCGTGCTCTATTCTGCACCGTCGTTTCTGCCGTTAAAATAATTTTCGTTGCCACCTTTAGCCTCGAAATCTGCGTCGCGACGCTGTGTGTCAAACGCAGCGACATTTACGCGAGCGAACCGTCGGCGAGCGTCAGCGTAAAGTGGAATACGGAAAATCGATAGTTTCCGTCGGGGCGAATTCAATCGAACCGCCCCCTTCCCCAATCTTTTATCTTCCGTCAAATTTCTTTCCCCGCCCCTGCGAACAAATTCCATAATCCGTATCGTCGGGAGAAAGGCCCGAGAATTCATTCGTGTCATTGCAACCAAAACTGCCAAGATTCCATATCGAAAAAGCGTTAACCCCCTTGCCAATCCCTACAACTCGGTCAATTTTTCATCTTCGCTTCCACTCCGTGTTCAGCATCATCCTCAATACAGCAGAGTTCGCGTTTCACATTTTGCGAGCTCCACTTGACAATAAACGTCAAACTTCCTCCTTCAAAATGATATTCCTCTGAAATGCGCCGTCTTAACGAACGACGGCGGTGCTTTGTACGTTGGAGAAAGGGGTGTGGGTTCCGCGAGGCGGCCCCGCTACCGGAAGCAAAGGAGAAGATAAAGAGGGCCGAGGTTCCGTGCTCCGGTTAACGCATCGCGAGCAATATTCCGTGAAAAATGCACGGGTACACGTGCCGGTGCGTGCTCGAGCGAGGACGATCTCGTCGCGACCGACACGTACGCCCGCCTTATTTCGTTCTCCGAACGGGTAAAATATGGCGGCCTGGGGGGAGGAACGCACGATTCATCGCGATCAAGTCCCATCGAACGACTCCATCGTTCCTCCACCCCTTTGCTTCCCGTTAGTAAAACGGAAGTTACAGTCCATAGATACGAAGTAACATGTATCGTGGTCGTGAAAGTCATTCAGGCGTCACAATATATACAGTAGCGGAGAAAAATTTAGAACGACAGGGTATAGTTTTATGGTTTGCAAATATTGTCTATTTGTTCATTTTAATTGTTAGTATGGCAAACCACGGAATACGAATTTTGTTTATAGCGCTATTTCTTATAAATTAATTTACTTGTTTTTCTCGACTCTTTGGTCTTAAACATTTGTCCGCTACTGTACACGTCGATATAGCAAGAGTCGAGGTTTGCAGCGACTGTGAAAAATATTTGCGTTCCATGGTCAAATTCTGCTGAAAACCTTTGCCTCGTTTTTTCTTTTTTAATAACCAATACGCATAAAGTTCAAAACAGATGCAAGGAGGTACGAATATTTTTTTTTTAATTATAGACACTTCTACGAGTTTCTGTAGCTGTAGTAAATCAATTTTATTCGAAAGTAGTCGAAGACACGTACACAACTCTGGGTGCAGCTATTTCGTGCTGTGTCATCGCTTGAGATCGCGTTTTACAGCCGCGCTATTTCGTTTCTACCGGCTGGCTGGCTATACTGGTGTGTCGGGAGGCCGCTTCTTCTTCCGGGGAAAATATGGACCAATGATCGAGCCATTAAACCGAAGCTTCCCTTTGGGTGGCCGTAAATAAGGGAAGCTGTCGAACTGTCGTTGCATTATCGCGGTATCTGCTTTCCCCGGTGGCCTGGCCGTGGCAATTTATCACGATTCTAGTTCCGTGATTCCTGAAAGTCGCGCGAAGCCTCGATCGTCACGTTTCGCGTTTAAAGCCGAGCGAGTTTCGCGGGGAATTTATCGAGACCTTGGATCGTTTCCGCGCAAAAGTTGTTTGCGTGAACGAGGCGAGTAACCACGACAGCTACTTTTGTCTCTTCCCCGAAGGAGGTCAGGCGAATCGACATCCATTCGAAACGGTTTATCGTGGCTTTTGTCGCGCCTCGAAATCGTAACCGAATAAACCGTGTGCTCGCTTTATAACCTTAAAGCGCCTCGGATGAGAATATAAATCGAGGTCCGCGTAAAATGTATTCCGTTTGAAGCTTATAAAATTCGATCTGGGTCAACCTAAATAGAGAAAGTATCCAGTGATGAACAAGCTCGCCGACTCAAAGAGACAATCTTTCCGCCGAACGATCCGAATCTCTCAGCGATGCACGCTCCACGCGTCTGGCCGGCATGCGAGCTGTTCCCGATCGCGGTACCGGTTGAGAAAAAAAGCTAAAAAGAGGCGTGGAGCAGACACACAGAGAGAGAGGACAGCCCTGGCTCGATCGCTTTACACACAAAGGCTGCGTCGCCCCCGTGGCATTGTCCGTATTCGAGGTGGAGCTCTCATCTCCACCTTCGAGCCTCGTTTTCTTTCGCGTGTTCTCCTTTTTTTCCACCGTCTCGCGCCACCAGCGTCAGGGACAATCGGTGACACTGTGAACTCCGTGAGCTCCTATAGACCGAGCACAGAGTTCCACGGTGAACGCGCGTACGCGTGCGGACTTCGCAACAAAACGTGTGCGAGCGGCCGAAAGAAAAGAGGGCGACGCGCCGCCGCCGTTCTTTCTCCTCGTGTGGCCGATTTTCCACGGGAAGAGAAAGAAAGAAAGGAAGGATGGAAGAAAGACTTTTTCAGTTGTTGTTGTTGGCAAACAATGGCTGGCAAAGTGTCCGCTCGTAGCTTTCCAACACGAGCCGTCGGCGTGCTTCCCCCGGGGAGAGGAGCGGGACGAGATTGTAAACGGTGTCGTTTCGCGAACACCGAATAGGTGCTCTCTTCGGCATACCTCGCTCGAAAATGCTCTCGAGAGGAACGCGAGCTCGCGTTTCACCGAGGAAGCACCGGATCAGCGAGTCTCGTGTTTCGTTAATCGGTTAACGCCGTGGGCGTGGGATAGCTGAGCAACAAAGGGGATTAGGCTCGCGAGGAGCGGAAGAAACGATCTAGAAGGGAGAGTCTGACTTGATTCGGTAAGCGCCTGGGCGACGCTCACTCGTGGATCGCGCTGAAAAGCTGCATTAATTCGACGGTCGCGTTCCTATTTCATTTACCGTTTAATTGCAATTTCAAAGAAAATTCGGTAGCTTCAGCCTGAGATAAAATAGACGATGCGGATGGATCGAACTTTATTTCATATTTATTTATTTGTTTGACGGGTTAACGCCCTTTATAAAAATGTAATACAGTAGAAACAAAAATAATTTAAAATAAAAGTAAAAGTAAAACTAAAGGGAGCACAATTACATACAAGCTTATACAGGAGGATGTATTGTTTTACTTCTGTGCTTATAACTGAAGATTTGTAGCCTTTGATTGCCTCAGCTGGTACCACTGACAAAATTCTTATCATCGCACCTGCCCGCGATCGATGGTTAACAATGGCTGATTATCCAGCGCAATCAGTAAAACGCTACCTGTTACACCCCATTTCCTGCTCGTTATTAACGATACGCAGGCGGGAGGAGCGGCCAATTTATAGCCGTGGATGGTAAATTACATCGAGACCGTTACTCCCACGCCGCGTGGTTCGCGTTCAGCGATTTACTTGGCGGTTCCTGCGCCGCGTCCCCATTCCTGTCCCCGCCATCTTTCTTCCCGTTTCCTCTCAGCCCGCTTTAAATAATTCCTCGAGACGCAACGGTCGCCAAGCCGGAGGAGAACGTAGATTCTGTGGACACGCGAGGTTTCGTGGCTGCCTTTTTGAAGAAGAGCAGAACAGAAATTGGACGGGAGACCGATGCATTCTTAATCTCCGGCCGGCTACAGGGAACTTATGAATTTAAATCGTCTCTCTGGCGGCGGTGGGCTCGGTTTCTAAGCGGACACTTCCGATGCCGCGGAGAAAAATGGTCGCATCATCGATCCCTGTCCCGGCGCGCATTCATCATCGGTCAGTTCTGCTCGCCTCGAGACGCGGCTGCCCGCGCTTCTGTGCGGTGAAAGGTTGAGGCAGGTCCTGGCTATCCGAGCGAGAGTGAAAACGAAGCCCTTCTCGTGGACTCCATCCTTGATCCCTCTCTATAGCGTGCACCCTTTTGCTCGTAAACGTATCAAATTTTTCACCCGTCTCGTAGAAGCAGCAATTTGTATCGCTCTCTCCTCTATTTCCTTTAGAGAATATCCTCATTTTTCGCCCTCCTCCACCCCCCACCGGAAATAATCACAGCCAGCAGAACTACCGTAGAATGTACCTACCTACTGCGCGGAGCTGTAACGAGCGAACGCGGCTCTGATTGGTTACAGTAGTTAGATATTCCTCTCTCTGTAGGTGCACTTTTCATGATTACAATTGTAAAGGGGCATGCATTTTCGTATCAACTGAAACAGCGTCATTTTTAAATTGGAAGGCATAAGTTTATATTACGTTCGTTTACTCGCTACAAACCGAGTCACCTGCTTCCCTCTTTCGAAACGGGCCAACTAATAAACAAGCGATTTCAACCGAGAAATCTTTTCTGCGAAGAGAATAGTCGAACTTGTGTTTTACAATTCATGGAGGGAACTATCGAAGGACCCAAACGACCGTCTTTGAAACAGATTCTTGGCGCTTCCACAGCGGATTACTTATTTAAGCTGCGATCTTTCCCGTTTCCCGTCAATCGACCAGCAGCTCGATTGATCCTCGCGATCTTCCTTCGAAACGCTCTCCTCCCTCGTCGCCTCCGGATTCTTTCCTTTCGCCTGCTGGATATTAAATATTTAATAGGGAGTGGGGGAGAGACGGCGACGTCGACCGACGTAACGCGGGAATAACGAGGCTGTCGTCGATTTGCCGGCGAATATTCGACGATAAACAGGGAACAGTTCCGGTGGAACGATTAATGCGTCGGCGGTCGCGAATCGGGGACTCGTTTGCATTTCATAGGAATCCGGTAATAATTCCAATATGCCGGCCGATGATCGTAATTGACCGACCCTCTCGAGGAAAAGCGATACTCGACGGTCTTCCTCCCCTCGGTGACTTTCGCCCGGAGAGACTACTTAATCCGGGGACAAGAGCACAAATTGCGGTCGTTTTTACGGAGATCTTATGGAGATCGATCACGGGGAGTAACGATATAACGTTATCTATTTAGCGAATCTCTTCGCTCTATAAAACAGCTGCTATACCGGTCTTCTCTGTAAAATTTTCTTACCTTTATACCATTTTTTTATATTTTACCATTTGTATATTTTTGTTTTCTCTGTTACCATTTATTATATTTTCATGCCTTACTGTAATAATTTCCTTGAAATTCTCTAATGGGTTAACTCCGTAAAAATAAATAAATAAATAAATAAATATAGTATTTCATAATACTCCTTGGTGTCTGCTAGGCGTTTCGGATATTCCTCTCGTTTGTGAACCGTGACCGGAAACAACCCCCTCTTAATCTGTGTTACACTCGTTAAGATTTAATCTTATATAACAAATTTCCAAGTAATATTTTGCATAATTTCGTCTGCTTTTCCGCTCATTCGTATATTTCTTTTTTCCACCCCTTTTGAAGGCGTCGTCGGGATCCTGGCAACGACGGTGATTTTCATTCCCGGAATCTTGCGCCCCAGTTCGGCGTAAAAGAGCCTCCATTAGCCGAATTAATGAAGAAACGCGAAATGTTTTGCGCGGGGCAGCGATTTTAATAACCTGCTAGCTCGTTTTTCCGTAAACACGCCCGGGAAATGTGTTTCGACGTCCAGACGGAAGGTCGCCTCCCGGTTCCCGTCCACCCTCCCAATTGTCAAGGGAGCGGCGTCCGGTGTTTCGAAATGCGGCCCACGTCCTCGTCACTCGTCGCTTTTATCCGGTCTATGATTATTTGAAGCGTGCACGGGATATCGTTCTGCCACGAATTATCATTTGTATCGGGTTGAACCGCGCTGTCGGTTCCCTGTTAAATTGTGCGCGCACGTTTTGCAAACAGAAACCACACTCCCGCGATACTCAATTGTCCAGGGAGTACCGTGTGTTGTATCATGTCTTGTTTCGAAAAATTCGAAAGATTAACACTTTACGCATCTAGGCAGCCTATCAATGAGGAGTCTTAAAGTGGTACCGAGTGCTGTTGCAGAGAGATCTCGCAGGGAATCAAACTCGAGTTTACTATTAGGAAAAAGAACGATCCGTGTCTCTTTATTAATCTGCTAAATGGAAAAAGAATGTTACCGAAGGAAGTGTAGGGCACCGGGACGCAGAGTTTCTCGTGAAGGGGTTAAATCCTCGAGTTTGTTTGTCGTGTCTCGAGGCGAAAGGAGACTGCAACGTGGTGGAGATTCTCAGATTCGCAGCTCTCGGCTACCAGGGCATTTCCTATCCACCTCGATCTTAATTAACTTCGATCTATTTGGTCAGCTCCGATGCCCCGCCGCTAACTCTGCGTTCTAAAGGCATTTGCAACCCTTTCAACGGAATTTCCTCTTCGCTGTTCGATCAAGCGAAAGTTGCCAGGTCCCGTTCGCATCTACTGGCCGGAGATTGACGATAACGATGATGCACGCGGAGGATTATTCGTGTTTAAGATCTCGATGATCGTAACGGACGCGAATAGAGGGACGAACGAGCAGATCGTAGACCTTATCGGGACTCTGGATAACGTATTCACGTCGATGAATATTCAGGGAACCGGTACGAATTTCGCGAACGCCTCCACGTCTGTTTCGTGTTCATGCCTGGCAATGTGTAAGGGGCTTAAGCTCGATCGTATGTCGAGCTATTTAGACCGCGAGAGGCTCGGGAACGCGGCTCGGCAAGACGTAACGTTGCATCAGGGATCGGACTCAACAGAGCGAGATCGACTAGCGAGAGTCGATCGGACGAGAAGCCTCTGTCTCGGAGAAATGGGGAAATTCGGTCGGTGTCGAGTTTTCGCGGTGCATAAATCGTCTCGGACGATATTTACAGTTTGCGATTGAATCCTTTTATGAAAGTCACTTCACGTTGACAAATTTTCTCAATTTCCCATGGCAAATATTCTTTATCACTGAACATCTATTTGTAGCGAAAAGAACGCTTTATCGATCTCAATTAGACTCTTAATGTTTCCAAGCTGTATGAGAGAGTGAATCTCCCATAAAAATCTCGCAGTTGCAAAATTGCGACCTAAGCGAGAAACGTATCGTCCTGTAATTTCTGAGGAGACATCGTTAGCCTCGAAATTTCGGGATATCTTTCGAAGCACGCCGCGTCGTCATCTTCGTCGGGGGCGTTCGGACGGAAGTGGATGGAACCGCGGCTTCGTTCGCTTATCGAGGCAGCGGATCAACCTCTCTCCACTCACCTCGAGATTCAGCCGAGATAGCCACGAATATAGAGCTGAAAGAATAGCTTCTCCCTAGTTCGGCTCGCGATAAGGAAACGATTAGCATTTCCTACGGAACACGTTATAGACTTCGTGGAAACTTTAATATACCCATCCATTCACCTCTCTCCGATCACACCTTCTCTGCCACGTGTGCGAGCACATCAGGAGACATCACAGAAACGAGGGGAATTCCTTTTCTTCGCAAAAGAATTCCTAGGACGCGTTCCCTTGGTTCTTGAATAGGTCTGAAGAGACGCGAGGCAAAGGCTGCGCAAATTAGCTCGACTAGGTCACCGCGGGGGAGAGTTCAGGGATTGAAACGGAGGCCCTCGCTCTCTCTTATTCGTCGGGGCTAATTTCCAAGAGTCTCCGTACAATTCTTTAGAAGCGACGGTTTACTGGGTCACGAAGGCCTCGAAGGTAATCGAGGATCGAAGTAAACCGGCGGGGAACCTTTGCTTCTCGGTTTCTAGCGCGTACCCCCCGACTTCCGTCCCATATTTCCGATATATTCTGTTGGTCGGGAACGTGATCGCGTGCCGCCGAGCAGGATCAGCCGCGAAGAAAATCGGTCGTGTCTCGTGTGGAGAATTGCCGGCACGTTTACACGTGCATACGTACGCGCACGAACCTCGTTAATCGACTACTCTTGAGCCAAGCATAACACGCCCGGCCGAAATCAACTCCTGCAAGATTAATTTAGCGTAATAGCGTACGGAGAAGGTCTCGGGCGTATTATCATCTACTTGGAGTTCCAAGAAAAACGTTTTGCTTCCTTATTATCCGTACATAAACGTTTGCAGGTTATTATTTGTTGGTTCAAACCAGTTAACAGTAAACCTACCGACCCGGTTAGGGTATACTTATTTGTGAGGAAGAAATCAAATTGAAAATTATATTTAAAAAATATGTAATACAAGGGAAATAAATCGTAATGATCACAGTAAATTTCCAAAGGTGTAGGTATCACAATAAATTTACAGTTTCCATGAAAAATAAAGAAATGGTCATTTTGACCTATCTTGATAGTTTTAGTGTTAACATTCACGTATTCATTGATCAGATTTAAGAACATTAAATTTCCAATGGTTCGACTGCATTTGCATTCGAGTACAGCAAAATGGAGACGTTAGGACTTGATTGAAAAATACAGATATACTCGAGTGCTTTTATAGTCGGTGTATACATACCCTTTTGCTTCTCTTCCTCCTTTCTTTCCCTTTAATATAATATCAGCCGGTTAGGGTGTGCCGTGACCTTATGCGTTTCCTTCGTGGATAAAGAGAAGAAAGCATCCCTCAGAACCTCCGTCTAACGACATTATTCTATTCCGCCGCGTTTTCTCTCCGAAGCAGACCTTCCTCCGAATCGGGAAACGGGATCTCAATGAATCTTAGAACGCGACGCCATCCCCGGTGGCGTGAAAATTCATTTATCAACGCGGAGACCCAGAAAAACGAGGGAAGAAGGGAAGAAGCTTAACTTCTGGGCCCCTCGGGCGTCGATCCGTGAAAATACTTTTATTCCAACGGTGACACGCGTCTGGAGCAGAGGGATCCGCAATCACGCCCCGATTTTTTCCCTCAGGGTAGCCCGGAAATTAAATAAGACAAACTCGGTTAGGGGAGCGTGTCTGTTTGCACTCTCTCTCTCTCTCACTCTGTCTTCCTATTGTGTATGGTAGATATGCTTTTCTGACCTGACAGCTTTTCTCGCCGTGCAACAGGCCTTGTGATACGTCGGAGGAATGCTCCGGTAGGTCGTCGAGTGGTCTTCTCCGCGTTTCTGGGTCGTATGCTTCGAGGACAACTCGTTCTTCTTCGCTCCATTCCCGACCGCGCTTCTTTCGTCTTTCGACGGCTATTTTTAGAGGAACTTTATGGATTGATAGGAGGGGGCACTATGGATGACTGTCCCTATCGACAGTCGCATGCAAATGCCTGAAGTGCGATCGCGAATCAACTTTGGTCAACCCGGTTCAGTTTATTTTCGTTTCTGCGAATAAAAGCCTATTCGAGTGCGGAACAAAAATATAAAAATTTTGGGGGAAAAGAGATAGTTAACCTATTTTTAATATTATTGGAACAAAAATGCGCCGTCATAATTATAATCTATGCTGTTCTTGATCCTCGGATAGATCGATCTATCAAACGGGTTAATCGTTCTTCTTTATTCTTCGTCTTTCGTTGTATCTCGATTTCAAGCGCAGCTAAACGCCAATTACGCAAAATTTTCTCTCGAAAACCTGGATTTCTCGTTAGCCACGTTTTTCAAAGTAATCCGAGTAATCGAGGCTCAAGGGTCTGTTTTGGCGGTCGGGAAGTATTCGGTTCGATCGAGGTTTAATTAACGAGCTGAAGGGGAGAACGAAGAAAATGATTTCACTTTCATCGGCCTCCCTTCAGATGTTCAGTCCTCCATTCATAGCTCTCTAATCCAGACCACTAATCGAATCCGCGGAATGAAAAATGAAAAGAGCCCCCCTCAAAGGGGTGCTTTCCACCCTGGGAAGCACAGTTTTCGCCACGAGGTCAGTTTTCACGGCGCCGAGCTGTTTAAACGACGGTAATAGAATAACGCGTGAAACAGGTTGGCCCCGACGGAGGGAAAGAGAAAGAGAGGGTTGGCCTAATGAAAAATTTACGATGAAGCGTGCCTCCACTCCGAGGAAGGGTCGCGAAGGAAGAGGAGGAGGAGGATGGCTTCCTGAAAGGGCAGCCCTTCGTTTACATTTACCACAAACGACACTCAAAAGTGGCTGCCCTCGTATTTCCAGCCTCGTTTAGACCTCGTTTCCGAATGCAATCCTCGCGGAGGAATTGCGGCTCGCTTATATCCGGCTGAATGGCGATCATCATCCTAAAGCAGCGAGCTCGCGTTAATGGGCTCGCGTTTCCCCTTGATTTCCTATTCAGCCTTGCAATTGGTTTATTAGTTATACTAGGGCGGGTCGTGTGAAAAGTTGGCCTTCTTTAATCTTGGCGAAGCTTTTCCATAAGGAGGGGGGAAGGTTTGCTATGAATTCAGGTCCGATTTGAAATTTGTAGGTTGATAAAAAGTAAAGAAAATGGCAATTTTCACGGGTGATTAGTATACACTGAATCTAATTACTTCCTGTAGCTCGCAATGATATCTTCTGAAATCCCACCGTCCCTTTTTCACGATCGTAAACGAAAGTTCACTGCACTTTGCCGCGACTCGCGATCGACAGACAGGATTTCCAAGCTAGCGCGAAAATAATTCGCGCTTCGTCACGGTGGGAGAGGAAACACGAAATAACGGGAGACGGTTACGATGCGACGCGCCAACAGAATAGAGACGTTTTAATTGGCAGTGGTAACGAAATCTAACGCGTGCTCGCCGGATCCAACCGGCAATCGCCACGGGATCGTCGTTATCGCGCGTACAACTTGCGGTCGTTAATTATCTCGTTCGATCGCTCATCGATTCTCGATCCTCTGCGACCTTTTTCAGAGCAGCCAGTCTCTTCTAGAAACGAAGAAAAAATAAAAACGTTTCTCCCTGCAACCAATTGTGATGTAACTCTCGCCGTACGTTGGTACGGTGTTATTTTAGAGGCGGTAGACTCGAGAAGAAACGAGTGCGCAGCGAGCAGCAGCGAGAGCCAGCAGGAAGAAAAGGGGCCGGCTGTGAAAGTGTAGCGCGCAGGGGTAGCAATTAACGTGCGTCGGGAAAAAGTCGGGCGTTTCTTAATTAATCGCGGGATTGACGAGTCTCCGAGCTGATGGGTCCGCGGCGCGCGACTCTTACTCGGAAAATCGGCGGAAATCGTCGGAGACCGGAAGCGTAATAGCACCGCGACGGCCGCTGGGAACGAAGGAGTTCATTTTTCGAGGTTGACCCGCGTGTCGAGGACAATCGAACAAAAATAATCGCGAAACCGCGGCGAGGCACGATGCTGGCGTGCGTGTATCCGGCGGAGAACTTCAAGTCGAAAGCGGTGACGGTGAAGCTCCGCCACGGACGATCGAAGAGAAAGCCGAAGCTGCTGTCCGTGAAGGAGAGGCCGGCGGACGGCAAGCAGCCGGAATGCAACGACGCCCCTAAGCTCGAGAACGAGGTAAGCTCCCTTCGCCACCGTTCCTGTCACCCGCGCGGGGGCGACAAAATTTCTCACCCTCTAATTCCTAGCCGAGAAAAGGGTTACCGACGAGACAAAGATGTGGCGACCTTTCTCGCAAGTGCTCGAATTTTGACCTGTACCTTCTTGTCCCTGTGTCTAAGCAGGCCCCGGACAAAACACCGCTTTCCTAACTCTTTTCCTTCTCTCTTTTTCTCGTTGCAACAGCCACAAAGATGTATATAACACGCAAAAAATTGTATTGCCCCCTCTGTTCTTCGACGTCGAAGATTTACCCTTTTTGGCGTAAACGGATCATTAAACGGTCTATTTATCTTTTAACGGAGATACTGAATCATCGTTTGATCGTTTCTTATAGCTAGCCGAACTTGAATAAGAAGGGTGATTTCTTTGAAAGACAGGTCCCATTAAACCCGTACAATCTGGATCGTTATCGCAGTCGCCACTGTCCCGCGAAATCTTCCGTCGTTCCACGTCCCTAGGGAAGTGGGGTCTCGTCCTCCTCGGCCAATAAATAAATCAGCCATTTATCTGAAACCCGGGGACGTTCGTTACTTTCTCGCGATAAAACGCGGTCCCCAGGACGAGGATGGAGGCGGGACAAGAAGGTAGGAAACGCGTCATAGTTCACCGGTACCACGTCCGACAGAGTTGATCGAGTAAATAATAGTTACGGCCACTTAAACTGTCGGGAGATAACTTTGTACGGCGGTCGGGTGCAGGCAGACAGGCGTTTGGCCCGCGGGGATTATTTCGATGAAATTCCCCTGATATTTATGCGTTCTCTCTGGGAAAGTGTCCCGTCGTCGGTGAATTTCCTTAATCACCATCGCTGACGTTACCGTGTCTGGTTCGTTTCCATAATTCCTGCCCGCTTATCACCGATCGCAGCCGTTGATAATGTAATATTTGCTTTTGAGAACGCTCCCTGTCTGCCTCTGCATTTTTCTCCTCATAAAGATGACTTTTTTTTTATTTGACCGCACCTCGATAGAGCCAACGAAACCATTCGTTTTCGGGGAAAATTCGCGCCCGGAGGCCATCAAAAGGATAACGCGGCGTTTCGTTGCGTTCCACGGGGTCCAATCGGGGTTTCCGTTCACCGATTATTTCGAACAAACGCTTTCGAAAAAGTTGCCCACCGCCCGTTCAGAGCGCATCGGTCCGCTGGAGGTAATCATTGGATTCGTTCGTCGGCTTCGGTTTCCCTCCGTATCCTCCCCCCTTTGTCCATCGCGGTCTTTTTTTAAAACGTTTCTCGCGCCACGACTCGTTTGCCGGGGCGCGGTTTGTGGTGTAAAATTCGCCATTTAAACTTCAGTGTTCCGAACGAATCCATTAGTCGCGCTGAAAAAAATTCATTTCAACCCCCTGGAATCGAGAGAACGAGTTCGATGTGTATTGTATTATTCTATTTTCGGATCGGTGCAAATTTAGTTACGATCGTTAAGAAAATGTTTGAATTCCGTAATAACAGGCATTCGACAAACGTTTTGTTCGTCCTTTTACGTTCAACTGCAGCACAGAAGATGACTAACGTCGCGGTTAAGAGAAGCTTACAGTAGCGGACAAAAGTTGAAGGCGGGAGGACAATGTAGAACATAGTTTTATGCAAATATTGTCTGTGGATTCATTTTTATTGTTATTATGGTAGAACACTATTTATCGATTAGCCCAGAAATTTTGTTTATATTGCAATTCCTTATAAATTAGTCAGTTTAATTTCATTGACTACTTGATCTTAAGCTTTTGTCCCCTACTGTACGTTTATAAGCACCAACGAGACCTCGTCTCGGCGCTAGAGCGTCGCGCGACATTCCCGAGTAAATGATACCCTGTCCCCTTCCACGTTCTTGGTTTTATTTAATGGCACCAGAGGCAACAAACAGTCCGCGCCATTTCTCGTGGGTGCGTTAAATTTATTTCCCGGAACACCGTCACGAAACAGGGGCAATTCATTCGGACCGAGAAGCTCCCCGGTAAGAGATCCGCGACAAGTAGTTTCATAGCCCACCCGTTAGAACAGTGATTGCTGAATTCGCGTTTAACCCTGCCTCGGGCCGAAATGAGAAAGGTCAATATGCCGTTCATTTCAACGGACTTAGACCTGCTGGTACTCGGCCGGTTTCGTTTCTGGCCGTGTTTTTACTTGAAATCCTCGATGATGGACGTCGAGCTGGAATAGCTCCTTTGATCCCCTTTCATTCTCCCATCCCGTTGGAGGAGCAATTGAAATCTCAGCCGGAGCCTGGTGATAATACGATTATATTCTAATTAAATATTCATTCGTAAATGAAGGTATTGTTTGTTAATTAATTGAAATTCTATTATAAATCTGTTGAATATCCGAGTGACGCAACGGGATTGACAACGAGATCCATTCGATATGTATTTAGGTTCTATCGATGGACTGATACAAATATACTCTAATCCATTTCCCTCTCAGCTTTGGAGTTTCAAATTCTGTATAATGTATATTTATTTCTTATTAGTATATGAATATTGGAAATAGATGCACAAGAAATGTCCATAAATCTAGTATTAATTTTCGCGATCCTCCTACCGGGTTATTAATGATTAATATACTACATATACGTGTATTAACCTAGCGCATCCTGAATCGCAAGCGCAATTTCTTCTGCTTAACATGCTTAACGGGCTCTCTTAGCGCCAAGTTTATCCTGTTAATTGATCGTAATTCTTGGTTCTGTGCTTTATTTACCCCGCATCCGGCCACGTTTCGTTCGCTGAACTAATGAATAAAGATGATCAGGAAAGCCGGGAACCCAGATGATCGCGCAGAGCACCATGTACGAGAAACGTGATGTCGAGTGGCAAAGAAATTGCTGCCGGAAACCAAATGTAGACATACGGTTCACCCCGGCAAAGGGGCAATTCTACCGAAAATTATTTGCAAACAGAATATCTCCAGCCACGAGCTCTGTTCGGGACTTCCTGTTTGTGGTTCCCGTAGCTCCCTTTGAGGGGTGGACTCGCGAGACGAGAAACGATATTCGAAATTGTGCAAGGGGATATCGTGCCTCGATTCGAATCAAAGAAGACGGTCCCCTGTTGTCCAACGCCGAGGAAGTTTCGAAAATTACTCGAGGACGATATCCTGTGAATTTCTCTGGCCTGTAGAGGAAACCCAATCTCGTCTGGGTGCAATCTCGCGAAGAGGCTACAGCAATGTGCCTCGAAACGTTTCTGGCAGGAATTTTTCAACAGGGTTGCAAAAGGATTAACGGGGCTCCGGCGCTGTATAAAAACACGATTCTTCGGTTAGAATGCTAGACATCGAGGGGAAGGCGGAAAGAAAAAGGAGAAATTGTGAGCCAGGAAGTACAACGACCTTAAAAGGTCTCGATGGCGAGTATAAGGATTACAAAACTGTGCCCGAAAGAGTTAACACGTTGCCACGAGGGTCGCCGGTGAACGGCAAGCCCAGATTGGTAGAAATACATAATTTGGAAAAATGAGCGCAGTCGTTCAGACCTATGTTTAAGATAATTAATAAAAAAAACTAAGTACTACTGAAGGAATTGTCCTTTGAAGTAAATTTCAAATAAAGCACCTGAAATACTAGTGTTATTGGTAACAAAATTGAAAAATAATATGGAGAGGAAAGGGTTAAGGCTACCCTTGAAACTACGGAATTTTTAAATTAAGCTGTACAGGGTGTCTCATAGCGGCTGTCTTTATGCGCCGCTTCGTAATTTACGACACCACAGAAAGGATCAAACATTCTCGCGTTCACGAAAAGATGTGTTTACAGCAAACCGCTGTTTAAAAAAATCTCCGAAACAACGGGGAGACCAAAATATAAAGAATTTCTGCATTCAACAGATACAATGCGAGCGACGAACAGCTAGGGAATTATCTTTTCCGTTCGTAAAAGATAATAACAGGGTGAGCCGCATCGCGTGTCCCTTCGAATCGCAGTCGTTTCGAGTTTCGCGCGCGAAAATAATGCAACGCGCTCGAAGGCACGCCAGCAGTTCCTTTGGATCGAGAGGATCCACCGATCGTTTCGCTCGATCAATGGCCACGGCTGTGTTTATTTAAGAGCGGGGACCGTGGCGTGGAGACACGTTGAAATTTGTGGGTTCGACGGGGAACCCCTCTGCTTTGCAGCTGAACCGCGACCGTATTTGATATTTATTCACCCTCCCTCGCCATTCTATCGCGAAAGTTACTGCACCCTGCTGCTTCTTCCATTTTGCTTCTTTCTTTCGTTTAAAGACGATACGGCGGAAGAAATACAGTTCACCAAGCGTAACTTAGATATTTTTAACAGAACTATTTTATATTTGAACTTGTCCCGTGAATCGTCGAAGGAAACGATTTTAGAACGGGCAGAATCGAAACAATTTCCGGTTACTTATGACCAAGTCGTATCGGTTAAGGATTAAATCGATATCGACGGAATACTAAGGAGGAGGACGAGGCGAGGCCCAAGAACCGGGGGATAACTTTCGCGGTTGTCAAAGTGCAAAGTAATCGAGTTCGGATTAACGGAGAGCATCGAGAAAATTGAATCGTCGGTTAACGAGCTAGAGAAGTTTCCTCGATTTTCCGTTCGCCGGTGATCCTTTGCATTAAAGATTACCTTAACTTTGAACAGAGCAAGGGAAGAGGACAGAAGGGAGGAAACAGCGAGAAAGAGAGAGAGGGAGAAGCGTTCGCCATTTTCGCAACGGGCTAAGAGAATAAAGGGGCGGAACACGAGGTGGAACATCGTGTAACGCCTTGGTTCAACAACGATGTCGATCAATTCCAACGCTAATAGCCAGCTTCTCGTGTTAATGATATCTCGAGCGCGATGAACGTTGCGCGAACAACAAAAGCTTGTGCCTGGTGCTGTTTAACAATAATTCTCGCTAAGTCTGGCTGCTGGAAATCGAGCGTATTAACCATTTGCGCAGGCAAGAAATGGATAAAATGGATAAACAGTGGACTACAGTTCTGTTCGATGTAATTTGGGTTAGCGGTGTGATTCAACTTTCGCTCCAATTTTATTCGCCAGCGAATCGTTCGTTAAGGAGAAACGCACAACGAAATAGAGAGTTCGAATGGAGAGGAGGCTGCGTGTGCAATTTGATTCTGCGTAACTGGAAAACGTTTAATCGCAGAATTGCGAACAGACGGCTCGAAAGAACGTTCAGCCCCGAATGGATGGAAAATGGAATTTTAGTAATCTACGATCCATTAAATCGTGCTTTAAAATTGCAACACTTTCGATTCTCTGATGATTACCCAGAGGAATTTGACTCTGGACCGTCCTCTAACGTGCTCGATCATGATCCTGTCGAACTTCTTTTGATATATTACCCTGTACAGGCTATTTTCCGGAATAAACTATCGATGCTGCGATACGGTAACTCGCAAGCTGTACGACGTTGCACGGCAGATTATTATTCTGAATTGCCGCTGTCCACGGAGAACCAGGAGCTCTCGTAGAAACTGCCAAGATCCCTCGCGAGGCTTCATGCATCATGGTGTGTACAGTGCGCGGGAATCAGCGGCAGAAGACGCGTTTGGCTCGTTTTCGTTGACGTACGAAGGTTACCGGGAGTCCTTGTCGCTGTGGAATTCGAAGGGCCAGGTCGACCTTGGAATTCTACTTGGTATCGGCGCGGCCGGTCCTCTCCAGATGGTGCACGAGGTCAAGCAAAAAGAACTGCGAGCGTTCTCCGCCAGTCCGGACCTACCACTCTTCGTCTCGCTGTTTCTTTTCTCCGTCGCTGTTACGCCTCTCCCCGGACTCGGCGGCCACCTTCCGTTTTTCCGTTTCTTTCTGCTGTCTGTGAGATCGCGTAATCCATCCAGCTTCTTTCTCCTCTCCTTCGTATTCGTCTCCGTTGCGATTCGACTCGTCGTTGCGAAATGGCAGGCTGACATTTAGAATGCTCTCCACCTCCGCGACATCCACCGCGATTTTATTGTGTAACCCCGATTACCGTTGCGTTGGGACACGAATGGGTGGGGATGGAATTAGTGGTAGGACAATTTGAACCCGGTAAGACGATAGATGTGCCCTTTGACCCTTTGACTACAGCAGACTTTGAGACGCAACCGGTCGTACCATGCGGTAGGGATTCAATTACGAGAAATTTGGGTGAAATTTTGGGTAGGGATGCATTTTTATGAAAACATATTTCAGTAATCAAAAAAGTGAATTTCACTACATTAAAACGATATCATTTATTTCTTTGTATTCTGAACCGAATTGCTACTGTAAATATCAGGTCGCTCTCAGTGTCATAAATACAAAATTTATAAGCGCCTATAGGCGCCTACAGTAGCCTAGGGGTTGAAAAGTAGTTCCAAGTCGCTACGATTGGAAGAGATCCTCTGTTGGTCTAGAAATAAATGTTTAACTAGAGATAGCATTCGGAGGAACATTTACAAAGTGAATTCTGGTCTCTGGCTGAAATTAGAGACCACCGCGGTTTACCCAAGGAAATCTAACGAAACGAAGTCGGTCGCTCCCAGCGGCACGGATATTTGTAACCACATTTCCTGATGTACTCTTAATTCTGTTTCAGTTACCAGTGGGCGGGGGTGGTGCTGTGCTGGTGCTCAGCGAGCTTGAAAGCATGGCAGCCAGGCAACAGCGGGAAATTGCCCAGCAGAGGCGCCTCCTGGAGCAGAGAGAGGCCCGTCTGGCCGTGCTTCGAGGCGCACAGGTGAGAGAGAGCCCCCCTTCTTCCGACCATGAACGCGGAAATCGTTCTGGAAATTGCTCGACAAAGCTCCCGTAATGTTCCCTCGGTCTTGGCCGGCTCCTCGATGCGTTCGCCTTCCGCCCGTCGATGAGCCCGGCTTCCGGTCGCGACTCAACCGTCCGGACGCGCCTTTTCCTTCTAACGTTTGTTTCTCAGCCGGATTAACCGTTAACGCGTGCGTTCCGGTTTACATCGCTTTTTTCTTTTAATACCTGCTTTCGGTTTAAACGATGATGAAGTTACGAACAAGGAAGTAATATAGGTACAAGACGTTTATGCATAGATGGAGAGATTTAATATGGGAAGAAATACCCGATGCGTACACATACAGTAGCTGACAAAAGACGACAGGACGATGTAAAACATAATTTTATGGGTCGCAAATATTATTTATCTATTCATTTTTATTGCCATCATTGCAGAACACTGTTTATTCATTAACATAGAATACAAATTTTATTTTCTTCGATCTTTGGTCTTAAATTTTTGTCCGCTACTGTATACTAAGATACAAAATTCCACGAGTAACTCGTAACCTAGCAATGACAGTTATTTGTTCCTTATATCGTGTTTAACATCAAAGTCGTGCCCGAAATGGCAACGCAAAGAGGGACACCGCGTTCTACGGAACGCACCCTCCTCGCCCTTCGCCAAGATACTCTGTGCTCGGTCCTTTAACAGCTGGCGAGCGGCGATAAAATAGCCCGTAAAGGGGCCTCGTTTCCTCCGATATAAAATCCCTGACTGATCCCCAACTTTCATCGGACGTCCCCCTCCGCCACCCCGCACCGTCGACCCTTAGAGGCAATACGTTCGAGTCATGAATAATTCAAAGTAATAATAGACCGACGGACAGTTTATGCTTATTATCGACGGGATAACTGTCCGATTACGGTGGGACCCGTCATACCGTGGACGGCCCAAGCGCGTCCAGGGCCTCTGTCGGCCACCGGCGTCGACGAGAGCGGCGTTTCCTCGCGGATCCGCGCGATTCACGCGTCATTCAACGCCAGGAAATTTATCATGCGCCGCGTAATAAAGCATAATCGCCGGCCGGTGTGAGAGGGAGGGGGGACGGTTGCCTCGTAACTCTCGATTAGGTGCTAAACGAGGTTCGCCCTCGACCTGTTCGTCCTCCTCCTGTGTGGTTGCCCTCTGCAATCTAGCAGCTCTTGCATGGAGTTTGCTTGCTAAGCTACGTGGTTTATGGCTTCTCGTTCCCTTCTCGTTGCCAAGTATTGTTTCAATGCGGCCCTCGCTGTCGCACTTCCGCCGTGTCGTATCTGCATGGACTGTCTGCGATTCGAGATACAGTGAACGGTTCGTCTCTGTTACGAGATTCATGATCGAGGAGAGTAGCTCGAAGGGGGTTCCTTCTCCGTTGCTCGAAGTTACGTCCGGGAACACCTGCTCCACGGCCGGATAAATAATTAGCGGGTTTCTATCACTCGAACAGCCTAGGATCGAGCGTAAAGAGCAACCAGCAATTACATCCATCCAGCATTGTCAGTCTTCCTCTTGGACGCGCGTACGCAAGCATCTAAGCAGCCACTTTCCTTGTCAGCGTGAGATTCAAAAGCTAGCTCGCGATTCGTTGAAGTAGGCTCACCAGGTGTACTTCGACCAGCGAATCGCATGATGTTGATAAATTTGCATGCGCGTTTTATGCGTGACGCGAGAAAACCGAAGCAGGATGTTCGACTGGTCGGAGGACGGAGAAGGAGGGAAAAAAGCATGAAATAGTTGTTGTATGGTTACCGTTAGGCTGACCTTGGTAACAATAACCTTCACCTTGAACGGGGGAGCCTAATGGCGGACAACCGTGAGAGATCGATAAAGCTCGACGATTATGTCGCGAAATGGCACGACATTAAATGGGAGGCGGTACTCTTTCATAAACGCTTTCATAATTTTCATAACCCCTATTCGCCTCAGCAATTTACTTGGAATCATTTTTTAACAGACCTCTTCGTAAACGTTTCTCGATCGATTTGTCATGCAGTAACGTTATGGAAATTTTTCAATGTTCAGAATTGCTAACCCTTTTAATAAAAGCACCAAAGAGCGACGTTGACGCGTGTGTTGGAAGGGTTGAGGCATTCAAATCACCGATCGAGCTCGATCCGCTTAGCTCGCGATTTTGATCAGCCCGTCGCCCACTCGACTCGCTTGCACCCTCTCGCGAGCTGGTTAAGGCGCATAGCGCGACAGATTCTTCGTCGAGGACGACGTTTCCTTGTCTCGTGTGCTTAGCACTCGAGGCGCATGTAACGAGCGCCTCTTCTTCTGCGATATTAACGAGATTAAGAGCGTCTCCCTCGTGTCAGCTAACTGGCGCCGCTCTAATCCTCTATTCATTAGATCGAAGAACAGGCGGTCCCCACGCATGGCTGTATCATGAGAAAGGTCGTGGAAAATACTTAGGAAGCTTGCACATGCAAATGTTTTAAGCAGACTTTTACAATTTTATTATTTCACCCATGTGGAAATTTTATCATCAACATCGAAGTTTCAACTTCGTTATTCGTGATCCAAAAAGAAACGCTTTATAATTATTTCAATAGTGGTTTCCTTTTCTGTATTTCCGCGACGATATTCTAACACTGCTAGACAGAAAACCCATCAGTCACCCAGATAAAATCGAGCCTGAAAACCCCATAATACGCTCGAAGACACGTGTCGCCTACGCAGCAAAGCGATAGATTCGCGAACCATTCAAAGTAATACGGAGCAGGACTCAGCCGGGATTTTCAAGGACCTGAAAGCCTTAATCCCCATCGTGGTGGCTCTATTCTGGAACGAGGCGGACCCGATACCGAAGATTGAACGTTTTATTCTCGGTCGCGGATCCTCCAGTCGATATCATCCTAACGGCGACGAGCTCTCCTTCGATGCACCACGTCTTTTCACCGATCACAATGTATACACCCTGCCGGAGAAAATCTTGATCTTTAGGAGAAGAGGTCGTCGGTAATTTTCGAGGATGCTTCCCAAAGGAATTGCTGGATTCCGATCTTTGACCCGGATGTTATCGACCGCAAACAACGTATCTTAATTTATAAGGTTCCGTATTGTCCCTCCGGGTTGACACTTCTTCCTTGACAATCACTTTGACTCAATCCTTTGAGTGCCAAGCGACATGACCGCGCTTTTTCTGTTCTGTCCTCAAAGCGTCTTTTAAGGGTTCGGAAAAATGGGAGATGGGAGAGGGAAATGGACAATTGGAAGATGGAGGGAAAAGTTCGGGAAAAGGAATTTACTGGCAGAGTGGTGGTCACCGGGGTGGATTAGGCTCTGACCCAAAGGATTACTGAGGGTTTTCATAATAAATATAAATAATTATCAACCCCTAACACCGGGTCCAGCAGATTCCGAGTGGAGTCTAGAGATTTCCGCTCGGGACTCGATGTTCGGTTTTTATTGGACGTTAGAGGTATAGAGAAGTTCCAAATTTGTCGTCGGTTAACCGAACGAAGCTTAATCTGGGGCAGCTAGTCGTATCGTAAGCCATAATAATCCCTTGCTCTGCTACTCCTTCGCCAGCTAACCCCCCCCCCCCCCCCCCGCGAACCTTAGTTATGGAGTTCAAGCATTTTGTCCCGTGCAAAATCGACGTAGAATCGTTTATTGAAATTTAAAAATGGTCCCTGGTATTGTTTTCTAGCCAAGTTTTTGGGGTGGAAGCGGTGATGAAAAGTTAAACGCCTTTATTGCATTCGGTATGACCCGTAATTGTAGGGCAAGGGGTTAATAATACAAGCAAGGTAAACAAAAGGGGTTGGTTGCTCATGGAGCGTAGCGCCATAGAGAGAAACTCGAGCAGGCTCTCTCTCTTATTGGATAGCTGCCTAAAATATTCTACACCTTCTCTGTTGTTCTCTGTCCGCTCGTTAACCGGCATTCACTCTGGCCCGCCCATTATTCCACTTTCTGTTCTACTCCGCATCGCATGACCGGCGTGTTTACTGTTTCAGGAGCCAGCACAGCAGGACAAACTCGCCAGATTGAGGCACAGGCTGGACCAACAACAGAGCAAGCTGAATCGGCTGCGATTGCTCCGGTCGCAAACCGACCAGTCACGCGCCAACAACGCCACGCTGAGTAAGTCGATTAAAAAGTCTGTTTCTCATTTTTCCTCCTCTTCTCCACCGTTTAAACCTTGTGTGCGCGAAGGATCAATCGGTCTTAAAACGTCCATAAATTTGGCTAATCCAATACCCTTGGACTATCAGTGTCCGACAAACGCCAACGTATCGCGTTCGAGAACGAAAACTCGATTCTCTCCGCGTGGAAGGGTGGCCAAGGCAGAATGGCTCGCGAAAGGGAATAAAGAGGAATTGTCCGGCCATTTTGGTACCGGTAGGGTATCGTTCGAGTCGAACACCGAGGAGAAACGGGACACGTTATCGTTTGATATCCTCGTGTTCGCGAGCCACGAACGCAGCTGGTACGCGAATTCCCGTCGTTTTCAGAGGGATCGAACGTCTCGTAAAAGGATATCGGCCGAGGTGACAGCGCGGAGGAATATCGGATTCAATAAAGATTTCGCGAACAAAATGGGCCCTCATTCGTGGCACGATGGCCTTTCTCGATCGCCTTTCCCCCTCTCTCTGCCATTTTTGGACTCGAATGATACATACACCGCGTATTTACGGCCACGATTTGCCATGGCCCCCTTTTCGGTCGTACCTTGAATGCGAGTCTTAAGGATTTGCGACGGAATCTCTGGCTGAAATTGCTCGGTTTTAGGTGTCGTTTCGAGCGACGAATAGCGAACGGAACGACTCGCGAAATGGGGCGAAGGGCAACGTGTTTTCTATCCTAGATTTCTCCCTGAATATACCGCCACCCTCCTAAGTTCCCAGTTTCAGAATCGTCTAGACAAATCGTAACAGTTGACGTTTTTAATTTAAAAATCGCTTTGGTTTCCAAAATTTGCTACCCTCGAATCGTACAGATTCTTCACCGAGATAATATAATTCTTTCCATCCTCTGAATAACCTCGGAAATGTTCCCGAGTCTTAAGCTCTGTATGCTTCTACCGGTAACGCATGCCAAATGCCCCCATTCCAAGCTACGCTTCTCCGATTTGTCCTTCCGAACATCATCTAACTTAGTTCGCGTGAAATTCGCATGAAATGAAAGGGGTGCGAGTGATACGTGATTCGGCGTCTACCCGTGCACTCTGCAGCATCATCGTCCTCATTGTCGCGTCCCACTCGAGGTCGACGGGACTTCTTCCGGCAAGTTTGCCGCGAATTTCCAAGAGTAACTCGGGCAACCGAGATTAACCCGATGAAAAGTGCAATCGGCCGGGAACAAGGGTTAAAGCGGTGCTGTGAATTGAACTCGCGCGTAATCTAGTTTCTCTTCGTCGCTAGACACTCGTTTCCGTGATCGGTGTCTATCGTAGAAATTCAAACGATGGGAATTCATTGGTGGAACATCTCGAATAACCGGTCGAAGCGTCAAGTGTATTGTACTTGTTACGAGTTCCAACTGGATCCGCGGTACGGATCCGAAACTTTGTATTATTCTGATTCAATATGCCAGGGAAACCGCGAACGTTCGCATGCTTTCGTATCCGCCAGCGACGTGCTCGAGAGGATGGGGTTTATGAGACTCGTAGATTTGCCATTTTGCATTTGAGATATCCCGTTTCCAGGACAGAGCGTTCCCTAGACAAGGAATTCAGCGACAGAGCTTTCTAAATTACGCGTTCCATCTCGATGCTAAACCTTTACCCGTTCCCCATGAAGTTTGTTAATTCGTTCCTTAAAATTCTTCTCTCGCCGCAAAACACTTTTGGAATCGGACGATTTACAGGCTGCTATAAAGTGTGATACTCGCAGTCGAAAAGTCTCTTTCAACCGTTGCTTTTCCACGGAACCTCCGCGAAAATTCAACCGCAACTAAATGGACACATTCACGACCCACGTAATCCCGCGTTCCACGCTCGATGCGGTTCGCTTAAAAAAGAGAAGAAAAATCGGCCGAATTAAACGGTCGCCTCCACAGTGTCTGACGCTGCGGCGGTTTAATTAAAGGGAGCTTTCCGGCCTCTTTCCTGCGTTCCGCGGGTGGAATTAGGTGGCTTGAATAAATTTTCCCACGCAAAAGTCACCCGCCAGCGTTTTCTACAGCCGAAAATCGCTCTTCGTCGCGTTCCAACGCCTACGGCACCATCCATCCGCCTCTCGCCCCCGTACGGCCGTGTTTACATCGAAATATTTCTCGATTCGTCGAGGCTTTCCAGCAGCTTCGACCGAGGATTTCATTTCCTCGGTATCGGTCTCGATGCCGCTGGGAAGCGCTCGAATTCTCCGAGTTACAGAGAACGAGATGGTTTCGAGGGGCGAAAAGGCGAAGGGGGAAAGATCCTGGGACCGATTCTACGGCGTCTGATATGACAGAAGTTTCGAGACGACGACGACGACGACGACCGGCTTACCTTGTCTGAAGATAAACCTGGTAGGACTCTTTGAGCCGCGACTGTCTGCCCTGACAAAGGAACGAGACGGTTCTTTCGGTTCCTTCGAACGTGAGGGACGTTTGACGAGCTCTTCGGGATTGGGTTTGGTAGTACTTTAACCCAGACGGGTAGAAACAATTCTTTCTTCGGTGAAACAGACATCGTGGGGAATCGAATCTTGTACCCTGCTTTATCGGAAGCTGCATCGATACTTATTGTTAGCGTCGAAGGCTTCCCTCAATTATTGAAACAAGTAACAGATTTTGAGGAGAATCAACCTGTGTCCGCGTAGAAATTTATAAAGAAAAGAAAGTTAAGATCTACCGATGAATCAGGAGAAGGAAAATTCAAGTTAAAAGTTAGCAAAATAAATTGTAGCTTTATGTTTAAAATCGGAACCATAGATCCTTTCCACGGAATGGGAAAAAGTCGGTTGATCGTTTCCTAAAGGATGAGCCGTGGGAGTTTTACGGAAGATAAATCCAGGGGTGTTATCGTCGCGGTGAAAACCGCCACGTAAACCGACAGACTCAGCCGTGTAATTTGGCTGGCTCGTATTTTTCTCCTAAATAGTTTCCACGTCGCCGCGTAATGGCCGAACTTTTTGACGGACTATGAATTCCATTCCATAGCGTCTGCCATGATCGGTAGAACCTCGGTTCTTCGTCTACTCGAGCATAAAAAACGAACGATAATCTCTGCTTTGCATACGAAGCGTGTAATCAACTTGAAGATTATTAATAGGGTAGCTCGTTAAATTGAGTAACATGGAATTAAATAGGTTGATTAAGGATGCAGGCTGGCTGAATCGATATTTAGTAGGGTAATAAGGAACCGTAGAGGTCTCAAGAATAGAAATTATCTCATAAAATGTATCTTCAAGATAAGCTAAACTCGGGGTTCTGAATTTTGATAGCGCCTACGACTGAAGCTAATGGCTTAATCTTGGAAGCAAAGAAGATTATTCCGCACCATTCGCGAGAAACGCGAGAAACGCGAACGAAGTTGTGATTCAATGGGATCAGGTGCACGATAGTAGTGTAATCGTAGAGCTTGAGATTAGAGAATAGATAGAAGCCTATATCTACGTGTATAACTATAAATTATGAAAAAGTCTGACGGGATACTTTCTCGTAGAAATCCTGAAGAAGTTCTGTCTGACGAGAGAATTCAGGATCTAGTTATGAAAATCCAGAAAACCTGGAGAAATTTGTAAAATAATGTAACTTTCGAAATTCACTAATGTGAAAAATAGGATAAAAAGAAAAAAAGATAATTAAGCTCTTCGACTAGGAATGAGGAGGGAGAGAGGGATCTTAATTAATTTTTTTTTACAATACCCACCAGCGAAAGAAACTTGAACCGAGTTCTCTGCTTCGAGAGCCGCGTAGACTTCACTGTTCTCCGTCGAAGTTCTAACCGCTTCGTTTCTTTACCGAAAGTTTAAGGCCTTTTTTCTTTCTAGATCTCGGTGATCGGTGAATTCTGATTGGATTTGGAACTCGTGATACCTTTAATCGATTTTTCCTCTCCTTTAGTTCCACTCTGTTAATCACAACTTTTTCCTCGTTAGAAATTATAATTCAAAAAGTATATCTTAATCTTCCGCGGCGTAATTCACAACCGCACTGACCTTTTCAAAGATTACAAGCCTTTTCTCCCCTGTCGAGTTTCACCGTTATCTCTGAAACTGGAGATATAGCCGAGAAGAGGGAAATCCAATCGTAAAACTTTGGTCGATCGATTCGAAAGCGAACTCGCGAAATTAGAAATTGGAATGATTTTTGCCGAGAATTGTAAAACATATTTTTATCGATGCGGAAAGTTTCATTATCCCGCTGACAGTTTTGTATAATCGTTCATTTGAACCGGTTGCTTCGTTGATTGTCTCGCGAAAATAAACCAAGCGAAGCTCGAGGGATGCGGAAAAGAGGATCCAGAGGCCTTGATCCAATCGGAAAGCAAGGTGAATATAAATTCCTACGCAAATGGCGAGAATATCGTTCTTGCATATGTACGCCGAATCGAGGAGCATCGCTAAAAAAAGGAATCTCTCTCTATCAAAGTATAGATCGAGATATAAATTGAACTCCCTTACCACGTCCTTCCTACACAACCTTGAATCCCTCTCCCGTACCTGCAAGCTTTCCTGCTTCGTTAAAAAGAGATTTCCAAAACGGTTGACTGTTTGAACGCGTACACAGGTATTGATAGACCGTCGAGCATGTATGCAATCACAGCCGAACGAACAATTTCTGCACGAAATTGCGAATAAAAATAGAAATCGAATCCCTCCTACGGGAACTTCAATCTCTTCTTTGTGTATTACACCTACAACTCTTTCCGATCAATCGAAAAAAGTATTCAAGACAGTTTAGAAGCTTTTGTTAGCGTTCGTCCCAGCCTCTTCTGCCGCGTTCTGCTTCAAAGCAAACGCCGCGCCGTAACAAGGCGAATCAGTGAATCGAGCGGTTGTTTTAAAACGGTTTCGTGGCTCCAAAAGTGAAGCGCCTCGTGGAAACGTACCGTTTGTGTTCCCTGATTCGAGGCAGAGAACGAGAAAGAAAGGGACAGGGAAAGGGGGTTGGGAGAGTTCACGCTCGAACGTTCGCTTAATTAACAACGCGAGCACAGCCGACTTTTAATTGCACGTCTAACGAGCGGATCCTGTATTTTTAGATTCACCCACGGGATGAGAAAGTGGCAGGATAACTCTTCCCGATCGCCAGTTTGCGCGTTCCCCGTTTCAATTAGCGATTACGCGCGTCCATCTCACGATTATCGATCCTCGTTACCGCGATTCGTCGATTCAGAATTGCCTTCTCGCTTGCTCCTTCGAAAGATGTTCAGCTCTCGGTGGCAAGGCTGAGGGTTGATAACGATACTTCCGAGTGCCCGACTAAATTTCGCGAAGTAGGTTAACGCAACCGTGACCCCTTTCCGATCGCGGAAATCTCGTTTCGGCGGAGCACGAATATGATCGAGGGAACGTTGTTCGCTTCCTCGCGGCGAACAAACACAAGGAGGTATGCACGTGATGCACTCTGCTCCCAGTTTCCTCCTCGTCTACCCTCTTCGGGTGCTTTTTCCTTTTTCTTTTCCGACGCGAGGAGCTTAATCTATTCCAAAGCAACTGCTCTAAGACACCGTCTCGAGGATGCGGAGTAAGAGATTCGTTTGTAGCATCGTTGGAAGGACCAATTTTGGTCTGTTCTTGGAAATTAAATATGAGGAGAGAGTATACAGATTTTCGTGGTGATGTTTAGGTTGCTTCTGATAAAATACAACCACCGGTTTCTCTCTTTGAACGTTTCTCGTATGCTGGTTTTAAAGTTCAGCGATGAGTTTAGGCTTGCTGTGCTCTCGAAAGTTTCTTATGAACTCAGGTCTTGCGACATGGATGGGTATAGCCCAGTCCAGGAATGCTTGCTCGCACACGAGCAGATACTGTTCTAACTTCGTTCCGTTCTTGAAACACCGTCCTGTTTATTCATTTAAATAATACACGGGTAAGATCCATTAGCGTACAGAGGTAGAGTGTACTAGTTCAAAACTGTTTCTAGTGAATAAAAGACACGTTGATGCGAGAGAATGATCGATCGATTATTTTCGGGGAATGAATCTTCAGAAAATGTCAAGCAGTTTCGATCGCGTTCGATTGAACGTACAACAGCTGGCTCTGAAACACAGCGTTTCTGATGTTCTTTATTCCCCGTGTTCTATCTTGGCTCCCGTGTAATGCTCCGTAGGCTTTCCCGATCGGGAAATCTCGTTTCCGCGGGAAATAGAGGCTGAGGGCGGCGACAAGACCAGCAAGACCCGCGATAGAAGACACAGAACCGAGAAAAAGATATTTCACACCACGTTCAAATGTATACTTTCATCGCCTCTTGTCCTGTATCTTCTACTGAATCGCCGATTCGAAAGGAAACGAGGTCGTGCAGAGGGAAAGGAAGAAATGCAGAGGAAAAAGGAAAGAAAATAGATATACATTGGGCGGAACAATAAATCTGAAGCATAAATAGCAAATGCAAGAAAGGAAAAGTCGCACATCGTAGGAATTAGATGATTAAACGACCTGTGGAGAAAAGGTGGTGAAATCTTTTAAACGACCAGTATAAAAAGACCACGGTCATTAACGGCACCACAGAATCATATCCTTGCCCTCTTTTTCGCTCTTTCTCGAAGTCGAAAAGTTTGGTCGGCGAAGGAAAGTAAAACAACGATTTCCCGCACGACGAGTGTCGACCACCATCGGCCTCTCAGCCTTCGAACACTTTGAAACCCCGCCGATCTACCGGCAGGAGAGGAAACTTTTCCGTAGAGAGAGGACGCCTTAGAGACGGAAACTCCGCCTGGACATTTGGTATTCACGAGTCGAAGTCCCGTTGCACGAAGTTTCGCGTCCTCCCGCAAAGAATACGAGAACCATCGGTCCCCTCGCGCTCGTGGTGCGCTGCAACCCGATTTTTCGAAGGCTTCCCGCTTTTATTCCGGGTTTACGAGCGGCGTAAAAAAAAGAAAGAAGGAGGGAAACGCTTGGCTCGCACGTCGAGGGACGACTTTGACTACGTCGGAACGCTGGAACGGGACCGCGTACGAGGCTCTCGAGGCCGATCTTCATCTAGGACTCTAACAAAAGGTTCGGGGAGATCTCTCGCGCTGCGATTCGCCTTTCTTTCTTCGCTCAACTTTGATTTCGCATTCAGATATCCTTCGTTCGATTCTTTTCTTTGTTCAGTCTTACGCATTAAGCACCTCGACTTAATCCTCGTTAAATCCTATATTTTTCGCTGATTTATTAATACTTAGTCAACCGAACGTTCTCTCATTTTTTCCGCAACAAGGGCACTGCCATTGATTCTATTTATTTTTGTTATTAATTAGTCTGGAACTAGTGTTGTTTACAGTTCGTCAATTGCATTTTCTGCTTTTTCAAAGTACAGTTTTTAATCAATTCTTAATACGCGACGGACAGTGTTCGGTTAAGTATGACGGTTAGCTAAGCGTTAATAGACTCCCGATCGGTGAAGCGTTAAGTAACAAGTTTTAACTGATGTTTCGAATTTCCGCAGCTTTCACACGGCTAAGCTTAAAATTTCTCGAAGCCGGAGAAACGTCGGCGGGGGGTTTAATCTAGTTTCCTAATAAAGTAAGTCCGAACAATCTATACCAATCGCTGTACACGGTCGAAACGCAAACGCAAACACGGGAACACAAACGTACATACGACACACATGCCCAGAGTGCTCGCAGCGCACGAGGAAAGGAAGATTGCCAGGAAGCTTCGATAAAGTTCAATCAGAGGCAACGCGACGCTTGACGTATCGGAGGCACGCGGAGTTCGCGTATCAGAAATCCATTCGGAACCGTGTAGACATGGAAAACACGGTGTATCCGCGGCCACGGATGCCGATAGGCGTACACATCGAATCTCGAAACCGTGCGACAGCCCTCGAGCACGAGAAAGAGAGGGTTGATCAGATATAGCCAGAATTCGATAATGGAATTCTAGGTCATCGGACAATCGCGCCACGCGACGATACATCGTTTCCTCACCCTCCTCTCTTCGGGGTGGATCATATAGTCGGAGCTTACGCGATCGGTTCACGGCCTCGCGGGGTTAATTTTAGGTTAACTCCGTTCACGAATACACGCTCTTTTGCCCGTTCGTGAATCGTAACTTCAGCAGCCCCGATCGACCTCTTGTCTTCCATAATTGAAAGGGTGGTCGAAGGAGACCAGAGTCAGGACTTGGAAGTGGAGAGTTTCTGAAACTCGTCGAGCAATTTTCTACTTTTGAGGACCTATTCTTTAGGAGGAAGCTGTGCGAGGATCGGGTGTCGACGTTGTAGAAGCCTGAAGACGAGCAAAAGCGTTCGGTGTACCGATATTTTTGATCGATCGCGGTTTCGAAGTAGCGTCTTGAGATCGGCAGATCGAAGAGAGTTCTGGAAAAGAAAACACCGTCTCTAGTACTTTCTGGAAGCTTCCAGAATTTTCTTCTCTTCTGGTTTCCCTTTCAGGCAGGGCTAGAAGAAACTTAAAAAAAATGATAGAAAATTTGATCACCTGTTGTAGATAAATATTGAAAGCAAGCAGCGTTTTAATAAAGTAGATTTTATACACGACCACCCTTCTAAGCTATAGAAGCTCCAAGAATTTTTGCGCAGGCAGAAACGATTAATTAACCCCTTATACCCTATACTAGATTCTGATCCACCCTTTATATAAATACGAGTACGACAGTCTAAGCGCGATCGTTCGGGAGACAAGACGTGCTGAACGGGTGAGTCCCTGAACAAGGGTAAAATTGAGTTCCCTCTCGCCCTCCCCCAACCTCCCGATTTATTGTTTTATTCCGACGTTTTTTCGATGCAACGAGCTCCGATAACCAAATCCAGCGTAAAAAGCAATCGAGGCAGAAAACGTCCTCTCCAAACATAACCCAGACCTTCGATCAATTTCCTCTTTTTCCGTTTTAAACGAATCAGTCTAAAGTACCCTTAACTCGATTATCTTTCCCCGGCCGGCTGAAATCAATTATTCCAATTTCAATTAAAATCGCGTGCTCTTCACCAACTACGGAGAAACCGTGTACAATTGTTAGGCTAATCGTCGTATTCAGAGTGGACCGGCGAGAAGTTTCTAAATTTCCCGGAAACTGGGGAGAGCTGGAAACGGTCGTTTCCGGTGAGAACTCGCACGGAACTCTCCTCGTGTCCCCTGTCGATGGACGCGGGAAGTCGTCGCGAGTTTGCATAAGACGATCGAAGTCCCTGAAGGACTGTAATAGTTCTCGTTGAAGTGGCCACTTTCTCGCTGCCGGTCCGATCGGCTCCGAATTTCCAATTACCGGGGAAGGGCCGGGGTCCTCGGCCGCGTTTCGAGTCGTAATTCCGTGTATGCGTCCAGTCCTCGCGAAATCGATAATCACCGCCGCCCTGCGACCGCAACGACAGCGTAAATCAAACCCGGGCCAATTAATGGAGACCTGGCATAATCGGAAGAAGGTCTCGGTTAATTATCGGGACGACTTGACGAGCACACTGTAGAAAAATCGAGCGGGGAGAAAATGGGTACCACTTTTTTTATCTTGGTTGTAGGAAGTCGTAGAAGGGATAGAGGTCGATGAATAAAATAGAATTGTTGGAAATTGAATGCAGAAATATTACGAAGCAAAAATTAATCGAAAACCAGCTTTCTCTTAACGTGCATTCTGTAGGGCTTCTTCCAAGAACCCAAGCCATATCTGGAAATTTAGAAAGTAAGAAAACGTTAAGATACAGAACAAAGGGTTAAACGACCCGAGTGGGGTCGTGGGAATTTCGATCACTGAGTTTGCCAGTCTCATGACAAAGCTGGTGAAGTTTAGTTAGAGTTTCACCTTCCTCGTGTTATAAAATAAAGTATTAAAGTATTTTAAATAAGAGTGTATTTTACTGAGTAATTTTAAAACCCTGATTCCAACAAGAATAAATAGGAAAATGGAGTTACGAAAAGAATTTGCTGTTAAAATCAGTCTGTTGCGATCGATTAAAATTTAACGGACGATTTCAACTCGTTTCGTTGTCAACTTTCATAAATAAAAAACGACCCTCCTAGCAGACAAAAATGCTTCCTCTGCGTTCGCTAATCTGCGATACAGTCAGCGTCCGAGCTTACCTCTCCGAAACGCCATAAAAGATTCAAAACGAAACTCGGGAAAGTGGAACGTAAACTCCGAGGCGTTTGTCGCGCCTAGGTTGGCTAAGGTTGGCCGGGTAATTATTAACCCCTTGACATACAATGACGAGTTAGAGTGTCGTCATTCATTTCATGTGCCACTGTAGAACTTTGACGAGTCTGACTCGTCAAGATAATTAGATTATTTAATTGCTCCACTCGTGCGTTGATTCTGTTTTGTTTAAAATATTCAAGATGTTCTCACCTTCCCCATTTCGAAAAGAATTTTAAAATAAAACGTTCTGTTTCCAAGTTTGCACATAACTGTTCAGTTCAGCCAAATTAAATAGCATCAAATTCCATTTTATTTGTATGTCAAGGGGTTAACCAGTCAGTTCGGTGTTCCCGATGCCCTGTTGCCATCGAAGTTTTCCGTGGGAATCCGACAAACGTGTCGAAGAGGCGGTACACTTCAGGTATAGGTCCGGGCCTCTGGCGTTTAATTAAACGGTGGCCTTTTAATTGGTGCATACAATTAAACGACGAGGATCCATCGATGCGAACGGTGTCCGCTGTCGTTGCTGCATCATTTATCGAACAATATCTCCTCGCGTCGCTGCTAACGACCGTTGCATCTTTAATCGTGCAACGATATCAATTGAACACGTTCCATCCGGCCAGTTTCAATTATTCACGTCGAGCCTCGATTTCGTCCACCGTTTAAACGAGCCCGGTTCGATCGTTTCCTTCTCGGAATGGATTTCGAAGGATTTTCAGGGAAGCAACGTGTCGCTGAATCCGCGGAAAGCTTCGCGGGATAAAAAAAGGTCAGGGACGTTCGCTGGAAATGTCACCACTAGCATTTCTACTCGTTTCGTTTCTTTTTCTCTGCACGCAAGGCTCGTTGAAATCGGCTCTCTCTCTCTCTCTCTCTCTTTCTCTTTCTCTCGAGTATCAGTGATCATATCCATGTATATCTGCATTTTTTTCTCGACGAAGAAATAAAATTTATCGGTCGCGATGTAGAAGTAAAATTTATAAATCTAAACGTGCACACGTTAACGCTGAATATTTCACCGTATATGAAACACCTTTATCGTTACTTTCGTAGAAAAAATTTTGTAAGGAGCTCAATACGCATAATCAAAGCAAAGGATTGGAATTTAAAAAGGCTAACAGAAAAAGTTAACAGTAGGAAGAAAAATTCAAACAGATAGGCGCACATAAGATTCGAAAGTTTTCAGAATCGAATTAGAGAACTCGATTTCGCAGGAGTAAACTTCTAACGCGATTCTAAGCTTGACCCGTTTTACAAAGCTGCCGCGCATCTAGTCGCCAACTATTTTCTAATTTTCGCGGCTGCGGCTCCGCCCAAAAGCTGCAAATTGCCACAACTTCCGAGGCGAGTCGAAGGAGTTCCGTTTACCTCGCCTTTCGTGCGACATAATTTTCGAACTAATCTTAGCGCGACGCGGCGTCAATCTTCGTTTGTTCGCGATAATTTCGAGGAAAGTCGAACTTTCTTCGTGCACAGCGCAGTGTACCCTGTCTGACGATTCAGGAGTGTTCCCAAGATGCAACGAGCGGAGGAAAAAGGGAAAAGATGTGAATAAAAAGTATGATAAAAGCATAACTGAGAAAGATCATTCCGAGGCGAAGCACCGGCGACAAAAGCTCCCTTCGTTCACGTTTCTCTCTGTTTTTCCGTGCTTCCCATTTTCCATGCGTCTCCCGTGTTTCCTCGCAGCCTTCCCCTCGCGGGAAATGACGTTAAGACGGTCAAAGGCCTACGGAAGCGTGGCTCTCGTGAATTGGGTCCTTTTGAAATTGAATGAATCCCTCGGTTGCGAGATTTTTAAGGAATTTTTGGTAAAGGACGAAATGAGGGGACAGAGACAGTATTTTAACCAGGTCAAGGAAGCTTCCGCCGCTTCGATGACTTATTATCGTCCATAAGATCTTGTCCAAAGATAAAGAATTATTTAAAAAAAAAAAAAGATACCAAGAACTGTGATTTCAAAGGAAAGTCGACCTTCTTTCCTTTCCAACATTTACCGAGCTCTGGCTCCTCAGTTTCCTCCTTCCGCCAAATACGAACTTTTTCGTACGGGTTTCCTAATCGTGTAAAGCAGAGATAAACACGTCTGCAGCGAACTTGGAACGCTTAAAATTCCCGTGCTTAGTGTACGTTCAACGAGAGAAGGTCCGCAATAAGCGTCAACATGGCGCAGGGAAATGAGACCGAAGACAAATAAACGGAACGGGATCAGTCGAATCACGTTCGACGAGGTGCGCTCCCCACGAGATGCTTCTCCTCCACCGGATGTATCGGGAACACGAATCGAGGAACCGTTTCTTCGACGACACGACCACCTCGTGTTCTAGCTACGTGCTGCTAGCGAGCTTTCCTGGCAAAAAGGAGACAGTAGAACGCGGTCGAGTGCTTCCGGTCGCGAGGTTTTCCAGCGAATCGAGCTGGAAAACAGGAGACGGGCTCGCTGCAGCTTGAAGGTTCGAACGATCGATCAAAAAGGAGGAGTTCGAATCGAGTCGACATAGCGGAAAAGGAGCTTCTGGATAATTAGAATCGGATAAATTTAGGATTGAGAAATTAAGGATCTTAATTGATTTATCAGGAAATAAATACGATTCGGGGAAATTTAGAATATAGTTTTAGGACGCAAGTAGATCTACTGAATTCTTCGATTAATTCTCTTCTCTCAGAAATTCGAAGAATTCGTAATTAATTCGATACGCAACTTGCGGCGAGGATCCGCGCGACGAGAAAGCGGCCCCGATCGCCTCGCGGCGGATAACGTTGGAAAGTTGGAAAAAGCGCCGATTAAAGGAACGATTTACGAGGGACCCCGGCGAGGATTCGCGTTACGGTTCGACACGGTTCGCTCTGACGATTAGTCGCTGAATTATTTCGTTGTTCTCGAAACAAAAACGGGGAGAGCTGTGTTGAATTGGAACAACGGGCACGAGAGATCAACGAGTGGACAATGGGTCGCCATTTTGACGGCCGACCGAGAGAGGCTAGAGCAGGAGACGCGTCTCGCGTTTTCCACCGGCCAGAATCGCTTCTCTTCGAGAACCGCAGCTTTCTCGCCTCTCAAAGAAACAAGAAGGTCGTTGTTCGTCGCCTCGAGCCGGAGGATCCGTTTCTCGTTTCCGGTAGTTCCCTTTTACGGGTGAGTGTCTGCGGACGAAGGAGGGAGAATAACGTCGCGTCAAACGGATCGAAGCGGCGAAGAAAAGTCGCGCGAGCGAATCATGGATCACAGAGGCAGGGAAATAATTAAAAGAAAGTTTCATCCGCACGAGCTGTCACCTCGCTGAGTTAAACGATCGTTTCGTTTCACCTGGCCGGGCTCTCCTGCTCGCGGTCTTTGCAAGGAATATCGAATCAGTTTCTGACTCGAGCTTCAGCCGTCGAGATAAGGAGGATAGAAGGCTTGGGAAAACTCTGCACCGTATTCGGGGACAATATTCTTTAAAAATATTATCAGGGTCAGTTTTCTTTGGGAAAAGAAATAGAAGTTTCGCTTTCAATATGAACTCTCCGTTCCAAATCTTTATCGTTGGATTTTACGCGCAATATACATTTCTATTTTTTCCACCTTACGACATTATAAAAAGGAAATAATTCTTTTCCGTTTTGACCTTTTGTTGTTTCTTCGCGTTTTCACAGCCTCGGACCTGGACTGCATAAGGGCGCTGTTCAACGAGAAGGAGAAGGAACTCTCTTTGGCGGTGGCGAAGGTCGAGGAGCTGACGCGACAGCTCGAAGAGCTACGGGGTCGGCAGAACGCTGCCGGGACCGGAAGCGGAGGTGGAGGCGCCGGAGGCGTCGGTGGCGGAGGCGTTGGCGGTGGTGGCGGCGGACACTTGTCGACGCCGGCCAGCGCCGAGCTGGAAAAGCTCAGGAGGGAGCTTATGGTGAGCCCTTTAGTCCCCTCTCCCTTTCTCTCTTTCTCTCTCTCTCTCTCTCTCTCTCTCTCTCTCTCTCTCTGCCAATTTCTCCCTTTTGCACAACCGCAACCATTCCGGATCGTGGCTTTCATTTGCAGTAAATTGTAACTGACCGTCCGAAGGTGAACGCCCTGCAAACGCGATTGCAAGCGGAAAGCTCTCTGGTTGGAGAGGATTTTCGTAATCCTGTTATATGTTACAGAAATCATTCTTATCGAGTCGTTACAAATTTATAGAATCATTCTTCTAGCAATTAGTTAGAGATCGAGTTGCGCTTCCGAGGCCTATTTTCGTTTCAATTAATCAGGAGCTTAGCTCTGAGTTGATACGAGCATCCTTAGGTTGCCCAAAGTAGAGCAGAAGAAGCTACTCCCAGTCTCGTCGTCGAGCTGATCTAGCTTATCTTCAAAACCTGTCTTCTTATTTCTCCGTCTACAGTATCGCAATAAGATGAACGAACAGCAGAACCAGGTGGTGTCCCAGCAACGATTGGCTCTGGCGCAACGACAGGCGGAAATGGCGTCGATAGACGCGAGGATAGCTCAGCTTCAGGGTCGCCTTCAGCGCAAGAGAGCCCTGAACCAGCGGCTGAGCCAGCAGTTAGGTTCTGGAAATCGCACGAACGCGAACACCGGGTTCACGGAGTCGAAGCTGGACTTCAACGCCGGAGGGAAGTCCAGGCCAGCCGGGAACATTGCCGCCATTGAGCCCTACTCCCATATACCGAACGACAATGACTTCAATCTGAATAAGAACGACCCGAAGTATCAGACACTGCCCTACAACACCAAGTTCACGGTGAACTTCAAGGCCGCCGAGGATGATGTCAACAAGAACAAGATCCAACACTCGGCCAGTGCCTCTCAGTTGGGTCAACGAGCGGCGTTCCAACAGTTCGGCCATCAGATCGCTCACAGTCAGTCTCAGTCGCATATTCAAGGTTCGTCTTTCGTGCGAAATCCTCGAAGGAAGTCTCGAGAATCGATCCAAACGCGATTCGTAAGCGCATCGAGTTTAATTAACCGTGATTCTTTTCGTGTTTCCAGGCCAGTCGCAGTTGTTGGGCACGAATCAGCAGCAGCACAATCAGAATCTGCCCAATCAACCTGTGAATATGCAGCAGACCTGCAACAACAACATCAATAATAACAACAATAACAATAACAACAATAATAACGCGAATAGCACGAATAACAATCTGATCAGCTCGTCCCACAACTTCAGCCCGGAGGCTTTGTCTCAGAACCTTCGGATCCATCATCAACAGCAGCCGCTGACCCAGCACCAACAGCATGGAAACGTTCAGCAAAAACAGCACAACGTCGGTTCTTCTGCGTCGAGCGTCGGCACCACGGTATCCATCACGCAAACCCAGAACCATCGAAACCTTCAGACGCATCAGAAGCCGGTCTCGAGCGTGGCGCCGAGTTTTTCCGTGAAATCTCAGATCTATCAAACTTCCTCCACGAAGATCCACCCCGTGATGCCGCAGACATTGAGCCTGATAGGTCGTGGACACAGTAACGCTCAAAATTTCGTCGGCCTCGGTGCTCAGAACACCAATCAGCAGCAGTCGAATCAGCCTATTTCCAGCAATCAGACGCCCAACCAGGATCAGACTTACGCGTCGAGGCACAATTTCCCTGGAATTCAGCACTCCACTCAAGCGAACACCTATGTGTCCTCGTCCGCGGTGTATCAGACCCAGAACTCGCCTAATCTCCCGTCGACCGTTTACACGTCGTCCAGCGGCAGCAGCTTCGGTACTTCCGTGCAGAGGTACAGTCAACAGACCCAGCCGTTGACGAGTCCTACGTCCAGCAGCGAGCAGTCCGACAAGATGAAGTTCGAGCAAGGGAAGGGCCCGGAGAAGTTCGAGCACGCGCTGCCGGTGAAGCACGAGCAGCAGAGGTACGAGCCGAATCAGGTGTTCAAGTACGATCCTCATCAGATGAAGTACGAGCAGCAGCATTCTAAGTACGACCAGCAACACGGGAAATACGATCAAACCGGCCAGTCGACGAAGCTGTACGAGCTGTCGGGTAAGCACGAGCAGACCGGCAACCAGGTCAACAAGTACGACAGCGCGTCGAAGATCGAGCAGGGGAAATACGAGGCGGGCCAGACCAAGCACGAGCAAATCCACGGGACGAAATATGACCCGAATCAGAATACTCAACAGTATACCAAGCACGAGCAGCAGCACGAGGTGAGACCGTCGGTGAAGTACGAGCACAACGCGGCGTTCAAGCACGACACAGGAGGACAGCAGTTCAAGCAGGAGCCGGCGAAGTTCGAGAGCAACCAGAACAAGTTCGTCGAGCAAACTCTCGGGACGAAGCACGAGCACAATGGGAAGTTCGAGATGCCGGCGAAGGCCGCCGAAAAGCCGTTCGAGTTCGATAGGCTGAAGAACGAGAACGAGAGGAAGAATATGGGCGAGGACAAAACGAAGCCAGCGCTACCTCCGAAGCCGAGCAAGCCCAACCCACCGCCACGGTTGACCCACCATGAGAAGGTGGACAATTCGAACGACGGGGTCGCCGACTGCAAGAACAACTTGGGTCTGAGTCCGAGGTTTGTGCATCGTTTGATTGCAGCTTGCTAAATATTCAAACTCGATACACGCTCTTGAATATATTTTGATTTGGATTTAATTTAAATTTGCATGTTTCGATTATCAACCTCTTGACGTACAAATAAATCGGAATTTGATGCGTCCGATAAACAGAAAATAATAAATTGGTATTTCCGTGAAGTATGAAACATTTCAAAACGTTTTGGAATACGTAGACAGTTCTTGACGTCTCGGAGACGTCAAAGTCTACAATGGCACGTGAAATGAATGACGTCTGGAAGACGTCATTCTATCTCAAGGGGTTAAAATTTCATTTTTTATTCACATTAGAGCGCGGATTTGAATCCATATCCAAAGGGGGAGAATGTGACTTAAAGGGGAACCGATAGACCGATCGGGGTTTCCGGGCGCAGCACGAAAAAAAGGAAAACGATTACCGGGTTAATTATAAATGTTAATTAGTCCGTGATCGATTTGGCCGGTGAATCGAAGCCTGTCTCGAATAATAGACACCGAAATAGAACAACTACAGTGCAGTTGAGACAACAGCTTAGTGCTCGCGAGCTCTTCGATCGATCGAGGCGGGATCCAAGTTCCTGTTTCCTGATCGTTCCATTCAATTCGCGCGCTTTTTTCGTTTACCGTACACGCGACATCCAAACGCTTTTCTGATTTCAAATTAAATTTTTGAAGTTAAAATACAAACGATCGCTTCCGCTTAAGTTGACCTAGAAAATTCGTCGGAGGAATCGACATTCTGAAACGTCCGTTTTCTTCGTTCACCGATTCAGACATTTTCCCCGTGAAGTTAACAGAGTTGCGTCAAATCTTTTTTCAGTCTCTAAGCCCGAATGTTATTACACGTCGAACACATTGTCCCCCATTAATACTATAACTATCAAGACTGGTCAAAATGACCGATTCATAATTTTTCACCGGAACTTTGTAAATTCATTGTGATACTTACAGCTTTGAAAATTTACTCTGACCTTTACCGTAATCATTACGGTTTATTTCCTTTGTATCAGGTATTTTTTAAATATAATTTCCAATTTGATTTCCTTGTCACAAATAAGTATACTCTAGCCAGTCAGTAGGTTTAGCGTTAATCTACCTTGCACTCGCAATCCTCCTCTACGTTCTAACTGATATTTCCGTTAAACGCCGCCTCAGAACGGAGAAAGAAGAAGACGCGCCACCGATCCCCACATCGGAGCCACCGGAGTCGCCCACGGAGACCCAGTTCGGCAACCATCAGATCATCAAGGCTCGGCCTCTGACCCTGAAGAAGGCGCCCATCTCCGAGCAGCCGAAACTCCGTTATGCCAAGTCGAATGTCCATGTGTCGATAAACCGTCGAATTGAGATGCCACCGGCGTTTCTATTCCCCGAAACCGAGATCCCCGCAGACCTGATGCAAACGGAACAACAGCAGCAGCAACAACAACAGCAACAACAGCAGCAGCAGCAGCAACCACAGATCATCGACGCTACGGATAACTGCAAGAAAAGTGCCCCGAGTATCATCAACGAGGACGTCATTTGCAACGAGAAACTGGAGGAATCGGACATAATCGACGCGTTGAACGTGATCAACATCGAGGACAAGGCGAAGGCGAAAGATTCCGAGAGAAGAGGCGAGCTGGAGGTCGACGGGAAGAGCAACGAGGTGACGAGGAGGAAGAAAGGGAACCTGAAGTCTAGCACAGGGAAGGCGAACCTTTCCAGGAGGGTTTCCTTCGATCCTCTCGCACTTCTTCTGGACGCCAGCCTCGAGGGTGAGTTGGAACTGGTGAAGAAGACCGCGAAAGAGGTCGCGAATCCGAGTTCAGCGAACGACGAGGGAATCACCGCGCTGCACAACGCCATTTGTGCCGGTCATCTGGAGATCGTCAAGTTTCTGGTGGAGTTCGGCTGCGACGTGAACGCTCAAGACAGCGACGGCTGGTAAGAACGCTAGATTTGGTTGTAATCGTGTAGAGGTGGTGAATGTGTGAGTGAATAAAATCACTGTATATTTAAAAGATTATATTTTAGCTTATCCACCAATAATTCTACAGTTGTAACACGCTTCGTGTTCGTGACTGATTTCGCTTTCTGTTCGCAGGACTCCTTTGCATTGCGCCGCAAGTTGCAACAATCTGTCGATGGTTAGATTTCTGGTGGAGCACGGAGCTTGCATATTCGCCACCACCCTTTCGGACCACGAGACCGCGGCGGAAAAGTGCGAGGAAGACGAAGAGGGGTTCGACGGCTGCTCGGAGTACTTGTACAGTCAGTATTAATTTGAACGTGTGCCTCTTGAACGCTCAAAGTTTTGTCGAACGAATTGAGCAAAACTTTGTGTCCGCGCTGCACAGGTGTCCAAGAGAAGCTGGGAATAATGAACAACGGACAGGTGTACGCGGTGTTCGACTACGAGGCACAGCACAGCGACGAGCTCACCCTGAAGAACGGTGATTCCTTGGTCGTGCTTCGAAAGGGCGACGACAACGAAAGGGAATGGTGGTGGAGCAAATTAGGACACAAAGAAGGCTACGTACCTCGGAATCTACTCGGCGTAAGTTGCTTAAGAACCCCGTCAAAGTGAAGCTTTTTAAAGTGTGGAGGAAAGAATGAGAGAAAAAGAAACAGAAGAAATAAAGTAACAAATTAAATCTGCAAATATCCTTAGAATATCCTTAAAATATCCTTGAAAAATCCTTGAAAGATCCTTAAAATATCCTTAAAATGACTTGATTACTGATATTTTTATCGGTTTTACGAATCAATCAATTGCTTTTTCCAGCTATACCCAAGGGTACAACCGACAAAGGTGGATTAAAGCGCGTTTCGACCGACGAACTCGTAATATCCGATGATTCATTACCACAGTATTCGATTCGCAGCTTTATCTCGTTAAGTATCATAGTTGCATCGTCGCATTACGGATCGTTATCTTAATTTAATCGCGTCTCATTGTCATCCCAACGAAGCGAGCAGAACGTTCTATATAGTTTTTTATGTTTTTTTTTTCCTTGTGTAAGATAAAACGAAAGCATAAAGAGCAATTAAAATGTAACGGAGAGATCGGGAAAAATGGAACACAGAATTTTCTCTGTATATGTGCAAAATTTAATTGTTCTCATTTTATTAAGCTTGTATTCCTTCTTTGTTTTATTTTAAATTTTAATCGCTGATTGTTAATCAGTCTTTTCGATGAATTAGCACAAAAGGTAATTAATTTATCTGTCAGTGATTCCGTTTTTAGCTCGAAAACTCGCGTAATTGAAAGTCGGAATGTTTTCGTTTTAATGTTCATCGTTAGACTGGGGATTTTTATACATTTACAGGAAATTTGAATGTTTTCAGTAAATACAAAAGTTCTAAAACGAAGCAATTGTAAAATTGGACGAAACAAATATTTAAGTTTCACTTTTCTAATTGTTTGCAAGCAATACAAATTCATATAAAAATCCTTAGTCTGTTCATCACACTTCAGCATCGCGGAGCGGTTCAGATCATTTAAAAAGTTTTTTCTTAGGATTCATCCTAACCGAGGCTCGATTAACAATACCAAAAAAGCCAAGAATTAATGCATTTCCATTTATCCCCAACTCAAAATAATTGTTAAGGTTTTTTTATTATCTAAGAGGCAATTTGTATTACTTTAAAGTAGCAGCGAATGGTAACAGTTTCCTTTGTTTATTATTAAGAAATATTTTTCGTTAAAACGTGCATCATTTCTATGTTCGCCGCTTCTCCGAGACTGGTTAAGGAAGAGACCGAAAACTTTTTAAAGGATCCCCCTCCAATCACAGTAACAGGGGCTACCTTTATTTTACGCATATCGCGCGAAACGTTCGAGCAACGTAAGCGTACTTAAAACACGTTTAATTTGTTTCGCCTAAATGTTTCTGTTTAGATGAAATCAGATTATTGTTGCGTTCATTGTTACGTTTTTATTCGTCTCGTGGAATTTTCCAAATCCGACCGAGTCTATTTCGGATTTCGAAAATATTCTTAACAGTGATGTATAATGTAATCTTGCCAATACGCACTTTTTAAACGACCCATTGTAAAAAAGGAAATAAAATGTTTTACGCACGCGGGCACAAGATGTATCGACAAAATCTGAATTATGGTACCGAACAACACCCAACGAGTTTCTTCGTCTGAGTAAATGTAGTATCCAGCAGCGCGATTCGAGAATCTCTACGTAATCGACACAACACTTGATTAAACACTTGTATAATTAATTATTGCCTAAGAGAAATTCAGGAGTCTGATCAATAATTTTCTGAACGTGACGCTCCGCTGTACTGTTTTAACAAAAGGTGTGCAGGTATATGAAAAAGGTTTTTACGCTACCTTCAGAATATTCTTGATGCTGGCAGGCATACACACATACATACACAGACACTCACGCACGCAGGTAAAATGAAGTATGTGCCTTTCAAAAGTAATAATGGATATATTATGTAAGAATGCATGATATATTATGACGAATAAATTGTTTTTAATAGAAATCAGTTTATATTTTAATTTATTGTCATGAAAAAATACAGACGAGGAATTACACCGATAGGGTAAGTTTCGTCCCTAAGTATTTTTGGCAAAATACATACGAGGTACGTTTAAAAAATGTTAAAATCATATAAATACTTTAAGAGAATGTCCATCGTAAATAAATCATAAATAACAAACGGCTCTAACTGTACGCGCGTCCGAAGTAACTTATTTTGTACTGATAACGTAGTGTGCTTTTTAAGCAATATTTTTCATTGATACGATAGTAAGATTAACTGAGAAATTTATAAAATGTTAAATACCTCAAAACAATTAATATAAACTTAATATACAAATATCATATAAATATCTTAAATATTCTTAATATCACTAAATTATTACCGGTTCAGATGAATATCACTGCGTGACTGAAGTTGTTATAAAAACATGGAGTAAAAAAATATAGCTAATTTAACAGTGGCAACTATTAAGATTCTTTACAGGTCTTTGCATCACAATTAAGATTAAAATTTAAGCATATATTAAAGTATATATGTATATAAAAATAGCGTTTATAACACGTATGGCCTCCATAATGTTAACGAACATGATGAAACAATTACGTTTCGTTGTTTCTTACTTCCTTTATTAATTGTAAACAAACTTTTAGATCCTCGTAGTCAACAACCATTGCATTGAGTCTGTGAACAATCCAATAAAATAGTGTAATTTTTTTAAATATTAAAGAATATAAAAATTGAATATTTTATATTTTTCTGTACCTGTCAGCAAACACATCCAGTACAGTACTTGAAAAGTTTCCTTTTTTTAATGCCTGAGTACAAAAATGTGTCAAATTTTTAAAACATTTCCGTGTCAAATTACATAGATTTTGATTCTTGCATTCATGTAGTTGTTTGGTAATATTCCATGCTGCATACACATAATGCATCACTGATATCCAGTGCTGTGATTCCACAAGCCTTTTCCCTTGATCTATAATAGCTTTCTATACAAATTCAGTATATCATTACTAAGTAAAAATAAAAATATATATAAAAATGAAAGTTACTGAACCTGAAAGGCATCTAAATGAGTGTGAGCCCAAGTAGTAGGTGACTCCTCCAAGTTAGGTGGCATAATGCTGATCCTAATATTTTGTTTTAAATTGTTTAATGTATCGATTAATGGTTGTATATCAGCCATTGGAATCTTTTTTAATAAAACATTATGTATTTTTTCATCCCCACGTAAAAGACCATCTTCTTGCATAGATACCAGATCCATAATTATATGCACTAACTGGTCATGGCTAAGGCCTCTCAAACCATTTATTAAATTACCATTAAAATACTTTTGTGGACTATTAGTATTTAATGAGTTCTGTGGCTTTCTTTTCTTCTCTGGTGTTGTAAATTCAGACCCATTGGTATCATCAAGAGCAAGCCTTTTTCTAGGGGTACTTCTTAATACCATAGTTGATTTTGATGGACTTTTTACTGGGGTACGATCTTTAGAGCTTAAGCTGCGATAAATTCAATTATACTTCAGTATAATGGTCTCATTAAAAAGATGAATATAAAAAATTCTTTTACCTGAAGAGACTATTTCTTTTACACGTATCAAGATCAGGAGACCAAACAATTGTTCTACGACGACGTCCTCGTTTTTGAATCACCAACTCATCAGGGCTAGGTGCAGGACTCCAAGATTCAGAGCCATTTCGACTATTTAAAAAATTATCCATTGTATTAACTTCAGTGGAAATGATCTCTCCTAAAATAATTCAAATTGAAACTAAAAACAATAGACAACAATACTCTATAACACAATGATAGAAACACACCAGGAGATGCAGAATTATTGACAGGGATCACCGCTAAAGCTTGACGAGAAGATCTTCTACGCGTTCCATCTGGCCTCCGTAAAAAATCTCTAGTTGTTGGAGTATTCATTTCTCACAATATAACGAAAAATTCTTCGTTTCTAAATGTTACTAATTTACGTTTCTCTACGGAGATGAAAGCTTAAATATGGTATCTAAAGTGTCAACTGTATTTCTTAATAAAAATGCAACATTTAATTTTCCCGAATAGATCATTAACATTAACAATCGAACGAAATTATAACGAGCACACACATAAAAAATTATTATAATTTCAAACAGAATACATAATAAATAAAAAACGATCACAAAAATCTACCAAACACAGTTCTAATAAGTAGCACTCTGAAATGGCGGGAATGAGTGTGATTGGTTCATTCCAATGAAACCACATAGAAGAAACAAAAACGAAACAATTTTTTTTCAGCTTTCTGCTTCATTTGCTAATTTAATTCATTTCTTACGGTTTATTGCATTTCCAACATTGTCACATTATTTAACATGTCTTAACAAAGAAGAAGCAAGTAAAAATCAACATAAATTTAGGCCATAAATGCATTTCTCTTATCAATTGTAATTTCATCAGTTCATGCACGTTAAAACACTATAACCGCCTAGCGGTGAGAAGGTGGTACTAATCGCTGGTATTCCTGTTACGATAGTCACAATAATTACTTTCAATTATCAAAAGTAGCGGAATATTGGAACAAAATTGATTACAGGTTAATTATGAGGACTTCTTCTTTGAATTAAGATGCGGAAAGTTCAGAAACATGATTTATAAGCCGAGAAATTTAAATATAAAGTATTTTCCGTAAAAAATGTATGCGAACAATTAGTACCATCCTCCGTACAAAGGTACATGCGTGAGAATTCCTGAATAAATGACGCAAATATATATTTTTGCAAACTGTAAAATTGACCGATTTTGTGGACACTGAAACACTATAACCATCTAGCGGTGAACGGGTGGTACTAATTTTCGTCTAACTGTCACTTACAACCTAGTAAAAATACTAAAATTTCTCAACTTAATGACAAGCTGTTTAAATGATTGGCGGCTCAAATTAAAGGTAAAGATCTCCGTAACTAGAGATTAATCATATTGTATTAAAAGCAAGTGAGACTTTGGAGAAATAAGATTTAAGTAAAAAGGTGAACGAAGAAAGTATTTTAAATTTTCGCGCTTAAATTAAGTAACTTTAGTGTGCGGCTCCATCTATTGAAGACCGATTGAAACTGTTAATGAAGTAGTTCGTTTGTTTGCCGTGCAGGTGGAGAAGCTATGTCGTTCTTTCTCTGTCTCTTTTTATTGTCGATAAAAATGTGCGAGTAGTTTGCAGGTTTCTTTGATAGATGGCAGCCCTCATCAAAGTCAGTTACCACTTTTGTTTACTTGTTGATAAGTGTTTGCTACTAGTTTGAACACTTTCTGGAGAGATGGCGCTATTAACGTAATTAAAATGTTTTAGATATGCGGGAAATTTAAAAATGATTTTATATATTGCAAAAAGATAAATTGTATAATTATTGTACGCCACTATAAGTTACTAATGCTTAACCGTATGTGTATGCACGTATACATTTATTGAACTGCAACGTGCAAAGAAAGGAAAGCAATAATTAAAAAAAAATAAAGTGGTATGATATAACATTCGTAAATTATTTTGAGGACTTTTATAGCTGTTATTTCTGTAATTCGAAGTTGTAACCTAACCTTTCCAATTTTATGGTTCAATTAATTTTGAATAAAATTTCTAAAAGTTTTAAAGATTTTAACTGCAATTTGTTGGACATTTAATAATTTTAAAATATACATAAGGTAAGAATAGCGCGGTTGTACAGTACTATTATTCAACATATAGAGAACATTAAGTTGTATTATCGTGTTATCCAATAAATTCTTTAATTGAAATATGCACATTTTTATATGCGTTGCATACCTTCACAGATAATTTTCTAGTAACATAATTTTCAAATTGTAAAAAGTACTTTTCGGGAGTAATTTAGTATCTTGAAAGTTTGCACCGTGACATTCTGAAACTCGTAGTAATAGTTCCAACTATTGGGATTCGATTAATAAATTTTATCACACATTTGAACGATTAGTATTGAATATAAAAATTAATATTGTTACAGAACTCATTTGGACGTGGAAATGAAGAACGGGACAACTCCCAGCATTGGAAATCTCCAGAAGAAATAATTCACATTACAAAATCAGATCATTTATTGTAAAATTATTTTATACAATGTATTTGACAAAAATCATAATAAATTAGATTAATTTAACAGTATTACAATGGTATACCAATTATTCCCTCTCTCATCTAAGTTAATAATAAACAATATCCGTCAAAAATTAAAAATAAGATTCGAAAAAAACTGTAAAAAACATGAAAAAGTAAGAAAGTAACGAAATCTGTTGAAAAATTCCAAGAAATGACGTCACATTCCGAGAAATCGCGAAATTCCAAGAAATGACGTCACGTTCCTAGAAATTGCGAAGTTCCGAGAAATGACGTCACAATCTGAGAAATTGCGATATTCCAAGAAATGACGTCACATTCCGAGAAAAATATTCCGTGCCACCTCCTCGGTCGTTATGTTCTCCTGATACAAAATCTCGATTTCCGAAGTAAAGCTCGGTTGCGATTCGAAAATTCCGCGCCGGAGAAATTCCAAGAAATGACGTCACGTTCCGAGAACGTGCCACCTCTTTACACGTCATGTTCTCCTGATACAAAATCTCGATTTCCGAAGTAAAGCTCGGTTGCGATTCGAAAATTCCGCGCCGGAGAAATTCCAAGAAATGACGTCACGTTCCGAGAACGTGCCACCTCTTTACACGTCATGTTCTCCTGATACGAAATCGAGATTTCGCGATATTCCTTCTAAACTTCTCGGTAAAATTCGAGAATTTGTATCAGGAGAACATAACGACCGAGGAGGTGACACGGAACATTTTTCTCGGAACGTGACGTCATTTCTTGGAATCCCACGATTTCTGGGAACGTGACGTCATTTCTTGGAATTTTGCGGTTTCTCGGAACGTGACGTCATTTCATAGAATCCCGTGATTTCTCAGAACGTGACGTCATTTCTTGGAATTTCGCGATTTCTCGGAGCGTGACGTCATTTCTTGGAATCTCTCCGGCGCGGAATTTTCGAATCGCAACCGAGCTTTACTTCGAAAATCGTGATTTTGTATCAGGAGAACATAACGACCGAGGAGGTGGCACGGAACATTTTTCTCGGAACGTGACGTCATTTCTTGGAATTTCGCTATTTCTCGGAACGTGACGTCATTTCTTGGAATTTCGCGATTTCTCGGAACGTGACGTCATTTCTTAGAATTTCGCGATTTCTCGGAACGTGACGTCATTTCTTGGAATTTCGCGATTTCTCGGAACGTGACGACATTTCTCGGAATTTCGCGAGCGCGGAACTTTTGAATCAGAACCGAACTTTGCTCCGAAAATCTCGATTTTGTATCAGGAGAACATAACAACCGAGGAGGTGGCACGGAATATTTTTCTCGGAACGTGACGTCATTTCTTGGAATTTCGCGATTTCTCGGAACGTGACGTCATTTCTTGGAATTTCTCGAGCGCGGAATTTTTGAATCGCAACCGGACTTTGCTCCGAAAATCGAGATTTTGTATCAGGAGAACATGACATTCAAGGAGGTGGCACGGATTTCCCACGCTTTCGAATTCTCATAATTTTTCAACAGACTTCGTTACTTTTTTTATTTTTTCGCATTTCTTAGTACTTTTTTCGAACATTATTTTTAAATTTTACCGTACATTATTTATTATTATCTTAGATAAGATGGGAGAGGGAATAAATGGTAAAGCATTGTAATACTGTTAAATTAATCTAATTTATTATGATTTTTGTAAAATACATTGTATAAAATAATTTTGCAATAAATAATCTGATTTTGCAATATGTGTGTAATTTCTTCTGGAGATTTCCAATGCTGGGAGTTGTCCAGTTGTTCATTTCCAGGTCCACACGAGTTCTGTAACAATATTTATTTTTATATTCAATATTAACCATTCAAATGTGTGATAAAATTTATAAATCGAAAACCAATAGTTGCAACTATTACTACGAGTTTCAAAATGTCACGGCGCAAACTTTTAAGATACTAAATTACTCCCGAAAAGTATTTTTTGCGATTTGAAAATTATATTATTAGAAAATTATCTGTAAGGTATGCAACGCATATAAAAGCGTGCATATTTCAATCAAACAGTTTATCGCATAACACGATAATACAACTTAATGTTCTCTATATGTTGAATAATAGGACTGTACAACCGCGCTATACTTACTTTATCTTTATTTTAAAATTATTAAATGTCTAACAAATTGCAGACTAGGAGTTTTATTCAAAATTAATTGAACCATAAATTTCTTACGCAGTTCTTAGCTTGGTATGGTAGTCCACTGATTACTCAACGGAAAACCAACACCAATTACCAGGTCTCACCACGAGGAGGTGACTGCGCTTCGAGACCCACCCACCCTGCCCCCCATCCCAGCACCCCCTTCCCCTGTACTTTTACCCCAGCACCCAAGACCCGAATACCCAAAAAACTCCTCACCCTTATACTATTATCGTGATCCCCGGAACGCGCACCCGTAAAACCTCTCGCCCTCATAATATTACCCCTGAACCCCGGAACCCAACACGCACAAAACCGCTTACCCTTAAACGTGATTCTAACACCTCTACACCCTTGATTCTACGCCCATAGAACCCCACGCGCGCCTGCTCACCGAATTTCCTAAACCCACCACTCCCACGACCCACACCTGTTGCCCTAACAAAAAAAGCCCGAGTCCAGCCTGGTTATAACCTTTCAACGAAACAAGCTCCGCGTCAACGGAGGGCCCTGAGTGTATATACGCGCTAGAAACAGACTGGCCCCCGGACTGAATGTACCAAAATGTACAGAATTGAACAATTAAACCAAACTCCGCATAAACGGAAGGTTTGCGCCCACCCCCCTCCCTACCGTACCCCCCACCACCCTACGGCCCCTTACCCAACCCCCGGAAACCGTTGGCAAATACAAAAGTAAATAAAAAAGCACCCCAATTCAACGTGGCTATAACGCTAAAACGCACTCAAGCTCCGCGTGAACGGAGGACCCTGAAATGCTGGAAGGATCACACCTGTGCACGACGGCCCCCGGCGGAGGGGTCGCATCACGGCCACAATTGATTATCTAATACAAAGTACTATAAAGTACTATAAGACTACTCTACTAAACCAACCTCCGTGTGAACGGATGGTTTGAATCCACTCCGGGTGAACGGAGGGTTTGAACCCACACCCCGCACTTCGCGCCACCGAAGACCCGAATACCCGCAAAGCCCCCACCCTTATACTGTTACCCCCTGATCCACGGAATCTAACACGCACAAAACCGCTTACCCTTAAACGTGATTCTAACCTCTACATCCTTCGACTCTAAACCCATAAACCCCTTAAACGTGATTCTAACCTCTACACCCTTCGACTCTAAACCCATAAACCCCTTAAACGCGATGCACCCTCGTCCTACACCCCTAGCAAAAAACGCCCCGAGTCCTACTCCCACAACCCACGCCGATTGGTTGGTGTCCCGTATTCCTACACCGATTATCTCTATACCTTTGCCCTACTAATACCCCTTGACTCTACACCCATAGAACCCCACGCGCGCCTGCTCACCGAATTCCCTAAACCCACCACTCCCACAACCCTCGCGCGCGTTAACCTAACCAAAAAAGTCCGAGTCCAGCCTGGTTATAACCTTTCAACGAAACAAGCTCCGCGGTAACGGAGGGCCCTGAGTGTATATACGCGCTAGAAACAGACTGGCCCCCGGACTGAATGTACCAAAATGTACAGAATTGAACCATTAAACCAAACTCCGCATAAACGGAGGGTTTGCTCCCACCCCCCTCCCCCATATACCCCCAACCCTACGACCGCGAAATCCACCCCCGGAATACGCTAGCAAATAAAAAAGCACCCGAATGCAACGTGGCTGTGACCTTTCAACAAACAAGCTCCGCGTGAACGGAGGGCCCTGAGAGTATATACGCGCCACGGCCACGCTGACTGCTGGGCAAAAGGTACCAAATTTAAAGGTACTTACAGACTACTACTTTACTAAACCAAACTCCGCGTGAACGGAAGGTTTGAATCCATCCCTTAAACCGCGTACCGCGAACGTTACGACCGCGTACCCCCTACGTTACGACCGCGTACCCCCAACGTCACGACCGCGAAACCCACCCCCGGTACCCCTAACAAATAAAAAAGCACGCGAATGCAACGTGGCTGAGACCTTTCAACAAACAAGCTCCGCGTGAACGGAGGGCCCTGAGAGTATATACGCGCCACGGCCACGCTGACTACTGAACGAAAGGTACCAAATTTAATGGTACTAGCAGACTACTAAACTAACTTTAGTAAACCAAACTCCGCCTAAACGGAGGGTTTGAATCAAGATACTCCCTACCCTTTATCCCCCTATTCTAAATTCTTTAAATTGTAAACCCCTAAACCCTCCCCTCGTAGATCCTATTTTCCGTAAGTCCTAAATTGGTTGAACCTATAGACTGACTATTTTCGAAACTCTCTGAAAAGCGGAAGAAACCCGTGGACAAAACCTACAATTCTAATTCGCGATACTAATTCCGAGATCTTCTGGCAAGCCTCTTTGTGACTTCATCATCCAGCGAAACATCTATGGAAAACCGAAACGAATACGAAATAGAAAATGCAATACGTAAAATATATAAAATATTAAAACTAATTTATAGGTTGTAGCATTTAAATATTTTTTACTTTGTTCGGATTTTATTTTTTTAACATAGTTCGTCAAATTATCAATTTTCCTAAACTACACGTTCATTTAGAAATGTTTGAATATTCCCAACGTTCGTTAAAAAAGAGCTCCCAAAAAACTAAACAACTCTGAGAAGATTAACAGATCTTGCGAAAAATTTTTAAATTAAAACGTTGAAATTACAAAATTGATTATTATTTGTAAATTAAGAATTTTAATGTTGGAATTGAAATTAACGTATTATTTTGTTCCAATAATATTACAATACTTTGGATGTTAACAGATCTAATTTAAGCATTTGTTAAAACCATTACTTTTTCCGAAATAAAGTGACAATTTTCAAAACAAAAAATCGGGAATATAACCGAGAGCCTCTTATGATGCAAGACATTAATTTAATAAGTTTGAAATATCAGATAAAGTAAAATATTCATATCAAAAAACTTGAGAGGCTGTATTAATTTGCAATAGCAATTTAGTAAGCTTTAAGTTATAATTAAAAGTTGAATATTCGTAATTATGATTTAAATATTCGATGAAGCACTTTATGTGCTCTCGAAAATGCAAGTAGAAACGATAAAAAAAGACTTACCGCTTACATTAAACAATAAATGACCCAAATATCAAGTAGTACACAGGAATGTTTTAATTAATTGAAAATTGAATATTCAAAAGTTGTACAGAATAATATTATATTTCATTTGGGAATGAAATCTGTGTAAGTACTTCTCGATTTTGGACAATAGTGTACAATAGATAAAGAATACATAGCGAGCATAGTGACAAAGTAAAATAAAAAATGGTTGTCCATCGTAGAACAGAATGCCTATTCTAATATGGACAACCATTATGTTGCAGCCCTCTTCGTGACAATATGTCGGGCCTCTTCGAAGATACAGCTGCAGATTTCCTTCTTCTTCGGCAAGCAGATGAGAATGAATACGACAAAACATTTGCGGCAACTCGATATTAAACCATAGATGTTTATGCATTAATTGGAAATTCAAATAAATGTAAAAGCAAGAAATACACTCAATGTGCAAAACATAAATTTTTATTTCAGCTCGATTCCTTTAATTGTACTAATAAAAATATTAATTTGCATAAACATACACAATTTCTTTATGAATGTTCGACTATTCCCTACGTGCGTTAAAAAAAAAGCTTCCGGACTAAACAACTTCGAAAGAACAACAGATCAAATAAAGAATCCAAAGAAGCACTAATTAATGAATTTTTAATTTATAGATATTATTCCTAAATTCAAGACTATAATATCTGAATGAAAATAGATGAGGATAAATTCGAGAAAATATTAGCAGCAGCTCACGATTAAACCATAGATGTTTATGCATTTATGGGAACTATAAATAAATGTAGAAATACGAAATATACTTAATATACAAAATAATTTAAAGCTTATGATATTTAGAAGACGAAATAAATTTCTTATTTAAACTCATTTCCTTTAATTGTACTAATAAAAATATTCATTTGCATAAACATCCACAGTTTATTTAAGAATATCTGATTATTCTCTATGTGCGTAAAAAAAAGCTTTCGAAAAACCAAACTTTGAAAGAACAATGGAACAAATAAAGAACTCAATGCAGCACTAATTATTGAATTAAAAATTTCTAGATATAATTTTTTAGATTCAAGGTTCCAATATTTGAATAAGAATTTTCAATCTATACTAAATTCCCTCAATTGCTCATTTGTAAATTTGTAAACAAAATATGTATTTAAATTAAAGCCTCTAATATGTATTTAATTTTGACCTGACAAAAATAATTTAAATTTGAATTGTATCATGGATAATTCGCTATCCTATTGCATATAGGCTGCTATATAATTTAACGTAAAAATATCACTAACCTTGCGTCTTCATGTGTGCTAGGAATCCCAGCTAAAAATATAATTAGTAACATAGCTAACGATCTAAGACTTTTCAGAGGAAAGAATAATTAAACACAAGGAAGGGTATTATTTGTTTTATTCACTTTATTTATTTCACACATTTTATTTATTTTATTATTAGGATGGAGAAATGGAAAGGGAAAGGGCAAATATTCAGAGCTAGGTAAAATTTGGAAAAGAGAATATTTTGAAATCGGACTTTAATATTTTCAATATTAGTAAGACACTATTGTTACATGCTACTTCAAAATTTCTTCGAATTGGATTAACTATTATATTATAATGTACTTATATATCAATATAATTAAAATATTAATATATGCATATTAACTAACTCATATATGACGCTTACACTTTATTATAACATTTTAATATAGAGTAGACTGCATTCTATTCACTATATGAAATATTTTTCCAAGCTCTGAATGAATATGTTTAAAAAAACCCTGGAGTGCTAGTGCCATCGAAGCAACAATTCTAAGAATCGAAAACAATGAACAAGTGTTCAGCAGCTGTCGCTTCAATGCCACCTGCCAGCTCGTCGCGAAATGCTTTCTTGTTTACAGTACGTAAGCAAGCCCGAACGTCCTTCGAAAGTTTTTGCGCGTAACAGATCGAAGCTTCATTATGAGATAATATGAAATTCTATTGCAAATAATAATACCGAATACAATGAAGTTGTGTAAAATTATTAAATCATTTGAAATTGTGTAAAATTATTAAATTATATGAAACAATGGATATAATAAATTTATGCAACCGCGAGACACAAGAAAGCCCTGACAAATAATATATCAATGTACACGAGTAATAAAATACTCGTAGTCACTATGCTCGCAATAATAAGCAAAAATACGACCAATTCCCGTGTCGTTTCGGACCATTCATCCTACGACATGATTGGGAACCGGAAGAACAATGAAATATGTGACTCACCGTATGGCGATTAACATCACGCGTCTTCTATGGTCCCCATAGCCTGCACCGGGTAGATCATCAGTAGCATCAGTAGTATCCAGGATGCAGTCCTATATCCAGGAACCACCACTCGTTAATAAAAAAAAAATAAGATAAAAGTCTAATACTTCCGGTCGCGAAATGCTGTAGACGAATTGAATTTATATCGAATCGATGATATAAAAACAAATAAAAATAAAAATCTAACACTCTCAACCGTTAATAGTGGCGAACGGATTAAATTACGCGAAATCACGAAGCTATAACCCGTAGAAACGCGTTTATGGTTGGTGATTATGCGAGACGCGTTTCGTTCGACCTGTCAACCGTCCGTACACGATGGCGTCCCACGCTGGAAAGGGTCACCTCGGCCGGCGTCACGGACCAGCAACCGGCCGCGGCTGCGCAGTAGACCGCGGTTGCGCAATACGACTTAGCGCGAATTTGGAATAAATAAAGTCACGATTTCGTTGCTAATATAAATTGTTGGTTAATAACAATTAATTAAACATTAATACATTCGAAATATTATATTTATTTCTTATAAATTAATTACCTTTCTCTTTCTTAAAAGCATGTGTTAATAAACAATCCTGTAATGCTTAGTTCTATACTTCTATTATTTAGTAATGAATTTTCCAATTTCAGTGACCTTTTACATTTAAAATATTTTTTGGAAATCAATTTAAAACCAAGAATTACGCACTTTTACGACTAATTTAATTTTGCAGAACGTTTTAGTTTTCATTTCAACCACTACGAATGCTACAGTCTTATTTTTAGCTGAATACATTCTATTAGGATGATTTCGTGTGGAATAATGAACAAAAAATATTAATCGATTTTTATTATAAAAATCAGTGCATTATCAGATTTATTAAATATATTTTCAGATCTAAAATAAACAAAATACGTATTTGTATGTTTGGGGAATGATTTGAACTGATAGAAGTTAAACGATTACTTGTGTCTATCTTTGCAAATAATACACGAATTAATGTTTTTTGATATTTTCGTTTATTTTTAATTATCCTTTTCTACATATAACTAGATACATGGACATAAATCGCAGCACAACTGAAGGTTGTATAAATACTTATGCATCGTGTGGTGGACTTCATACGTTATATGCAATCGAAATGCAAACGATCTAAGTTAAACGATGTTTCTTTATAACTAATGCTAAGTTATAACGCGTTAGTAATTGATATTCTACATCGTTATTAACCCTTTCGTTACGGGTGACTATAATCGGCGTCCACGCGACGACCAGTGTATCGGATGCTGATTATAGTAAATGGTATTTTTATTTATAATAATAGCAAAATTTGTAAATATGTAAATAACTTCTCAAATAACTAAACAGCGACATGCAATGTACACACTTCGCGGCGGAGTGCCCCGTTCAGTGGTGTTACTCCCCGGAGCGGACTACCGTAACGAAGGGGTTAATAATCGATTTAACGATAAATCATGTTCCTTTAAACGGCAAGACTGTCGATTAAACAATGGTAAAAATGAAAGTCTTCGAAGGTATATGTTCATTAACACGTTGAATACCACGCCAGTTTTACAGGGTTTGCCCGTGGCGCCACGATGAATTTTTATTATACGATACATATACTGTTGAAATATTACCTACACAAAGAAGTGTAACTACTTTTAGATATTTTTTACTGCATTAGTTTCTTCACACCATTGAATTAATGATGGTAATAATGAAAAATTGATAAGTATTGACATTTTTCTAAATTATGTATTTCTATCAATTTGAACACGCCGGTCGCGGCATTCAACGTGTTAATTAAGTCGATTTCGTGCATAATGTTATATTTAACCGGTGAGTATATACTGTGTAGACGTTGAAAAGAAGTGTAGTCTTGCGTTTCATTCACTTGATGAATTTTTATTCTGTGCGTTTAAACAAATTGCGTAAATACTTACATTGACATTAAAACATACATAAGTTTGATCGATCGATCCAGTATTTAGGCATTATTTTCTTCATAAGTTTCAAGAAACTGCACAACAAGAAAGTTTACAAAATAATCGCACATATAGGGTAAAATTGCTCAAGTCGTACCCCTTAAGGAAAAATCCGTATAAAGCTTAAAATTTATCAAATAAACAGAAATTAAACGTGTTATTCAAAACTTGTGTTAATATTGTTGTAATTTATTATAACGAAATTGGTGGAACATCTGATTGACTCAAATGTATATTTACTTGTGGTTGTATACGCTGTTGTCGCTGTAATTCGTTCAAAATTCAAGTAGTACGACTTGAACAACCTACGTATACGATATATAATATCTTTCATATTATGTACAAAAAAACTTGTATACGAAATCCTTCATAAAAAATATGTCAGAAAGAACAGCTTTTTGTAGGGACAAGAAGAGATTCGTTTCTCGGAAGCAACATTGAAATTACAATTACATCACGCGTTCATTTTTTTCCATTTTCAACGTGCAAGGATGTTGTGGATCTCTCATGGTTTCTTACATAATGTATCTACTTCAACATACTCTGTGTATACCATTTATTTCATCGTGTTTTAATCTAGAACGAGATTACAATTTTTTAGTCACGTTTGCGAACAATGGACATACAGATTCGAACGTTGGCACGAGATTGCGTTTTGCTGAAGCGATTGTCGAAGCCAGAGAAACGTTTAACCTCTTAAGTGGCTATGACGGATATATTCGTCGTCAACATATGTATTACAAACTGCTTAACACTTAGCCGACCGAATGGGGAGATCTCCCATTTTTTCCTTGACAAAGCAGTGCCATTGATTCTATTTACTTTCGTTATTTGTTGGTCCTAAGCTGGTGTTGAATTTATTAAAAATTGTATTTTGGAATATTTATGAACAGTACTAGTTCAAGACTAACTAATAACGAAAGCAAATAGAGTCAATTGCAGCGCTCTGTTGAGGACAAAATGGGAGATCTCCCCATTCTGTCGGTAAAGTGTTAAGACGAATAGATTCGCTTGAGTATAATATACGTGTGCAGAGATGTTCTTATTTGGTTTCCGCTTATCGTTCGATGCGCGTGCGTTTTAGAGTCGTTTAGGCATGCATTTCGCTGGATGAAATCAGCCACTTAAGAGATTATTCATTAACATAAAAAGATTGTGACGTGCATTCTTCGATTTCTGTGTCTGGGAAGGAAGTATTTTGAAATTGTGCTTGATTACGTATATAACGAACTATTTTTAATTGATTATTTAAACGCGCTGTCTTTACGATTTGCTGCTGACTAATGGAAATTGTCGAGATACATTTTTCAAGCGTGCACATTAACACTAGATTTACGGACATTTCTTGTATATCTATGTCCAATATAATCAATTTACTAAGGAATAAGGTATACATTAAACAGAATTTGAAATTACAGAACTGAGATGGAAATAAACTTGGATATATTTGCATCGTTTCATTAATAAAAGTTAGCAAAAATTGTTAGGAACAATAGTAATTGTTTTCGCAAATCTTGCTGATGAAGTTCGAAACCCGTCAAATTGACGAGTCCCGTAAACCTAGTGTTAATATCGTTTATGTATATCGCACGAGCAATCGCGTAACCAACACAGAACATGAAAATATAGTCATACTTTCGCTTATTTGTAACAAAAGTCGCGTGTATCGTGTACGAAGAACCTCGAGACAGGTAATGTTATATAAAAAATCACGAACACTTATCAATAGCATAGAGCGATGCTGTTGAACGTAAAATATCGATACAAAATAGTCGTTATCCCTTTGATTGCTATAGGCGCATATATGCGTTTGCCAATGTTTTCTCGCTCCCATTTAGAGCAACGCAATTGCTAATAGAGCGCCGTCCACGCGGACCACTTCGACCGGAAGTATTTAGCAGTCAAAGGGTTAAGTAGACTAGCGAACTGGTCGAGCGGACGGATAAGGGATTTTTACGAAAGCGAGAGAAAGTTTCTTAAAGAGATTCCTAGAGATAGCAATCTATGTTAACCCTATATTAGATACTTTCATGAACGATACTCTAAAGCGTAACAGTAGCAGTAATAATACTGTTAATCGTAACGATTATTTGTTTAATTTAAAATGTGATAAAATTGTAGTACTCATACCGGTGTACAACATTTTCCTGTAAATCTTTTCATCGTGTCACCGTTAGTTTCGTAGGAATAAAAGATTTAGTGGAGTAAGTGGTGTTAAATGTAAGCTATCTTATAAGCATCGCGTTTGATCGAAAAACATTTCGATAAAAGCATGTGAGATTGGAACCCAATAGCAGCTACGATATATGTGTGTGTGAATATATTGTTAGAGTATAAATAAAAATAGATGACATGAAATTCAACGATTAAAAGTGGTCAATTCCATCAATTAACATATTACCGAATAAATACATCGCTTTCTTCTCAAAACAATGAAACATGCGAACAGTTAGTCGAAGCGTTAACTTAAGTACACTGTACCACGTCTATTCTGATAAAATTTTTTCGTCATCAAAGGAGACGTATACGTACATTAACAACAACACTGTGACATCGTCGTGTAGAAAAAGTAACGTTACTTGGCGAGCGAAAAAGTCGATCTCTAAATAAAAATTTTTGAGCGTTGATTTGTCTTAAAATACACGCCGCGTATTTGCGCGAACAGTTGTACGAGAAGTATTAAATTACAACTAAAAATATAAACTTATCGCAAAAGATAACGATATAATATATAAACATGTATGAATACACAGGATAATTCACTAGAAACAGAACGTTTAATTATCTCTCTATCGTTAAATTTTCGATTCTTCTTAACCGAATAGAAAGGGGAAACGAATTACCTGTGTCGCGTTAAAAAGATAATCAACCGTTCTATTTCCTGTGAGTTATCTTATATTTCGACAACTGCGTAAAGAAATACTGCTCCAAAAACATTCATCTCGGTTACTTAGCCCACCGGTTCTCGTCGAACCTTTTTGGTTGGAGGGATGATAACCGTGTGTAGAAAACAGTATAATATATACAACATCATTCTTTCGACGTCTTCCAAATGTACGGAAGTCAACAATATTGAGCATCGAACAAATATACTATTATACATGTACTCGTTGATTAGGAGCGTCGTCGTACGACTTGGAAGACTCCGTCGAGGGTTTTGAACGTCTTCAGTTTTCTTTCACGCAACATCGCGCAAAGTGAGTCGTTTCCTTGTTTCTTTTTCTTTTTCGTTAAGTTACTTTCTTTCTTCCATCTGGTTGAACTCTTTTCGAATCCCCCGTCAATGAGATTCCTTTTTTAACGGTTTTGCACTCAGTAATCTTTCGTGCTTTTGTCCGTAGAGTGCGAACTGGATCGCGTTTTCTCAGGATTTGGCTTTCTCGAGTCTTTCTTAGAAAGACTTCTGTCCGGGCTAGGACTTGGGCTGGGCGAGGAACTTGGCGATCTTGAACTGCTTGAACTAGACCTTTCTCTCCTCTCCTCCATCATAAGGTTCTGGTACTTATACAATGGTCCACAGATGATCTTTAGGGCGGTTTCCAGCTCGTAGGCCCGGTCTTTTAAGCTATTGTAATATTCTACATCGAATCCAGTTTTCTTTGCAATCTTGTAAAATGAGACGAGACATCGTCTGTTTATCACGTTTGATAGTATGTATTCCTGACAATGCGCCAAAAGGATGTACGAGTTAAATAATTGTATTTACAATACTTAACAGCGCTTAATGATAAATTATCATTTTATAAAATATTCTGCTTTCTAATTTTGAACCCCCTTGTTTATTTGACCTTAGACATAAGACTTTTAATTCAAGTAATAGGTTTAACTAACTTCCGTTTTTCAGTACTTTGTTGAATGTTACGTATGAATAAAATTTATTGTGCTGGTAGTTAGTTTCATTTGGTCACTAGAAAATTAAACAAAACTGAACTTACCCCCTAGTTACCTGTTTCGTTAAAACGAAGAAGACAAATAAGAGTAATGTGTTGACGTAAGTGAGGAAATATGTAACCGGTTCCATTATGTCCCAGGAGTATTCCCACCAGGTTAGCCTGGCTAGACAGCCAACTTGTATCGACACAAAGAAAAGCCCGAACCAAACGAAATAATCTGCCTTTCTCTTTGCTATTTTCATCAGTTCCTGCAGTTGCTGTAACCAGTAAACGTACCCTTCTTTTCCATTCTCCTAGTTCTTTAATTTTAAGGCAAATTTATGTGTATTTGTGTTGCTTAATAAACTGCTATGAAAGAGATGCTATTTTCTTATTTCTTAACTCTTAGAACTAAACGCATTAACTCAAATGCATTTTCTGCTTTTCCAAAGTACAATTTTTAATTAATTCAACATTAGTCCAAGCCTAACTAATAACAGAAGTAAATAGGATCAACAGCGGCGCTTTGACGAGGAAAAATAGGAGAGTTTCCCGTTCAGTTGGCTAAGTGTTAATATGTGAATGTATCAAATTTTCGAAACTTTTATGATTAAATAGCATCTTATATATCTAACAAGTATAATGGACGAACTACAGACGGTTGAAAATAAAATGGACGTTTAATTACGCTATCGTAAGTGCTCGGGTAGGATGATAATTAAGATTCGTCTAAGATGAATTAATTCATCGTGATGAAGGAAAACCGAGGATACGCGTTTAGTTGAATAATTTGTGCACGCGTGCCACGGTCTGAAGCGCTGGAATGCTAATAATACACGTCCAGGCTCTTTAAATTTCCGTTTAATTTAGTTACCATCGTTTTTCGTACGTTGCGTTACGTTCACGTTCATTGTCGCCGAGAATTAGAATCGAGCGATTTAATTCACAGGCTATCGCGATGAATAGATCTGAGCGGAATGAACGTACAATGGCGTTAAATGGTCTAGAGGTAAGAGTTGTTTTGTTGTCTCCGATATCGCTGTTGATCCAGTATTCCATTTTTGATTCTTTCCGATTTTTAACCCTTTGAGTACCAGAGAAATTTTCTATGCGTATGCGAAAAATATCGGCGATTTTTATTCGCTTTTGCAGTGGTACGGGAAATACTTACTATCAATCTTAAAATATTCTTTTAGAAATTTTTACACATTACATCTAACATATTAGAGAATAATTTGGATCGCAAAATATATAAATAAAGTTTTAAACCTTTAGAAAAGGACACGTCATTCTGAAAAAATAATTATATTTAACATGAAAATTTTAGAGAAGCGTAATAGCGTTTTCGGATTTTTTCAAGAATACATAAAGGAGCGCGATCGCGTTCCCCAGTACTCAAGGGGTTCAGCCAATTTTCAAAAATGCTTTACCTCAAATTCTATCAGTTAGTAAGAGAATACGGAATAAAGTAATAATTAAAGATTTGTGAATAGCACTGTATACCTTGTTTCATAAATCATTAAGCATTTGTTAATGTTGACTAAGCTGTCGGCTGTTACAGGCTTTTTAATATGAATTAAAAAAAATATTCTAACAACTGATAAACGTTAAATTTATTTGGTAACCGCGATGCCATTTAATCTTTATTTTCAATTTATTAAGGAACACGGATATACATAATACAAGGATCAGATGAGCTGTGGATAACAGAGTTGGTACGTGTAGTTTGGAATTAACGTCTCGCTGTCTTGAAGTTTCAGTTCGATGGATTATTTTACCTGTTCTAACTGTTTTAGTTCTGCTTCGATGGTCTCCAGTTCAGCCATAATTTCCTTTTTTAGATTCTGAATGTGACACGCCTTGTACAGGTCGAATGCTATCATTCGGATGTCTGATATTTTTTGCTCGTAATTCTGAAAAAGATTTCGTACAACGATACGAAATACAATACAAGAATAAAAGGAATATTTCCTCTGCAACAAATAAATCGTTTAATTGTAACCTAGGGTCATGAAAATACCTAATATTACGGATACCCGACTCTCAGATCGGATCGAATTGGAATTCGAAGACTTTGGTCACCTAAGATTGAAATCGGGCTTTGAAAAGCTGTGGGTACCTAAAATTGAAATTCGGTTCCGAAAATTACCTGGTACTCGAGTTTTAAATCGAGTAGGGCAGTAGTGGTAGCTCTAGAAATCCCTTAACAATGTGATATTTCTTTGTGGTTCTACAATCAGGTTTTCCACTTACATTTTTCCATTTAGAGATGTTATCATTGTTTCTAGATTATACAATTACTGGCCGTCCCGACTTTAAACTCGGGTACCTGCAAAATTTCAGTACCCGATTTCAATTTCAGGTACTCAAAACTTTTCGGAACCTGATTTTTACTTCGAGTTCAAAATTCTTAGGTTTCCTACCTGATACCCGTTAAAATTTTGAACCTGACTCGAACCCGAAATTTTGGGTACCCACATATCTGCTGGCTGTTGCTAATTTTTTGAGAACAACTCACCATGATAAATTTATCAAGCAACTGTGGTATCACCGAGTAGTCCACGTCGTTTATTATTAACCGGAAGTTACCCCCTATTAACGATTCGATGTCGTTACAGGATCCTATCTTGGTGCCGTCTGGAATCTCCATGAAACCGTTTTATGTAGCGTAAATCCGATAATTTCACAGAGATACTGTTCGTAGTGTCGGGCTTTTAAGAAACTCCTCAGGGACTTACCGGTAGTCTTCACATCCACTTGATCGATTCCACGATCTTCCTCCTTCAGCATGCGGATCAAGTCTCCTACAGTGTGGCTGTACGGTTTTAGTATAAGTACGCAATTCTCTTTCTTGGACGGCAGAGGAATCGTGAACCTCAGCAATCCTTGTTGGTACGTTACGATTACTTCTGCAGCTGAAATTAATTTGAGCTCTAAATTTCAAGATTCCGTTCGAGCATGTAAACTAATCAGTAGGGAATCAGGGCTTTTTCTGATTTTATTTGCTTATCATTTTTATTACGTGCGCGAAGTAAAAATATTGCAGTTTTTAATAGTTCGTTACAACCAAAGACTTTTAAATAACATCGAAGACAAAATAAATAGTCACGATAATGATAGTGAATAAAAATAGGGAAGAAATTACAGTTAGTGGCACACGAGTCGGAGAAATTATAGAGTATAAAGAATTTAATAACTTTATCTAGGAGCTATCTTTATGCATAAAATATGCAAATGTATAAACAGCTAAATTACGGTTTATCGGTAAGCCAAATATAGCGTGTTCACCTTTACATGAGAGCGTCGAACTACTTTTCATTATCGAAACGACCAGGTTGGACTAATCGAATGCAGTTTCTCTTTTTTAACTCTGTCTACCGAGCGTTCTCTTGCAACACGCCAGTTGCTCAAAGTGTAAACTCTTTTCTTTCGAGCATGGGACAATTCTAGAGGAGCACGATTGAAATGGGACTTGAAGTATTGTGCAAATTAATGTGAACGAGCACGATTACTTGATGCACTCTTGCACGCTGTTACGCTGTTGTGCAAAAACTTGACAGTGTCAAAGAATTATCAAACACTCAACGTAAGCTTTTCTGTTAGGAAAAGGGGTGCGAAGGATCGTCCAGCGAACGAGACCCGACGTGGCGTTTCCATGAATCCGTTCGCGTGGTGGTCGCACGATCGAGAGCTGGAGTCGCGTTAACCTGGTTAGCAGCCGTTGATATGAAGAAGGTATCAGAGTGTGGAGACCGGAATGGGACGAGTGGACGTGGATCTTTCCGTTGGAAGCAGAACGGAACCGAGCGCTGCGATCCGGCTACACGATCTTTGGAAATGCATCCAGGAGGTCAGAATATTTTGCGAGGGCCTAGGAAAATTGTAGCTGGTCAAGGATGTACCGTTGAAGTTTACATCTTTACGGCTCTCCTAAGTTAATGTACATATCTTGTCTAGAATTTCGAAATAATTGAGAAAACTAAAGTTCAATTATTACTTTAAATTAATAACATCATTTGGAAAGCGGTTAAGATAAATGAGTTGCATTTAGAACTTTCTTTATAATTTTATGTAACAAGCAGAAAATAAAAAGTATCTATCTCAAGGAGTTTGTAATTTTAACTTTAGATTATTCTTAAAAAGAGATAATGTCGAGAGCACTTTTTCATCTTTCTTCGAATCTTTTTTGAGAATATAATAATGGACTTTGTTTGGCGAACGTCAAAAGGAATGCAGGATTTGCGCAAGCGGCGGCAGCTTTTGAAAAGCGTATGATAGCGTGAAACGAACACCGGAAGGAATTATGCTCGCTGGGATCGAGCAACAACCGGTCTGTCGATCGGGACTTGTGCAATAACACGTGAGGCTCGCGCGATTTCAATGAATTAAATTCTTCGACGGTTAGCCATTCGTTGGCTGTTTTGATTCATATTTAATGTAATTAATCAAGCAAAATATTGATCGCTCGATCTCTGGTTAAAGTATACTCGTTTGCGTCATAACACGCGAACATTTTGCTGTTATAAAGCACCGTCATTCTAAAGGATGCGAAGCTTCGTCTGGAGAAAGTCGTCCTCTTTATCGGTAATCTGTTTCATTGAATGATTTTAAAAATTGCACGCAAGATATTAATAACTACAAAAATTCACTATTAAAGTGAAACATGAAAACACGATATATACACACTAATTACAGATCGGAAACTTCAAAATTAAACTTTTAATGTAATGACCAATTATTCAACGCTCGCGCGCGCGAATTTCGAAATTTACACGAAACATATCGGTTGCGCCCGACTTCCGGTCCCGAGAGGGAAACTAATTCGAAGCGAGCTTCCCTCCGCAACTGCGACTCGGCAGCATCGCGAGAAGAGGTGCATGTTCGTCGTCACGAGAAAGAATTGTATTTTCAAAGTAGAATTCTGCCTCCGCGAGTGATTATTCCTCCTTAACGATCACCGGACGCAACGTCCGACACAATTGGTGCGCCCCCACGAGAGCGCCTTCTTCCTCGACGATTCGTGGCTCGTGCTGGAAGTGGCAAAGATGCTACCACCACCTTCTGGTGTCGTCCTCCCTTCTTCCTGCCACCGTGAAAAGTTCGCGGTGGTGAAGTTTCTCGTGTCGGCCAGTCTACCTCCGGATTCTGCTCGACTAATAAGTGACGTGCGCGCCGGAGATATTCCCACGGGGTTCCCTGAGCACGCATCCGAAACGAATAAAAAGTAAAAAGAAAAATAAAAAAAAAAAAGAAAGAAAACGAAGCGAGATACACGCAGTCGTAAAACGCTTTTTCCCTTTCCTGTCGCGTGCTCTCGACCGTGTGTCGGTGAACGTTCCTCGGGTGGCGTGACCTCTTCAAGGATGCACGACGAGTGATCGGGGATTTCCCCAAGGGTAGGTGAATAATGTATTTATACTGGTACATACATCACCTTCTATGCGTGGCAAGTGCACGGATAATTCTATTGTCGTATCCCTTTGGATCCCCATGAGCCCCCTTTCGATAAGTGGGACGGTGTGCGGGCTATGAAAGGTGCTTTCAGTGGTACAGTTGGTGGAACAGATATAACTAGGTCGTACAATCGGTCGTTAAGGCTTGCAAGTTCGACTACCGATATATGTAACCCAGTATCTTCTTGGGGAGAGAAAAAAGAGCTGAAACTTTGTTCAGAGATGTGCGATGTCAACTCAACACTGATCCCTTTTTTTAAATAGATATTGAAAATTGGTCTTGATTGTTAGGTACACAATCTTTGGACCTTTAGACGCATCGCATAACACGATGCATTCACAAGAAATGTTTCTGTAGTCCTCCATTTGTTCACGCGTATGTAGAACGGTGGGGTAAAGAATTCTTTAGCAACCCTGGTCACGGATGAACGCGGTTAGATCGGTCGGTGTTACCAGTCAAGGGTCTTTTTTACTACATCTCTTCCACCGACTGTACCACGTTCCTCACGGTGTGCGTTCATAGTAATTAATTTCAGTAGTTCTGTACTGTTTTTCCTTTAAGTGGAATTATTGCTTGGAGTAATTACAACAGTGTAGATTCCTGTTAAATTCAAATGGTCTACTAAAGGTCCTTTTATGTCATTTTATAGCATTAAATTGTTCGTATAAATGAAGTTCTACTGGAAATGATTGTTAATATAGTATAAACTTGGAATTTTAGATTAGGTTTTCCCATTGTGCAATTCAAGAAATTTCCCTTCGGTAATGTTAGGTCAATAGTTTAATACGAAATTTTTTTAGGAATATAATTAATTAGCTACTTTATGATATGTAATTTAGTATAAAACTTTATTCAAAAATTATGACATAAATAACATTTAAAACTAATTTTAATCATAATTATAATAAATATGCCTGCCTTTTAAATAAAAATTTCGTATGTTTTAATTGACTCACGTGGGTCACGAACCAAAGGCTCAGACCCTTTCTAGATAAAATCAACGTAGGAACAACTCTCGGTTCAACTAAACATGAAGTTTTACCCTTATCTCTCTATTATATCCCTTTGCTCTGGCAGTTTTGCCAGCGAGAAATGCGATCTCCTAACGCCATCTGTGCACGCATACGATTACTAAAGACTCCATCGCATGCATATGTGTTAACTGGATATGCTCGCATTCAAGAATCATATATCATTTATAATCATTATTTCTATTTGTAACCATTCTTTTTATTCGCAAAAAAACGTACAATCCAATTATCTTTCACTGAGTGGTCTTTTCCAGAACTAAATTCCTTGCTTAAAACGACTGTGAAATTCGAGAATTAACAAAAACTGATATGGAAGAAAAACGCGAAATAGCGGTCCGTTATGAAAGTTGTAAATAAAATTAGTATAACTGCAGATCGAAGCGTGAAAATGACTGAACAGCCATATTATCTCACATTACTGTTATTTATTCATGTAAGAAATCTATGTTCAGTTAGGCGATCAAGGGAACAAATTAATATTATCTCATATCTTCCAATAAATATTGTTCATGAATGCTTCATTAATATGAATGTATTTTACAAATATACTTTAATATGTATAACGTAACTCGTGAGCAAAATGTTATTCGAAAATGATAATTATGCAATAACAAATTTATAACAGGCCTCGTCGTTCAAGGGTCGACCATGGGTGGAGTGCAAAGCGGAACCCATACCCTTGGAGAGGCATTATGGGTGCACGAGAGGCAACGTCAAAAATGCCATCGGTGAGTAACTTTAAACGTCTAATTACAAGTAAAAAGTCTAAATATTTTCATGGTTTTCCGAATGAAAAATGTACGGTTAAATTCTGTATGAACGCGTTGGGTTATTAAAAAATTTTTCTACTTAATTAAAACACGTGTAGCAAGACGACAACAAAGGAGCGACGGAGAAAAAAGAAGAAAGATACGGGAAAGAGGAAGGGAGAAATTAAGTACAATAGAAATTAACTGCGCCGTAAGTTAATTGCGCTGTGCAATAATAGGGGGGGAACAGCGTTGGCCCAGATTTTTAATGAACTCGAAAAATCGCCTGGAACTTCTCTACGGTGCATAAATATCAGAGCAGAAACTATACACTATATAGTGATGACCGAGGATGATATTACTTTAATCTGCTCCTGGCTATCTTTCATTATTCACAAGGATCGCATTGTCCATTGCTTGGGCACGAGGTATGCAACGACGAATTATGCGGTGGCATAAGCAGCAGTTTCCGAGTTGCTGTTACTTTAGGAAACTCTTCGTTCCTGTACGAAGGAAACCGTACGGAGATTCAGTGTTAGACCGTTCGATCCCGTTCGAATGAGATACTGCTGTATGATTAGTGGACGATTAATTGTTAATTAGTGGAATTTCGATACGGTCAGGCTGCGCTTATTAGCGCGGTCGTGGTCTAATTACGCGCGCCTCGCGTCGAGACCTTGCGCGCGCTCACGTCTGGCGTTTTGAACGCTCCCGCTTTCGGTTCGACGTTTCTGCCCGTGGCTCGTGTAGCCCCCGTTTTATATACCTTGTAAGGTGATGATTTTCCAACGCACGCGCGCCACGCGCTATCTGTCAAACCGCGTCTGCGTCATAAGCGTGTCGGGAAGATTTAAAGATAGGTTTTTCTACTCAGAAAATTATAATGTTTGATCGTAGGAAAGCAGAAGTCGTGGAAAGTTTCTCATTTTCTTCTTGATGCGGTATAGAAAAGATGGAAAAGTTGAAAATGTTTTGAAGAGAAAAGAAACTGAGCAGTTTGGAAAGTGTACTGATTGTAAGCGAAATTCTATGATGATCGAGGCATTGTGTGCTTGGATCGGAACGATTTTCCGGCGCATGTGCGTTAACGACGGAATTGTACGTCGTTACCGCGCTCGGCACCGCGCGAAATTTAAAAATAGGTCAGACAGAAAGAATTTTTAGTAGAAATTTCGATGGTTTTATGCATAAAGCCTGGTTTAGTTTAGGTTATTACAATTCTAGATGTAGGTTCATTAATTTTCTTTTCGTTTTAACCATACTTTCCCCCAACTGGTTCACGTTAATGAAACCAAGATTATCTTTCGAGATAACTTAAAGCGAGAGAAATGAATTTCACTACGGACAGCTAAATGAATTTATGAATTGTAATTTACAAATAGATACGAATTTGATCCTTTAGAACGTAACTTTATTCATCATGAAAGGTCGGCGCACGTAGCTTAGGAGCTTCAAGCAGAAATATTCGATACTGTTGCTCTGAGCGGATCTATTTTGCTCGTTTAGCATCTCGATAAATTGCACGCGTGTCGTAGTTCCGCTAATTAGACGCTTCTAGAAACTAGAGAAATTCTATCTCCGTGCTCACTATTCTGCTAACGAGTCCGTCCGTCGACTACTCGTTGGAATTTCGCGTTTATTCCCCATTTGCCCATGCATTTCATTAAATTTGCATCTTGAGCAAACAGGAAATGCGATAAATTTGGCCTAATGTCGATGGAACCCAGACGATTTTGCGAAAATTTCGAGTGGAGGCATTAATTAATGCAACTACTACTAATGAAAAACAAATCATCGTTCCGGACGGTAAGTTTTAATATGATTGCAACAGAAACTGCGTTCAGTTTCGTATGTTTTGTATCAGAAAATCATTTTCAACAAACAAATTCAGTGAGTTCGTGTTAACACAGAAAAACTGAAAATGTATACAAGCCAATCAATCTTACAATGTAACACGCATCATTACAATTAACCTCTTAATCAACGCCGGCGGTATAAATATCAATACAAAGGAAACGAGTATAACAAATGTTCTACCACCGCGTAAAAAATAATTTTTGGATGATTTATAGCATTCAACTCGGATGCAGCATGTATCAAACATATTCTGTATCAAAAAAGGAAATTTATGTCTTCTACTATGTAAGCACGAGTTCCCCTCCGTTTCTCGATTATTGCAATCACGAAACGCAGAGGGGATGGCTGTGGAATATTAAACATATTCTGCACGAAAAAAGAAAAGGACCGATTTATGTCTTCTACTACGTAAGCACGCGTTCCCCTCCGTTTCTCGATTATAGCAATCACGAAATGCAGAGGGGATGGTGGCTGGATAGTTTACGTTCTAGGGAAAATCAGCAAACAGACGACGGATCGTTAATTAGCGCGGTCGATTCGCGTCCCGGCGCAATCGAAAGAACAAACGACTGAACGGGGGCGGAGAGGCCGGCACAGCGGAACAAGCCGGATATCCGCTTTGACGCGCGTCCCTCTCCGATTCACCGGCGTGCACGCACCTGCGTGCAGGACAAAGGGCCGTGGACAGCGAGTGTACATCGAAATTTTGCTCGCGTTGCTCGCCTGGAAACAGTCGTTTCTGTTCCGAAATCGTGGAACGACGCTGTTTTGTGAACGTGTACGATGCCGGTGTGCCACCATGTTCGTCGTGAAGATCGTTTACTGTCAGGTGACCATGGAGTTCGTGGAGAACGCGGAAAACCCCAGGTACCATCATTTTCTAATCGATCGAAATGGCTGCTACGAATGTTGGCATCGAATTTAGAAATCGCGAGTTTTACATTCAAAACTCTGGATATCTGTATTATTTTATTGAAAAATTTGAATATTAAATTGGTATTTATAAGAAAGTTGAAGGCATAGGAAATCACATAATATACTTTTATCTTTTAGTAAATTTATTTATATCGTCGTAAAATTATTGCGAAGGTAGCGCGAATTCTAGCGTTTGAAACGATGCAAGAATTTTTCTGCAGAGCGTGACTATCGTTGAAGGATCCCGCAAGCTACGGGAAAATCAGATCTTACTTTTTCTCAGCCTTTAAAATATTCTCTGCCACATTAATGACTGTTGAACAAAATCTCTTCATTTAAAATATTTAATTACCAAAAGTTAGAGATAGTCGTTGATATTCTTATTTTGAAGTTATCAGTACAAATTGGTACCTACATATTTGAGGGTGTTAATATAGAGTTGAAATATTTTATTTTCCAGTAATTAGTTAGGAATGTTAAATAGATTCGCATAGCACGCGTATAAAAACGATTAGTTGGAAAGAAGATCTCGCGGCGGGTCGACTATGAGATATCATCGAGTGAAAATGGGAAACGCGTGAGCAAGATAGAAAAACATTTTCGGAAGCCAGCGTTTTTTCCATTCTTTTTACACAGGATATACTTCTTGCGGAGCAATTATTTCTGGTAAGATGGGAAACACGTATTTCTAGCTGAGAGATGAAACTCGATTTAGTTTATATTTGATCTTTCGAGAAGTTTCTTTCCTCTGATGGGCAGCGGTCCATAAAAAAATTGCTCGCAGAGAGAGAACAGTGGAAGAATTTATTTTACAGTCGAACGCTTATATAGTCAGGAACTCCGAGCAATTTTACCGAACGGAATTATTAAATTCCTCTCTTATGATTTTCTCTGCTTAAAAATTCTTATAAAGCGAGCAAAACAAGATATTCCTTTAAAGAAGATATCCCTGTTGTAATCCTAACGTGTAAATTTCACGAGTCGCGGTGAAAAGATGATTTTAACCGAAAGAACGGATCGTCGATCGACTCGTATGAAATTCTTTTGTGAGAACGTGAACATAGCCCTTATTGTGCAACATCCGGTCGCTTGGTGACTCTGTTTCCTGACCTTTCCGAAGTCAGGAGGAATCACGCGACGACGAGCAACTAATGTTACTTTCCATTTTGTTTAACAAAAACTGCGACACTCTCCGCTCAACCGCCCTTCGAGTGTGTTTAATGACAGCACTTCCTTTCCACAATCTTTCTCACAATCTTAGCCGTGACTCGTGACGCGATAAAAATATTATTTGTTGCAATTTGTCCAAAATGAGATAAATGAATTAATACTGAGCTAATTAACATATTTGAGATCGATAACCCAATGTATAGATCACGCGATATCTTATTTTTTCAACCAATTCAAAGCGAATAAAGCTTTTCTTAAGTCAACTTCTCTAAAGTCAACTTAGTTAAAGATTATAGGAAGGTTACTATTTCTTTATACTTTATAATTACCATTTTCAAGGCTAGTTTTGGGTTCTTAAAAGTTTGGAAATTTCTGCTATATTCTGTTACAGTAACGAAGCTACATTTTCTCTTTCATCGATATTGATTAATAGTTCATAACTGTGGTGCACCATCGATGCCTCATACAGCAGTTAATACAACGTTGCTTCAAGCAAATAAAATTTTCCTGAAAACTCGGTTTCGTGGCAAACGATGGCCCTGGGTATTCGTCAAACGCGCGCCTAAGATCAATTTGTGGTTAAAGATTTCCGTTTACGTAATGATAGGATCGTTACACGCACGGATGTATTCTGTTTTTCAGTTTTCATAGCGAGCACGAACGATTACGTAAAGGAGGCAGCGAGCCTCGAAGCGTGGAAATATTAAAATTGATGTCCACATTAGGTAAGAGCGGTTCCTCGATTGGACGCGATCCTGCGGCTGCATCGAACAGCCGCTCTCGATCATTTCCATGCATTATGGCTTTACACGATTCTTTTCACTGCAACTTTTACTCTTTTATTATTGCTTGAACCAGAACACATAAGCGAACGAATGATTTCATTATTCATCTTCCGCATGACTTTTCAGACGACTTACAGAAAGCGTTTGCACGCACCTAATTTTTATATTTACATAGAGAAAATTTAATTAGAGAATAGAAGTCTTAATACAGTTAGATATAATTAATCGATACCTAAATAAATGCTAAAATATCAATACGTATGAAACTGTGAATATGCTTCTTCTTCAAATGATATTACTTGATGCAACAGTAATTTTACCGATGTTATTCCAAATTTTATATCAGTAGGAAAAAATAAATAAACGACTTCAGTCCAACCAATAATGTTGCGTGTCAAACTATAATACACCAGAATCACGGAAATTCGAATTCGCAGTCCATGGCGAATAATGGTAGCCGCGAGAAAATTTTCCAGGCCGCGGTGCACGAACCGCAGCCTCAGCTGGATCACTTCCGGTGCACGTTTCCCCTCTATCGAAAGTGATTCCGATCGAGTCCGACGTGTCGCGGATGTCAACGGCCTTGGTTCGAGTTACATGTGCTACTCGGATTACTTCTCGCTTTCGCGAAATTAATTTTTCCACGGCGCTGGAAGTGCGAATTATTCACCACGTGAAACCGGAAGAGGCGGTTCGCGTAAGGGATCGTCGAGCCACTTTTCGTAGGAATGCACAGCTCGCTTTCACGTTGGCGCAGTGGCAAAGGTCGATCTTAACACTATAACTACCAAGACCGGTCAAACTGACCGATTCGTAATTTTTCATGGAAATTTTCTAAATTTATTGTGATACCTACAACTTTGAAAATTTACTGTGATATTTATTGTAATCATTATGATTTGTTTCCCTTGTATTAGGCATTTTTTAAATATAATATTCAATTTGATTTCTTTGTCACAAATAAGTATACTCTAACCCGTCGGTAGGTTTAGTGTTAATCGAACACCAACCACGTACAACCCTTTGTCGCTGCTATGAATCATTCCACCTGGGTCCCAGGTGAACCGTGCGTTTCCTGGTGAACAAATTGAAAGGGTTGCTGGTCTGGTTCACACGGGACTACGCTTTTGTCCCGCAGGGGGTTGAAACGGTATCCTTGACGTGACTCATCGTGGAAGGGTGGCTAGGAGGGGATGAAATTAAGCGACGATTTCTTAGTCGGTCGTGAAAGTTCATTATCGAACAATAGTTGCGAGCAGTTGGTTCAGTGTTTCGTTTAATCTTCGTTAAAAACTTGTCAAGCTTTTTCCCTCGCGCATCGTTCAACCAGGTAATTCTTTTATAGCTTCCTTTTTTACCGTTGGACGTGATAGAAATTGATGAGCTCATATTTCATGTTGCCGTCTGAACTATTTTATATTGATTATCGTTTCTCTTTTGCTTTCAACGTGTCCTCGATCATGGAGCACACGAAAACTTGGGTAGCGCATTAAGTCGTCAGAGAAAGCGTGCGGGTAGTACAACGTCGAAGCGCGATGGATGAATACCGGGTCGTTAAGGCGCATGTGAAAAGTTTTTCGCAGCGAGCACCAGTACATGCTTGTCCTTTTATCGAAAGCGTTTCTCCAAACAAGCCTGAGTTTCGCGTTCGTTAATCCCGTCTTCCGAGAGACGTTCCTCCAGAGACAAAATTTCCACCTATCTTTTGTCTCAAAATTTAAAAAGGTTTTCATAAAAATGTTTACCTCAGCATTTTATTTCGATAAAAAGGATATACTTTATAGCTGGTATCGAATGGAAGAATAATGGATGCGTCAGGAATTTTTTTCCTATAAAGATTTTAATGAAAATCCATAAAGTATCTTTGAAATGTATTTTCTAATTTTCAGAAATTCAAAGGTTTAACGTTTCACGAAAAATGAACGTCTCAAACGTTACGAATTAAATAACGTTAAAAATGTTTGGGAGAGAAAAACGAGCGGCGCGTGAAACACGAGCCCGAAGGAAAGGGGCAAAATAAAAGCTGGTCGATCGTTAGGAAAGTATCGTGTCGTGCACATCCAAATGACTTGAGTGTAAGTGGTACCTAGGCCAAGCGCCACGGTCACTTTCTTCTTCGTGGTCTCACATGACATTGTGTTCGCGACTCGTTGAACACGAAACGAAAAACGAGATCACATATTCTTTGCCATCAAAACGAATTTTTTTTTACTTTTACTACTTCAATCAAATGAATAAAATATACTGTCAATAGTGCACGAAAGAGGGGTAATTTGTGCAAAATACGCTACCGTTCGAAAGTTTGGAAATATCTATCAAATTTCTTGCCAATTTTGATATAAATTGAGAATTTATAATCATAATTCGTTTAGGAAATTTTATTATGTTTTTAATTTTTCAAATTATTCTAAATGAAAAATTTCTTCATGCTTCCTTTTTATCTTTGGTACCTTAACAGGTCTCGTAACACAAATTATTTAAGTACAAGCTTAAAGCCCGTAGTTTCAGGAAGCCGAGGTCCCATTAAAGTTTCCCGATCGCTAATTACTAGTGGTATCCCCCTCGATACGGCAATTAACACTATCGAGGATGATTAAACGAGACTTAGCGATCGTCCTTCGAAACACTTCGTTGAAGGATCGAACATCTCTCAACGTTAATTTCATTGATCAACCATCAATTTACCTTTCGTTACTTTAATCATACAAAATGAACAGAGTTAGGCGAATGTTTAAAACACATTACCAAGTTCGATCATGGCAGAGATTTTTCTTTGAGCTTGATCTAAAGGTCTTGCTCGAAAGTGGGATGAAATATTTCTTAACTTTATTTTGTTAATTTCTATTCGAATGTAAAAGGAAGTGATTGTTCTATTGTTCGAAAATTCAGTTATCTAACAATTTTGGACGCCCTATTAGTTCAAATACGGAAGTCTCTACTGTACCACAACCGAAGTAATTAAACTTACATCAGCGAGCACGCATGTTAAGCATGCAAATCGAGATCAGCTCGACCAGTAGACGTTGACAACTCATTAAATGTATACGTGACCAGTTGATTAGAATATTATATATAATATATTTTGATTTTGTTACTCTTGGACGATCGCCTCTCTATGAATCCGCCACTGTCCTGAACAACCGTGTCGCAACACGCGATAGGATTTACTAAAATATTCAAGACGCTTATATTAGACGTACTTTGGACCGTGTCACGGTCGAATTGTCGCGATAAAACGATCTATGGATTTTTAATTTGACCCAGTCTGCTCGGTAGGAATAATTAACTCTTACACGTGCCGGATATAAAGCAGACCGGTTTTAGTTTGTATCCGGCGCCCTTGACATCCTGCAGTTCCGTTAAATCTTTCGTGGATTTTACGGGAAGTAGAAGAAGATGCGAAAAATAAGAATTTGAATAATATCTTTCGGAAATAGCGTGATCCGCGAGATTTTGTAACGCGGTAGCGATGAAACTGTGCGTTTCCCGACCCAATTCTGAGAGTCACCGGAAGTTCGGACGCCAGCGGAGGCAAAGTTTGGGAAACGAGGGAATTCTCACTGGTGAAGCAATAAGTAACAACTGTAGCAACGATTTATAGTTGTAGGAAAAGTGCTGTTTGTTACGTGATAATTGTATCATGAACGATTATGCAAATAAATGTCTTTATAAACTTAACTAGTGAATTTGGAATCTAAATAGGGGTTTGTTTTGGTCTTTGAATGTTCAAAAAAATAATATTGCAATATCACAATGTGTAGAATAACATTACAAGTACTATAATTTCTTATTGGATATCTCCTGAATTTTTAAATTTGGAAGAAAAATATATTGAAGAGAAATATCTTCTATAAAATTGTGAACATCTTCGGTATAATGATTACAAATGAAGAGAGATAGGACATGAAATTAATTTTCCTTCTTTTCGATGGAACTGTAAACATTTCTGTTTGCATGTGAAAATTAATCTCAGTCCTAGGCGTGTCTATTGGTGTAAATCTGATGTATTTCGAAAGGCACACGCGCGTCACGCGCGCGATTTGCGTCTGGCCTGCAATTGACGCCGCGATTTAGCATAATTAGCACGCATTAAAGGCACGGAAAACATTTATGCATCTTCCACCGTCTTTTTTCCTCGCTATTTCTTCCTCAATGTTTTGTTTCTGTTGAACTTTGCTAATTCTAAGAATAACACATGCTCGCACAGCCGCCATTTTTTATCGGCTGCACATCTTTTTGCTGTTCTTCAAGATCTTTCCGTTGACGATAAAGTCGCGGGGCAAAACGAAATGGACAAGGACAAGACGAGTTTCAGAGACCTCGTTATCTATAAGTTATTGACATTTCACTCGCTCGGAGAACAAGGAAATAATTTTACAAGGATTTCTTAATAATAATTTTGCATCATCATGGGTTTAGTAAATAAAATTTCAATGATATAAACTGACGCAACATTTAACTTTAATGGATGAAAATAAAATTGTTAGAAGCAAAATATGATAATTACCTTGGAAAATTTTCCTTAATAAATTTCTGGGTCAAAGAAGGAGGAGGAATTCATTAAGTTTCGAGATTTTGTTAATTCATCTCTCGTTTCCGCTCGCCAAAGGAATAGGGAGGGGTTTCTTGTTAAATCCTGGCGAATATGGCACACGGTCGTTGCCACTTGACCCTCGACTTTTACGACTACGATGATCGTATCTAGCCGGAGGAGTCCTTCGAGTCTCATCGCGGTCTTCGACATTGAGCATTGTTGCGGACGCCCCTGACACGTCATCCTCGATGCTCGGAATAATAACGTCCCTTCGCCGCCATTGTCTCGCGGGGGCGTTTGTTTCTTTCCCATTTTTTTTTATTTTTTAACAATCACGGAAGGAAGTCGTCTCGCGACCATTATCTGTTAAACGCTCTGACGAGAAATAAAATTCATCCAAGAGTACAGAGGTTCTTCGTGACCGTAGTTAAATTCAAATACAAAGCAGTAATCCCGACCTTTTGCCCACTCGAAAATAAATTTTCTCCGGTGAGATCTGATTATCCAGAGGAAATTACGAACCGCGTCTACTTCTTGCTCGAGTCTCCACTCGAAACGACCACAACTCTCGATTTCCACATGGAACTCGTTACGAACTTTTACCCGGAGGAGAATTAGATTTCAAACTCGATGGAAAACGTCTATTCTTTCGATCGTCCACCGATCCCCTGGAGAAATTCGAAAATGAATAGAGAATCGTCGGTTCTTCGCGTGAAAGATCGATGATTCCCCGTTGCGGACGAGAGACGTTGCGTTGTCACACGATCGTATGCCTTTTCCAAATCTTTTTTTTTGCAATCGAAAACAACAAAAGCAGACATAGAATGCTGCGGAAAAAATTGGCTCTCGTCTGCATCCGGTCTTACGGTCGACTTTCGAGCAACTTGGCTAGCTTCCTAGTCAACGGATCAATGACGTCACGTATGGTAAGAAGGTGTTGTAGCCTACTCCCACTACGGGTGGACAATCCGAGCGGAGACACGGGTACACGTTGTCCTGTCGAGGGAACAGGTGCACAGTGGCGATCGGCCGGCCAGGTACAACGATAACCGCCAGTCGATGCGCGGACGAGAAAGTGAAAAGCCGGTAACTCCGCGGCGACAGATCGCTCTCCTAGATCGTGGACGATCGGTATTAAGTAATTCCGCTGTGTGATTTCGATAATCTTCTCTCCGCTCGATTTGCTTCGAGTATCGAGAGCTATCGCGAGTGCAGTTCGCTCGGTTCTTCGATTCGGTTTCGAATTCCTGGAGGATCGAAGAATTTGAGAGTTCAGGGGAAGGTTTTGATCAGCTGGAGGATTGGGTAAGGAACGATGATATACGTATATATAGTTTCGTATGTATAGGGGTTGATGGAACGAATTTACGAGGTAATTGGGATTTTTGGTCGAGATAGTGAGAAGCTTTTCGTAACTTTGCAGCGGGTGGATCTTGATGGGCCTCTTACTCGCTGAAGTGTTAAATTAGATAGGTAATCGGTAGGCAACTTTTTGACGAGTCGCTAAATTTGAAGTGGATAGGTTTCGGTTAGGTCAATTTATATTCGTTGAAGCGTTAACTTGCTTATCATATATAATTTATATTTTCTAATTTTCTTTTTTTTTTTTAAATATTAATATTCTACAAAAGAATCAATTTTAGTTTATTCTGTATTACTCATCATTGCACCATGGATTTTTGTGCATCCTGTACTCTTTGCATACCTGAACTTCCTATAATTGCGTAAAAATCCGCAACGAATTCATCATCTCTGCTTGTCAATTTTACAAGTTCGTTTCTCTTATTACCATATGAAACTACTTCATATCTTGTTCAACTAGGAGGAAGAAAGTTCAATTCGTGTGAGGTTTTATAACAAGCTCGGTCAATATCCTAACACTGCATTATCTCGCGCGATTACCCTGAATTTTGAGCAGATCCTCGTCGTAGGCCAACAGAAATGGAAAGTAACGCATTAGAAACACGCACTTAAACGTGATATTTTCGACAAAGTGTTACGGTTTCGTTACATAACCACGACCGTCTTATCCAGAACGCGTACATAAATACCCTGGCCATTAATCGTGTTCGAAGCTGTTTTGTTCCGCAAAAACATTAATCACGTCTCTTCCGTTCCGCTTGTAATATATCCTTCTTGTTCGATGATTACATAATTCCTGGTTTAACATTGGGTCCAACCGAAGATCTCGCTGAGTCAAGGTCAGTAAGTCACCTGTCAGGTGAACAAGCGCGCAAAAAATTGGCAAGATGGAGAACTGACGTCAGCGAACATTGTTGCCGCCGTCCGTTTATCTCCGTCGAGACTTTGACGCCGCTAATCGATTATCGTTGCTTAGCACTTTTCTGCTAACTCGCGCTAAAACCTCGTTCAGATTGGGCAAGTTACTCGAATGCCTGAATTAGCTGGAATTGAGGTAATTTGAGACCATTTTACCGAGACAAACCGGTTGTTATGTTCAATTTGAGATATCCTTTCAACTCTCACGCGAACCTGAGATTTTTTCGATTGGTCCTTGATTTAAAATATCCATTGGAAATTTACTGTGTATTAAAATTTCATAAGAATCACTGACATTCAAAATCACCAATTCTACGGTATAATCTCACTGCTCATTGATATTTCTAGTGAGCACTCTTATCGATATTTTCCAAACTCTGCCATTAATTAGCGCAATCTGCAGTTTCCAACTGAACTCCAATAAAATGCGAAATGTATCAGAAAATGCCCCTGATTAATTTTAAATACGAACGAGACTTAATTGTGTCCATTAAATGACACGAGAGTAAACGAATTGGTCCCGTTTTTCCTCGGTGCAATTGGAAATTCTTTAAGATTGGCCGAGTCCTCCGATCTCGCGGAATTAATCATTGTTTCGCGCGTTTCCGCGCTTTGTGCCTCGTGAAACGGCGCGTGCAAAATGGGGTTGCGCAACCCTTCGTTTCGGAGCTAATCGAACGGAGGTCGAAGCCGGAATTGTTCTCGCGAAAAACAAGCCGTTCGCGAACCGCGGTGCTGTAAGTAATTAGAGGTTCTTACGTCCGGGGAGGGAAGTTAAGCGATAACATAGTGAAAGGGTTTAACCCTTCTCCGTTCAAGCTGTAGGTTTTCCCTTCTTTGAAAGAAGATCTTTTCATCAGTTTCGATGTTCGCATGTCTACGTAACGTAAGAGCGATTACTGCGAGCAAACAAGAATTCTAACGATTAATACGGTTCTGAAGGACTGCTTTGCATTAAGTGGTTGATTATTCAGCTGAAGAGTTAGTTTCTTTTAATAATGATGATGTTAATTAGGTTAGAGGTGCTTTGTCGGTCACTGCGAAGGATATTAAAATTGCAAAGCTTTTACGAACAAGAAGCATTTTAAATACTATATTATTACTTCGATAACAGTCTCTCTGATTAGAAATATTTTTACAAAAATAAATGTTGTTTTAATCACTTTTAGAAGAATATCTTACGCATCAGTTATTTAGAAGAAAACGAACATCCTAGGATTAATTCACACGTTAACGTTTTCCTAAGCGTTATTTAATTTTTACCTTCGTATCTGAGCTGTTCACAGGCCAAAACGATTAGCTCCACTTTTAGAACTGGTCTAACTTCTCCAAAGCGTTTGATCGATGCTTAACTCTCCGTCTTCAATCAATTTTCTCTATTTCTTGTCGCTACAGTTACAACGCACAGTTTTAACCGCTATACGATCACGGCTATCAGAGGAATCCTCTATCTCTTGTTTCACGGAGTTAATTAGCTTGACAGATTGGCAACTCGTTTACTAATGAGAATCCATCCTTCAGGAATGAACACAGAATTACTTGATCGTCGCTGAAGATAATACCACGCCTGTGAGATGTTCACATCACCCATCAGCGTGGGCAGAGACTCCTTTGACCCGTAAACAACACGACTCCTTCGTTTCTATCGGCTAGAGTTGAACCATCGACTGTTCAGACCGCGGAACTTCTTCCGGTTTGTGTCATAGGATATTCCTGCCGCGTTTCTCTCCCCATACAGACTTAGGCCTTTCTTTTGTGGCTTGCATGGGAGTGCAATGATCGACGCTCGATCAACCGGAAGCCTGTATCGATTCCGATACGTTCACGAATAGCGTCCGAGGGAGGAAAACAGCTTCCTGACGCGTTGTGTTAGGCGAATGTATACAACTTTATTAAAAACTTCGTCCGGTTCTGGGATTGAATAGTACGCGTCTAAGTATCGTCGAACGAAAGTATGAATTATTAAACGGATTCAATTAAATATTAGGAGTTTGAAAAATATGCTGAATAAAGTACAGATCACGATAGTTTAAGGATGAAACAAATGTTTAATCAAGTTTCGATTCTTTAGTTTATAAAGATAATAATTTGTATGAAAATCCGCAGTCTAGTTATTTTAATAAGGTACTGGCTTGCTCAACTAGTTTTTGCAGTACTGTTGACCTTTGAAAATGCCATTTTCCCAGATTCTATTAAATATTTTGAAGCTTTCATCAAGTTTTACTTATACCGAATCAGTATAATATCGTTATACTGTTATCATTTAATTAAATGTTCTAATTTAATGTACTGCAGAAGTATTTGTTTTTCTCTTGATGCGAACGGTGTTGAAAGCGGCTCACAGAAATTTCTAAACTTTGGTCCCCAACGTTGATCCATACAAAGGAAACATTGAGAGCAGTCGAGGAAATAATTAAATTAGCCAATTCCTACGTGCGCAACAGTTCATAAATCACGAATTACCGTAGTATTTGGTTACACTCTGTGCTTCGTCACGGAAGATCCAATCGCGAACTCGCTGTTTAACGCACGACTCAGGTAAAACTGGCTCTCACGCGAACCCGTCGGTTCGAACGAAGTTTCATCGAGTTCTTGCGCTTATTAGCCAAGCAAAACAAGGAATAATTTGACAAGAATTATGCACTGAGAAGGTCTGAATCGATTTAAAAAGTTAAACATGGTGATCAAAGGTAACCAAAGAACTCGCTCTTGCAAAGGAATAATTACCGATAAAGGAAAGCGCAATTTTTCTAATTTCAAAGAGTACAAGAAAAATGCATATTTAATCTCTGATTCGACCGAGGATGGAGTTTCACAGCAACATTCGCATGTAAGAATTATTTTTCCATAAAAGATGATACTTTTTCCTTCTTTCTTTTATTTAATTATATTAGTATCTTGCTGTGCTCATAAAACACAATAGCGTAGCATTCTGTCAACCAGTATGCATTACTTACTTTAATCCTAGAATAGAAACAGTTTTCTACAGCTTCATTTTCGCATAACGGTCCGCTTTAAGGGAAACGGGACACGTTGATTTCGTTTAATTGATTAGGGGTTTCGAATGGCGACCACAAAGGGCTAATCGCGGTTCTTCCTGCTCCACGGTTCGCGTACTACTTTCTTGTTGCTTAATGCTGTAAAAACTGTGCGAAAACCGGTCGTAGAAACACAGATAAGCCTGTTAAACTCGCAATACCGGGGCGAGCTTGCACGCGATCGATCTTTGGCACACGCTTTCCCGCGAATAAAGGGTATGCACGAGCGTAATCGGGTTTACCAGGGAATTGGATCGATGATCGAGAGTTGTTTGATAATTCCTCCCTATTGTGCGAACCTCGCTTTTTTTCCAGATGAAAAACAGAAAGAACGAGTTTGAAAGGCACGTCGATTCTCTCTTGGATTCGCTTCACCGTTGTTCCGCAAACAATTCTTTTTCACAATAAAATCTTGCCTTCCCGTAATTCCGTACACTTATAAAAAATGAGGAGAATTTAAAAAAATCGTAGTACGTATTCTCGTATTGTTGCGTTATCTCTTGCGTTCGTTTATGAGGTTAATTGAAAACCTGACTCGTTTCAAGCTATACAGAAAATGTGAAAATGGAAACGTTTCTTTTCAAGGAAAACTCGCGATCGACAATTTAAACGTTAATAGAACATCCGGAGACGTGGAACAGTTTTTTAGCGCAATTGCAGTTACGAAAATAATAAGAGGAAGAAAGTGCGTTAGATGAACGAGAAAAGGAGAAATCTTAAGTAACGTCCCGTGTAGAAGCATGACTCCGTTCTTTCAGGCCATTCATGGCTTCGGAAAAGATGTCAGCCACTCCTTTGAGCCACGATAAGGAGCTCGGAAAGACTGCCACTTAGTTTCCCTTAACGTACCGCAATTTTATAATTTTGCTGAAGAACCAGCACGCTTTGACGCACCAACAGCAACAGCCCCCAGTCAACTTGAACGTGTACTACGCGTTTGAATGTCTTTTGAAAACGTGGTTCTCAAACTTTTTGAAATCCCGACATTTTACCTGATTTAATCTTTTCTTCTAATTAACTTTGAATTATTCATCTGATAACCTTCGACGAAAAAATTCTTTCGAATAAACATGTACAAACTATTATCGTACTTTAACATTCAACGCGAACCATCGAAAGAACTTTGGGAACCTCTGTTTTAATCCTTTGGGGGGAAACTAAGAAAGCGCGCGAGCTCGGAAAATCGGCTTGGCATATAAAAGTTGGTCGAGATAACGCGGCGAAAATTTTACGTAACGTTTCGCTGTGCTCAGCCGAACACAATGAGATGACGATACGCTGTTCGCATCCTGGCCTCAAGGATTCGTGTTCGCGGAGCCGGTCGAAAGGACGCAGTTTGCCTGCAGTTCCTGGCTGTTCGAGCGGAAAAACCAGCGATCTTGAGCTGGCTATTTAGCCGCGCTCAAAAGAAGAAAAAAAAGCCGACCGATTCCGTTTTTTCTTTGCTTCACGATCGAGCCAGCGATATTGATTTTTACTATACCGTTCGGGAGATTAAAAGTTGTTCGCGGGAGTAAAATATCTCGTTGACGCGTTAATTTTCGAAGGCTAAGTAATTGGCGATAGATGAAAAGGTCGAGGGTGGGAGATACGATAATATCTAGCTTTTGTTATTTTAGAAAGAATGAGAAACGAAGTTTTACGTCTACTACCAACGTTATTGCCTATTAGCCTCCGGTTTTATCGCCAGGTATTACGAGTTTGATTTAAGAACGAACAGTTCAAAAAACAGAACTGTGAGTTCAGGAAAAAATGAATGATTCGAGGAGCAAATCTTCGAATAATTAATATTAATCTGAATATTCAAAAAGATTAATTGTGTTAATTATTGCATTTAAAAATGGACTCCCATTATGCATTCTCTCCAGCAGCTCTTCAAATTAGATTGCAACGTGCGCGGAAGAAAATTACACTGCATTTTCCATTCCGTTATGTTAATAGGATAGGAAACGTTCGGTGATAAATTGAGCTGTAGCTTAACGAATTTTTCATGCCGTTAGATTTATCTTTCTTAGATAATAACGTCGCTTGACTCGTCGAGAAAACTTGCGCAGAGATTCAGTATTAAGTAACAGCGATTCTTCGGAGACGCATTAAAGTTAAATCAATGGAAAGAGAAAGTCCGCGATATTTAAGCTTCCGGGCAATTTCACGGGAAAAGGGGTAAATCACTTTCAGTGGGTGCCGGTCCCGTCTGCCGAGTTAAATTGGACGAGGAAATAAAAGGGATATATAAAGCGTGCTGTAAATGATTCTTCTGTCTTGAGTTCTGAAGGTGTATATTCTTTCAAAAGGTGTATTGGTATAATTTTAGGGAACGAAGAGGTAAATTTCGAGTAATCTATACTAGTTCATAGATCTTTAGGGTGCGAATCGTTTAACAAGACAGCTGTGCTGAATTTAGCATTTTCAATAGCGTTGCTGGCTTCTCGATGCAGTTATACGATTCCATTTATGTTAGTATGGGAATCATAAACGCTGAGCTCGTGCATTTCGTCGCGAAGTAATCTTGACACAAATTTCACGATGGCCTTTGCTGTGTCACGCCGTTGATTAGTCTAATTACTCTCGAAAGTTGGACTTCCCTGTTGTCATGCCAAGAATAATCGTGCCGAGCAAATAATTGTTACTTCTCAACTTATCACGTATCATCTAGGAGTACGTTTAAGTTTTTTCGTATTTTCTTCTAAATAATGTTATTTTATTTTTTATGTTAATTGCCATTCTTTCAGAAAGATGGTAAACAAATATATATGCCAAACATTATAAAGTAAAATTCCTATACGTAGCTTAGTGGTGTCAAAGAAAGCGCATTTTTTTATTAGACATTCAGAATGGCATATGGTACTTTTGCTCAAAACAAATTTTACGACCAACAACGTCTTTTCGAATGTAATGAAATTGAACAGGTGTTAATATTAATTCGCGAGATACTGTATGGTCATTCTTTTGAAGAGACAACTGTACAAAGTTATTATAGTGTTGATAGAACAGCCAGTTATCGATAAATAATGTCCGGCGACTCTATTAACGTTTGGTCTCGCGCTTTCAATTACCAGTGCAGTTATTTAGTTAGTACAGTTTCTTCGATCTTAAAATAACTCTGAAAACAGATTGCCTTCTAATTTCTATCAACGCTCGCCGAGCAAGTAGACCTACAAAGGCGTGGTTTCGTCCAGTTTTCAAATAAGCGAACGTTGCGTGACCACTTCGTTGATTATGGTCACCGTAGCCAATGTACCAGCGTGTAGCAACGCATTATTGTCCAGTAAAGGTACAATAATGTATCGATTATGGTTGGCCGAAAGGAATGCTCGTGGGCTGTCGTCGTGAACGTCGCGGATCCGTGTAACTAGTTCATTAGGTGCACGTTAATCAAATTCAGGTGGTCGACGCATGCGAAAGCGGAATATTCGAAACGGGGATGAATGTCGCGAGATGCAATTAACACGTAGCCAACCGAATGGGAAGATTTCCCATTTTTCCCGCAACAAGAGTGATTGATTCTATTTACTTTTGTTATTAGTTAGTCTTAAACTGGTGTTGTTCACCAGTTAGCTAAATGTTAAAATAGGCTCCCTGTCGGTGAAGCGTTAACGTGTATCACCGTGTGCACACCTATTCACACGGGCTATTTTTTATCCTCGCAATTAGCGTGATCGTCCTCGTGCGCGCATTGGGCAACGCAGATTTTGTTTGAAATTGTTATTCGCTCGAGTTGTTTCCGTTTACGATTTACGTTTTCACGATTTTAGATATACCAACGGTGCGAATTCACCGACACCGAATTAATTTATTCATACTGATCGCTAATTCCCATTTTCCAAATTGAAATGGAAAACATTGTTTGAGTTTAATTTGTGTTTCGTCGCTAACAAACGAAATTATGGCCACGAAACACCGAGCACCAGTGTTACTCGTGCAAAACCAATTAACCTTTGTTATTTACGTGAAAAGCGTACACGCGACGTTCAGAAGGAGCATTAAAAAAGCGATACTTTTACGTTCTGGAGTATCTGAAAAACGGAGTGGATCTCCTTCACAAGGAACAATACGAAATTGTGCTAAAACCGTGAGATAAATTATGTAACGCGACGTTCCCTTAGCGAAGAATGAAAATTTCCATGAACAAGCCTGTCTCCCACTGGGTCCCGGTTGCAGCTTCGTCAAGGGATTACGTGAAATGAAACATGCACCGCCGCTTTGAGCAGATTTTTCAAGCGGATCGTGGCCTCCAATCGTGAACCGTGCTCAGAATAAGCGCACCAGAAGGCCAAGTGGTCTTAGAAGTGCCATTTTTATACGAACGCAATATTTCTCTGCGAACGTACAACGTAAACGTCGCTAGTAAAACGCATAAAATGGAAGGGTATCTCAAATATTAAATTTTTCCTCTACAGACCTCTTCGATACTACTGTCGCCTAGTCGTTCAATATTCAGTTATTTGAAATTCGGAGCGTTTTTCGTCATTTCATAGCTATTCCTTGTACTGAACGAGGTAACATAGTTGTGATTTCCACGAAAGGATTATTAAACCCCACGGGGTTCCGCACCAGGCATCCCTGTTCATCGTCTCATACACAAGGGGAGGACGCTGACATAGTTTCTCATTCATTATTGAAACATGGTATCGACGTGCTGACTAAAGGCGTAGCAAGGTCCCAAGTGTACGGACGGTAATGGCATTTTCTACTTCCCGCAATATACGTGATATATACTGGTTTTATTGCGACATTCGATGGCGACTATGGGAAAACTTGACATTTTTTGAAAAATGATCGCAGTCCTAAGAAGTAGAGTGGTCGCAATTGAACGACGTTCCAATTGTTCTTTTATAGAAAAATCGCTCATAAAATAGAGAAAGATAACGACATCAAAAAATAGACACGGTATTTTATCGTTACTATAGATTTACTATAATAATAAGTTCAGCTACAAAGACAGAATCTAAGAAAATGAATTAATAATATCGTATTAGGTTAGTTTGGCTCCGAGGTGCAAAATGCGTTATATTGTTTCAAATGTAATCGAACAAAAATTATTATTATTGTTCGATCGCAGAGAAGGGGGACGACACGAGGCCAATTCAGCGCAGTCCACGCCGGACCGCAGGAAGCTCTTGAAACGAACGAGGAGCCTTGCGGTGATATCCGAGGACGAATCCCGACACGATCGAGAGGCGCATCATTTCCGGCTAGGTCAGTCGACCTTCGATTTGCCCAGGAGGCATCAGCTGATCCCGCGAGCCAAGCTGATCGATCGAAACTCTTTGAAAGACAGGTAGGTTTTGAAGACAAGCATGACAACTCATTCGGGCAGCTGCGTTAACCCTTTTGTTCGATTGTGATTTTCATTTCATAAAATTCGTAATGAACTTTGGTGTAACAATTCGTATTACAATAATTTATTGTAATACAGGGTGCATAATATGAACTATGCCTCACAAGTGTTTCGTCGGAACTATTCTTTTTCAAAGTAATTTTAACATGTACGCCCTTAGTACTTGAGAATACAGCGAGCAAAAGGGTTAGTCGTCGATGAAAAATACACCAAGTTTTGATACTGTGTCGATCAAAACATAATTCTTGATCTCGAAATAAATGGAAAGGTTAAAAAGCAGAGCTAGTGACACGATTAAGAAAAGGTAAGAGACACGTGGAACAAAGTGAATTTCTATTTCGTGGATTCTGAATCATCACACAAAATTATCTGATCTCATAATTCGGTAGAAGAACTGTAACAACGACTGCGAAAAAGAAAATGAAATACGTTCCATTAAAAGGAACGCTGATTAATACAGAACTAGACGTTATGCTCACGATTAATAGCATAACGATCATGTTAGAGGTTTTTAATTGCACGTAATTGCTATTCGTTCGCGTTGTTTCCGTGCAATCGCTAGATTCTTTGTACCGGAATAATGCCCGCTGAATAATTACGATTCCAGTCAGCCACGTGGCAGGGTTTAATCGAGACGCAGTGCAAATATCGAATTCTGGTAATTAGGAGACTCGTTTGTTTCGCGCAAATTTGAGTTCGCGTTGCACAGAGAAACGGACTGGAATCAATAGTAATCGAAGGGAACGCTGATTTCCGATCGAACCGATTTGCCAACCGCTATTTTTAATACGAACGTGCAATTTTCAACGGTCCTCAAAACCAGGTTTGGAAACCTGTTCGCGGATTTGCAAGATTTTTCTACGTGAAATCGAGTTACTCGAGAAATTTTCTTGCCTATGGTAGCCTTCTCTACGGTTCGCTGAAAACGGTTCTATACGTTTAAATCCGCTTTAACATTGGGGCCACAAATAACAGAATCGTTTGGTTCAGCCAGCTTAACCCTTTCAATACTGACGGGACAATATCTCATAGGTGAACTATCAACAGAGTATTCATAAATATGGAAAGCTGAATGCTTTATAAGTATTAGTGAAAAAATTGAGGTTTCATGGGATGTATAATCTCTTCAAAAAATTAAGAGAATTCTACGGAATAAATGCAAAAAGATTATTATCGAAAGTTTTGTTACGAAAGATCAAACTTGAACGGGTTGAAGGTATAAAATTTTCAGTCGTTTTTGAAGCACGGATCAGCGGGATGAAAGCAACCCAAGAGATTCATAAATCCCGCGAAATCTCTAAGTCTCAGTTGCTCTAAGGATAATATCCTCGGCCGGCGGCGCGCAGAATGTATAATACCGGTGTTTCGTTTCAATTCGATGGTTTTCTAACGCGTTTCCGCTTATATTCCAGGCTCTCGAAGAGTCAACAGCACCTTACGGACTCCTACGAGCGATTCAACGAGGCGAAGTCCTACCAATCCCGATCTGCTTGCGGCCTTCACTCGATCCCGTCGGGACTCCCCTCGTTCCCGGATCCGTTGCCGTGTACTCGAGGCAGTCGGACCGATCCTGATCGACTGAACATCCTCGACTGGCCCGAATCGCCGAGACGTTATCGCAGTGTGCAGGCATTGGACACAGTTAGCGGTTTGGTGGACATCGTAGAGGACGGCTGGCCAATCGAAGGCAATCGCAGCATCGATTGCATTTATACCCAGGTAATCGAAATATAATAACGAACGATTTATCGCGAATATTTTCCGAGGGGATAGAGTTCCGGGAGAATTTCGTAGTTCACATCGATTCCGAAAAGACCTGCGAACGAAATGTTTGCTAACAGATGAATCAATATTTGGATCGGTGTTTGCTAGGGAGATAAATCAGAGATTGGAAAGATAAACACAGCACACTTTGTATATTTTATATAATTCTGTGTGTAAATAAGTTGTTAATAGCGGTGCAATGTTATCACACGGCTGCACGTTTCGAAACCAGGGCAAAACGTAGAGAACCTGCTTTACGTTCATTAGCAATTCAGTTTCGCTGAACTTTAAAGGAAGTTCAGCAAGATAAGTGAGCAACTACCTTGATTGCTACTTTTCAGGGAACTGCACGGGTCGTTTGGACCCCTGCTGCATTAATTAGTGTTCAAAGAAATACGCTGGATTGGAATACATTTCACCGATCTAGACGAACCAATTGGAATCATTGTGAACGTGCAGGTTAATAGAGTTTCAAAGGATAAAATACAATTCTACCATGAATATTACGATGAATATTAATTGGTTATTCCAGTAGACATAACAAAGAACTATATGAATTACGTAACAACCACTGAAAAGTAGCGTCAGATTAATATTTAATTTTATCAATATCAATTTTAATCTTCTTTCAGGTGAAGCGGAAGCGGAAGGAGCATAGGAGCCTGGACAGCATCCTCTTCGAGGACGACGGTGAGTTGGAGTACTTCGACGTTCTGAATCTGCTACCACTGTCGAACGTGCGTCTGGAGTTCGACGAGGAGGACGCGAGGAATAACAATTTCTCCCGAAGGAACAACGTGAGTCCTGACTCCGAGAAAGTAAAGTCCCTCGAGTACCTAGACTCGCGCGTCGTGGAGGAGAGATCGTCCACGAGGAGCAACGCCACGGACGAGGAAAAGTGTAAAGAGAGCAGCACCAAGGAAGGGAACAGTCCGCAACAGAGTCAAGAGGAAGACTGCCAGCTGAAGGAGACCGACTCGTTGCAGGAGTCCAGAGAGGACTTGTCGGTCGAGCACGGAAACGGAGAACCGTGTCGCGAGATCGAGGAGGATCTCGGAAACGAGAGGAACTCGATAATCTGTCCACGGAACGAGTTCGTGAACCGACAATCCACGTACTCGAAGGCTGACAGAGACAGATACAGGCTCGATGACGAGCTAGTGACAGCTCGTGGGAAACAGGTCGATCGTAAGGTCGAGGAGGAGGAGGATTACAAGTCGATTTGGATCTCGGATACGGACGAGCAAGAGGACATGTCGCGAAGGCCACAGGTGCTCAAGATCGTCGACAACGACGTGACCAAGAGGCGGCATAGACGCCTCTCTGCGGAAATTGATCCCATTACGAGGGACGAGAAGCTCCTGGACAACGAAAAAGAGGCGAACGGTCGCGTGGACGCGGTCAAGTCGAACAGAAAAATCGATGAGGTGGATGGAGCTTTGAAGAACACGGAGGTGAGTGTTAAAGAAGTAATCCCTGCTATTTATCCTTTGACAATGTATCCGATAGAGGGGTTACAAGACTATTTAATTACGAAGAGTCGCTTAGAAAGATATAACATATACCTACTATAGATGTTACGAAAAAAATGTGAGATAGTATGTGTTTCCCTCGATGCGCTAGATTCAGCTTATTTAATTTTAAGATCTTACTTTGTACCCTTTGACCCAGTTTATATGAAGTTGTTCATATGACATCGTACAAATTCAAGCTCTATGTCTATCCTTTCAGACGGTGAACAAAAACGAGATCGAGGCAAGCAAGAGCACGGAAAAAGCGAAGAACTATTTCGAGCAGAAGACTTCGTCAAAGGAGAGCTCGAAAGGGAAACAGAGCGAGGGTAGATTCGAAAGGATCGTCAAGGAGACGTCGAACATCCTCGGAAAGGCGTGCAACGCGGTAAAAGGGAGCTTAGGTTTCGAGGCGAGATCCGAGAGTTCCGATCTAGGCTTAGGCTCCGAGTCCGGAAGCGACACTAGAAGGAGATCCGTGGACGACGGGATCGACGTGGATCACGGGTCCACCTGCCTGGAAAAGAGTTCCTCGTCGAAGAACAACGACAGCAAAAAGACGCATAGCAGCCTGACCAGGTCGAAGAGTTGCGTGGACTCTATAGAGTTGCAGCCGGACGACGACGAGCAAGAGTTCGATCACGTGCGTTACAAGATCGTCAAGTCGAACATGTTCAGCAAGAACATATATAGCGCCCGTGGCGACGTCACCTACGAGGGACTGATGCAGTATCTGCGAGAGTACTCGTTTCAGGAGCTACTGCTGGACAATAACGTAGTGATCATCGAGCCTGTCCGCGCCGAGACTATAGAACGGAAGCCGGCCACCGTGAGCAAAGCGAGGTCAGAGCCAAGCTGCAAGATCGCTGGGGCGATACAGAAGAAAATCGACTCGGAGGTTCGCGAGAGAAACTGCGAGAGCGCGGACGGAGGCAACCCCAAGAGTCCCAAACAGTCGTCCATCAGAAAGCATTTCTTCTATCATCCCATCAGAGTGAACCGTGAGCTCATTGACGAGGAGCTGCCCGATCCCGACACGGTAAGGAACGTCAGGCGTATGTTCGAGAACACGCTAAAGATGAAGAACGGCAGCAAGTCGGAGTTCTCGAGGGACTGCAAGGGTAGGAAGAGCGTCAGTATGAAGGATCTGAGCACGATCGATGACAGCCATTTCGACGAGATAGCGGAAAAGGTGCACGAGGGAACCAGGTAGAGCATGAATTTCTCGTTAAAGTTAACGCGATCTGCGACGCGTCAAGTCCCAGTGGAAAGTTATATTAGAATGTTTAATTGGGAGAAAGTTTTATTTACTTAATGGAACTTTGAGTTCTATCGACTAAACTAGGTTACCGACGACACAGAACGTGCTGGAATAATGTTTACTGTCGCTTACGAGTTATTTTTAATCTATGCGTTTTCCTTTACGTTATTCACACTTTTGAATACGCATTAGCGATAGTTGGCCCCGAAAACACGTATTAAGTGAATCTGTGTAAAATTTATTCACCGAACTTTCTACAGTGGCTTTTAAATTTTTACCCTTTCTTCACTCGCAAACCTATATTTTGACGCAATATTTGCTTAATACATAAGGTGGCTGGATGCCTTTGGGATCCGCCGTATCTCTAATAACTTCTACGTCCCGTCTCCTAAATATCTTTCTAATGAAATTACTCTGCCAGGTCTAGATGCTCGAGTAGAGCGAAGGATCTCACGAAACTGTTCGAGAACATGGAGAAATCCACGTCCTCGAACGCGTCCGTGGTGGGGTGCAAAGACGAGTTGGACAGTCCTCGCTGCGAGTCCAAGACCAGGATCCTAGCTCAAAGTTTCGAGGCGAGGAGCGGTCACACGTCGCCCAGCGACTCGACCTCCTCCAAGAACAAGATGAACCGTTACCACCATCATCACCACCATCACCATCACCACAACAACTGGGACACGGGCAGCGTTAGCTCTGGGGTATCTAGTGATTACCCCGACACTGATCCCGGCAGTGGGGTACAGTGCATGTCCTCCGAGGACGAGGAGGTCGACTGCCACGAGGACGAGGGCAACGAGGCAACTAGCTCAAGTCATTACGTGTCCCAGGATGTATTGAAAAAGATCCGCGAGTGTGGCACCTCGGTCACCTATTACGGCGGTAAGGTGGTGAACTCTAGCAACGGACCGCTGATATCGCCGGTAGTCGAGAACCGGTTCAAGTGCGTGGACGGATCGAGCGATTACGTGAAGTTTCGTCTGGTGAAAAGCAACTCCTGCGACAGCAGGCTGGAGCTCACCGGTAGGCTCGTGGAGAATCATCTTAGACAGCGGAACCGCGAGAAACAGCCCGACCTTAGCCAGTACACCATAGCAGAGACGCCCAGCATCGAGATCACCACGCTGGACAAGCAGGAGAAGGAGGAAGGAGGAGCGAAGGAGGACGGTAACGGAGTCGAGGATTTAGAAGCCAAACGAGAACCACCTGTGGTGATCAGTCTGGAGCCAAAGAAGGAGGACAACAAGGAAGCGAAGGGATTCAAGGCTGACTTCAAGCTGGGCAGCCTAGACGACGCCAAGTCCAACTATCCCAGTCGATTTATCGGTAGCGCCCTGACTAGGTGGCAGGTGAACGAGAACAATTGGAGGGCCGCCGATGATTTTGGCAAGATGGAGTTCGAGGAGTTTGAGGTACTCGAGGACAGTCTGAACGGGACCGAGAACCAACGTTTGGAAACTTCCTGAGAGGGAAGCGGGACATTTCCCGTGATATACTCGATCCGTTTTGTTAGAGCATGGAGGGAACGTTGCCAAAGGAGTCGATAGTTTCGGTAGTACGTCAGGGTAGAGATAGTCGCGTAAAAGTTTCCTCGAACGAGGACGATGTTTAAAGAGGATTCCTGGACGACAATTCGGTTTTACTGGTTCCCTTTATATTCAAGATGACTTTCTATCGATCTGTTTGAGAATACCGTGTTCGTCGTTGTTCAAACGATAACCGACGTGACTTTATTGTACAGTTGTTATTCAAGGTTTCTTACCAACGAGTAAGTTGAACGTTTAATTAATTCGTGGAACGCGTTCGTGTATACTGTATGTCTACGAGAAGATGGCTAGACTTTCTTGGTTACAGTTTCCACTTTTTTTTTCATGATTACAAAAATGGGGCATATATTTTAATTATTGACGGTTAAGATGACAACAACTTAACGAAAATATTTGGGTGGTGCAAATAAAGTAACCTTTGCCGTTGTGCCGTACTATTAGCCATTTTTTCGTAGGCGCACGATACTGCCTTAAATTAAAAATATTCTACCTAGCACTTTTTCATTTTTCAAGATACGTTCTACACATTTCTCGCGTTTCAAATAAAGCCAGGAAGTCATAAGAACTTTGTAGAGATCAAGCGATCACTTAATTCATTTTATCCTAACTGTTTTTTAAGTGACGTTGCTAACATAATGTGATTAAAGTTCAATTTTATGGAATATTGCGATATGCTAGATAGGATATTTTAATTTAGGAGGGCGATGTAGCTAGCTGGAAAATCGCGACGATCTCGGAGCAGTAGTCTTCGTTAGTCGAAGAATTATGAATGTACATAACGAAGTTTTGAATAGCTTCTGAATCGATATATTCGTTAAATTGTTATTTACGTTGTTTCCGGGCTGCGAAATAAATAGCCGGTAAAAAATACATTTCCTAGCACCTAATCCTTTTAACGTGCTGCTCGCTACACCCAAGAAGGTAAATACCGAGCAAAATATTCCTCCGTGCACACCGGTTGAGTAATAAGCTTAACGCGAATTACGTTCTAATAATACGAAGTGCAGGTACCGTATTTCTATCGAAATATAGTAATAGGACAGCGAACGAGAAATATATTATGGTCAGATGAATACCTTATCTATTATTATTTTTATGACAACTATTTTACACGGGTCGAAAAAAAATGTCGGTATATTTGAATTTATGTGTTTTTTTTTAGGACACTTCTGGGCCGTTGCCGACTCGCATAAATCTAGATATAATAAATTTTATATGAAACAGAGGTGCGGGCAGACCTCCGGTTCTATTTTTCTGTAGACTCTAACGCGTTAAAGCAAACAAAACCGTTTTCACTGGTTCGTTCCAGTCGAACGACACAAAGGCACGTTAAAATATCAGTACGACTTGAAGAACAATTAGCTTTCACGAACAAAGATTCAAGGACTTCGAAGTGCACTGGGGACTCCCGTATCCGAATTAATAGGGAGACAAAAGTGACCGAATAATGGAATTTTTTGATAATAGAACAGTCACTTTCCTTTTAATTTAAACTTCATTTATTCAAATGGAAATTAACGAACTTGACGGATTATTTCGATATTTAAGGATCTCGTATCTTTTTATCCGCTGGATCGCACAAGTTTTTTAATACAAGTAGTTAATGTACAAGATTAATCGGATAATGGAGACTTGGATACGAGAGTCTCTGTTGTATTCAAAATCCATCATTCTCCTCGATATATAAAAATTACTAAATCTTATTCTTATTGTAAAATATCCTTTCTGTGCAACTCACCAACATCCTCTGCCGTTTCAGCCGCGTTGCTTTCTACTTCTTTGGTAGATTTTAATGACTTCTCCTTTGACGATGCCTCTAAATCATCAATTCTTTTCGCTAGCATTGGACTCAAGCTCGGAACAAAGAACCTCGAGGTTATGGAAAAGTTCCTCTGGGGTATGTGCGTCCATCTTTTGCACCATATCTCCTGGAACATAGAAGAACAAAAGCAATGTAACGCAGGTATAACTTTTATCCGACATCAAGATTAACTCAAGTCCACAGTTATTCAAAATTAAAATTCATCCACCATCTTTAGTAACTTATAATTAGTTTTGAAGAGAAATGGACTCGGGTTTGTCTGGATTTAAAGTATAGAATTATCCTCGGTAGAAAACGGCCACGGTTCTATCTCAGAGTACTTTTTATCATACCACGGAATTCATTCCCCTTATCTCTTTTACTTCTGCCGTACAACTTGAAAGGTAAGTACGGAAGCTATCGCAGACACCGTTACATAAATATAGAATTTAGTTCTCTTGTTTTTCTTGGCTTGTGATCCTTGTTTCTTCACCTGTTTGCTTTCAATTAGCGCGCGGAACAGCAGTAATCGGAAATGTTGTTCCACACGTCGCATTGATCGGACCGATTTCGCGTCCACCGTGAATCACACACCGAGGAGGCGTTATGATCGGGATACGAGCATGGTAATTACATTCTGTACAAATTGCCAGACACCAATTTCGAAGTTTCTCGCTCGTGATTAGCTTGTTTGGTAATTCCGCTTCCGGTTATTCCGATTTTCGCTCGTGAATGGGTGTCGTTGTCCCTTGCAAATACACCGTTGAAGTTAGGATTGAAAAGTGAGAGATCTGAGTAACAAAAAACGCTGTTTTATCAATGAATATGGTTGTCCTAAGCCTAAGTAACGATACTACGAGCAACACAGTAGTATGTTGACGGTCCAAAGATCATTTCACGATTCTGCTATAATCTTTTCCCATTGTGGCGACCTTTCTGCTCTCACCACTAGGAGGGATTAACCAACCACCTTTCTAAATGTACAAGTTCCGAAGTATTCCTTTTTATCCTCGTGTCTAAGGTACGGACTTGCTAGGTAAGCCTTATTAACGAATCTACTAACAGGTCCTGGATGAAACACCCCTTCCGTTTCCTTTTCCTTTATCCTTCCATTATAGCTGCCGAACTACGACAACCGTCCAATCAATTGTACCTTTAACAATACAACCACCCGGATACGAATTCGTCTGACAGCAATTTCTCCACGGTTCAAAGAGCAGAGAATCCGTTTCGTACGGATTAACTCGTCATAAACGGCACTGGCGGCAGTCCAGACTGAGAGAGGTCAGCCTGGGTCATGTCGAAATTGGAGTACGGCCAGGGTCGGGTCGCGATTGGCCGTGCACGTTTGGCGGAAACTCGCGGATCCCAGGAAATAAAGCGAACGCAATAGCAAGTTATTCCGTGGCTCCGAGTTTTGCTGCAAAGTCGACAGGACCCGCCCCGGTGATAAAAGAGCGGAAGGTAAAAGAAAAACGCTCCTCGTCGGGGATTTACATGCCTCTCCACGCTTGAGAACCGTCGATGCCTTCATTCCATTGGAAGTGCGACGGCTGGGAAAAATACTCGAATATTTTTCTGACGCGAAACTTTCTACGGGAATTGGAAATGTCGCAGTCGTTTCCGGTGGAATGGTGCCGCAGTGCGTACATTTCTTCAGCGCCACTCATTTTCAAGCGATCGTGAAATCGCATTTCAAACGACTATAGTATTTTTAAGTCATTGTGTACAATTTTATTGGAAATAGATGAAATACTCTAGGCGCTTTAAAGATTTATTAGAAATTGAAGATTTTTATGCGAGAAGCGGGGAATACCCCTTTCTTTAGCCATTTTTAGGTTAGAACATATTCTATTCATAACAAACATCCCTTATTTCCGGAGACGACAAATCCTTTTACTACAACTATAATTATTCAAATCTAATTTGTTCAAAACTGAATGTTTTAATTTTATTAAGTACACTTAAATCTTTTCAAGTCAGTGTTGATGAAAGACAAACTTGGATCAGTCTGATTCCCAGACATAGAATTGTTCGACGCCGTTAATATCAAGATCGCAGCTAAATTTACCTCCCCTTGTTAAATTTTGCTTCTATGCTCCGTTTACGTATGTATTATCTTCGTCGCTGAATAATCACCGTAATCTCTTATGAATTTCTAATCCGTCGCGTTAAGCACCCTCTCGAAATTGTGAGGTGGATGTTTGCATTATGTCGTTGGTGCATTTGCCACTTGGCTCCGGCGTCGGGAACGAAAGTTTCAGAAAATTGGGTCAGCCGCGTGCACGGAAGCACGTAAACGACACGATCTTGACAGCGAGGTTTAGCAAAATGAGTCCTCGAGCACCCTCTCATCGAGAGTCTCATCTCCGCAACTCGGAATCCCTCGATCTCAGATTTTTCCGCGTTATTAAAGCGATCTCGGTGTTCCTCTCGTTAACTCCTTAGCCCGGTTTCAGTTTAATGTCATCGTTAAACTCAACGGATACTGGTGTCGTGAACCGGCGACAAATCCCGTCACGAGTACCGCGGAAAAATTTAATTACTCTCGATTCCAGGGTACGCCGTTTAAATCATAGATGTATATGTACGCGTGACGAATACATTGGCAATATGATTCATAAAACTGTAGATATTCTAGAAGAGTTAGAGTCCGTTGAAAACGAGCAGATACATTTCCGCGAAAATGAGAAGACTTGAAAAATCATGTTTCAATCGACGCGAATGAGTAATTTTTTTTCCATCGCGAATTTGCCCCGGCTATTAACGTTCAACGTTGCATTTAACGTGGACTCGTTTGAATATTCATTCGGATTGAGCTTTAACAGGCATAAACTGTTGAAGTATTGCTTTTTAAATCCACTCTCGCCCCGAGGCTCAATCAATTTTGCATTGACGTTACAAACGTTTTAACTCTCTCATGATGTAACGAAACACATAACGAGGGAAATCAGGGGAACAGCCTTGAAAATTAATTACCTTTTTTTTCACGGTAAAAATTCATTGTATTCCTGTCACCAAGAGTACATGTGTAATTTCATTCCCAATAAATTATTGCTCGCGCGATACTCAATTACGACTGACTTAATGATTAATCGACCATAAATATTAAACGTTCAATATAAATTTAGCAGGATGAAGTATTGATCGCTAATTACGCACAGTTGTTTTACTTTATCGTAATACACAATTATACACGCAATTTAACGCACAAAGTTTGCAGCAGCTACTATAATTAATGGCTCGCCGGAATCTCTCTCGTGTTACACTTGTGAAAGGTTTAGTCATTGCTTCACCGGAGGATATTTATCAAGGTCTAAACTGAATGGTCGGTTACGGTTACTAAACTCAATGGTCGTTGAATGGTTGTACTCCGTATTGGAAACATCGTGAAACACCGTATTGGTGGCCAAAGCAAGTCGTTATAGATTATGTACTACGGATCAATCGAGTATATACCCTTTGTATACGTGCAACGAGCCCAGATGCAGATTCTGGTCACTTGCCAAAATCGTGAATCAGCCACAAAAACTGTCTCATTGGCTTAGCAGTTGTTGGTGGAATAAATAATCCGGGGCTAACGTTCTCGCGGGGTTCAACGATCTTTTAGGTCGTTTAGATTCGGGTTTCTCTTATCCGTGAACTGTTCCGTAACACGACAACTATTAGGCTAATTAGAGGGCTCATTATTTTTGACGGTAACGACTTAATGGAACTTATCGGACAACAGGCGTGTTCATTTTCATGAAACCGAATCTCGTGGAACGTGAAATTTAATTCTTGCTAACTCACGCAGCTTCAGCGAGTATCTTTTATTTTGCTAGAACAGTTTAACCTGAATCTAACCCGAACCTAACCAAAACAGGAGCGAATTTAAGTTTCAGTTACTCTTCATCCCTTTAATAAAGACTCTTAAGTAAGACTTGTGCTCCTTATTTCAGCCCAACAGTAGTTGGTACGTGGCGTAAACCAATCGTGCGAGGGAAAGAAGATGGACGCGAGGGGTTGAAGTCGAATAAAAGCTTTTTCCAATTTAGCCGAGAGAACGAACGACAAGATTAGCAACCGTTTAACTAATGGATCTGTTCTCGTAAACAATAGCCACTGTTCAGGACGTGAGCGAGCAAATTTTCTGTGGGTGCGTTAATAGAACCATCCACTGAAGGAGCTGTCAAGAAACTCGGTACACGGAAACTGCAATTATTCTTTTTCGTCGTTGAATTTTTCACGATGAAAAGGCCACAAAGCCATAAAAATCCTTCCTTCAGAGCCACCCTCGCGAACAAATGCGAGCGCAAAGCTCACAGAACTCTAACAGCCCTGCGTCATCGTCGAGTATTCGCAAAAGTTTTTCCTCCGCAGTAGGTACGTGAAATATCGAGCCTTGAAGTTTGCCTCGTTTAATATTTCCAGTAGCACGTAGATCCCTCGAAAGGTCCTCTTGATGTTTTTGTATCGACGACGACCAGGGTTTCGATGGAAATTTCAAAACCATCGACAGCAGAGAAAAAAGGAATAAACCTCGCCGGGTTAAACGGATTTTCCGGATATCGGGGTCAATCGATAGGATAAACGAGAAAGAGGAAGCTTCTCGCTCCTTTGACCAGGTTTTAATAAGAAAATAGGTCACCAGTGATCGGTCATCGTAGCCGATGGCACAGATAATTCTCTTTATATAATTATATCTGAGAAATCCAAGAAATTCGATCTGTCTTCCTCGTTCTTGAGATTCATGAATAACATAAGCTGCAGACCTTTCAATTTGATGGTTGGTAGCCTTGTAAATACGAATAATGCTCATTTTAATTGGTATTACCTAGTATGTGAACAATGCGTAGCTCACAGCGGCACAGTAGCGAATAAATTCCCATACGAAACAATCGATATCACATTAACCATTTATATGTTATGTATTATATTATTTATAATCAAATATATTACTTATTAAGTTAAGTGTGTGCATTTATTACAACACAATTCTATCTAAATCAAATGATTAATTATGTCTTCTGATCGAATAATTTTACGCATCTTCATCTCTAATCCAGATATCGACGTAAAACAAGCGGTAAATTATGCCCAATGCAATGTAGAATTTAGCCACTGCTTGTAATTATGTTTCTGATGAAATCTGGTACACAGTGGCTCAGAAACTTGTGGGAAATTTAACGTTTCATTTTGATTAAAAAGTAATTCCAATTTTATAAACTTCATACTCTTCGTCGCTGGCACCTGAATAATTTCCAACTATGAAGCGATTCGATTAAACGACGACTGCAATCTGTCTGCAGAATCTCCAATTTAAACGAGAAACGCAGTGCAACAAGCAATTCGGGATAGGACGACCGAGACCCGTCGTGGGTAACAGTTACCTATCATTTTTCACGTTTCGTCTGAAAAAGTGTTAACACCGTACCAATACTCGAACATTTTCATGTCCGATTGGATCCGTTTCAAATATTTATTTTTTTCAACTGTAAAAGAGAACAGAATATTTTCTGTTCCGATGGAAAATTGAATTATACATCCTGCGACCTTAATTTCTCATCGCTGCCTGGTAATCGATATTCAGTAAAATTGAAATTAACATTGAATGAATAATCGTACACGCTTGTAAATGAGCGTGGAACATAATTTATTATACAATTGGGAAAATGCGAAATGTTCGAGCTGCACGAACGAGTATTTATGCTTGGCGGATATTATTATGAAAACGAGTTTCAGGTGCAGAGGTGGATTTTAATCTGCATTCATGATGCAGCTTTCAAAGTAACGTTATTGCACTTGTCTTCGTTCATAGTTATTCTTGCTTGTACTCGTTTTCTTGCGATTTTACTCCCTTTGAAACCGCACGTTCATCGTTGAATTCCTCACGAATACACAAAACGCTTCGACTCGTTCTGTTTAGCATAACGAACTATCTTAAGTTTGAGACACGGACGAAACATCTGCTACGTACTTTTGAGAATTGCCCCAGTTAAGCTTAGAATCAAGAGAAACGTAGAAAATTCAGTTAATTGGCATTTTCAGTGCTTGGTCTTTTTACAGGTATAAATTTTACTGCTTCAGTAAATTTATGAATACCAAATAATTATTTCGTTCATTTGCTAAACTATTAACTTGATAAATTGCACGGAGACCGAACACGTTCGATAATTTTATTAGAAAAGTTCGAATGAGAGAATTTCGCTTTATTCAGGCAATACGCCAAGAAACTATGCTCTTTAACTGTTTTGGAAGCTTCGAATGCTCCTTTGGATCATTCCTCTGCGTGATATACACGGCCAAGTCGAGAAGTCCTTGAGGTTTTCGCCGTCTCCTCCCTTTCCTCCTTTCGCACACCGGAAGGTGCTGCCGGTGCCAGGATCGTGTCACGATTAAATTGAATTTCACGCCAGAAGTTGGTCCTGCGAGGATTCCAGCTTACCCAGAGTCGATGGCGTTCAAGAGGATCCGCTATTTTGGCCACAATGTTTTGTTTGCATCGAATTGCTCCAAGATGTCTCGATTTTGTTATCCCTAGCCTAACATCTTCACCTTTTTCTTAAACCGGTTTTCTTTCATTCAACTTTCACTTGTTTTATCATCTTTTCTACGCCTCGATTAGAAATTTTATTTTCCTCATTTTAATTTATGAAACTTTATCTTCTATAAGCAATTCTTTTAATTTTCAACTTTATTATTCTCTTAATTTTATCTTCTTCGGGTTCCTTTTATTCCGTCGATTTAAAAAAACGTTTTCAAATCCTTGAAATATTCAATTGACACCAGACTGTTACGTGTACCCATATTGGCAGCAATTATACATGGGGGAACCCGTTCAAAGTGTTTCGCAGTATAGGTATGTAAAAATAGAGAACCACCAAGGGGACGAGAACAAGCGAACCTGTTTGCAAGTTCGCTCGTAAACTGCACAGTATCGTGTGGTGTGTCGAAAGTAGTCGGAAGCACCGCAGAAAAGCGGGTAATCGAATTTTAAATAGTTCACAGGTACTAACTCACGCGACACCGCTTCAATTCCACCAATTCTATTTATCCAATTCTTTCCACGTGCTCTATAAATAATTTGGCGGTAGGGAAGTAGGATAACAATAGTAATTGCAAAATAAAGAGTATTGACTTTAATTATTATCAAATGATTGTAAATATATTAAAAACGCGGAAACGGGTAATTTATTCTATTCCACAATTACTTATGGAAGTACTTGCTAAAACACTTGGCACCAGGCTTTGAGTTTGAGATCACACGGTTAACCTTTAGCTTGAAATATTTCCTACTGACGTGAAAAATGATCAAGTCATAAATCTCGAAGATTTAGTGGAACAGCAACGGCTTCAAAAATATCTCAAAGGCGCAATACAATATCAACGACAAAATTAAACAGAGACTATCTCAGAAGGAACCCCATTGTTTGCTGTGCAACCACGATTATCAAGGGGCCACCGTTAATTATCAATTTTCTCTTCCATCTTCCCTCGATGACGTCTCGCGTGGTGCTTCTTACAGAAAATTTCGAACGTCTCCGTTTTCATCAAACAAATGCCTTTCCAGCCTTCAAAGGTAGGTCTCGAAGGATCAAAGTAAATTTTCCAAGCTCTTCGATACCGTTCCTCGCACAATGGCGAGCTGTGGAAAATCAGAGATGCGCTAGAAGAGCTACGAGATCATCGAGCAGTCTATTATCCAAGCAGTAGACTTCCAGGGACGAGCGATCGCTTTGTTACGATAAGATCGTCGCAAGAGCCGTGGAAAATCCGTTTTTAAAGGTCGCGTTAGAATCGGAAGAGGCAGAGGCGAGACGAGAAATTACGTGACGGCACCTCGAAGATCCAATTTTGTATAAATTGTAACTCGTTCCCCTCTGAGAGATGACTATTGGAACCGTTCTTGGAGAGCGACACACGGTTTCGCCAGGTGATAAATTGCAATGCAGGGACGAATAATGGCGTTCAGGGAACACACATCGATCTCTATCGAGAACTGTGTTTATCGCCTTTGTGCGGCATTGAGGCTTTTTATAACCAGTGAACAAATACGAACGTGCGGTCTGTCATAAAAGTTTATACATATTGGGGCTTAGAATGTTTGGACAACGTTATGATTTTGAAACAGAAGTTTTAGAACTATGTTATTCTTCGATAATGCGAGAGAAAGCATAAATTTTGCGAGGAAAAGGGAGGTTCGCTGTGAATGAGTTCGTAGATAGGTTACGTGAATATTTATAGCGTATTTATCGCTGTTGCAACGATATTGATCTTATGACATCATTATTGGAGGTAATTAAGAAGCGATGTGCTTTTAATTAATCAAAGAAACTGTTCTTTTTTAAAACGTATTGTACGGTTCTTTGATCGAAAGCAGGTAACTTTCGAACCGGAAGCTGTAGGACTCCATTCATTGCGTATTGTTAGAAAATATAAGGATTGGTAAAAAAAACTTTCCCCTTTGTAGACAGTGAAAGGAAAAAAAGATAAATTTCTGTTTTCATGAAGCAATCAAAATACGGAAGACTTTCTCGTATAAATGCAACGTTTCTTATATCAATTAACTAAATTAGTTCTGTACAGCAGAAATAAACGACGCTTTAACATTTAAGCGAACGACCGAAATAAATGTTTCAGTTCTGTAAAACTTAAATGCGAAATTTTATTAATGAAATGGCTAGGAGTTCTACCCATTTCATGAAAAAATAAGTGTCTCGTTTCCACTCGTAGCTTCAGTTTATTAGCCTTTTGTCCAATGGTGTTTCACGTAGTAGCAATTAAACCATAAACATGGCGTCCAGTCAACTCGATGTCCCAAGGGGACGCTTTTTAATGACAAAAGCATTATACCTACGTTACATTGTTCTATGTACCTTTCCCCACTCATTCTTATTATACCAGGCTACTTCAACATTATTTTGCAAACCCACCACAAATATTTGCGGTAGGTATTATTAGCCACTGTAAATACTCAAGTTCCATTTATTCCGCGTAACAAGGACCTTACAAAGTTTCAGACAGTTCGTAGAACGAATATCCACATTTGAATTATTCCGCGAGTTTGTAATGGTAATGAGTTAAATATTAGAATATTTGATAATCTGAAGTCTTGGAAAATTGAAAATTTTAAGTTCATAAAGAACTCTCTAAAAGTGGAGAATTTATAATTTTAAACACGAAAATGTAAAGCTCCCGAAGTTGAGGATTTCTAAAAATTGGATATTTATATATTTAAAAAAAAAACTATAAAGGTTTCATTAACCGAAAACTGCCTGCATAAAATTTTCTATATTAAACTGCTCATACAATTATAGTATCTCATGAATATAAAGCTTCCAATTTTCTGTGCGAAACGTTTTTTTACTTCCCTGCTATAAACTCCGACAAACATGGGACACGCTCGAAATATATATATCGTGGAACGGAATTCTGAGGATCAAGCCGTTTTATTAATTCAGAAATTCCACGAATTTTACTTGAAACAAAACAAGAACGAAGCTGATACAACGCGATCGTTAATCATTAATTTAAATTGCAAGTTGCACCCACCAGACTGGAGACCGTTTCAAGTTGCGAGCTCAGCAGAAGAATTTCATGAAGGCCTCGTCATCGTTTCGTGTGATTACTATTACGGGCAGAGGCAACCCAAGAACTACTGGCCGCAATTCCGTGAAATTTATGGGGTGAGGATAACGGAGCGACCACTTTTAATGGTCTATAATTCATAGCAAAATCGATGAGCCACCAACAACTTCAGGTGCTCCACCAGGGTGTACGATGTAACGCCCAAGAAGTAAAAGTCATGTTAAAGAACAAAATTATCGGTCATGCGATCGTTACAATCCCTCTAAAACGGAAAAATCGATGATTCCCGACATCAACCGAAGGCGATGGTGCTCGAAACGTTTCTTTTATCACTTTTTTATACTCTATACGTTATATTTAAGGCTATTATCCATATAAATGATAGTAAATCCTGATTTACTCCAGGAAAAATCCTGTGATTTGTGTGGAAACTTTGTATCAACAGTTTTCGACGCAATCCAAAAATAGTGGCACTCGAAATATTTCTTTTATAACTCTTTTTTATGGTTTAGACATTATATTTAAAGCTTCAATGTATATACGTGATAGTAAATTCTGATTCATTCCAAAGGAGGCTCGTTTTCTGTCATTTTCTCTTTATATTGCTTTCACGGCTTAATTTGCAAGCTGCTACCTTGCTTAATAACGACGGAAACTTCGTCGAACTAAGACAGTTCCTAACTTAAACCTCCCTCTACCTCGTAGGCTTTGGTCCCCATCGACTAAAAACAGGTTTCATTTAAAAGGACAGTCTACCCCAGTGTTTCTCAAACTTTCTTCGGATCATGCTCCATCTCAAGATCACAAATTGACCTGAAGATCCTTAAATGAAGAACGAAGTTCTGAAGAAGTTTGATATAAAATAAGTATCTCAAATAAAAAAAGGAGTGTGTTTCTTGCTGAATTTTTGCTGAACTTAGCATTCTTGTTTTTATTCAAAGTCCTTTTATTATTTGTAAATTTTCCAATATACGTATCGATGGTGAAGCTCCTGATCATCCCAGAAATAACCAAAATGATCATCCCCTATGAGACGCACGGCCTTGAGAAACACTGGTCTACACGATCCTGAGAAACTTTATCGTACCCTGTTTTCGATTCAATTTTCATCAGCCTCAATTATGTTTTAACACGGCTAAAATATTTCTGTCGTCAATTTCGTTTTTGCAATTCCAAACAGAAACACGTTGGAATAGAGGGAAAAGGCAATTCGCGCGAAAAAAAGAACCGGTGAAGAGCAAATGGGGCTATATTCGAATGAAGAATAAAACGCGTTTCAATCTAGATGAGAGTTATCCAAGCTTCCATGGAGGGATAGAGAGAGGGAGTTTCTGGGGTCGAGAGAACGTGCAGTAGAACAGATCGATGCCCATGGCGCCTGCCGCAGCCTCCGCAGTCTGTATCCCCCCCATACAACCCCGTGGACTGCTATAACAACGCACACAGTGACGTGCACTAATGTCCAGTCGACTGTGCTGTTATGTGCTTCACGTGAAATCCGACTCTTCCTAGCAAGTAATATGTGTATCCGCTTGTTCTTTTAGCTGACGCTTACTTGCATCTGATACAGGAACAGAAGGTTCCATAAACAGGGTGGAAAAATATGTTTTTCAGGGAAGAACAACAGTTTGATGCTGAATCGATAGAATTTTGTCATTGAGATGTTGTTTCAGAGCTTTGGTAATGTTGTAAATGGAAGAAAAAAGATTAATATTTTAAGTGTGTTTTATAGAGAAAATTATTGTATGGATAAGAGAATTTTTTTGGGTGTTTGCAAGTATATAGAGTTGGAAGATTTAAAATTGGAGCAGAGAAAAAGTATTTTAATATTTGATCTGTGGATTTTTATGCATTTATGGGAAATTCAAAAGGCACAAAGTGCAGATAATGCACGTAGATGTTAACTCAGGTAAAGTGCAAGCTAAAAATTCTGGGGGGTGGAACGAATCTTCAGCTACCTAAATTTCACTTCCCTGCCTACTCTCGTAAAAGCTTGAATTTGCATAAAAATCCATAGGCTGATTATGTTAAGTCTTCGCGTAACATTGGAAACCAGAAAAGGGAATTAATACAGAAAACCACCCCAGGAGGAAGAGGGTTTTACAGGAAGTGCGTGTGAACGTCAGAATGATCGAGTGGCAAGTCCCGAGTGCACGTGATCGTAAATCTATGGGGTTAGTCAGATTTCAAAGGTAAATAAACGTTTGAAGTGCACATTGTACGGTAATAATAGATTCTCTGATCGAAAAGCTTCCAATGTCGTGCAAAATAACAAGCGTTTCTGTTAAATGAACCCATCCTGATCAATGATTATTGAAGAACATACTTGTTCCATAAATTGAACCTGTTTCGTACGAAATATAATTCAATCAGCGATGCTCGTTCGAGTGCATTCGTCGATGATTTTATTTGAAATTCACGAAATAGGAGCAACGATTGAATTATACACGTTCGATGCTCGTCGATACGTGGCAAATTTTAATTGGAAATTCTTATCGAAGCTCTGTGAACCGACTCGCGTAAATCTGATTCCAAGTAATTCTTTATCGACGAGGAAACGTTTGAGCAGGCAACGACGGTGTTTGCTGAAGTGATTGAAAAGAGAAGTTTGCTATGGACGTTGAGCGAGAAGTTCATCAGGAGGTGCATTCGCGAAACAAATATCGACAGAACGAAAGAAAATTAACGCTTCTTGCAATTTACTTTAGCTACTTTAACAAGGTTAATCTATTCGATGATAATTTTCCTAAGCTGGAGAAAGTAATTCTTTACGATACAGAGAAAAAGAAAATAGAAAATCGTATAAAAATGAATTTAACATTTGGTATTCTAGTTCTTTTTATACTGGCAAACAGGAAAGAATATAAGATTCTATTTTAAAAGTAGCATATTCCATTTTACCTTTTTTAATACTGGATAATATAAGCTAGAGTAAGCTTCGTTAATTTCGGCGAATATCTAGCGATTCATATGCTCGGGTGAAGACAATAAAAAGATAAAAAACTGTTGTTAGCTAAACTTTACGACCAAGTTTTATCTCTCTAGGAAGCCAGGCCAAAAGATTTTGGAACCTGCTCTAGAATCCATGCAACATAAATCGACAAAGAGCATTGAAGACCTAGTTGGCGAAGTTTTTCAATAAAACGCATGCCAACAAACTCGGTCGTTTGCCGCCATGCTGAACCGTTCTTCGTACTGCAGATGATTCCGCGACAACCCAGTTCAACCTCGTCTCGTGCTCGAGATTCACTACGTGAAATCGTTATTTTGCAATTATCGGTTAATTCCGTAAAATAGATGTACACGGAGAGAAACTGCAGTATTAACTTCGTTATTTACCTCACGTAATCGTGAAATTTGTACGCTCGACTACGGAACAGAGCGAAGAGATATATGGTAATCGTTTGCGGCAGAGGTGCAACCATTTGCTATGGACATGAATGCTTGCTCGTAGTATTTTGTCTCAATTAGCATGGAATACTATGAAATTCTCTATTTCCTTTTTTTTAATTTTTTCAAGTTATCAATAAAGAAAAAAAAAGATAATGGGATCTAGAGAACAGTAAGGTTTGTTCCACTGAATGAGTTCTATAATCTGCGATTACGGATAATCTTCATCGTGATCAGAAGAATTAAAGCTAATTTTCAAGTACTTCGATCGAATATGACTGTGAAGCAATTTATCATACTTATCAACCCCCATAGGAGTTGAAGTTAGAGGTGGAACACCGGGTTCGGAGACATAAGCTTACAAGTTGAGGCACGCTTAATGGAAGTGACATAACGAGGTCATTTCCAACTGATAAAACTCATTGTTACAGTGGGAAAAAGCAGGAGGGAAAGTACAAGGAACGTCATAAAACAGCTTTATCGACAAATGTAATAGCTCAATCAATCAACAAGGAAGCAAAATCGAACGAACTGAACTCTAACGCTCTAATCGATAATTGTTATTATTCCCAGCAACTTTTGCTAATTTTTATCGATGGAGCGATACAAATATTCTGCAATTTCAAATTCTGTTTGATTTAGATTGGAAATAGATATACCAGAAATGTCCGTAAATCTAGCGTAAAAATTCCTATCACGCTTGTCTTAAAAACAATCATAACCACCCTCGAGCGAAACAAGGGCTTATCCGAGGTTTTTGTTGCCAGCTTAACCAACCCAAAGGGTGCACGAGGGTGCTTTTCTCCCTTGCGTCGATGCAAGCCGTTTCTTTGGTCACAACACGCCCACTTGACACGGTTCCCCCGCAGGGGAACGGCTGTTATTCCACCTCAAAGAACGGCACCAACTGTATAACCGAATTCGGGGAACTCCGGATCGAGACATTTCGGCCAGGCGTATCCTCGAATTTAACACGACCAAGAATTTTCCACGCCTCGTCACGCCGGATTACCCGTCGCGGTAATTGCCGCAATGAAAGTCGGGCGGCACGGCAAACGTCTGATTTTATGGCAAACGATTTATTTCGACGGGAATTAAGCGAGTCGTTCCTCAAACTGAATCTCGTTTCCTTAAATTGGGATGCTATGAATAGTTTCGCGTATTTTTAATTTAGGGAAATGTATATTAATTCCGTTCGAGGGGGGATTCTTGGTCGCCTCATTGGGGCACTTAAATGACTGGGGTACTTAAATTGTTTATATTTGTTTTGGGAATTTGAATAATTAAAGAATCGCTGGATTCGCCGAAGAATTACGAAGTTTCTGGTTTAAAGTTATATTCAAATTTATCTTTTAGCCCTCGAAAACAATCCTTTCTAGTAAACAATGAAATTATCGAGTAACAGATTAATTTCATCGATGCGTTGAAATAACAGAAACAACTACAAATATTTAAGCATAACAAGTAACGCGTTTCTATCACAAAGAGCATAGTCCATTGTTATTCCGAATAGTAAACAACAGCGTTTTGTGCAGCTTTATTTTATAGAGCAACAGATTACGAGCACGTTTCTATGCAAGTGTGTATACTGATTGGCTTATCACCGACGCCCACATGGACATCTGAAAGAAAGGATCGTTCACGAGAACACGTTTTATTAACTCCGTTAAAGTTTGATCAACAAGGGAGTCTGAACTTTTATCCCCGGACGACGAATTAGGGAACGCGTCACATACTTTGCGACCTACTGCCGCGTAATGAAATCGAGCAGAACTTAGGCTCAATTTCTCAGCACCTCGCTGGGAGGAAAGATTGATTTTCTAGGACCTCCAGCATCCTTTAGAACCTCCTAATGAAAGATTCAAAAAATACGCTCCGCCTCTCTGTCGAAACTGAACTTCTCGCTTTGTACCTAATTTGTTATCAATTAAGGGTTGAAATATTTTTATACTCTTCAGCAATCTAACCAACTGTGAGCCGATTTTTTCTTATAAATACGACTTCGTTTATTATTTTACGCCGCTTAAAAACAAATTCGGTAATCAAAGGTTCGAATTACTTTCGAGCAACGGAAGTAGCTCAAGTGTTCAATACTAATATTACTCTTGGAACTGGTTACCTTCGCGGACGTTTACCATCCGCGTGAGTCAACAACTCTATGCTAATTTATGTCAGAGTAATGACCGACGACACTAAGGATAGTTCTCTGGAACCCTCTTTCTCCTATAACAGTTACGTTCTACTTTTTCCTTTTATCGGATTATGGGACTGTACGCCGAACGACTCATACTATGGGAGAGCAATTTATCGAATTGTTCGCCTCCGCAAACGTTCCGGATAGTAAACGAAAAGGTATCCAGTTAGCTCGAGGGCACTCGACCTTTCATGCAGTGCGAATTTGGTAAATTCCCACTACGGTGCTTGTACGTTTACCGGAACGGATTGTTTTCGAATTGGAAAAGTGGCAATTTTGGAAATATTTGTCCAACGAAAGTAAGACGAGCTTTGGTAAAGTCGAAGTTCAAGTGGAGCTTTGATAAATTTTTTCATCAGTAAATTTGTAGTCTTCAATGATATAATGAAATAGAGAATACGAAAAATATTGAATTTTCCTTCGTGTTATGGAATTTTAAAGTTAGTTTATAAATTTTATCGAGCTGTCTCGGTTACAATTAATTAGCATGCCGAATTCATGGCGTCATTGTGCGCATCAGGTATTATGTAACTGCACCACAATATGCATTCTAATGCCACTAGTCGTCCCTTTGATCCCGATAACGGTAAGCTTTGTCTGGTTCGAGCAAAAGCACGATGTAATTAGTGTGTTTGATATGAATGAAGAATGGAATAGAAGGTATAATAAAATTAGAAATTCATTCTGCTTCAATTTACGAGATACGTATAGAATATTATCTCACGTTGTTGTAAGTTAAGGTTATTACTGCTTTCAATGGCTTATCAACAACTAATTACATCAATTCTTTGACCTTTGGCGATCGTCTATAAACGGTGCATGACTAATGATCTTAAATACGTACAGTGATTCACGAATCCGATCAATACTTTCTTTTACTACGGTTTCTTATTTTTAACTGATATACAACGACCAAATATAAAGTATTTTAATTTGAAACTTAGCATTTTCTGTTTTATTAGTACCGCAATATTTATTTTAGCATTGCTGTTGAAACCTGAATTAAGTTTCAATGAAAAGTTAATTAATTACTTATTGAAAATTTCAGAGAAATCTAAAAAAGTTGCAATCTTGTAAAAGGAATGGACTGGCAAAGAATGAAGTACAAACGATAAATGTTCTTATAACTTTTCTGTTCGAAACGTCATTCATTATTTTAAAGAGTGACGTTTCATGGAACCATTTCCGTATCAAGTTCTGATCTCCGACCCTTCTAATGGCCGATTATCAAATATCCTTTGCTCGACCCTCTACACGACAGGGAATTTTAACATATTCTATGCCTCATCTCTACGCTGACCCTAAATGGATACACAAAGGGGCATCGTAACTAAACTTTCGAGGTTCTCAATCCCCTCTCGAACTTAAAACATAATCCCTGTTTCAAACTTTACGTAGCCTTAAAAAGAACCCTGAATCCTGAAAGCTTTCTGAAGAGTGGAATAATAAATGAATTTCCAAAGATTAGAATTTTATTCTATACTTTACAACTTTTAAACTTTGAAACCGTTCAATCGTTAATTTGATGTTCTGCAGCTGGGATTTAACGTAAAAATAGAAATGACATGCGTTCCTTGGTACCATCGGGCATCGTATCTCGGATATTTAAATTCTGAAACGAAATGCACGAGATACGCTGCTCCTGCTGGTAGGAAATGCGGAGTCTGAAATATATATCATACGCATTATCGATCCAAAAATAAAGTGTACAACGTGTGGTTCCACAATTACTCCAAAAAAAAGAAACAAAAGAAAATTGCAATTTATTCGACGACTGAGTCATTAACACTAGAACTACCAAGGGGCTTAAAAAACCCCAATTTGTAATTTTTCTCAGAAACGTGATAAATTTACTGTAGTACCTAGACATTCGAAAATTTGCTATGATTTTTACTATGATTGTTAAAATTTGTTTCCCTCGCATTAAATACTTTTTTCATACAATTTTCAATTTGATTTCTTTGTCCTCGATAGGTATACCCAAATCATCGTTAGTTCTAGTGTTAACGATTCCAAGTTGCAATAACTTCGATCGCCCGCGCACAGGTGAATCGTGATGTCATATTAAGCCGGGTAATTTGCTCCGTCTGTTACGTGGACAGAAGTTCCACGTACTTGAAAACCGAATAATTATTGTCCAATACGAGATGGATACAGCGACGCGACCCGACAGCTGGCAATGGTCAATAATTTCCCGGGCGAGGAACCCGCGAGCATCGTTACAAGGAAATTGATGATTCCGTTAGGCCGTAGTCGGCAGCGCGACGAGAAACTGAATTACGATTCTGACCGACCGTAATGAACGGATTCAATCTATAAGAGAAAGTGCGAAACTTCATAACACGAGCGTCGCCGTTTTGACGTAGCGAATACGACGATACGCTTGACGTTACGATAACGCGGATGTGTGGAATATGTAATTAGCATCGCTCACGGTAATTAATGCTGGCGTACTGCAGACTTTCGGGCTGCGCAAGAATGTGGCGCGTGAACGAGCCGGTAAATAGTAAACTCTTATCAATTCGAGAAACGATTATCGTGTTCCGGAATGCGGTGAAAATAGAGATAGAGGCAATTTTGATACGATAAACTAACGGAGCCTGATGCATGGCTAAATTAGTTTCGGTTAGCGATAAAGCACGACCGAGAAATTAGCTCTGAATATATTTAAGAATCGTACATATATCTCAGAGGGGAAATTTACTCGCCTATCGTTCGTCATCCTGTTCCTCGAAATACTATTGCGGCAGCGATAAAAAAAAACGAAGAAAAAGAAAAAAAAGGCGGGTAATTTTAGCGGGTATTTATAAAGCAGCAGTAGCTAACATTTTAAAAATGGCGCAACGGATACTTTGTCCCATATAGTATCCATATTTGATCAGGACACAGGGGAATGCGTATATATTTATGTATGCATCGTGTGTAGTGCCGGGTGGAATTTCGCAGGCTCAATTTAACTCGTGTCGGGTGACATACCGGTAGACCGGTTTCTTTTGGACACCGATATCAAATTGAGAGCCTGTTGCTTGTAAAGGAAAGAAGAATTCGTTCTACACAAGATGTGCACGCGATGCAGCAAGGGAGCAAAGTAATTGGAAAGAGATACTGCATGAAAGAGAGAAGGGGCACGCTGAATCTTATTCGTATAAAATGTAATGAATCTATAGGAATGACGCTTTCGATCGACACAAGTATTATGACAGGGCATAAACATTATTGTAACATGTTACGTGTTATGTTATGGATTGTAAAAATAAATAATATATGTCAGTACTCACGGTATGGTAGCTCTTTGTTGTGATCAGAGTGGAGGAAACACTCAGCACGCGGGACACCTCGTGCCATTTCACGGCGGTCAAAGCGCGGCAGATTATCGTGGCCATTCTCCTGTGATGTTTTCTTCGTTAAAAACAAGGTACAGATCGAACGAGGATTTTGGAACCTTCTTGTTTTCTCGCGAGTCACTGAGAAACGAGCGGGCGACTTCGAGCGACTACCTACATCGACGACGGGCGGTATCTGTGTTGTCGGCTCGTCCCTGCGGCCCAAGACCCCGACCTTGCGGCGGCCAATGGCGTGACATGCGCAAATCGCGCTTCGCCGACTGCCATTGGTTTACTAACCTGGAACCAATCAACGCTTCGTATGACCGTCTGCGCGGTATACCTTAAATGTTTGAAATGCTGTCTTATGCATTCTTTTATATTTAATCGAAAATATTTGTTTCAAAATATTACTACAGTAATAAATAAATGACTTTTATACGTGCACAATTGTGTTTGTAAAATTTTGACAAATAATTTATTTTATGTTACTTGGCGCGTCAAATTTTCGGCCAATCGGAGTGAACAGTAGTACGAATGAAACGCGCGCGAAACAACACCAGACGACGAATACTCGATTCAAACTTTAATGGTTATGTTAACCTCGCTAAATTTATTTCTCGTTTGATAATTTGAGTCAAAGAAACGTGCTCCGATAATAGATAACTTTTAGTGTCTCGATCATGTGATCACAAATACTTACTTCGATCCATTGTTTTTCATCGAGGGAATGTCTGGCATTTATATAGACGACGTAGATTACAGTTATTACGACTATCCCAACTATGCTCGTAGCAATTTGAACAACACCTTGAATTACAATGTTCCTTCGTGGCCAAGCCTCATTCGTGTGCTTCTCGTCATGCTGTTGCGCATCGGCTGTGTCCTTATACACATTGGTAGTGTACCAGTGAATAACGTCAATTTGATCCTGTTGCAAAATGTTATTGACTTCTGTTGGGTGACATTTACATATTTATTGATTGGATCTGTCCTCGCTTATACCGGCGACTCGCGTGGCGTGGTAGGCGAAGGACACTGGGTCGGCGATAATAGCGTCGATAAGGATGAAGTTATGATCGGTTGGTCGGCCGTGGTAATTGCTGCCGCGATTTGCACTTGTGGAGTAGTGGGTCGGATGCATACTGTCGGTTACCTTATCATAGGATTTTTACTGGCTAGCCTGATACAGCCGTTGATAATCCACTGGGTTTGGACGTCGAAAGGATGGATACGAACCAACGTGTTATCCCAAAGGGGTGTTGAATTCTACGATTACTCTGGATCTACGGTTGTTCACATTGTAGGTGGATTGACGGGACTGATAGGTTGTATGACGCTTGGACGAAGAATACTTCGGTTAGACGCTATAGATGACGCAAGTATCGCTGTTGGTTCTTCCGGAACTGTTTTTGCCGGCCAATTGTTAGTGTTCATTGGACTACAGGTAAACTCGTCGAAATAATTCGGTTTATTTGAAATTTATCGAAAGATCGCACGAGAACCGTATCGGTATAATGGAACTTTTTGCTTTGACTGTTCAGTGCCTCAGTATGCCGAACGTTCACTTGGGAAGAGACGAAATGAGAAACAAACGGCAATGCAACGCGTACATCAATAATTTATTGGCCGGGTCCTCGTGTAGCGTTATAGTCATACTTATCCATTTCGTGAGCACCACAGAAGAATTTAATCACTGGACTGTAATGAGATGCGTGCAAGCTATAGTAGCCGGGTTGGTGATGATATCAGCTGGAACGGATATTTATTATCCATCGCAAACGATTATTTTGGGCGCGATCGCCAGCATCGTCTTTTATTTAACGTCGAGGCACGTGTTTCATAGTGCGATCGAAGATTATTGCAACATCATAGCGACTCATTTAGTCTGCGCTATTCTGGGAAGTATTTTAGTCCCCTTTTTCAATGTTTCAAGTAATACCGTTGATCAAGTACTGCTGAATGTTGGTTGGCAACTGATTTGCTTGTTCATAATAATTATTTTTGTTGGGATCACTATGTACGTTGCCTTCGCTCTTTTACAATTTTCGGGTTTATTGAGAAACAGATCGGAATATTTGAATCATTTGAGAGCGAATATAGCTGAAGCAAGAACCGGAAGGGAAAAAACGTTCTTGGAAAGATTGTTTCAAATGGACGAAGATCCCATTTATCTTCAACCGGGTACAGCTTCCGCTGAACAGCGCAGATCATCTGAAATACGGGCTTAAAAAGGCTCTAACTAATTCACGTAACAAATAAATTATTATACCAATTTGATGGAATTTCACGGAATGAGAGAAAGAAAGAACTAAAGAGAGAAAAATTAAGATTTCCTATTGTAATGAACTTTCGAAGTGTATCAAAGTAAAATGATACTTACAAAACATTTCACATGGTAAATTTTTAATTTTTGTTTTATTAGAACTTACGGACTATTCATACAGTTATTACAGTATTTTACAATAGAATAATTTTAAGTTAAATAATCAAAGGTTCCTATTAAAGTCATACACATATTCTACACGCGTCTTTTTTTATTCGTACAACGACAGCTTCTCTCTCTTTTTTTTTCTTTTTCGTATGCACAACAGTTTGTTAGAACATCTACAAAACGTTATCTTCCGCGCGTTCGTTGGTATAATTTAAAATGCAGATACACGCGCAGCTTTACATTGGCAATATTTTATCGTTGGTTAACTTTTGAATGGGAGAAATATTAGACCGAATTGGGTACTTAACGCTAGGTATACATCAAAAAGAATTTGAAATTGCAGAACCGAAAGGGAAATAGATTTAGGTGTATTTGAATCGCTCCATCGATAAAACTCAGCAAAAATTGCTAGGAATAATAGTAATTATTTTTGTAAATTTTACTTTCTTACTAAAGTCCGAAAAGTCCGTAAATGTAGCGTTAAATATGTTAAGTTGTTACTAATCGTTGAACAGAGCGAGTACTATTTGCCAAGCAATTATAATTTTAACGATACCATTTGGACAAAAAAAAAATATTCGTCGAGCCCTGTAAATTTGATTTTGATCTGCTTTCGGAAGTTTTGTAACAGATAAACCAACGATGAAGTAGTGCTAATTATTAAAGGGACTTTTGAATTTTCATACTCGTATATTGAATCCTTCTATGATTTTTGCAATTTCTCGGTTTGTCACGTATTATTGTCAGCTGGTAGCATTCGGACAATTGTTGCTACCGCCATACCGAACAAAACTGATTAGTATTGACTCTAGAGATCCGACGCCGCGATTGGTACAATAATACAACTGTATATACAACATTGGTAAAATGGCACGATTCGACGAAACAGATCAATCGCTTACTGTTAATATCTCGTCGTCATTCCCTATTTATTATATTAACAATAAACTTTGTACATGATTCGTTAAACGTCACGTGACACGGTTTAACGGCAGTATAAAAATGAAAACAAAATATACAAGGGGGTAACAAAATGTTGTTAAAATATTGTTAACGATACATATGCTTGATCACTGATGGTATACGGTTTATCTAAAATGTATATCTCGCAGGGAATGACATCCTAATCATTAAATTGCTTGTTTTGGGCCAGGAAGTTTTTATTTAATGCATATTATTTTCGTTTTTTAGATCAATGATTATGTTTTTAAATAAGTATTTACAATTGTGCTACTTTTTTTTTTGCTTAAGTAACGATGATTTTTCAAAACGAGTCATGTACGTTGCACTAGTAATATCAGTATTAAAAAAATATTAAAAAAGTAGCATATCAAAGACAATTTGATTACGATCAACGAAATTAGGTCCATTAATGGGTAGGGGAAGGGGAAGAGAGGGGAGATATGGGGTACAAGTAACCTAATACATGGGATACACGATTAACGAAGTAATTGTAGCTGATAATTGTAACTGATATGCATTTAACAAACGGTTCCCCATCGATAAACGACGATGCGCATAACACGATCTTATTCATAGTAATGCATTCCCTTTCCATGATTTACGATTCGCTAAGTATAATACATCAGGTATTAAAGTTCTCAAAAATCACTCGATTCTCAATCAACAACGAATAATTCACCTATTTCCGAACACAGGATTTTATCATTAAACCGGAGCTCGTGTGTGCCTTAAACGTGACAATAGCAATTATTGCAAATAGGCAGTTATCACCTTTCCATTTAAGATCATTATTCATCAAAAACGATCACCAACGATCACCCTCGAAATAGTTTCTGTTTCTTTCCTTAAATTTTATCTTATTAAGTCATTATGGTACACCTACGATCACATCAAAATAGTACGATACATGAATGTACAAACGGATGCGATCACACACACACACACACACACCTTTCATCGACCCTTTCCATCGGCGGTACCAAGAATAGTATTGTCAAAATATACATAGAATCATCATTATAGTATTTTCCTTGCTTTTTTCTTCTTTTTCTTTTCATTTAAACACGCTTACACAACGAGAATTAATGTACATCGTGTCTCTGAGAGGGTAAGTGGGCGGGAGGAAAAGCTCGAAGTACCCAGAAGTCTCACACTCGCAGAAACGATCCTGCAATTAGTGCCGGGAGTGAAGGATTGACGGATCGTCGATCTAAACATCAACACGCTAGATCTATCCATTGATTACTTTCATGAGGAAATAAATCTCTTCAAACATTGTAACACGATTCGGACAGATCTCGTCTCGCGAAAGTCAAGCATCGCCTTTTCCTAAAATACCATTTCTCTTTTCTTTTCTTTGTATTTTTTTTTTCTTTTGGTCACTTCTAATTTCACTCGTTAAAGCATTCGTTCGCCATCTTCCCATTACTACCTCGAGTATCAAAAGAGCTATTGTCTCCGAGTTTATAACTTGCTCACGATTATCGTCACGCGAAATCAAGATGTGCGTTTGTTTATGGTCTTTTATTTGTTTTCTCTCTGTTATCAAAATATTCTCCGCTTCGTCGCAAGAAAGACACGTTGTATTAGCATCGGGATTAAATTGAACTCGGACACAAATCAGAAATCCTCTTTCTACCTCGATACACAGTTCAGTAGTAAAGATTAGAACGAAAGACGTCCAATCATTTACAGATGGATCGCGATGGCTCCAGCGAGCGGGCCGTGCTCTTAATAACCATGTCCTCTACGACGCAACAACGATGACAATAATAATAATAACGTTAATAATAGCGCTATCAGCTTAACAACGATCGACAGTCACGGTTTTGTTGTTACCGTGAAACCGCCCAGTGACTAGTTTCGCAGGCTCCCCACCGATCTTAGGCCGATCCACTGGGAATAGGCCACCGAAGAATGGTCTTTCCTTCGAGGATCTGGAGTCCAGTGGAATATATCGACTGTACAATTATCTTACAGGTCTTCGGCTAGTAACCGGTGAATCTCGTTCACCGTCGAGATAAACAACTCGGAAACGGTGTCGTTTCATAGAATCGACGTTTGCTAGGTCATCACCGTGTCGGTGAGGTCTTCCTTCAGCCATTGAGGGATCGTTCTCAGTCCCAACCGTTTTAACAATTTCACTAGGGCCGTGTTGTGGGACAGATAATACCTCTGAAAAGAAACAAATGATTGTCCCAAGCTGCCCTTGAATCTTGTTCTCTCCATCTAATCTTCTTCAACAATATAGCGAATCCATTATGCATTTACACGCACAGGGTATCCTACCTAATTTGAGCATTTGAAACGTTTCGTTTATGGTTTATAATTATAATTTTATATTCAAAATGCTCAAATTAGACGGAACACCCTCTACACTGTATACAATGTATTTGCGCAACGTAAGAAGTAAATCAAGGCATATAGTTACATATACCTCAATATATTACATATTCGTTACATACCTGCAACAATTTGTACGATTTATCCTCCATCGGCGGATACTGGCGGCCTTTGCTCTTGCCCAAGCATTTCGTCCGATCCTCGTTGGTCACCTGACAAAAGAACCCCTTCTTCGGGTCGTACCTCAGGTGGGACGAGTAATTGAAAGCGGGCGTGATCTTGAGGAACCTTTGTAGCTCGTGCAACGTCTCCACGGGATTCTGGCGTAACTGTTCGCCATCTATGATGTGCAGCTGCTGAGGCGGATAATAGGAAAGCCATCTCTCCAGATGCTGCGCGTACTTGCCGGGGTTCAAGCATCTGTAACGGACCCGGCCGAATGATATTCGCCGCGTTTGCCTTTCCAACAGCGCACAATTAATATTCCGCCGCGGACACGGACCGGGGAGAGCGATCTAACAACGCGCTCGAACCGCATTTGCAATTTAGATCTCCGCTTGTCTACACCCCATACCTCGGCTATTACCCCCGCGGGATATAATGTTATTATTTGCATTCAACAACTCAGGAACCTTTGGCGACTCGTTATTCTGGCCCGGACACGCGTTACGTCGTCGGTTGGTCGTAACGGATAGGAAATTGTTGCGGTGCCTTGGAAACTGACCGAACTTTGAGAACGAATCCAACAGCTTTTAAAGGGAAGCGAATTTTCTAGGAAACCTCGAGTAACTTTTTCCTCCATCGAGTGGGGCGAGATATCGACGTCGAAGTAGATAGAACGCGCTCCATGTCGAGCTGTTTTTGTTTCAGTTTTGGTTCAGGCCATTTTATATTTTGGCTAAAGAATCGAGAATGTGTCGCTAATGACGAAGCTAGGAGAGTAATTTTTATTACTTAATCAATGATTAATTAATAGAAAAGCAATAAAAATAACTTTGTAGAATATTGAAATTAAAGTTCTACTTCAGAAATAAACATAGTGTTTTAATTTATTTCTCTTTAATTTATTTCCCGTATCAATTTTTTACTTCTTTTCCCATGAATTAGCGAGACCAGCCACCGGTCAATTTTCAACGCACTATCGTATTATTCGAGCGGCAACATGTCGAAACTTACCTGTTCCTGAGATCGCGTAGGGGTTTCGGGGCGGTATCGCTCGCGGTGATAACCGAGTGAAAGGAATAGTTGTTCGCCACAGGATCACCGTGGACCCTCGTGTGCTGGTACCACGAATAGGCGCGCCTTGCCGGCGACAGCAGTATAGTGATCAACTTTGCTTTCGGTAGAAGCGCGTGGGCTCGGCGCGGCACCAGTTCCCCGTCGAAGTATGTGGCGGATTTTTCGAACAAGTACCGTGAACTCTCGTTCTTCGATGCGGGGAAAAAGCTCATGTACCTGAGAAAGAAACGGGACAATAAGTATGAGGGGTTGATCGATCCTTTGATAGTTGATCCCTCGTCGCATTTGTACATTTGCGAACAAGATTAGCACATTAATTGACCTTTTTTTGTAATTAACATAAATGTATTCAGATCACAAGTATACAGATGCTTATCCTCAAAATCTAATTTTACTATGTGTACACGTTATATCTGTCCTTTTTTTCTTTTTAATACTTCTCTGTCTTCCTATCACGTACTCGCCGTTACTTTGTTCGCTTTTCTCTGTTTTCATGTTACCTTATAATGGGCATTGACCGTAAATAAATAAAATAAAGTAAATTATTGTCACGATATATTATCTACTATACGCTAATATCGGTCAAAGGGTTCAAGCGATCCGAGCGTTTCCGGAACTGTTTTTCAGCGGACACGACGAGGCAGCAACAGGTCAACTTTTTAGACTTCCTCTCACTTACCAATCGAGGCCTTTGTAATAATTCTTCCCGTTGAAGAACTGAATCTCCTCGAACGTGTCGGGACTCGGCAAATTGCTGCTTATCGCTGGATGAATGGACAGGAAAGTGTAGAGAGCCGTGGTGCCAGTTTTTTGGGGCCCGATCACCAGGAACCTCGGCAGCTGGTCGCACGTTTTGTTCCTCGACCAGATCTTTTGATGCCTCAGATCGTCGCAGGGATTCTTCAATTCAAACAAAGCAAAACCTTCGTCACGCTCCAAGATGTCAAATTATAGACATATGTAAATCTGTACATGCACAGATTTTTCAGAAGATAAATAAAATATTTATTTGATATTTATTTGATATCTATTTCTCGTAATACTGAAATGTTAGCTTCATCGACCACAGTAATTGTTTATGTTAAACACACATATGAGTTCCTCGGCCAAATCGATGGATTCCGCCAAACGCATATATGCGGCGGTAATCCGCAAAAGGTTAAACCGATTCAAGTAACAACAACAACAACTTACGCCCCACACAGGATCAGATTCCTCGGGGTAGAGCTGAAAGTATCTCTCGGCTAGCTGAAGAGGCGGCGCACTGGACAGCCTCAGGTTCGTCCAACACTGAATGAACTTGATCACCGACTCGAAGGTGTACAGCGCCAGACGATCGTTCCCATAGTTCGACATGTGCGTCATAAAAATATTGATCTGGAATATTGGGGAGCAGAGAAACGACGACATCGATAAAATGGTACAGAGTACTTTTTAGAAGGGAAAAACGGTGAATAAAACAAATGCCGGCGAATTGGATTACCTACAGGATTGTGAACGATGGTCTGGAACAGCTCTCCGCCCTGTATCGATTTGTCCAGCTTGTCCCTCCCGCCTGGGTATCTATCGATGAAGATCGTGTGCGTGAAAAGGCCACAGGTTTGCCTCGGCAGGACCTGGTGCAAAAAACAACGAATCGGGAAATGAATCGTCACGTGTTCCCTGTGTTTCATCGCTTTAACCCCTTGATATATAATGACGAGTTAAATCATTCATTTCATCTGTCACTGTAAACTTTGACGAGTTTGATTCTATACTCTTTACGTAAATTTTATTCACACCTCACTATTTTTTATTTATCTTATAATTTTTCGCGAGGTTAATAGAACTTTCAAACACCTGCTATTCTTTCGAAAACTGTCAAAACGTTTCTTCTGTGAAGGAAACAAATTACAGGCAAGCGTTAAAAGGGTGATTAGCGAAGGTTTACCATTATGTTACGATGAATGAAGCCTCGTCTTAATCGAGCCGGCCTCAAATGGGGGTACTCTTCTGTGCTGGTCACTTTGATGTTCCAGACCCTTTTCCACGCCTCGTACAGCCCTTCGTGAACCGGGTAAACGCCGGAATGATGAGGACTCACGCTGTAGCCGCTTCCGGTCGGGATCCCGTGGTCTTTCGCGAACTGTTTGTTCAGCGCCATATCCAATTGCAGATGCGTTACATTCTCGTAGAGATGAGGCTGTTGATGATTCCACATGTGAGAAAACCACGTAAATCTGCAATTTAGAATTGTGAATTTTAACCATCAAACATTTCGCAATCTCATCAAACTCGAACGAATTCTCTACCCTATTTAAAATGATTTTTGTTCTACTTGAAATTTCAAATTGATGGAACAGAAATGTTGCATGTTAATTCCCACTGTTCGAAGAAAGCAACGAAAATTGAAATAACAACAGAATTTACTCGTTTCACCGACGATCAGAATATTCATTGATGCTTCCACGATTTAATCGCCGGCCATTGGAAAGCAATTATCCGAGCAAATGGCTACAATTCGCAAACGGGCGCGACTTCCGATCAACCGTGACACGTGCACGGTCTCAATGCATCAATTTGCGCAAACGGTGAATCTTTTCGCGCTCTGTTTACCGTCCGACTCGTGCAATAACTCTCTCCGCCAATTCCAATTCCAACTCCTTTTCACCGTGAACACTGCGTTAAGTTTTGGAGATTCTACTTGACGTCGAATCGAACAATTCGGCGAATTATCGATACGTTCTCGAAAACTTAATCTTGCAAGGGGTTATGGTCGAGGATAATGCGATAAAGATTTAACCTGTTCAATTCAAGAGGACAGTACCTTTATACTGATTCGAGGGAAATTTTTAGAAGAAAAAACTGAAATAAAGAGATACATGTTTGCAAATTTAGAAAATGCTACAGAAACTTATAGACGAAGCTGTAGCATAACAACAATGACGAATTAATTATCTACTAATTAATTATCCTACTTCCAAATTTTAAATTATTATGCTTAGATTTAGTACGTGTTGGGACCACATTATTCCATACAGATAAGTTTACACAACAGTGTAAGATATTACGCACCTGTCTACGTTCTCCAGAAGCATGTCGTCCCCCAGATTTTCCTCGACGGTGCCATGATGGAAGTACTTCCCGGAAAACCCCAAGTTGAACTTGAACCCCGGTACCAAGGCCTGGATCCTCTGCTGAGTGGCCAGCAACGCCATCACGTCGTCTTTCCTCAACCTCGTTCCCTTCTCCCCGACAAATATGTCGTCGACGTCCACCAGGATCATGCGATTCAGGCTCAGGCTCAGCTGGCCGTGGGACAGATAGGACAGCGAGTCCAGCAGCAATAGATTGTGCAGCCAGAATCGTAGCCCTCCCCCGAAAAACACCCTCTGGATCCCATCGTACCTCCCGTGGTCCTGTGCAACGCGAAAATTGAGTAAAACCACAAAAATGTTTACTGTGTAAGACTGAGAAGTTGTAATAAAAATAAATTTGACACCAATGCTTCGCAGCGTTTTTATTAAATATTAAGATAAATTTTAGTCAAATAAAATATACAGTATCGAAGTTAAGAACAAATGCAAATGGATCTATGTTTTTGTATATATAGAAACCATGACGGATTCAAGCATTCGCGAGAAAGGTAATCAATTGATCCCTCCTAATGGCAAGGGCAGGGAGGTCGACGCACAGATGTGTTAGGTTTAGAGCATTCGCATATGACGATGATCACTGCCGTTTGGCTGGACCTCGAGTTTTTTCCCCGGCTATCGTAGGAAACGGGAATTAAACGGGCTGGGGACGAAATAGCTGGCCCATTGGAGGCAGGCTGATAACGCGCGGCTGGTACTTAATATCGATCACATTCCGAGGATAATCCTATGGCGTAAAAGAGCACCGCGAATGGCGAAGAAGGGGAGGAGAAACGTGTTCGCCGGACAGAAGATTTCCCTGGAAATTAAGGCTCGTTTTTTCCAGTGGGATTTCGATCGTTCCTGGGTTAAACGAATTACGAGAGGTCACGTAACGCGAAAATTCCGTTAAATACACACGCGAATAGAGGAATGGCTGCGCTATTGTTTGACTGTCGTTCTGAATAACGACATTAATGCCGTTAACTGGAATCGGGTATGCGAGACACTTAAGTATCCGGGTTAGGTTCGAGATGCCTGGGTAAAACATATTTTGGTGGTACCTGAATAACAGTTCTGAGGTCGAAATTGGTTCTGGGATTAGACACTCGAAATATTCGAGCAATCAGGTACCTATGAGACACCTGGATAGAGAATATTCTACAGGTACCTGGGTAGCGGTTTTTTAGTCGCAATTATTGTGTGACACCTAAACTTAAATGTCGTGTTAACATAAATTAACAGCCAGTAATTGTTGTTTCTTAGCTTTATCATCAAACATTAATTAGCCAAAACATAAATCCTCGGATAATAGCATAGGCAGGGTACTCGAAGGAGGCGTGTAGAGATATTTCTCGTGTTCTCTAGCACCTAACGAGTTCTCAGGTGCTCAACGGATCGGGTAGTAACAGCTCCGATTCAGAATGGTCCACTTATTATACACGTTGTTGTTTCACCAACGACAATTATTGGTAAATTTACGAATTACGCAAGAACGTTGTCCCATCGATCAAACGAAGTTATTAAATTATATTCCCGCGCAAAGTATCGAGTCACTTAGAGCGGTCGTTCCCTTTTTTTTTTCTCTCCCCGTCGGAGTTCGTCGACGTTGAGAGCTCGATTAAAAAGGAAAGAACGCGAGCCCGCTTTATTGATCACACGCGTCGATCGGCCGTCACCGTAAAACGGGGACTGTTCATCGGCCGCAGAGAGAAATTACCGTGATCTCGTTCCCTTTATTTTTCATCGAGCGGGAACGACCGCGTGCAAACGTTGATGCTTATCGATCGGCTGGCGCGCGCGCAAGGGCGCGTTAATTTTAAAGATGTTTTACTTTAACGCGTCGCTCGACGCCGCGCCGCGTGTAATCACGCGTCCGTACGGCTTTATTTTCCCTCGCTAAAGCGCGAAGCTCGATCGAGCGGTTACTTTCGAGGGAAAAAATTGCTAGTCGGGAAATCACCGCTGCTTCCTGGTTTTCGTGATAACGGCGGACATTACTTTTAACGCAGCACAACGATATAGATCACTTGGAATTATTATGAATCTCTTGACTTTTTTAATCAATCTTACAGTAAATTTCATCGTCAGCTTAATAATCTTTTGTAATCTTATCTAACGCACTCTGTAGTTTCTTATCCCTGTAAATCAATGGGTTTATAGTCTGTAAGCAAATAAATAAATTATCGTTCTGAGCGTTATGCAATGTTTGATCATAGCGTGTTTCATTAGTGTAATTTTGTTTCTGTTTATTCTCACCTTAACTGTTTATTCAAGTAGCCAGTTGTATGGCATCGGGTATACTCCATTCATAGTAATTATTATCCCTACTTATTTCCATCTGATAGAAATTTACAATGTCTTCTTCTTTAAACGAATTTATACAGATTTACGAATAAATCTTGTATCCGTTTAATTTCCAAACGTCAAAGTATAATTATTATGCACCCCCTGAATCATTCCATGGTCTTCAAACCGAATTCGACTTCACTGTATCAGCTTTCACTTCCGGCTGACCGTGTCGTCTAGAATTTCCAACGCGACCAAGCGGCAGAGCCAGGTTTATCGAGCGACCCATACAGACTAGTCATTTCGAATATTAAGCCGTGGGTGGAGGAGCAGCCACCGACCGGGCCGGTCTGAATGGCTGGATCGGTCCGAGAAATTTCCCCGTCAAACGAAGGATCCGGCTTTCGAATCCGATCGACTCCGATTCTTTTTTTTATACCCGTGAAAGCGAACATTTCCATCGATAATATCTCTTTCTCTCTTTCCCCCCTTTCGGCAAACAAAGCGGACGTTTTATCAATCGAATTTCAAGCTCGTTTGCCGGGAACGGCCATAAAGAAACTGTCGAGTGGATCGTTGAAAAGGAACGATTCGTCGATAGCCTCGCGTGTTCCTCCCTGGAAAAGGGAGGCTTTCCGAGCGGCGGACAAACTTTACCTCGAGTCGCTTTTCTTAGAGAAGTTGGCCTAGAGAACAAAATAAATCGCCGTTCGAACGGCGGCAAACGGGGCGAGCTCGCGTCGACGCTGATTAATCGAATGAACCAACGGCTGATTGGCTTCTGATTTAATTACCCGGCTACCTGCGATCCGTGAATCTCCGGCCTATCAGGCCGTGGCCGCGTAATGGGGTTATCATCGAGATTATTATTGTTGTTTACTGCTAACAAGCTCCGTTCACGGCGACCATTTGAAAACGCAGATCCGCTCGGCCGAGGATTCCTGCCCGAGTGTAATGCAATTAACAAATTGCCTGTTCGAGATTATCTGGGAACGACAGAGTATGAGGGAGAGAAAGAAAGAGAGAGAGAAAGTTGTACAAATTGTAGAAAAATGGTCCTTCGACATAAAATTAAAAGGACTGTAACAATTTCCTCATCTATCGTTTAAAATTAACGGGAATAAAACGGAAATATGTCTGTTATAAAAATACCTCGAACCTAACCCGAACCTAACTACCACTTTCGCAATGTACCTACATACATAAGATAAATTGTATCTCTAACAATTGAAGCAACATGTATTGCCACTTTCTTACTCTTAACCAGCGATACGAGCAATATAAAAGTCTCAAATACAAAGGAAGACTATACGATAAATACGGCGATGAATATTCCTTTGAACTCTGTATTATTAAGATACATACATCGAGTTACCCGCGATGAATCCTCCGAAGGATACGAAAAAGCTTTTTCATTAAAGAGTTTAATCTTCCGTTGACGGAGTACCAAACTCTTAATTACTCGCAAAACACAAAGAAGACCCAAGACAATTGGACTCGGCGAAGATAGATTCGCCTGGGAACTTCCGCCGCCCTTTGCCGCCCTATCCCTACAAGAAATTTACCGTTGTTTAGACGAAAGATAGTGGATGGCGATAGCAAAGATTTATTATCGTCGCCCGGAACAATTCAACGGAACATTGCGTCCCGGGGCAGTAAAACGCTTCATTACACCCAGGTTTTGCGATACACCCTTCACCCACCCCCCACAAACCCTCACGAATGCAACTTCACGCGGACAACGCGATAGGAGGACAGGTATCGAACCGCGTAAAGCATCCGCGCGTGCGTTAATTATTATGTACGGAGACCGCGGATACGATTTCCGTACGCATGTGTGTATGTACAGTAGCGGACAAAAGTTTAAGACGATAGAAAAATGTAAAACATAATTTTATGATTCGTGAATATTGTTTATCTATTCACTTTTATTTATTATTATATTTAGCGTATAATAGAAAAAAATTCCTTTAAACTGTTGTTTCTTATTAATTAATTAATTTATTTTCTTTGACCCTTTGATCTTAAACTCTTGTCTGATAATGTAATCTCGACGTACGTTGTTTCCTGCCGTTTTCTGACGGTCCTAGACGACGTGGCTTGTATCTCCACGGCTGAAAGAGGTCCACAAATGTACCTCATCCCGCGCATTCCTGGGGCTACGCGGTCCCTAAATCTACTTATGCCCGCCCATTGCTAGGGCTGCACGATCTCTAAATCTAAGCGCTCAAGTGGCACGCAAGTGCCAACTAACGAATTTATCGGACGCAAAGTCGCCACGACGATTCTCTTGAATACTGTCTCAAACGTATGTGGAATTAATTGTCAACGTGTAATAATTTTAATGAATTTATGTCGTTAAGTACAATAAAATATTTGTGATATTCGCTTGGTATATATGCTAATGTTCGATGGTGGCAAGGGGAAGGACGAGCAATAGCCTGGTGAGCTTATTATTCTGCAGTAAATGGCCTTTTTGGTCAACAGCTAACTGGCCGAAAGAAAAACGGATCCGTCAATGTTTTATATATTGACGCCTCATTTTGTCGCTGGTTTTGCTGCTACACGTACTTCAGCGATTCACTGTGTGCGCGAAAGTATCGATACCCGTTTACCCGAATCAACGCCGTGTACGTACTAAAGTAATGTTTATACTGGTAGCAGTTACCTAATGTTCATGCTAATTACGCACTGCTATCGGTCCTCGAATTAAAATTGTACACCAAAGCAACGCGTACACTAATACTAATCGATGCTTGTACCAATATTGGCACCCGCTATTATTTACTAATACCCGCAATACTAACGCCACCCTCGCAAATCAAAATTATATACTCAAGTAATACTAACATTAATATCCATTGATCTATCTCATACACTGATTCTAACTCTACCTCGTACGCAAAATAAATATTACACAACATGATACTGTAATTCGAAATTACCGTTAGATGCACCAAAATGATTTTAACTACCAACTCACAATTTTTCATAAAACTGTTGTAAATTTTCTCCATAATTTCTTATAAAATATATAAATGGTTATTTATAATTACATTTTAATAGTCGATAGTTTTGACATCAAAAAAATAATCCAAAATCACTCAAAGTTAAGAACTGATGCCACGCTTCATTTCGTAAACGAAAGGGGAAGGAACAATTGTCAAGAAACTCCAAGCATGGCTCTCGCAAATGAAACTGCGCGACGGCAACCTAATAAAAAATGCCGCCACGCTGACGGAAGACGAAGCGGATCCGCGGAGCGTACGCAACGAGAGCGGATGATATCACGTCCGGGCCGTTTGTTATATCAGACGAATATTTCCTGTTTGCACGGCGCGAGCTTCTTCACGTCGAGGAGGGATCTGCTGTCTCCTTCGCGTCTGCATTTTCGCGTTCTATAGATCACCGCCGCTCTCATCCGGCGTGCACTCGCTTCCGGCGAGGGCCGTTGCAGCGTCGCGGAATCTCCCAATCGTGAATTCCTGCACGGATGTAAACGGCCGGCGGAACAGCTTTACGAATTGTTTCAGCCTCGCCCGTTCCCTACCTCCGCTCTTTTAAACCTTCTTCCTCTTCTTCTATCTTTTTATATTCCACTTTGACAATCGAATGGGGAAGTCCACCATTTTTTTTTTCACTGACATAATAGTAATTATAACAGTTACACAGTCTGGTAGGTGTCTCCGTACTTATGAACGAGAGTGTACGTTTCCCTCAATCCGCTTAATCTGCCCATTTCTCTTGTCTCTAATATTTCTCTTCCGTTGCGTTGCCGTTCTCCCTTCGCATAATTTCCATCTCCCTCCCCCGTTCTACCACTTTTATTTCAACCCCCTGCCTCTCGCCTAATTTACATTATTTCATGTCATCTCCCTCGCTTTCGTTTGTTTGTTTGGCCGCAGCCTCGCCTCGCAATCCCCTCCGCCCTTTATCACGGTTTATTCTCCTTACTTTCCCTCTTATTACCTTTCTTACTTCTTTACGATCTCCCGCCACTGTTTCTATCCGTGAATTCTTCCGTGTTTTGCCGGCCCTGTTCAACATTTACAATGTTAATTTTACGATTTCCCCTTCTTGTTTATCGCTCGACTTACTTCCCCTGACCTTAACAACTCTCCGCGTTATCTTTTCCCCCGCGCTTTTACGGTTTTATTATGTTTAGCTCCGTTTTTCTGCACCCCCTCCGCTCGTTCTCCGGACTCCTTATTCGCTTCCCATCGACTTTTTCCTTGTTTTCGTACGAAACTCGCCCTTCGTCCCGATCTTTCATCTTCATTTTCGCAGAAGAGACTCACGATTCCGTTCGCGAAATGAAATACTTTGCGTTTATTTTCGTTTCAGAGTACCAGAGGGGTCGAGGAGTTCTCCGAAAAGTAATACCGGAAGCCGATGTCGAAATTTCAATTAACCGACATCGATCCGACCGTCATCGCGTAGATTGATATTTGTTATTTCTATATTTTCGTTTACAGGTTTTTTTTTTATCGTCGCTACGTTATCGTTATTATATTTGCTTTTTATAGGGAAGCTTTGCGATTTCGCGATTCTATAGATTTTTTTTTACTCAAACGTGTTTCCGTACCCTCAAAAAAAAGTTATCGAAAAGTTTTTCAAATAAAATGGATACAACAACTAAAAATCCGTTTAACCTTTTCACTCCAGATTTTTAAAATTTTTATTTTAGAAAAAAGTAGTGGTTTTATTTGAAGCCATTGTTTTCAAGTTAATATTGCGATACAGTTTATAAAACTTAGAATTTTTCGAACTGTACTTGGAATAAATATATCTCGGCAAAAGTGGAAGGATTAGCGTTTAAGTAAAATTCTAGCTTTACCAGCATATTACACACTAATTCTATTAGCCCACCCTAAGTTTTAAGGCGACAATTTTTTAATCGATAAGATGCACACCATCCTCGAGATAGTTCAAAGATAACATTTCCGCAAGGGCATTCGCTTTCTTAAGATTCCCTTTAGATTTTGCCCGCGAAAAAGTCGACTGGAGTTCTCCGAAGCATCTAATACTTTAAGCTTCTTTTATCTTCAACCATTTCCACGACTTCTAAATTCCCAAAATCCTCGAAAACAAGCCCCTCCAATCAGGATCCGAAAGATTGCCGATTCTCCGGCAGCGTTCCGATTCCTTTCACGTTTAAAGGTAATACCTACACACGATAGTCAAAGAGGAGTTTCGTGACCGAGAAACCAAGCGTGGCTATCGACCACTTCACCGTTCACCCCTTCCTGCCCCTTCCCACCGCCCACCGTTCAAGCGAACTGACCGACACACACACGGATCCTGGAGTCACGCGGCTGCGGCGGAAGTCGGTTCCCGCCGACTTCATCGACTTCCGTTCGCCGATTCCTCGTGAAACGAGCCCACGAACGCCCTCGAGGGGCGACAAAGGGAGTGTTTAATTAACGGCACTCTGCAACTTCCTGTCTATCGAGGTCTCTTTGGGCGGCGAACGTTAAAAAGCAACTCTCGTTAACGAAATTTTCGCCAACAGACAAACGAAGGCGCGAAAGGGGGAAGGGAATGAGTTCAAGGGGCTGTAGATGATTGGTAACCGGAGCGCTTCAACTACTTACAATGGTAAGAGTTGAATAAAAATTGACAGTTAATGCATTTTAAATATTACCGCTAATTAGAGGATACTTTGAAGTAAAAAGTGCTCCATTAAACAATTAAAAATTGAACAACAGAAAATAAAAGATTAATTTCTTTGAAACAGTCACCTTCGTGTAAGGAAACATTACAAAATTTATAGACTAAGCATGTAAAAGCGGATTAATAAGCTTCCGGTCGATAAAGTGTTAATTAAACGAACTTCACGTTCCACGGCCACTTTGTGCGTTCACAGCGCAAGTATTAATTAATAATCCCAGCAAGAAGCGGTTGCTTCTGCTTGAATTCGCTGCGGGTTCGTGTAACCAGGAACAAAGGAGCAGCGCATCCCTTGAAAGGAATTCCGTCGCGTTCCGTTTACTTTTCACTTTTCCCTTCAACGGCCTGGTTTCATCGTGCTTGTCGAAACAACCGGAAACGCACCCTTCCGTGGACCGTAATTAATATTCCTGGCGATTGTGTTAGGCTGCTCGCGACTGATAAGGTGGGCCAGGTTGGTTCGGTGTAGCTGGGAGGAGTTGGGAGAGGAAGGAAGAAACTTGGGCGACTGCGAGAAGAAAAGCGATAAACAGAAGGCGCGTTAATTAATTTGCTAATTAGGAAGGGCCGGAAGTTAACGTTGGATGGTAGGACTTAGCGATCTTACCGCCCACTTACGCAACTCGCCCTCGCGATTCAAGATCGGTCCTTTGAATCTTTTCAATTTTTAAACGGACTTTTATATAAGTACCTGTGCTACATACTACAATCGATCTCTTTGGAAATAAAAATTCTATAGGTATAACCTTTTAACCCACGATTATTTTAGGCCTGATTCAACTTTCAACTGCTACTCAAAAAATAGCAATGGTATCAAATGTTTAGTTATCTAGGGTTAACTACTACAAGCTTTACTTTACTTTTACTTTACAAGAAATGCATGACACGACACGTGCGCGTCTGTCTCACCTGAATGACGGTCGCCAGAGGACTTTTGTTGGCCGGATAATCGAGGCTGTCCCGATGCGCCCAGGCCAGGGGCTCGTAGGTGCTGTGATTGGCCTGAAAAATGGTCCAGTCACCGCCAGGAAGCGGTCCCCAGGCTGTTTCCCCGGATCTGGTTAATCGCAGGATAGGGGACGCCGCGTTCAGCTGTGCATCCTGAGGGAGGAAAAGACCGATCTCATTTTGTCGGATGCCCAAGAACTTGTCGGCGATACGTGAGCCGCCTGCCTGATCCTTTTTTCTTCTTTTCGCTTTCGCGCAGAGAAAACGCGGAGATCAAAACGGTTTCCGGGTTACGTTATGTATACGACTGTTTCGATCTCGGTTAATATTATTTTAATATTATATCAACCTTTGGAGAGACAGTATCCTTCGGTAGTGCTCAGAATAGAAAACGAACGCAAAAGAAAGTAAAAAAAGTTTTAGATTTCTTTAAACAGGGTGTAAGGTATTTTTCTGAAAGAATCCATCCAATTTTAGAAATTTATTAAGGAACTTTCATATAATCGAAAAGGTTACTTAGTCGTTCCATTTTCTTGATACCTTTCAATTTATTCAGATAATATTCGTTAACCTCTTTTCGCGTTGCACAATATTACACAACACACCATCGATCTACGAGCTAATGAACCTGTACCAAACCGAATACGAGTCAACTGTTACCGCAACAACCGCTCGCACGGTGGCAATTCCCCGCAAATCCATCTACAAAGTCGCTGTTTCACCGTCGCCCCTCGAGAAACAAGGACACGGCTCAGATTTACGCGCAACTCTAGCCGATCGGCGGAACAAGCTCTAAGAAAGAGGCAAATCACGGGACATTACCGCGGTAATGGCGGCGTGCAGGCACGCGCGATTTCACGCCGCATGCAAATTAAATCGGCCCGAAGGATACTGCGCGGTTCGAAAGTCAGGCTTTCTAGGGGTCGACGCCACTTTTATGGCCTTTCTTTTCGAGCTTCTCGATGACGGCGATGGCAATTTTTCTGCGAAATAAAGCCGGGGGCCATTTTGTCGTGGCAGTAACGGAGATTGCCAATCCGACGCGTCTCGCAGCAGAATTTATTTTCCGTCAGCCAATAAAAACTATGGACACCTCGTGGTGGTCCCCATGGACGCTGTTTCATCCTGGGAGGAATCACCTCCTGGGAACGCGATCGCAAGATCGATCGATCGAGGGTCCTCCGTTTTAGTCGCGTTTGAATCCTTCTTTTAACGTCGAGAAAACTTTTTCAATCGTTTCAAAAAATCTTGCGTTATGAAAATAAGTAACTGAGATTCGAGTATAAAATTCGTCGAATATCAAAGCTCGTGGAATCGTTTCACACGAACATAATAACGCATAATACTGATTTTATGTACGCCATCTGCTAAAAATTTATAATTACCTTGGAACGGGAAAAACTCGTGAATTTACGATGGTGATATTTTCGAAACGTAAAATACATAATCAACCGTATCAATGACAATCATAAAATGTGATTTATTTTCTGACTAACCTTCAGCCTGAGATTAGTGTGCACGAACAGAGGAAAGCCCTTCAGTTGCGCCCCGACGAGACTTTCCTCGCCGGACGGCGCGAATCCCACGATGCCCACCGAATACTCCCTGCAATATTTGTCCAGCAATTCGCGATTCCACTTGTCCATCTGCAGGTACTTGTTCAGGTTCTCGAAGATCAGAACCCCGTACCGACCCTTGTCTAGGTTCGTCAGCACGGGCAGAGACTTGCCGGCCACTTCTAGCTTGTACCTGGAATCACGGTTGGTTGAGTTATTAAGTTAACGACACTAATTTAAGACTAACTAATAACAAAATTAAATAGAATCAATATTCATATTTTTTCATTCTGTTGGTTAAGTGTTAATATCGGACAAGTAGATGACACGTTCCTACAAGAATTTTTGTTGCAAACAAAGCAGAATTTGTGTAATTGCATTTCAAATTCAAAGTGTGATTCATATTCGCGAAGCAAGGATCTAACAAACGATTTCATATTAAAAGGTACAACGAAGATTTTAGAGAATTTTCTTAGCTGCAACAAGAAAGTTCATCACGAAGCTCCGCGCGAGCCGATAACAAACAAATTCCCTGAGCCTTTACGCGCAATATCCGTGTGTCAACGATTCCCAGGGGTATCCCGCAGGAAGATCAGAAGATTCGCCTTGAACTTCTTCCAGCCACTTCTTCTTATTCCCTTCGCTGGATTATGCAATAAAGCAAGGATCGTCCCGGCCTTAACGTGTTCCCCGGGACGGAACAAACGTTCCTTTGCCCGTGCTTGTCTCGCGCCCCCCCTCTCAGCCTCCTCCGTTCGTTGGCACAAGCAGTCTCACCGCGAATATTTAGACCGCCCCGGCGAATCCGAAAGCAATCTCCTCTGCTCGACGCTCGTTACAATTTCAATCCGCTCTCCGCCAAGCGGTATCGGTTATTTAAAACGCGGACAGGGTAATAAATACAACGAGAGAGAAGCGAAAGCAAATAAAAGGAAAAGGAGGAAAGAGAAAAAGGAAAACGATGGAATATCGATGGAAGGGAAGCGGAGTTGCAGCCGGAGTCGTTATTGTTAAACGATAAAACAAGGACACTTTTATCGAAATCCCATTTACGCGGCATCTGAAACGCTTCGAGAATAATAAAGCAATTACACGTATAATGTACCTTTGCGTTTTCGCTGCGGTTCTACCCCCTTCCCGCCCCTCGCTCGCCCCCTGTTCACTCCGCGCCTTTTCTTTGCTTCCTTTGTTTTCCAGCCTGTTTCTCCTCGATTTTTAATAACGCTCGGACCCGCTCCATCGGATCGTTCGCCGGCACGAAAACACGCCCGGTGGAATATCATTGGATTTTTATTCGAACGCGCGCACCCCTTTGATTCGCCATCCTACCCCAAACTCTTCCACCCGCCTATCGTTCGATAGAACGGCTTTATCGCTGGAATAAACCGATGAACTCCAACGATCGCCAGGCCAGAATTTTCCGAGGTGTTGTTCCGCGAAGAACGCGGCGAGGATTTCGAATTTATCGTTAGCAAGCGCGCAGGTAAACACGAGAACGCGCCATTAGGTCGCGGGTATCGGGGATGGATCGAGGAAAGGGGTTGTGAATTATTGTAATGGGATCGATACAAGCTTGAACGTGTTTAATGACACGGGGCGAAGTATAATTATTGTTGAAAGGATGGAATAAATTTATTTTGCGTTGGCAGCACTGACTGCTGCCTGAAGTTGTCCGAAAAACAGAACAAAACGATACCGTCTCGAAAGTACAAAAAGATCGTTTTTTCCGTTTTTTATTTGTTTGTTTCTTGCATGCAATTCTTTTTATTATAGCAGTTTATTTTATGTTCAATAATAATAAAGAAAGTGCTTGCCAAACCACGCATTTCTTATTTTAACAATTATTTTATTACTGGACGATCAGTTTGAAGAAGAACCCCATCCGGCCACCCATTGCGGTGCAATTACTGTGTCTCCTCCTACGTGTCGTTACGATGGTCCGTTAATCGAGCAATAAACCGTTCATTAAAGCTCCGAACAATGCAAATTAAATTACCGTTCATAATTTCGTTTCGTGAGATTTAGATCGTGCAAATTGGTAGAATTTGCTGAAACAGCTGGAGAGTTTAGAGAAGCTGTATATAGCAGCTGTTAACGCTAAAACTACCAAGGAGGTAAAAATGATCCAATTTGTAATTTTTGATAACAACGTGGTAAACTTAGTGTGGTGTCCAGACATTTGAAAATTTATCATGATTTTTACCATGATTGCTAAAATTTGTTCCCCCTACATTAGATATTTTTTTCGTACCGTTTTCAATTTGTTTTTTTTGTCTCCAATAAGTATATCCTAATCGTTGGTAGTTCTAGTGTTAAAAGTATTTGCATATCATTGTATTAGATAATTAATTTATAATTCGTGTATTAACGACTACACTAGAATACATTAAACATCCATTTAATTTGACAGTACTTCTATTTTATGGTAATTTGATGGAAATTTGATCGGAGAATCGGTTCCATTAAAAAGTAAGAGTACCTGCTTTTTAGGAATTAATTGATCGAAAGATACATATTGAATTTTAGAGGAACGCGAACGAGTACGGTACAGAATAATACTTCACTGGCACGGTTCCATTCACATACGGGAATTTATGTGAAATTCAGAATCGCCGGGCGTGCATTCAAACGATTGGTCATCACTTTGAGCGTTTCGTTATAAAAACTGTATCGGTTCGCGGACACACTGTGTGTAATCGAATAAAGCTTCGTTTACAAAGTGAACAGTTGAATTACTTCCGAACCGATTAATTTCCGGACATACGACCAAAAAGAACTTTTTTCCACTTTTTGTTTGCAACCAATTCTATTACCAGCCCGCGCAGTTGTTGCAGTCGGTGGAAGAAATACAGCAAGGTTATAATTGATATTTCGTTTCAATCCTTTGAAAACTTCTACATTCTATTCCGTTTCCTTTCTTCGTCTCGAGTGTGGCCCGGTATTAAAACTTTCAAAACTCGTCGAAACTTCGAAAGGCTCGCGATCTATCAGAATTAAAGATTCAAGACTTTAACGATTCGCAGTGTTCGAAGCTCACCACTCGCTTCTCAAGCAATGCCCACCCACAAAGTGCACCCCGTTAACGATCCACGATGTGAGCTACGGCACGCGTTCGCCTCATAATTTCACGTGAGGACGCGAGCGGCGACCAGCGTCGCGACGACTATCAACAGTTTACGGTCCCGCCGCCGTGTCACGGCGGAAAATTGCAGTTAACCGATGAATGAATGCCGAATAATTCAACGGGGTAATCGGCTCGATAATTGGCAACCGCCCATTAACGGCGGCCCGGCAATTTGCCGAGCTAACGAACTGTCATAACGAACTCCGACGTGGCCCTTTTGTTCTTGGCCGCCAATTGCAGCGCCGGCCAATTGCGAGCCGTATGCTTGGAAACGCGTGCACCGCGGCCCTCGCCAAAGGAGCGAGAGATTTCAAAGGTATCGATCGATCGGCCCCCACGGCCGCCCACGACGTCGTTGAAAAACGCCTGCTCGCAATTAGGGATGTTGTGTCGCGGACACTGGCCCCCCCTACTCGATGGCATGGGAGCACCCATTCACCAAGATTACGTCCTTCGACCGGGGTACCCTCGTCGTCGGCCCGAGTGGAATAATTGGTCTCACCCCTTTGACCCGGAGGAGAACTCTTCCATGCGGGGGATGATGGGCGATTGGAGGCGGGGCGGAACGTGGACAGGTTTCTATGTTGTATTCCTGGTAACAGGAACGAGTGCAACACGCGGGGGATTTTTAAGAGAAGACTTTTGTACGACGAGGTTAATCAGGTTTAATACAACTATACGATACGGTTGTTCTAGGACAAGTCTACCTTTTGAGTTTTGTTCTAGACCTTTTAAGGGTTGGTAAAACGAAGCAGTAGAAGTAGTGAGATAAGATGAGGGAAATTTTAAGCTAGAGAAGTACGAGCGATTTAGGTTCAGGTTAGGTTCTCAGGAAAGAGACGACTGTTGAGAGGATGACTATTCCGATAAGTAGGCTTGTTTAAGTAGATACGAGTATGATAGCCAAGGCATACAACATCTGATTTAGATAAATGAAGTGAATTTAATAGATTTGAAGTTTTCTCTACGTTGGAAATGCTTAATTTAGGAAGCAGCCAATTAGCAGATAAAAGAATGGCGTGTTATTTATGGTAACGATCGCGAGGGTGGTAACGAACGTTAGGGTATTAACAAGATAGTGTGATTAAGGATTAAACGTAGACAGAGAGTAAATGGGTTGAAGAATTTCGTTTTGCCGTACCAGGGAACTCTAGCAGAATGTAATCCTATTTAATTAATCTGCCTGCTGGTACTTTTAATTATATTCTACGATTTACGCATCACTCGGATACAGCATGTTTTTACATATTTGCGATGCAGATAACGCATCAGAGCAATGCAAATGATTAAGCCCACACGTCCTCGTTATTCATCGAATCCTGCATTATTTTAAACATCGCATGGAATTATCGCAATAATTGAACGTATTACTAATTAACAATGCCTCGAGCGATAACCTGTCGAACTGTCTTAATTGCTAAAAAAAGAAACAGGTTTTTTGGCGGTGTTGAATCGTTTCAATTAAAAACGAGAGTCAATTAAGATGCGAGGCTTTTATCCATTATTCGTTTTACGGTGTTTTTGTTTTAAACATTTCCGGCCACTTTTGCAGCCTGCGGGAATTATTCGGGCTATTACACGCGCGTATTTAATTACAACCAGACACAGCAAAATATTTTTACCCCCAATATCGAAAATATTCCATCTCCAATATGTACATGAGAGGTTGAAACAGCAGGGACAACATCGAAAGGCAATGGTGACCCGGAGGAGAAATAATTTACCCCTGGGGCGTGCTCCAAAGAAGTCGTACTCGCCTCGTAAATTCAGTGCGACGTGTGCCACCCGCCCTCCCCTCGCCTCCCCTCGCCGCCTCCTGCTGTTTCCCTGGAGCTTGAAAAGCTCGCTCGGCTAGGTCGTCCCGGGAAAACAACTTCATAATTTTCAGGGACCTTTCTGATTTGGCATGCCTAAGTTACGAGGCGAAAGCAGCGGGGCAAAGAGGCAAAAATTCCTTCAGGCTTTCGTTGTCCCAGTTCCTTCGTGGGTCTCCACGCGCTACGTCGTCCCCGGGAACATTTTAAATTGATCCTTAGAGCTTGATGCATAGCCTGAAAATAACGCTGTTTTCTTTTTTCTTTTTTCGTAATTTGCTCTTGGAAATTTACATGCCATACTGTTTATAGATCGCTTTTTATCTCTCTATACTATTGTCTGCGTTAGATACTGGAGTAAAAAAAGAGAAAGGAACTGTGATGCTGCATTAAGAGAAGCTTCTTTTGTTTGAAATATTTAAGCATTTGTACCATTTTAATTATCGTTATTCTTTATCATTAAACGAACGGCGAAGGAAAAATGTATTACAGTCGAAAGGGATTTTAATTTCAACGTTGTTTAATTCTAGCTGAAGCAGAATCTTTCATGGAGATTAATCTGAAAGCGTTGGGATATTAGCATTTTATTCTGACAAGAACAAAACATTAGCAATCGCGGTTACATTTAACTTTAATTAACGTAATTACTTTCCAGGATCTACATGGCAAATTTTCAATTCGCTGATCTAAGTAGAATCGCACACACTTTAATCAGAGTTTAATTAAATTTCCAACAGAACACATCGATTCGTCTCGACATCTCCAATTTTATCCGACGATCTACAATCTCGCGAAAGATTCCGCTTCTACCCTCTATCGCTCTCATTCTAACTTATCGCTCGATGGAAATGCGCGCAGTCGGGACTGTTCCAGGACTTCCGGTCTGACAAACAGATCGAAGAAGTCACGGGGAAGGAATCGCGAGGGGGACACTCCCGCTCTAATCCGATTCGCGAGCGATTCGAGAGCCGGAGCCTTTCGCGATTCCGCGCGTGTCTTGAATTTAAACGCGGAATCGGCTTGCGAGTCGTCTCGAGTGGCCGACGTCGCTTCGAACCGACCAGGATTTCGCGTGTTGTTTCTGTCGGGCATTACAGGGGAGAGGTGGTGTTGTTGTTCCCTCAGCCGTCGGCTGGAAAAAGTTTGCCTTCGAAAATAAAGTTTCGAGCAGCGTCCCCTTAAGCCTTCCCGCGCGACGCCGGAGTTTTCGTTGAAGATTTGCACGAGCCGTCGTTCGCGTCGCGGAATATCGAATTAGCTGGAAAGTTTCGCTCGAATCGTCTCGCTTCACTTTTATTTCACGCGAGCGCTGAATTTTATTTTACGGTGACACGAATTAAATCGAGATCATGCAGAAACGGCGTTGAAATTTTGGATGAGGTTCTTTGTGAATTTTAGCGCAGCGTGTTTTAATTTCCCGGGCGAATTCTGTTTCACTGATCGTCAGTTAAGAGGATTCCTGCTCGCCTACTACCCTTTACAATGAAATTTGTGAGAGTCTTTGACAGTATATGACTTTCAATTACTCAAATTTGCAAAAAATACAATGTTTGTAATTTTTTTTGCGAATGGTCGGCTATCATTGATTTTATAGGCATTGAGAAATTTGCAAAAATCTATAATCCGAATTTGACTGTAAACTGTAATTGTCGGTAGTTCCAGTGTTAAATCGACCTCGTTGTTTTATACGTACACATACAATACCAAGCAGCCGGTGAAAATTTATTAAAATATTAATTAAAGTTTGTTTTAATCCGAGTCACCACGAATTACGAAAGCTTGCGGAGTTGCAAACGCGTGAGATACTTATTAAGAATGACAAGCACTACCTACCAAATATTTGTGGATACTTATTAAATATTATTCACGGTGCACAGAGACGATAGCACGGAACAAAGAAGCTGCACCATTTCTCCAAGCATTTTTGGCAAGCAACTCGGTAATTTCGCAACAGGAACGAACGAAGACAAGAAAATGTTTTTAATTAAAAATACTGTTTGGACGAATCGCGAGGAAGCGTTGCGCTCTGCTCAAACAACCACGGTAAATAATGCCGCTGGTAAAACGCAGAAATCATGGCGGAGGAAGAAACATTAATGCAACCGGAGACGCTCGAACCGGAATGAAATTATTACCGTTTCCCTCTCTCGAAACTGCTCCCCCGTTACCGCGCATATTTACCATGCTTTCGTATTAATAACTAGCTGGCAGGTGAAAGTAGACAAGTTTGATGCAGTTTCAGCGTGGCGCGGCTAACGAAGTTCTCTGCTGCCTCTCGATCCACGTCGTCGTTCCTCCTGTCTACCTGAACTTTCCCCGCGATAGCGAAGGGAAACAATTTGCCCGATAGTTTCGCGAGCCTGTTTAACTCGAACATTTTTAACGATCCCGCTTTCCCGGATCGAATCCGGAGACTTTCGCGAATTTCTTCTTCCGCGTTTCGCTGTTAGAAAGAGGTCAAGTTGATTCGCGAGGAAAAAAGATCATCGTGGTAGGTTGAGTTCGATCGATCTATGTTTCGATTGGAATCCTCTTTTAGTTGCAACGCAGACCAATATTGTTAGAATTGTTTCTTTGGTACGAGAAGCTTATTATGGTAATTGTATGCGGATGAATGTAGTGCAGTAATATAAGAATAACAGTGTGAAATAATATGGCACCTCGTAATTTACTAGTAGATAACGATACTTAATACAAAAGTATCCACGAGAACCTTTGTAACGTAAGTAACCACGTGGAATAGAAAATGACATTTAATGATCACAATACAAATTGTTACGTTTCGCGTATTTACATTGATTTTAAGACAATTTATGTTTAGGACAATTTAAATTTATTAACAAAAAAAGAAACGGAGATAAGATTCTCCAATGGTAGGAAATCACCCTGTGCCCTGTCGGGTTATAGCAATTCCTTATATTTATATTTGGTAACTTTTAAATTGCACTACTATATGATAGGAACTTGATTTTTCTTTAAACAATTGTACGATGACATCACGATAATAATGAAAGAAAAGAAATAGTTAAAGAAAATACAGATACACAGAGGTGTACAACTTTCAAGTTAAACGTATCCAGCGCAGATGTAATTGCGAACCTCACATTTGGTAACGTGCTCTCCGCCCCGGTGTTTTTGTCGGTCGAATCGAGAAGTAATCACGGCTCGCCGGAAATGTTTCCTGATCGCGACGGAACCACCCCCGTCTTTCCAACGGCGATACCCAGCCGCGGCTCCCGAGTGGCGGAAGGAAGGCACAAAAAGCGAGTCGAAGTGCTCGGCTCGCGGAACGATATCTTGTCGCCATTGTCGTTTTCTCTAAAGCCTGGAGAGGGTTGAAGTGATAGCGAGCGCGACAGAGGTGGAACAACAATGGCCGAGATAAAGAGGAGCTCGCCGGGAGGGCGTTCGAGGACCAACGAAAACGTACAAGAGGCTGAACAAGTATTCGTAGACGACCAACAGAGAAAGAGAGAGAGTGATGTGGGGGAGAGAGAGAAAGAGGGTGTGTGGATGTGTGCCTGAGGGGAAAAATTGAGGGGAAATAGAGGGAAAGAGCGCGAGAAGATGCGGTGAGAACAGAGAGAACGAAAAGGGTGCAAAAACAACGGAGATCATGGGGGAAAGGGTTCAGGGGTACTGAGGGGAGGGGAGACTAAAATAAACGCGAGAGATATTAAGTGAGGAAGAAGGACTAAGGTAGGAATGAAAAATATTATTTTTTTACATTGCTCGTTGCTTTTTCTTATCCGGTAATTGGAAGTTATAATAAGTAATGTACATTAACGAAGCAAATACCTATTAAAATTCTCTATATTACGTAAAATAAGGTTTCTAAGTTTTCATCGACTTAAAACTCGGCTCATCCCCTTTGTAAACTTCACGGTACCACTGGTTCCCTATCAAATGAACAACAGACGGAAGAATTAACTTGAAATTTAACCCAGTTCTCAGTAATCTTCCCTTATCAAGACCGCACTTCACATTTTCGTGGTAACGTTACCATTTCCAACGTCCGTTCGCTCTGTATCACTGACAAATCTGCAGTCACGGAGTATAATCCCAGCCTCCCATGCGCATATACACACGGTACGCGTTTGATAGAGCAATCCGCGAGTGGCACGCATTTCATTGAAATGGAATCTAATTCGGATCCCCCATTGTGCTCCGCGAAAGGACTTGGATTCGCTTATTGTCGAGATCTTTCTGCGCCGCGTATATTTATTCTTTTGTGCGGGAAAGGGTGCACCGCATTTGGGAATAAAATCGCGAGTGCGCCAACGTTCGCCATTTTTCCGGCGATCTTTATGTCGCGGACAACGCGGCCTCGTTGATGATCCTTATCGGAATACGAATCCGATTATAATGCGAAACGAGGCTCACGGAGAACACAAATTCGACGAGAAGGCCATCGGCTCGATGATGTACGATCTTGTTGTTCGGGATCTTCAAAATTGATAGAATAACGTTGATAAAATTGGGATTCGTTCTGTGATTTTAGTCGAGAGAGAAGTCTGTTCCTTTCACAAATCCGTATTTTAGAATATTTCATGTCGGAAAGAGATCAAAACTAAAGCAGATTGCTTTAGGTGGCGAATGTAAAAAATACGAAAAAGTTTCAAATGGCTGCATATATGGTGGAGGATAAAAAAAATTGAACAAATGTGCGAAAGAAGAATTTGATACCTGGCGAGAACCTTCTTCTGTAGGCCACGTTAAATTAACGATTAATATTTAAATGACGAAGGACGTGATACACGTTTGAGCGAGAAACGTATTCGAAGCAGAAATTGAAAAGTGGACCAGACGAGGGACAGAAAAAAGGGAAAGAATAACGGTGGCTAAATTTTGCTGAAAGATTAATCCCCGGGAAGGGCGGATTTTTTACAAATACCGGGGAACGGATGAAAAAAAATAGAAAGAGAAGATATTCGCACCTTTTCCATCCGGCTGCGAGCTGAATAGCGTCTAACACATATTACGCCGTTCCGGGAGATTAATCGCGAGCAGGAAGCCGGATTTTTATGAATGTTTCGCATCGCCAGTGGAACGTGGCGCGAAACGCTGAAAGGACCCGGAGAGACCCCGCCAGATAATCATCTTTAATTATTCCACCGTGTGCACGCGTGTAATTTTTTCCCCGGTGAAGGTTCGGTCCGAAAAAAAAATGAAGACAAAAGAAAGAAAGAGAGAGAGAGAGGGAGGGAGGGAGGGAGAGAAAAGAACGAGAAACGAAAAAGGAGCTGTCCAGGGAATATACTGTTCGCGTTTGCGCTGCGTCAGGTCTCCGAAGTCGTTTCCTGGACGAGCCGCTATGTTTCTCCTTCGGGGTGAGCGGCCAAGGAGAATCCGATAAAGCCACTCGCTTATGCTTTCGGTTCTTTCGTGCTGCTTTGCTTTCCTTCTTTTCTTTTTACTCAGTCGCGCCACATCTTTTTTTGTTCGCGCGGGACACGAGAAAAATGGAAGCTTCGCTGGGAGAAAGATTAAAAGGGGGATCCAGATCGTAAAACACTGAACAGAATAAGAGGACCCAGAGTGGAAGATTCCGAATTTTCGACCGGGTTTCCCTTTCTCCGCTTCTTATCGTCTCCTACGGAATTCGTGGCCATCGTCAACGGCGACATATCAGGATCAAGATATTCCTTTGAAGGAAAGCCTATATTCCGTTCTGCGTGAAAATAATAAGTTCCAAGGGAATATGCTATATCGAATGACAGCACTTTCACACGAGACACTTCTTTTAATTTTTTTTTTCGATTAATATGCTTGGTCACTTCTTCATCCGTTTATTATATTCAGTAAAGGATATCAATTTGATATTTGGACGTTAATCGGGATCGAGTATACTTTAAAATATAGAATACGATAAAAAGTTAATTGCCACGTCGAAAATGCCTTTAATAGCCACTGTGAATTCTCGTAAAAGCAACGATTTCACTGGAAAAATACAGTAGCCTTTAAAATAACATCTCCCATCGTTTTCACATCGAAGTTTTCATGTAAATCCTAACAGTGCTAAAGAAAAAGCATTTCGACGCTTCCGTCAACACTTTCCACCCCATCCGTGCGAAAACACCCCCGAATCTTGTTCGCTTGTTCCCGTCTATTTTTCTTGCAGCGGGAACCACTCGCAACCCCTAAATGGACAGTGCGCACCTAATCGTCAACAATAACGACCAGAATCCCACCACTCCCGACCCGTATCCTCACCCCCTTCGAAGACCACCAGGACTGACTTCCTAGTTTATCGATCCTCTCGTAAGAGGACAGGAACTTTCTATTTCCTAACTAAAAAATTTTCTACATTTTCTAAATCTTCCTTCTCCCTTTTCAACTGTTGTTCCCCCATCTTCGAATTCGAGTAGAATATCTTTTACATTCATATTCTACCTTTTAACTAAAGAATTTCCTACATTTTCCAAATCTCCCTTTTCCCTTCCCAATATTTTCTCCCCGTCTAGCCGTACACAACAATTCTAAAGCGTACACCGGGTCTGGCCGCGCGTTCATCGACGATGATGCAAATCACGTAACGCGGCTGCGAGGCCACGTTATGAGGAATGGCTCGAACCGATGACCGGGGACAGCTAATCGATAGTCGCGTATTTTCGAGCCGGTCCGAGCACGAGCTGATTTACGATGACTTTTTTCCTCCGCCGCCTCCCCTTTCCGTTCTCCCCTCGTCCTTCCACGGCCCGTCGTCGCAGGGGTGAGATTTTTCGCGCGCCTCCCTTTTGTTCGGGCACGCGGTAAATGAAGGCGATATATCGAGAGAATCGAGACGCGAGAGCCGTTCTCTCACGGACAGGGGGTTCCGTGTGCGAGTTTGGCCAAGTTCTGGCGAACCGTGAGTCACGTAACTTCTGATGAACCGATTGTTCCGGGAGGCTGATAGAGAGAAGCGTTTTGGACGGTTCGGTGGCTTCGAAGGGAGGAATCTTCGACAGGGGACGGAGTTGGTGCGTAGGTTAATGGCGTTAAGGCGTTTTTGTTCTATAAGGGAAGTAAAGAGGAGAGAACACAGAAGATACATAATTAGCGTTTAATTATTTCCCTATAGAAACTTATCTGTTAACGCTTAGCCAACGGAATGGGTTGGGAATGGGATATTGATTCTATTTACTTTTGTTATTAGTTCGTCTTGAACCAGTGTTGAATTTATTAACAGAAGGCTATTTTTGTATGAAAATAAAAAAATTTGAAAATGTCTTAAGTCAATCATTTGCAATAGCAATTTTTAATTCTTCCTTTGTATACAAGTGAAAACGTGGGGATAAATTTAATGTCTCCTAACCCTCTTGAGGGATGAATTTGTTACAGCCAGATAAACATCTGAACGGTGCAGTGATTTCAAAGGGAGAAATTTTTCAATGAACATCAGCGTCGGTGCATCGATTAATAACGACGAAAGAGAGGGTTCGACCATCGTTTTTGCCCGTAAACGTTCGGCGGATGTGTACGCGAATAATTTGTAATTTACATTACAATATTTCCGGCATCGTCGCCGCGTTATTTCACGTCCGCGCTTGTCCACCGGACGCGGTGTTTTATTCGCGCACGACAAACTAATTGCTGCGATTAATTTGTCGTGAAATACGAATTTGTTGCGCATAAGAATGAACATCCGATTTCCCGGCCGATCACGCATTATTTATTCCGGCCCCGTTCGCGTTTGATTTATGTTCCATTACGAAGTGTCGCCGATATTTGCGTTCGTTTCGACTCTAAAGAAGAATAACGCTTCGTGACAGCCATGCAACTTAACTTCGCGCGTCCATTCGGTTTCATACTTTTTAATGATTCTCCGCTTCCATTCCACGCTTCGATGTTTAATGTCAAGCTGCTCTCGGTTGTATGCATGAATTCATACCCAACTGCATTACTTACTTCCATCGAATTTCGAAGGATGTTCAATTTGTTGACGCTAATGCACGAAAGCATAATTCGAGGGTTTAATAATTGCGCTGACAGTTTTGTCAGACAGTGGTAGGTTGTTAATTTTGCTTCACAGGATATTATGTATGCACATTTACAACTAGTCGTTGTTAGACTTTAGACTTTTATACAGTTATATACGGACCGATACGTTTTCGATTTACTCCCTTTGAATCGAGAACGATTAATGTTCTGATCGATACATGGAACTGATGTAGGAATGCTAATGAGTGAGTACGATTTTGGGAAAGTGTGAAGAGTGTTCGAATTGAGCGACAGAAGTGAGAAAGACTTACAATTAGGAAGAAAGGTCTTGTAAGACCTACATTCACTTTTGATTCTCACTATACAAACTGTATCCATTTCAACAAAAACAAAAGCTAGATTGAGTTCACTGTGCTCTTTAGGTACAAACATTCCACCAATAGCCTATTCGATAAAAAAAAGAAAAAGACAAGAGGTCGACAAGGTTGCAGTTTAACAACGACCGTCGTCAACGACACGGCCGCAACGGAGTTAATGAGATTCGGTGGCAGATGAAAGGGCCCCTGGACGAACGTGGAAATTGTCGCGCGAGAGACCATAGAATCGATTACCGTTTCTCGTCTCTCTCCCACGAAACGATGACCCGATTCCAGGCGCCGCGGGACTCGACAAGCCGCTTTCCTTCGTCACGCTCGAACATGTCGATCGATTAGCGAACGCCTCGGGGACTCGGAACGACTCGACGCCCCCACCTCCCCCCTTCGCTGGTCCTACGTGATTTGCATCCGCCCGTCGATAAGCGCTAAACAAGCGGCGATAACGTTCGATCGGCATCGCCGGCGACTTGGTCAGTTAATGACGAACCGTGTTCCTTGACAAGAGCCGGTTAACAAGCTGCGGAGGTGCTCGCCGGGAATGATGATTGGATTAGGGGCTGTTGGCTCGATCGAGGGTGGTTTGCGTGAAGAAGGACGGATCTGCGGTGGGCTTCGGTCGAATTGGCGGGTTTCACGCGGAGAATTTCCAGGAGGGGTTGCACGGAGTGGTAGTTGGAATTTTGGGGATCCAGGGGGTGGTACCTTCGGAGTTGCGAGGAAGTTGGAGCGAAGAAGAGTTTCAGAGAGTTTCAGATGGAAACGCGAGGGTAGATAGTTATCGTAGTTGGAAACGCGTAAACATATTTGCGTACGTTTGCGTGCAACGAGCGCGAGAATTGTTTTCTTCAGTTGCTTATTTCGCATGAATGTACAAAATAGGCGGGGTGATTGCGAGCAAGGATCTTTTGGTGTTTGCGTCTTGGGGAAGGAAAAGAAAAAAATGATTGCAGCAGTTTCTATGGAGTTGTTACAAAGTTGGAACGGAAAGAGAGTTTGAGACTGAAGCGTAGGGATTAATGTTTGTGTAAGTAGTTACAGTGTTTTGAAATCCGTAAAAATAGTCGAGCGTCAAGTGTGAGAAAAATTGCGGTACTCGTTTTCATCGCGTTACTTATTCTTTGTGAAAATAAAAATCTACAGTCAAACCGTGAGCAAGGATTTTCGTTGAAGAAGTGGAAAAGCGATCGTAACGAGAAATTTGTTACGTAAAGTTGATACGCTAATGCCTTTAGTGCACGTCCAACGTTCGTGTTTCAAGGATAAGAATTCAGTTATTCTCGCACACGTTGAACGTTCTAAAAGAGGAACCGGTGGGTACGTGTGCTTGTTCCACTATGCGGTGTACGTAGCCTTTGTTCTAAGAGGATCTATTTAGTTTCACGAGAATGCGCAGCTGTGTTCATGTGCACGCTGAAAAAGGGAAACTCCCGCTTATGTTCACTTTCTTATTCAATTTCTAATGAGCTTAAGCGTTTCACTGTCCTTTCACGGTCCCATCAAAAGGCTTTACCGAAGGGAAATTCTATCAACGTACACCGTACTTTGCTTTTAATAATTTGAACACCGGTGAAATTTTATTAGCAAATTCATCGATAAGTTTTTCATAAGCATTCTAACGCTTTCTAGCAATTTTAAACAACTAGATGCAAGAATGAGAACGGAGAACAATTAATTACACGTTAATTATTATTTATCACGATTACTACCTCTCTTTTCTGCGATCATAAATGTAAAAGAATCGATTACAGTAATAAGACAAACGATACAAAACAAGAAATCTATAAATCATCAGCTTTTCTTCGATGTTTACAGGTTTATTTTGTAAAAAAAATAATTTTTATATCCACCGTGATTATTTTGGATCCACGGCCATTGGCCAACATCATTTTTAATTACCGTGCATTTATTTTTATCTCGAAAAAAACAAACAGTAAGAATGAATCAATATAATTTCACGTCGAAAATTAATGTCAATCGAGTGAGAATAAAGCTTTAATTTGCAAAAAAATGTATAAACTATTAAGATAATCGTGATTAACAATTTGTTGGTATTATAAGTTTATAAAAAAAAGTGAACAAATAATGAATAGAAGGGTTTTATAATTGAAAAATCAGTACCTGTGATTTCAACAGCGATCGACGGCGATCCAGAGATCGGTCGAGAGTGGGGGGTCGCTCGGGCTATATAAGGAACGCCGGAGCGGCATTTGACTCATTTGTCACTCGGTTCTCGACATGGAAACATCGATGTTTCCATGTTCGAAAGTTTTGAAGGTGAATAGTGCGGTCAGTGGGGGATTATAGTGGGGGATTATAGGGGGGGATTAACTGTTACCTATCAAATTCAAAATAACTTTTTCCATGAAATACGGATGGGTCGACGAGGGGCTTCAACGTGCACCTTGGTGGTGGGTTGTTGACCCCTCTCCTCTTTAATTACTTCGATTCTTTTGTGCTTTTCTCAACTACTCTTCGCTGGATTTCGTTTATTTTCATTTCTCATCGATGGGTTGTCTCTTATTTTTCATCGATGGTTTGTCTCTTCTTATTTCTCATCGTTGGGTCGTATTTCCAATCACTACATATTATCTTGTATTGTATAATAGCTAATTTGTATAACATTATTTTTTCTCTTCCTTTAAACTGAATTTTAGGAAGCAGCACTTGAACTTCAACGGAATTCTACCAAGGACGCCGAGGGATGCGAGCGTTCTAGTTTTAAGTAGTATTAAGTAACTTTAAATACTGTTAAATAGTTTTAACTAAATTTAAGTAACCCTAATGTTTTTCTTTCTTCCTTTCCCCTTCCTTTACATTGATTCATAGGTAAAGTAGAACACAACACTTGAAGTTCAACGGAACTCTACGCGCACCAAGGACAACGAGGGATGCGAGCGTTCTAGTTGTAAATAGTATTAACTAAATTTAAGTAACCTTAAGATAGTTTAAGTAACGCGTATTGTGCGCGGTTTTCGTACAAGGTTACCTTGTTTAGTTTACAGCAATAATAAGTAAAACCACTTTCTCTTCCTCCCTTCCGTTTAGTCAAAAGAACAATTAAACGTTCTCGCGTTCATATATTCGCAATCGTTTGGTGTCGTCGAGTTTTACGTGGCGTACTCGCTCGCCGCCGTGGTGCGACATGCGCTTAATGATTCCGTGCTCTTGTAAGTCGCACTCACGAGCCGCCTCAATCTCGGCCGAATCACGATCGTCCATGTTTGCGCAGCGGTCGTTGGAGCGGCGTTACGCCGATGCGGTCACCGGTATTCGGCCGGGGAACTGCGACTCTGGTCGGATGGAGCGGTGGTTGCTCTCGACCAGGGTTTGGTCCTGCAGGTGGACGGGACTCAGCGCCACGCGCTGGAGGCCACGGCATGCTCCTTCCACTGGTCGCCGTTGTCGGGCGCGTCACCCGTTGTTGGCGCGTTCCCTCATCCGTTAGTCGGCAGGGGTGGACTGTCGGATCCATCTGCAAGACCATGCTCGAACCCTTGCCGAGGCCCGTGGGCTTCTTCGGCGTGGCATCGCTCCAGCGACTCGTGTAAGTCGCGACATGAACGTCATGCTTCGGTCGAGGGCGGACGACTCGCGAGTGCGCATTTAGCACGGAATCATTAAGCGCATGAGAGTGCGCCGCGGACTGCTTGACGATGTTGGCCAGCGATTGCGGATTCGTTACCTTCGGCCGCGATCGCGAACTTTTTCTTGCTCGCGTTCAACATCATGTTTCCCCACTTTTCTATCTATCATTGATAGAGTTTAGTGTTGCGAAAATAAAGTTTAGTTTTCCGAACCGTATCCCCTTTTGCGAGACACATGTAAAGTGTCGTTAACTTCACTTTTGTAACTTTGCTTTAAGGTAAACAAGCGTAGCTTTGACATGCGAAAGCTATCAGTAGATTGCGTACCATTGTAAAATAATGATTGTACTAGTATGTAAGTCCGAAATTCACTCTAAATTTTATCTTCTGTATGTTTGTTCATTTTCGAAACCTTAGAGTGAATTTCGGACGGGTCTCTTGCGTGGTCACCTCCCCGTGGTGAGACCTGGTAATTGGTATCGTTTTCTGAAAGTTAAAATTTCGGAAAACGATACCAAGCTAAGAACCACGCGTTAGATTTATAATAATTTTAAATAGTCTTAAGGTTTGAAACAATCGATTTTTTTTTTATTCCATTTTCTTAAAGTGTATGACTTTAAAAATATTTCTGCCAAATCATTTGGTTCAATTCATGAAATTTCTGATTGAAAAAAATGCTGTACATACTAAAAAGATCAATAAATATATCTGCCAATATATCAACTTCCTCGTTACTTTATCCCCCATTGAATTTCCACTTTTCAATCACCTCTACTCCCAAACAATTTTCTCAACAACCCTCTCTGTAAAAATCCCGCGAATCACGCTCTAAAACACCCTGAACGTCACACTATTTCTCCGCAACCACCTCCTCGAAGTGAAAGCAAATTTCTAAGTCTCTCCGGTGCCGTGTCGATGTTTCAGCGCGCGAAGGTGTATAAACCCTGTTAAAGCCCATTTACATCGTCCTCCCATGGTGGAAGGGAGGGCGACAGAGCACGCGGAGGGAATTTCCGATGAGGGTGGCCCACGCAGAAACGAAATAGATGATCGACGCTCGGCTTAGGCGTACCTGTAGCCGGCTACTGGATTTCAGGAACGCGTCCCGCCTGTTCGTGGAAACGAATGCGCGAAGGGACACCGAGAATTATTCATGAAGGAAAATTCCGCCGTCCACCATCCCCCCTCCCCTCCTTGGGGGGCATCGGGACACTGTTTCGTATGCAACGTGCCCGTCCCTCGTTGCACCATCCCCGTTCCTCTCCCCGTAAAACGTTTGTGTATCTGTGATATCCAAGGAGAGGCAATTTCTCCGGAAGTGTCTGGGAAATTTGCGAAACGGGACAACGATCCTGGCTTGAACTTTGCGCGCAAGGGTTCCATTCTGTGGACTGGTGGCCCGCGATTGGGGTGGAAGAGAGGGGTTGACCGAGGGAAGGGAATACCGTGGCTCGTTTTGGTACGCCAACGAGGCGATTCACATTTTTAGGCTCTCCCTTTTTTTAATTTTATATGGAAAGTAATGGGTGTTCGATATAGTCGACGATTTACTTAGGAATTATTACGTTGATTTCTCTAATCGTTAAGGGATTAAGAATGAACTGATACGAATACTCAGGTTTCTTCACATCTTTCACGCGCTTAAATCTTGTTGGTACATTTCTACGTGTAATTTACTTTCGTCACAATTTTATTTATACTAAAAATAAGGATACAGCGCGAGCAGCGATAAAACCATCCCTTTCTCGTTTCAAAATATTGTATCGTACAAGCAACAAATGTAGTTACCTCTTCGTATTACACGTTAAATTATACGTTAGATAATAATACCATAATTGCTCCGCATTGTTCGCTTAACAAGCTTTCCAGTAACAAACTCGACGCGAGTGACCCGGAAGGGACGAGTCCAGGAAGATCGTCCGACGAAGGCTATGCAGGTAGCCCGGTTGCGTGTCAGCCTTAAATCCGAATATTTTCCGAGGCTGGAGCGGGGTTGCGCACTGCTTCGTTGGAAAAATAAAATTCCGGGGATAGTTTGCTCGCCTGCTTCGCATCAGTTAATATTCTAGCCGAGAGGGAGAGGGAGGGGGAGAGAAAGAGAGAAAGGTTGGGAAGAGGAAAAAAGAGGAGAACGAGGAAATTGCTGAGAAAGAGGCTACGAATAACGTGGACGTTGATTTTTGCAAGCGTTGTCGGCGCTCCGCGTTTCTTGCGCGGGGGTCTTGCCGCTCGTAATAAAACCGGAAGAACCGGCGAGGAGGAGGATGGGAAAACGCAGGAAGCGGAGGGAGCGAGGGAAGCGAATTCGTTTACGAGAACGCCGCGCGTCCCACTTGCGTGGAACTTAATTTCCATCTAACCAGCTTCCACGGAGAAGTAATTTCTCCGTGTCACCTTAGAATTGAAATATCGCCCTTAAATTAGCGTTAGCTCGAATTATGGCGGCTGTTGTGCGCCACGGGGCGAGAATTCGCGGCCACCGGTCCCGCTTCCCGTGGAACTTGACTTTCTAATTAGACGTTTGTCGCGCCTCGAGGTAGCTGGACTAAACGAAACTGCGTGAAACTGAGAAAAGAGTATACGCCACGCTTTTTTCCGCTTGCCCCGTTTCCCATTTACAACGTCTCGTTTCATTTCGATTTGCTCCTTTTTTATTTGCAATCTTCTTTTTGCTACGGGTTTGGCGACACTTTGAATCGGAAAGAAGTAATATATTAACTATTAATGGTTTGAATGCGTGCTTTCAAATATTCTAATAATGGTGTATTTAATAGTGAATTTTTATTTCTCTGTTATGAAAATTTAGTCAATTATGCCATAAATAACCCTATTATCATAGGTAAAGTTGAGATACTAATATTGACCCCATTAATCGATTTCTATCTATAGCAAATTATCATACTGCTGCGATTGACCTGTTCACTCATGACGCAACTGCTTTAAAACGTTCATTATTCAGTCTGTTCAATAATTTGTAATTATAATTTTTAGCCTTTTTGTGGTATTATCGTACCATAATATAATCCATTATTTATAATTTCATGTACTCCAAGGGCCTTGGCCCGTTCATTGTTAAATTAAAATAAAAATTACCGCCTTACCATTTATGAATTATTTTTACATCGGAAAATTATCCAAATTACTTTAGGACGTGAATTTTACCTTGTGTCCGTGAAACACCAGCTGCAGCAAAATCGGTAACATTATGCGATACAATTGAAACACTGACTCATGAACGGAGATTCTAATGTTTCTATCTTTTGGTGTTCGCTCAATTAGAAAAGATTTGATTAACTCGCGATTCCAGTACAATTCAACCCGTGTACTCCTCCATTGTTCCCCCGACTTTCGCCATATTTTATTACTTCTATTTATCAATTGTATCGGAAACAAAGGGGGTGCATGGACCGACTGAAATTTGGTTTCACGAGAAACGACAACAGGCCGAAATGAAAACCGGCCGGTCAGCTGAAAGCTTTTCCAGCCGAATTTCATACGCTTTTGTACGGGAAAGAAGGATTGGGATACACACGCGGGGAAAGATCAAAAGAGCGGGCTATGCCGTTTGAGTTTTAATCACTTCCACCGATATCCCATTTTTCATCGCTGCCTAAGTTCGTTATTTGAAATTCTTTTCTTCAGCCGACAGATAATTCGGTTTCAATTTAATACACAGGGACATTTAGCGGACGAGCTCGTGTCCCGATGACACTGTTCCCGCTTGAAGTTCGTTAAACTATCCTTCCAACACGAGTACCGCCATTTTTGCTGCAGCTCGATCGGGTTAAAAATTTAACATTTAATTATTCGCGTGTTCATAGACGAAAGCTGCACTTTTTCGAATGACTAAAAATAAAATTGAATGGAATAACAATATCTCGTTTCGTAACAGAAGATCGCTCGGGTTTAAATATCTGTTTTTAACGTAATTATTTCTAAAAAGTACTAAAAATTTAAGGGTAGAGAATGTGTGTGTTTCTCTATTTTCCTTGACCGTTTCGATCGACCGGTTCGTAACGACTGGACGGGCAAAAATACGTTTCATATACTGGGGATAGTGCAGAGATTTATATAATTCATACCGTTAATTGTTTCGCGCAAGAAGATTGATATTTACAGATTGATGCAAGTAATATCTATCGAAGCATAATCTCCGGTTTGATTACACATGGCAGGGTTGTTAATTGCCAGCACCATTGTACACTCGCGACCCGCGCGCTTGCTCTATACGATTACGCAATCCGCGTCGAGGCAACGATTAAACTTTCAATATTTAATGAACGGAAACAGGCAAGGTGCGAACAGGATTGTGAAACCTCGCCTCTCTTCATTTTTCAACGGTTAATCCAACTAGCATAGTGGCTATAAAATTCATCTTGTACCGTTCGATTAACACTTAGCCAAACTAATGTGGAGATCTCCCATTTTTTCCGCAACAAAGGCGCTATGATTGATTCTATTCACTTTTGTTATTAGTTAGTTTTGAACTAGTTCAAAATTGAACTTGTTCACAATTCACCAAATGTATTTTCTACCTTTCCAAAGTACAATTTTAAATAAATTTTTAATAGGGTGACATAAGTGTGTCACCGTGCGGTTAGCTAAATGTTAATAGTGAAGTGTTAAGATCCCTTTGAATTTATTCCACACACTGCCCAACCCCTTTACAACTTCCCCAACCGACCCAAATCCTTCCTCTCGAAACGCTTCATCGATTCCACGGCCGGTTCTCATCGTTCGATTTATATTCCCGGCGATTGTTGCCACAGACAATTCCTGCTATCTCGACTTGCCGGCGTAGCCCGTTGGTCTTTAGTCAAAGACAAAGACCCGCGGATCCTCGCAGGAACGTGAAGGGATGGGAGTGGGACAGAGGGGAAGCAGCGAGAGTTGGGCCATTGAATACAGGGGGTGGGAAGGGGCGAGGTCGATAAGAGGGGGCACTGAGAAGTGGCGTGGTCGTAGAACGCTCTCCTACGGGAGTGACGGGACATAGAGAGGGGGTGTGAAGGGGATGCAGGCGGGCAGGGCGAAAAGAAGATAATATTCGAGGTGGATGCTGCTAGAGAGCAGAGGGGACCGGAGGATCGGGGGGCGGGAGGCACACAGCTTTGAACTCGGGGCATCGTCTGCCACCAAACGAACTCCGGGGGCGGAATCCTCTCGAGGCCAAGGCGGGAATCGTTCCTCGACGCGAAAAGGTCACTGACTGACTGACTGACTGACTGACGTCCCGCCGGCTTAAGGAACGGGCTTTATGAATTTCTCGTGCTTCCCATCGCCTTGATCCCCTTCACAAGCCTGCCTTTCGATCCTTGCCGGCACTTTCACCCCTCTACCGAGTCCTTCTCTTCGCTGCAAATGGGCTTTGAGATCGATCAAGGGAACGCGAGCCTTCCGGCCGGAGAAACGGAACGAACGACCGCCTCCGGAGGCGTGTTGCGGAAAGAACGTGAGTTTGATTGGTTATAGCTGCGACGAGCCACCTTTTTTAATTCTTTCTGCTGACCAGAATCACGTAAGATTCTCGATTTTCGGTGGGCAAGTTATGAAACAAAACCGACATATAGTAATAATAATAATAATTTTATTTTGCGGGCTAGTAGCCCTTTTACATCAGTTGAGAATTATAGTTGAGAATATGCAGTTAAGAGGTGTGGATGGGGTTACCCACCTTACACCTATACCACCCCCTTAATCATTTTTCGAGAAAGATTGGGGTACAATTTTTTCACTGTACTAAAGAACGTGCGCCTGTAGAGGTTACAATCAATAAGACCCACGTTCCTTTGCCCAGCCATCTTCCCCTAAACGCACAGCCCACGAGTTATGCGGCTGGTGGTCCACGATTTGCCCGCGGTGCAGATTATACGAGGAGGAACGGCTTCTAATCTCGCCGCCCCTTTGAACCGCATTCACCGTTTAGGAAAAACGGTGCATGCACTTTGAACGAGACCCTTCGGCTCTCATTGTGTCTACACGCTAAGCCGGGATTTATCGATCGAACCAGAGACAGTAAACTCCGCTCGTCTTCCCCTCCGTGGTTCGATTTAACGAAGCACGGAGACAACGCTTAGGTTAGCTGTTACGTCCTGACAGCGATGATGCAGGGCGATATTATGGGGTTCGAGGGCTTAATCCGAGCCAGTTTGCGGCGCAGGATTAGCTAAGAACGGTACTACAACGAAGATCCCAGAAGTTTCACGACAGAAACGATGGTTTTAACGACGAAGAAAGGTTGTTAAGGACGCGTTTCGGGGCTCTTTAACTTCATAATTCCTGGCCACGATAGGCCAGGATATGAAGATGAGGCACAATGCTTGATACACCACTTGGACGTGCTCGCGAGGGGAACAAGCTCCTAATCTAGCGACTAAGAGCAACGAGCACAGCGGAATTTCACCGAGTACCTTGTGCTTCGCGTTGTCCTTTGTTCCGTGATACCGTCAGCCATTCGACTCGACGTCGTCGTTCTCCGCCAGCGAAAAATCCTTTAAAACGGCCCATCTAGCGGCGTAGGAACAATTATTTTCGAGCACACGCCCGGCCGGCTCCTCCTCTCTCCCCTTCGAAATTCCGTTCTAGTTGCTATACCGTTCCTCTTTCATTATCCGCCTTCTCGTCCGCGTCTTCGTTTATTGTTCGTCCCCGGTGATTTACGAAACAAATTGCCTATCCTTTTTTTCTCGTCTTCGAGGAGGAGGAATCTGCTAACGCTTGGCCATGGAAAGATTTATCGCGCGGTTGTGAAACTGGTTATTTTTATAGTCGAGTAAAACTCAGTTTCATTAAATGACGAAATTTCTGCTTTTGAGTTTATTCGTTTCGCGAATCGTTAAGTTTTAACTGTTTAGCGCTTACGATTACACAAAACTGATTACGAGCTTTCCGAAATATGTACAAGTCTCCGATTATTTATTAACCTAACCGTACCACGATGTGACTGAGTCACATTTGAACTCAGAACTTAATTAAAAAATATATGGCCTGTGTATAATATTTTATTTATATACAGCTTCTTTGGATAAATAGATGAATTCAAACTATAAACAAAAGCCATAACATTTTAATTATCCCCACAATTCTCATAAGGGACTGAGAGTTACAACGTGATATGATTCGTTATAAAAGCACGTGGTTAATATCAGAACACAGATATTTCTTAAATTGTAGAATCTTAATTAAGTATAAATTAGTGTTTCTCAACCGTACGTCTGTTTACCGAGTTTCGCGACTCCACCCGCGCAGGATACGTCTCCGTTTCTAATAACACCGCTCCCCGACAAAGTGAACACGAAGATCATTACATCTAACGAACACCGTAGCCTCGCCCCCGGTGAAACCGTCACCATTAGGGTTCTTCGAGGGCTGTCGACTAACAATGGGGGGCCAAAGCGGTCTAGAAATTATCTGTCTTCCGCATTCCTGTACGTTGCTTGCCGTTTCTAACGCGGAACCCGTCGACGGATACGCGACGTTTTCGAGGCGTATTAATTACGCGATTTCCTTGCGCTGGATCGGCGAAGAGACGGGGAGCGTGTAACCGCGAGTAAATTTCGCGAGACGCCCAGACAATTAAGCCGTCTTGTCTCGCGAAACGGTTCAGCCACCCTTCTGTCGCGAAACTCGGTCGAGGGGTGGTAGCGCGAAGACATTTCACGGGGACGTAGAGGGTGGGCGGGGGTTAAGAAGGGAGGCTGCGCGACGTACCTGCAACGATAATGGAGCCAATATCCTGAAGGATCGTAGAATCTGCCGAATTCTTATAGTATGCCCTGAATTATTTGTTACTGACGGTAAAGTTAGCAGCTATATCCTTCTCAATTGTTTGGATGTGCGATTTAACAAATTACTAAGAACGAATAGGTACCTAATTAAGCAATACCAAACAGTTATTTAAGTTACTTTAGTATTTTAATCGTTGCTAAATTATTAGTAATTTAATAGGGATTTCGTGGTTGTTAAATTATTAGATCGCTAAATTATTAAAATTCTATAGCCCTCAGATTATCCCTCCTATACCTTTTTCAAAGAGATCTAATTTTCCAACAAGTACAATCCTTATATTGCAGTTGAAGTTAACTCTTTGGAGTTAGGTGCAACTTGGGTTTTTATTCCCTTTAAAATCGCGTGCCTCAAAGAGCTAGCTTGAAAAAAATTCTAAATTAAATGGCCCTATCAACATCCTCCCTTTCGATTATTCTCAAAGAGAATGGCGCTTTTAAAAATCTTCACCGCGATTCAGCACCTCGACTCGCTAAAAGCCTAACAAATTTCCCCGTTCTTCACCGGTATCGAATAGCGCCAAGCGTCTCTCGCCCACTCCGCGTCGCCACCCCCGTGTCCCTGCTGCGCGGTAATCGCATCAACGCTTCGAGAGGCGAACGATATTAGGTAATACAGGAGACGGCAGCTGCTGGAAAACTGGAGGACGAGCGAGAAGCGAGGCTGATTGCGAGGACGAGCGAGCGAAGGATTTCACGAGCGAACGACGCGGCGTGGCGGCATCGAGAGTAATCGAGCATGGCGATAATTATCACGGTGCTCAGCGTCTTCGAGTGGATTCGATCAATTCCGCCTCCGCCTATAGGAACAGACGAATCTCCCCTTCCAACTCTTTCACCGTTTCCCGTCGATTGTTTCCTCCTGTATCCTCTGTTAACCCTTCCCTTGCTTAGAGATCGCTACAGGCTAGCTTTCTCGTGGACCATGAAGCGAGTGCAATCGCTAAATTTATTAAGGAGGTCCTTGAATTTCATCAAAGAGCTGTACCAAATTGGCAATTCTGCATCATCAATCGTTTCTATTTCTAGTGAACGGGTTAGGTTCGGGTTAAATGTTCGATTGAATATTTGGTTGGTGGAATATCGTGGACAAAAGTATAAGATCATAAAGTCAACGAAAATAGATAAATTAACTTATAAGAAATAGCACGATAAGTTAAATTCGTATTTTACACTAATCAATAAATAGTGTTCTACCAGAATAGCAATAAAAATGAATATATAGACAATATTTTCAAATCATAAAACTATATTTTATATTGTCCTCTAGTCTTAAACTTTCGTCCGCTACTCTAGGCATCTAAAATACGCTTCTCTCAGAAACGTGAGATCCTCTATTTATTGTACAAATTTTAACAGCAGTATATTAACGAACCTCTCGTTGAAGATTTGCTTTCACACGTGTACGATTATTACAGATCAGTGCGCGCTTAAACGCAGCACAAATAAACGAACGGTTAAGCACTTAAGAGCTTACACAGCGTGCACCAGCACCCAGCTTCATCGCAGTGAAAGGGTTAATTTTTGGCACGACAGGTACCATTTTCCCCGATTTTATTAAATACTTCCGGGTCTCGTTTACGAATTAACCAAACCGCCTGGCGAAAGGGCAACGAGAAGGGGCAGGGGTAACCAGAGGGCAGAGCGAGACTTTTTCGAGCTGATTGCTCGGCTCCCGTTCAGGATAATTAGGTGAAAACCGCAGAGGGCATTTAGCCAGCCCGTTTGGCCTCGGAATTAGTTTAAAATACGGCCTCTAATTGGCAAGGGCGGGCCTTGATCCGCTTCTACGTTCGCTCGTAATTTGTCCCGATCCTGATTAACCCGTCGGTGGATCCGTTTCTGGTTTCTGATTTAATCGAGCGCGGTGCTCAAAATCGGCCACTCGATTCGTTACACGGTTGATGGGAGGAGGCCGGTGTGCGCGTTGAGTGGTTTCGATGGACATTTGGATTTTTTATACCCTGCACCACCGCGTTTTCTCCCCGGCCATATTTCGGCCAACTTTTTGTTTACAATGCTTCTCCATTCAGCGTGGGTGGGAGTTTATTTCTGCGAAATGAAAACGTTCTTTACGACCGAGCCTCGAATCGAATCCGATATTGAATTCAGTTTCATCGGGCTCGTTAATCTATTTTCAATTGGATCAACCACTTGCGGTTAAACATTCACGGTAGCGGACAAAAGTTTAAGACCAAAGACTCAACGAAAGTAAATAAATTAATAGCACGATAAACGAAAATTGTATTCTATGCTAATCAATAAATAATGTTCTATCATAATAACAGTGATAATAAATATATAGACAATATTTGCGAGCCATAAAACTATATTTCACATTGTCCTCTCGTTTTAAACTTTTATTATTGTAAATTCTAAAGTACACAGCATATTTTTATTCGAGCTATTATTGGTAAGATACCTTGTACTTAGTATATTATTGAAATCGAATACATCTTTAATTCTGGAAACAGCAATCTCCTCTCGCATCCATGTAATAAGGATTAATTATCTTTTATAATTTCATCGGTAGATGTTCAAGAAAATCTATAATATACAACGAACGACATTTTCCGGTTTCACGTAAAAGGTGCAGCAGCCTGAAAAGTACGCAAATTCTGTGCCTGATGCTATTTACGATTTCTCTCTGCGCATCGGACGTGACTCCGTGAATCAAGCGAATGAAAAGAGGAAAATAGATCGACAAAAGTTCGAAAAACGCGCGCATATTTCCATAGGCCCTGTAAAGCAGTCACGTCGGAAGCCGCGCCGGCAGATACATATTTATTTCGAACGGAAATCCGCGAAGTCCGGCTGCTGTCGCTCGTACGTCATGTCCCGGGGCTGCAGGAACAACCGTCACGACGGACAGACGTACGAAATGCCGTATATTTATGAAGCCGCCCTCCGCGTCGCCTGCGCGCGTGTTTGACGAGGCCAACGTTAATTACTTTCGATCTGTTTCAAAAGAGACGACGACGATGGAACTCGTTGCAGAAATCGTACTGCAAGGTTCGAATTACTGGCCAAATTAACGTGTCGCTAGGGGGTTTAGTTACGATTTTGGAAATCGATAAAGGAAGAGCAATTTAAGGGTATACGATGTTCGGTAACACGAATGAAACATGTGGATTTAACGGTCGAGTGAATAGCAAATTGCAGGTGTCATAAACTAGAAATCTCCTAAAGGAACTAGGTAAAACGGGAACTAGGCAAACGTGCGCTTCAACATAATCGTCATCGTAGGAAATTCTCTCTTCTACACAATCGTTTTATTTTCTCATTTGTTGAATAATTTTGAAGGTTTTTGGTAAAATGGACCTGACAAAATGATCAATAATAGTGTTCGATGAAAGGGATGGTTTGTAGAGCGATAGGGATAACTACTGTAATAGGTGAATTGTATCCGGTAGGTTCGGCGAACGCTGCGGGTGATGGATAGAGTTGTCTGACTAGGATCGGAATCATTCTACTGTGCCTCGCTGCATAACACAGTACCTTGCTTGTCTGTTTGATTTTCATGATTTTCAAGGCATTTACAGTTTCAAATTAATATAACTGGCTTTAACAAGAAAATAACGAGATCAATTCCTCAAGGACTACTTATTTTTTTTACAACAATTTTACATTTTTGTTAGAACTACAATTTGTCGTACGGAAATCAACATAATTCTTTTTTGTTTCTTGATATATTCAGTTAAGAAATGATCCTACCACTAAACTAAGCAATTACTCAACCCGTTTCTTTCCTTCTAACAATTATAACTGCCCACGAAAAATCAGTCATTCCGTTGAAAGCCACAAAAAGGAGGGAGAAATTGCGAAAAAACCCGCTTCCTTTTCGAACAACCCTATTCCATCCTGCAACATCAGCAAACACGACCTCTGATGGCCACATTCGCGTCCGGTCACCCCCGATCTTTCAGGGGGTGGAGGAGGTCGACTCGCTCGGTCAAACACATCCAAACCTGGGCAGCAGTCGGCAATCCCCGAAAACAAAATTTCCCTGGCCGGCCTGTAACGCCGCTGGATGTTGTCCAGTGCTCGCGCTGGCCTCGATTATCGATTATGAAATTGCGCCGGATAAAGCGAACGAGAGCTTGCTGCGCCACCCTCTTCCACCCGTCTTCCCCCTAGAGGGGGTAGGTTTCGCGCTTGTGCTAGTCGGACGTGTACAGGTGCGCTGGTTGGCTTTCCGATTATCGGATGACAGGCACACGTGCACGCGTACACGCAGAACACACTCGTAAACGGAGGAATATGCATATGATACGCGTCTCTCTCTGACTCACGCACCCCCTTGTCGTGCCATTCGTTCGCGTTACACGCGACCCGCCCCTCTGGAGCACACAAACCAGTGTAGATGTGTGGGTAGACGCGCATAACTTGCGTGCTTTCTGTCATACTTTGCCCGCGTCACTTTATCCACCCGTGACGGTTCATCCGGCTCTCCGCAGGGGTGGGGGTGGTTACCCCTATTCGTCCCTGTCTGCTGTGTTTGGTAGCGCGGGTTAAGCTGCAGAAGCTAGAACTTAAACCGAACCTAACCCGCAACCTGATCGCGTCAAACGACTCGTAAGTCATTCGTTGGACGAAGAAAAGTGTTTTGGATTAAAGTTGCCAAACGATACGTTAAAATATTGCAGTGCCTTTGCAATATTTTTGATATCGTGTAACTATTATTTTACTTTTGACTACTATTTTTGCATGGCAGTATTCATCTGATCTATCAATGTGAAATTTAGTAATTCAGTAATTCAATCTAATTCTCATATTAATAGAGCAACGCATCATTATAATTTCAGCAACGAAGTTTGTCTCTCCTTAAAACTTTCTTTTTACTAATTCTTTTTGTCTAAGTTCACCACCACTACTAATTAATCATGCTTCAATTCTGTCGTTGTATCATGTCCAATTGAATTTTTCAATTTGAGTTTGTTCAACTTCCTTTCTCCCCCGTAACGACGACACGTGGAGAGGGACATCGGCAAACCAGAGCTTCGATTTTCTTCTCTCTTTCTCCCTTCAGCCACCGTTCTCCCTCTCGGTTGGTTTCGCGTGGCGCTCACGCTAATTCCCCGCAGTCGCCGAGGCTCGGCCAGCCATCACGTTGCATTAGCCGGTCATTATTGCACGATTATCCAAGAATCGGGTGAACAGGCTTTGGCTCAAGACCTCCGTTAACCAAGCTAGTATCGGCCGGCTCACCAGGGGCTTTCCTCCTGTTAAATCCACCCCTTGTTACGCCCCCTTCTACGGGATATTCTTTTCTCTCCTCTTTTTTTTCAACTGGCCCTCCCCGTGCTGGAATCGTCGATAAATCGATTTTTACGGGCTCATTCTTTCCGTTCACTTATTTTTTTTGTTATTTGTATTCCTCGATTCTTTTGTTCTAACCCTCCCTCTCTTTATTCTTTATTTCATTTTATTACAGTAGTTTTATTTTTTACGATTGCCTTCATATTCTTTTATCACGCTATTTTGTCGATATTGAAAAGACTAATCGTATGAATTACTGATTATTGTTCTCCTATAGAAAGTTGTACAAACGAAATTTGATTAAAAAGGGTTGGGCTAGTATTGAATCGATTAAAAATTGTACTTTGGAAAAGCAGGAAATGCATTTGATGAACCGTGAACAATACTAGTTCGAGACCAACTAATAACACAGGAAAAAATGGAAGATCTCTCCATTCGGTTGGCTAAGCGTTAAGAGTGCTCCGATTTTAAGACATGTCCTCAAGTAATACAGCGCGATTGCTTAGACGGTTGCGAATAATTGCAAAGAATTGCGACATCACGCGAACAAGTTGCATGACGTAGTCTTCAGCGAGGATTAAATTGAGTTGAGCTCAAGAATGTTTGAACACCCGATTACCTAGTCTCCCATTCTACCACGATTAAGTAGAGCAAAGTGTAAGTAGACTCGTTAACAGCAGACCGACCTACTTTTCTCGCTTATTAACCCTTTGAGTCACTCAATAAAAATGGTTCCACGTTCCCATAAAATTCTGCTATTATTCTCAAAAGAAACGAATCACCGCCACTGAAGTCTCTGTGGGAAAAAGGCAACCGATTTTCAGGTCCTTCGACGCGAAACGTAAACGAGATACAGTTTTTGCGATCGCGAAAAAGGGTTGGAAAATAAGCGTATCTCATTGTTTGGCATAAAAATGAATTGCTATCGGAAAAACTTGGCGAAAAACGATAACCGAGGGAAACTGTCCATAGGAATATATAGTTAGCCTTTGCGAAATTATTCAACGTCCGTCTGGTTCCCATAAATTGTTTTCGTAACACGAAGCTAACACGAAGAAATATTATTCGTTTACGAAGCATTTTATAAATAAATTCAGATTACGTATTAATTACATTTCTCAATGACATAAACTTTGTTGACGTCGTATTTTAATATAATACCAAATTTACGGCATCCATAATTTAACAGATTTAATTATATTAGTTCAGAAGTCTGTGTAACGCAGGACCGCCGTCGAAAAATAAAAAGAGAAAATACCACTGCGACTTTTAGTATGATTAATCATGGTACTCACTTGATTCGGTTGGAGACGAGCAGTTCTGCAATGTTCTTGCCAAGCATGGAATAGAGCGTTTCCACGAAGACCAACACCTTCGAGTCTGTCCTCAAACGAGCCTCGCTGCGATGATCCGGCGCTGAGGGTAGCCTCGTTGCACCCCTCAGTGTCGAGCACCTGATTGCTGGCTCCGGCCTAGTGTCTCGATGGATCAGGCTGATACAGAACAAACAAACACGGAAGATCGTAAAATCAAGCATCAATAGATCCTGAATAGTTAAATAATCGTAAAACGACGGAAATTGGTTTGTTCATCGATTAAGTATTATTATTATTGTATCAACGTGATGTTGCAACACATCTTTGGGCGATTTATAAATTTTGTTGAATTCCAAATAGAAAATTCTGTAATAACAGAAAATTCGTCTAGTCGACCCACATTTTCACTTTTCTGGTCCTTAAAACTACGAAATTACGATACCATTGCGTACCCTCTATAAGCTCATCCCAACGATTCTCCTCAGACTCTCTTCAACGCGTTTAGCATAAATTCCTATACGGTTATCGATCGCCGAGCCTTAAGAACGGGGCATTTTTTTCCACGAGACGAGGATCAAGAACGTTCTCTGGACAGAGATAACGTCGCGTCGCACAAAGCGGCCGGGATTGCTCCACTTGGCATGAATCGGACGGCATTTTTACGATTACCGATAATCCGGAGCTGTGTCTCAAAGGGCCGGCGAAAGAGATTCGTTCCCCAGAGGGACGACCGAGGAATGCCTTCGTCGGGATCGCCGCTACCGAGACGCCCTGAGTAACTGCGAGCTTTTGAGGAACGCGCGCCCCTTTCAGTCGGCCTTTCACCAGCTAACTCCTTTCAGCCGTAATCCTATTGCGCGCCAAACGTAACCCGGAACCTTTTGAGATCTTAATATGCAGATCGGTCGGATAGTATCTGGATCTTCCCGTGGAGGATCATCGAGGCCGGGTTGTTGGCCGATCAAATGCTCGTTACGTTTCGAGCTGAATGTCCTTTAGAATTTTATTTCTGAAGAAAGCAGTGGCCGACGGGCTGTACGGATCACTGGTAGGTTAGCATAAAGGGTCTGCTGTATTATAGTCTTTTTTCCGTATGATTGTGTACAAAATTGTTTTACACGGAACTCTGCGTCTGTTTCCAGACAGACCTATCGCTTTCTCTTTTTAGTAAAATTGAATACTTCTTGGGGAAATTTGTAGCTCGTGAAACTAGGTTTAGGTATTACAGTTGAACTACAATCTGAACTCCAAATGGGATTATTATTATTCGAGAATACACGGAGCACGGCAAATTTTAACATTCTGCAGCGCAACATCGCTCCACGGTATACTGGAAGCACTAAAACCGTGAACTATATAATTTTGATACGTCAGAACTACCGTGCAAGCTATCTATTATATACGGTTTACGTGGAAATAAGCTGAAGCTTAGAGACAACTATTAATAAAACAAGAAGTTGAAGTGCACAGGATTAAATTCTGACTGTTCTGACAAAGACAAGCTTTCAATTACTTCTGCATAAGTTCCACAAAATTATGCACTTGCAATAATCTTTACACGAGGCTCGTTACATTGTCCGCGCAAATTCAAATTTAAAAGGAAGTCTTTTAAAAATTTCCCAATTCGTCCCCAACCGTCACATTTTTTTCACCAAAAACCCTGTGTGTTCATCTTCTAGACCAGGAAACCCCTCCCCGATCCAGGAATTATCCTTCGAACACGATGTTCTACGCTGATCAACCGGTTCTCGTCCAGCCGGCTACAGGGTTTTTACATTAATGCGAGCCGTCGACGACGAAATAAAATAGGACGAACGCAACAAATTTCCCCGTGTCCGGCTCCCGTTACGCGAAACGCTTTAAATCGCGACGAATGGAAGCCCTCCAGCCCCCAATCCCCTTACCCTCTGTTTCCAGCGGAACCGTAGAGCAACACACAAGCACAACAGCGGCCCGTTTCCGTTCGCAATTTGCCTGGCAAAACTCGTCTTGATGTATACGTGACCGGTGGCGTAATACCGCGCTGTTTGCCCCTGTAATACCGGAGGTCCGGTTTATCGATCACTCGAGTCGGCTGCGACTTCGTGGCAAGAGGGGGTCGATGGTCAATGGGGTTTATCGGACGAAGTCTCGGCCCCGACGACGTGTTAATTCCGCCCCGTATAATGCATCGCGCCCTTGCAACTCCTGTGCAAACCCCTCCGAGTAATGCACCGACTGATAAGTAGACGCCGAGGAGGTGGTTCTTGTTGAGGAATGAGGGTGTTTTGCGAGTCACTTGGGATTGAAGAGTATCAATTTTGTTTGTGGCGGTGTTCAAAGTTGCAGGAGTTAATAATATGTAGGTTGAAAAAAAATTGGCCATTCTCAGTACCTAAACACCGGGGGAATTGAACCCGGGATCTTTGATTTGTTAGACGACTGCTTTGACCACTACGCTATTCAGACCCACCCGGTGATTATTCCTCTCTTAGTCTATTTATCATAAATCGAACCGAACGTTGATTTCTTAGATATATAAAAATGTTTTGCTAATATTCTATTATAGTTATATATGATACTTTAATTATACCTATTAATACGTATCATTACTCGTAAAATTAATAGCTTGTAATTTGAAAGCAGATTTATGAATATAAAAAGCGAAAATTTATCAGTCGTGTAACAGCATATTCCATTCCATATTAATGATTAAACGATTTATGTTATGGCCGTATTAATTGATAGATTCTACCAATCGATCATTTTGTTATAAAACACAGTTAACTTTATAATTCACTCTTTGCGACCGTAAAATCTTTCAGCGCGATAACGAGACTGGACGGTGTGGAATTTCTTGGAATTCTCGCGATTACCGCGAATCCTTCGAGGCTCCGGTTCCGCGCCATTAACAGGAAACGCGGGAATTGTTCGGACTTCCGGGCAAGCCGCCGTGGAACGGAATCGAATCGCCGCAGGCGAAATCTACATCCATAATCGCCGGTATGAAATTCAAATCGAATCTTTTGTGCGGACCCTCCCCGGCTTCGAACTTCTCGCCAACTTTTCCCGCTGAAAGGAAACGCAGCAGAAAGTATGCGGCGTGCACTTCGCGACCGGCACTCAGCGCGCCGCGAACTCCGAATACTTGAAATACTTGAGGCGCTTCCTGGCCGGAAAATTATAGAACGTCCGCTGTGACGTGACCGGATACGCGTCGTTCAATTCCTTTTGAGGCTCTCACGGGGTTTCAAAAATAGAGTAAAACCAACAGACGAGAATCCTTTCCTGTATTATCAGATTTATCGCAAAAGTTCCTGATTCCCACCTTCAATTTTTACAAATCGATCACGCAATACTCGCAAAAGTACGTGCGTTTAATTAAAAGCCGGAGGAAGTACTTTGACCGTTATTAACCGTGTCTGATTACGAAACCAATCCGGGTAAACAATTTTTTCTCAGATGTACGTTCTCGTTCTTTTTTTTATTTAACTCAGTTCCATGCGACTGAATTGATAAAGTAATTTTTTTTCAATTTTTTATTTACGCCGCTTTCATAAACCTTGACGCACTATGAATACGATAAAAATTAAGTATGTATTCCGTACAGAAAATGAGGAGAACTCCGGCATAATTTTATCGAATTGCTTATCACCATTCTGTGGACACGAGAACTAGGCTATCACGCCAGGTCTATTTTCGAAAACAGAGTTATACGTGTACAAAATTTTCCCAAATAATGAAACAGCGGTAGTAATATGGTGTACGATGTACGCATTTCAATTTCGAAATAGGAAGCAAATTAAATGTTTAATTGTTCGGTTCCTAAGTTTTCTCTCCATTAAATGTTCCCTTTCACAAAATATGGGTCGTCGCACCACGGATGGCAGAGGATTGAATCAGGCATTGGGTCCATGACCATGGGCGACGGATCAGGTCGACATGAACGTGTTAAACTCGATTAAGGAGGCGGCCCGTAAAAGCCCGGAGCTGGCTTCATATCCGGAAAGATCCGTGCGCGTGTAAGCTGACGAGTAGGCCGCTAATCTCCTCCAAGAGATACGGAACGTCATCCTATCGTGCATCAAGGTGTGGCTGCATGCATCGGGGTAAGCCTATTATCGCGCAGGCTTATTAGCGGATGCCATCTGACCCAAATTTTGCGTTCCCATTGGCCAAAGCCTTGGACACGCTTCATATGAATTTACGATAGCGAGTCGTACGAGAGAATATATGTTTCCGCATTTGCATACCCAAGAAGTAGCAAATAAGCATGCTGTATAGCGTATAATACACGATAGCTTTAACAAGCTGGTTCGATTTCACAAAGGTAGTATTCAAAACGTAGTTTTAAGAAAAATATTGATCCTCAATAATTATCACGAGTGATCATAGTTATTAATTATGACGTCATTGGCGATTTGCGAATATTTTGCAGAGTAATTGGAACTTTTTGCCACGAATATCAGTAGTATAATTTTGTGGAACAAATTTAAAAGATAATATTAATGCCGTGATTGGTGATAATGAAAATCGTGAGGAAAATAGAAAAATAAACAGCAATGTAAGGTAATCGGTGATCGAATGGCACAAATTGAGGGTTAAATCAGGCGTGATCGAACAGATTAATTGTTAGGTGTTCCTGGATTTTATTAGGATGGTAGAGGGATAGATTTGGGTTATGGTGCTGGCGTTATGATACGAATATTCGTTAAACGGGACACGCGCTCGCCTTTCAGCGAGCGTTCCGCCACGCCGGAAGCTCTTTATTATCGTCGATGATCGATCGCGCTCCTGCTTTCTACCTTAATTGATATTACCTTGGTATTACCACCGATCGAGCCGTTTGCTTTCACCCTTTCACAGCCTCAGGTGAACCTCTCGATACGCAACTTCTAATAAGCTATTCCGAGAAACTAGCAGTTCAGAATGCTCGACAATTATTTGATTATGTATTTTGTGTAGTCGATTTGGTAGATACAAATTTAACATCTCTCAAACAATTTCAGAATATCTTTGGGATTTAAGAAACCCTCTAATTGTAACATAGCTGTTTAGAAAAAAAGATTAAGTATTCTTCTGAAGAAAAATGTCATCCCTGATTTCAACCAATGTTTCTTGAATTTTAACAAAAAGGTTAAAGAATGTAATTAAGATCCGATCTCAATACGTTCTACAATCTTTTTAAAAAAAAGGAAAGGTACAAGAATCTGGCAGATGATAAAGCAAGCTACCCTCTCGCATCCCTTTTCTTTTCAAGCGTTACCCAGGAAAAGGTTCGAGGAGCAACACAGCGACTTCGGTAGCGTAAGCCGCCCCTAATGGACGACTGGAATTATTCAACGCGGCAGTTCGCAGAATTCAACGCTTTAGCCAGCAACACGGACCTCAATAGTATGATTACTTAAGGCGGTACATCGACGGGATACCTTGGCCCAGGGTTGCATCAACGTCCTTGTAAATCTCCGGCAAGAGTTCCTCCACTCGGCTTCGCTCGTTAACTTTGCAACCCCCTTGTCAATAATTACCGTGCCGAGCAGCCAGAGACCGGGCAATTTTCCCTTGATCCTCCTGAGCCATGGAATATGTTCCTAATACATTTCTCCGATACACGTCTATTCGTGCTGCAAGATCATTCCACGGAGATGTCTAACGATTAACCGTTCGAACTCTCTTCGTACCGTGGAACGGAACACAGGTTCGTTCTGTTTGCGAATGCGTCCAGAGCTACGAAATCGAAAGAGGGCGAAGTTCCCGATTTCCCAACACCTCGGAAGTCGAACACGCGTAAAATCGACGGGATCCCCTTCCGATTGACGCGTCTCGAGCGAGTCAGCTCGTCGGAAACGAGGTGTTCCATCGGAAGGGGGAGGCAACACAGCAGTCCTGACGGTGTGTAGTACTGGTTCATGGAAAAGAAGAGGGGCAGAGAGGGCGGATGATGTCGAAGGGGGAGAACGCCTCGGGTGTAATTCGATTATCCGCACGAAAAGTACGGAGGCGCTGTTATATGAGGCGGTAATTCGACGCGATCTCTCTCCCTATGCCATGTTTCCGAGCAATTCTCGCTGTAATTTAATCGGCTGTCGATAGGCGACAATGGAGGCACCCGTAATCTAAAATTGCTTCTCCAGGGCCGTCCTTTATTAACCGTGATATCGTTTCGGCGACTCCCTCCCTCGTGGGGATACTAGCTTTTCTTCGCTGCTAAATTGTAACAACCCTCGACTACTATATTTTTCCGACGGAATAAGTTTTGTTTTTTTTTTTCATTTTTTGTTGACGTCAATATTGGGCAGTCGGATAGCGAATTCGTATATACAGGATTATTTTTGCAAATCATGTTTCGATTTGGGTTAGGTTCGATGAGATTGATAGTTGTGGGTAAATAAAAATTATAATAATAAAATTATTAATAACGATAATAATGACATTTTTAGTTTCACTTTTACTTTTATTTTTACTGTATTACTTCCTTATAAAGGGTGTTTACTCGTCAAATAAATAAATAATAAGGTGTAACAAATATTTGCAATTACGTTGCTTTCGGAAAATTAATTTATCGCTGTACACTGCAACCTCCATAACGGTATCCGTGTTGCTGCAGCGAAAAGGGTTGACAGATGCGAAAAATAAACAGCAAAAATACAGTAACCGGTGCTCTGTATTTAGCATGCACTTCATATTGCTCGACGAAAAAAAATTAATTCGCTCTCGTTCTTTGAAACTGAAGCCTTCGTCGGCGTTTCGCCGTGGAATGCAATGGACACATGCTCGGTTACGCAAAAAGAAACGCGAGTTACTGAGTTATTTATAGAGCACAGGAGATCTGGAGAACTAAGCGCCTCGGTCAGCCATCTCAAATTAATGGAAGACGGCAGTGTTGTTGAGTATGAATTACGTCTAAACAGCAGTTTCTTAGACCAGTCTATTGAAGCGAGTAGATTATGAAGCTCGATAGAACGCGATGAATGTAGACTTCAATTCAGAAAATAATTTAGAAATAATTTTAATCTAGAAACAATCGTCAGTTAACCCACCAAAAAAAAAAAAAAAAAAAATTCGTCGAATCTAAAACTTCTAAGTCCAGAACAATTCTGTTTCTCATACATTTTACGCGAACCTCCGTGTACAATAGATTAAAAACGGAGCTAGAAAACGGACGATTAATCATTCCAACTATCCAAAGGTGCGCACGTGTGCATAAAAGGCCGGCAGGCGTATTTTCCGTATGCATGCTTTCTCGTTAGAGCCACGAGAATTTCTCGGGTCCGGGGCAGCGACGCTAATGGATCCTAATCGGTACTTTCCGCGCGGAGCGTTTTGCCCTCGAGTGTAACCTGAGCGGAGAATGTCGTCAGCGTGCAACCAGTCGGCCAGCTCGCGCGAATGCGAGCTGAAACGGCCTCGCAAAATTCCGACTCCGCCTGGATAACTTTGATTTCTGTCGGGGAAATCAAAGATAAGAAATCAAAGATATGCATGAGCTGCGCTCTCCTAAATCCGACTATAAAATCAATACCAAAACCAAGAAGGAGCCCCAATCTTCCGGTTCACATCGCCCGTTCCACCGAGTCATGATAATAAGAATACATAAGCAATCACCGTGCGCTATGTCCGCTTCCCGAACCCCGCATCTGGTCCAAACCGAAAGCTTTGCATCAATTACATTCCTATGAAAACTCGTTCGTAAAATCGGCCAATAAAAAACTGGGTCACCAAACGCGATAAAAAAATCCAATTACCGGGACCCGATCCGAGTCCTCCGCGATGCCGTACGAAGGGTAATGGGCATGCAGAAGCAAACCCACAGCCCTTACAAGTTTCCCAGAGTCGTTGCAGGGAAACGTGGACGGACAGCGAGGACAATGGCGGCCCATAAAATCCCTTTTCTTGTCCCTCGTTTATCGTCCTGCCGGTTTGCAACTGTATCGGTAGCGGGTAGTGGGCTTTTACGAGTGTCCCGTACGCGAACTAGGGATGCTGCGTTCCGTTAAGCGAGTTCCGGTTGGTTCGTGGACTCGTTTGAACTTAACCCTTGGCACTATAACGAGGCGGCGTGAGAATCGCGACATGCTTTACGGTTTGAACCGAAGAAACGCACGGGGGTAGAGTCGAATTCGCGATATATTTCGCAATTTTAATGCGAAAAACGCGAATTAAGCGGCTGAGCGGATATATTTTATGGAGAAAATATAAAGAAGGTCGAGATTTCATAAGTATAAGAGAAAAAGAATCAGCCGTTAGAATTGTCTAAAACCAGGAATCGAAACCGGGATCTTTCGCTTACTGTGCGACTGCTTTGACCACTGAGCTATCCAGTCCCCACAGGTGAGAGTTCTTTTACTAGGCTATTTAACACGCGCATACACCTCAGATTGAACTTTCTATTCAAGCTGCAGAGTTTTCGTTATGAGCTTTCCTCTTGCGTCCTAAAAATGAAACGGGTTGGTATCGATCGTCCTGATATCTGCGTGGTATAAATTAAAACGACCGAGGAAAAGCACAGCTAGTCAAAGGGTTCGAAAAACGAAACGAATTCCCGCGTCTATCAAGCTGGATAACGTTGGCACGCGTTATTTCCGCGTTGAACAAAGGCCACGGCGGCGCGTACACGCGCGAGGGTGAACGAACCTCCGCGTCGACGGAAACGCGATACGCAATTCGTTCGGGTTTCAAGCAGCGCGAAACCATTTCTGCGACGTTTAACCTTTCCCACCGTTGGATGGAGCGGTGTCGTGGAAAAGTGTCGCTTATTCAGTGGAAAAGCTGACCGACGCGCTGTTTGGCGTTTGCGTGCGCTGCACGTCGATTGCCATTTTGACCTGACGAAATTTTTTGTGTATCATTTTTCGGACACAGTTCGAATAATATCAATTAGGGTTGTCGATGAGGGCTGTCCGAGAGATAAAACTTAGGTTTCTTTAGGATATTAACCGTTACTATTTCATATCAAAGTATTGTCAGTGTCCGTGTAAATATTTGAATTTTATCATTTGAGATACAATCATATAATACTATAATAATTTTATTGTTATTATTGTTGCTTTGTAATGTTTCATTTTACAGAACATACAGAAGCTCATAATATTTGATTGAAATGTAAATGATTAAATAAATAAATTCCTGTTATCCCTTTATCCTTCCAATTACACGATGATGTCGTGTTTTAAAATTAACCGATGCCTTTATTGCTTGGTTACTTTATTCATACGATAGCAAAGTAAATTTAAATTATAACAAATTATCGACCTAATTAATCAAATTACCACAAAGGAAAATGGAAGCAGAGGCCAGCATGGAATTGCAGGGTAATTAGGCGAAATTCGGTTTGATAGATCAAAGGGTTTAAGAGCCAATAGGCAATGTACAGACAAATATCCAACGTTGAACATATAGATATTAAAATATAAATTCCAATTATATTAGTTGAATTGCAAATATAAATACAGCAAAAGAAAAAACACTCGAAACAACTGGTAGCTGTAAATTCTTCCCTGAACTTTATCTTAGTGCGCGGTCTACTGTAGGGTTGGAGGGTTAACCCTCCTAACCTTTCTCGCAGTAACGGTTATTTATGCAATAAACTTCCCATAACCTCGATTTCGTCTAACGGGGTTCTAGGTAATTCTTCGAAAGCGTCGAAGATAAAGCTGAAAAGTGCCTATATAAAAGGAGGAGTGTAAAATGCACGAAAAAGGATATATTCGCGATCGGGGTGCATAAAACGTGATCGAGTCTTTCCATTGTTCGAATGTAAAAAAGTTTCGCGAACAGTGCTCTCCCGGCAAATTACCGGAAGTACCGCCGTCGCCCGCCCCTCGACTACCAATTTCCTTCGCAAATCCTCGTTCGCGGTATCTGTTTTTTCGTTCGGGTTAATTCTCGTGCTTTCCTCGCTTCTTTCGTTCTTTCTTTCTTTTTTTTTTTTAATCTGGCGTCGACAGTCGTTCGACAGGAAACGTATGCCGAGCTTCCAAGCCAAGAATCGGGCAAATGGCGGCAACACACGCGAGTTCGCGGCGCCAGGTGCGATAAAAGCTTGACTGGACTTCTTTCCGGCGACTGGAAGATTCAGGACTTCGAATACAAGGCGCAGGAAAAATAAATTCGTTGATTTTTTTGGGAAGGGATGTGAAAAACTCCGAGAACGGAATTTTATTAAAATTAGTTTGGCGAGAGGGCGGGCAGAGACTTTGCTTAGTTATCGTTCCTAAGCCTCATAATTTGAATAGTACTCATTATTTCCACCCCCAATTCCCAATTTACCGCCACTCAATCCACGAATAGGATTCTCCCTTTTCCATGGCACCGTAGCTCCAGAGGCGGATGTTTTCGTGTTCAGGGCCCGGAAACCGTTTGACTTGCGGCGGTAATCCAACGGGGCTCGAGCCGAAAATGACCGGTTCCCTGGATCGAACCCCGGATAATTTCGACCGGTCGACGATTTAGGCACATCGGGGTTAATTCGATCTTTTGTCGAACGTTCGCCAGCCCTCGTCGCCCCGCGTGCAAGCGGTAGCAATTCCGGTCGCGCGACGCCCGGTTAATTCGGCTGGCAACCCAGGCCGGCGAATTTTCGTATACACCGGTGGCTCGAGTTATTGGATTACGGCATTCGATCGGCTAGTCGAATTACTTGACTATTTGCACAGGCTTAATCGATAATGACCCTGTAGAATTTGCCGGCCGCGAGCCGCCGCGTTAATGTCGCTGAACAAAAGAGGATCGGGGCATGGCCGCCGTAGCAATGGCGGGCGCGATCTCGAAATTCCGGAGATGCGTGCTTCTGCGATCTTCGAATGGTTTTTATCGTTCATTTATAGGTGATTTGTAGGTTTGTTTGTTTTAATGCGGCCAAGATATATTTGAAATTACAGGGTTTTGAAGATCCATATTTAATTTTAGCGAGATCAGTTTTGTCGCAGCTACTGATTTTTAACACTTCACCGACCAAGAGGGTTCAATACGCTGTGAAAAGTAAGAAATGGTGCCAAACTTTAGGCCAGCACTGCACGTATCCCCACTGCACGAGTTCAATTCCTGTCAGAACGAACCGGATTTTCCTGCAACGGATAGTGGACACAGCACCCTGGAGGCAGTTTTACGAACTGGTCGAGAAAAACTGGTCTCAGTGATCGAGGAACGTGCAAGGACAACGGAACCGATATGCTCCGTAGAGAGGACCGAGATACGCCAGGAATCGCGAGGAGAAAGGAAGAAGATAGAGAAAAGGTGGATCGAAAAGCGGTGGAGCGACTTCCCGAAGAAGTAATTTCTATCGCCTCGAAATCAGTTTCGCCGGACGTCCGTAAATTGCCGGACGCTAGCCGTCCTCTCTGATGGGTTTCCGCCCTCCTCGCTCCAACCCCAGGGCCTGGTTTCGTTCTCCCTTTCGCCTCTGCTCCCCTCCCCACCCCTCCCCCTCCTTTCGCGTTTCTTTCGTTCTCCTGTCGTGGAGGAGAGCGTCGATTTTCGGTGCGAGGCGAGGGAAAAAACGTGGGCGCAATTTGTTGCCGCGTGCTGGTGTCGGTCACGTTTCTGCGATCGAGAAACGATGCGGCGAGAATTGTGCGGACGCAGCGGAAACGGTGACGGCGAAACGAAAATTGAAGAGTCGAGAGGGGAGCGGATTCCTCTGTGTCGAGGGAAGAGGAGACAAACGCGAGGGCTATCGATCCGCGGTCGGAGGGTTGAGAATCTATCAAGTTGCCGGGAAAGACCGATCTAGATGGTGATCGATCATCTCGAGGGACTGGTAACGCGTGGTTGGAAGGATTCGATGCTTTGGTAGCTTAGGTTGAATAAAGCTACGGCAGTTGTAATTATATTATATACTATCGGAAAAAAGTTTGGAATCACCTGGAGGTTTTAACTCTTAACTACTACTGCAGGTCTGTGAGATCGCTACTAATTACTCATTCAACTTTATTTCCCTTTCTGCTTGACTTACAAGCCTGGCACTGTAGGTACAGTGACGCAGCATCTATGAGTCGCGGCTCGGTTGTCTGACAACATCGTCTTATTCTACTTACGCACCGATCAGCCGTTTCGGTTGAATTTTTTTATACGGTTCGCAAATAATGTTTATCTATTCATTTTTATTGTCGTTATGGTAGAACATTATTTATTGATTAACATAGAATACAAATTTTATGTACACTGTAATTTTTTATTAATCAGTTTACTTGTTTTCTTTGACCATCTGATCTTAAAATTTGTTCGCTGCTGTATCTCCCAGCAGATTAAATTTCAACGTATTAAATTCATTATGCTTCAAACGACGCAGGCGACAATTTAATTTCTAATAAGTATTAGATCATCCTCTGTTATACAGAAGACAATATATGTACGCTGATGCACACGAAAAGATTGAAACGAAGTAACTGTCCGCGCGGGATGGGACAAGCGGGTGGGGCGCGTGTAACGAAGTGAAAGCATTTTGCTGCTACGTTTATTTCGTCCAATTACATTTGGCAGCTGCACCGAAACTCACCGGCGACTCGGCCGAGCTTCTACGCCGCTTGTTTATGGACTATCATATATCAGCCTTACGAGCACTTAACAGAAAGAAATGGCCGCAATCTTTCGTCTCTAATTCAGTCACTTAACCGCCGCTTATATTCGCCTAGCAGAGACCCCGCGTGTCTCCAGCCAGGATTTTCGTGGAACGTCGATGAGGTTCGGTCGACGGAACCACGTAAACGCTCGAAATGTTACGATCACTTCGTGAAACTCAAATTTATTGCAATTTTTCTTCGAGAAAAATTAACGGGTTATCGATGATTTGTTTCTATCGTTTTATTTTATTTCCTCCGTTTTGCCTTCGTCTATTAATCCTTAACAAACGAGCGCATTTTTATAGAACAATGACAAGTAGATCGACGGATGTTTAAGAAATTAATTGCTTTATTTCCAGAGCGAGAAAAAGTGCATAACAAATATCGCTTTATTGAATTTTATGGAAATTTTCAGTAATAATAAAGATATGATAAGTATATGTATAATAATAATAACAAATCGTTGTCATCCGCAAAAGATGCGTTAAAAATGTAAATATACTTGTTAGTGCATATTTCTGAGGCAAGTTTCCGATCAAAGACGGTACTTCGGCGGACTGGACTGCCACAGCGAAAGGATTAAAGAGTTTCGAACGGAAACGGTCGTCGGAATCGAGGCGGGTACGGCTCAATCCTACTTCAACGACGGGAACGTTATTAACGCCGTGGTTTTGCGCGAGATGTATCAAAGTCGGAGCAATTAATACGTCGTCAAAGGACGGTGCCAGGCTGGAACGCTGGCAATTTCTGAGCTCTCGAAGACGCGCGCCTCGCCGACCCACGCTTGTAACCAGGGAAAACAGAGGGGCGGATAAACGGACAGAGAGAGATCCGGATACTCGACGCTGAAACAATTAGGCAGAAACGCCTCTAATGACGTAGCAGCTGTTCAAATTCCCCTAGCAAAATTCCAGCCCGCGTTCCGCCTTAATCTTCGTCCTACGACTGGATAGTATGAGGCTCCGTGTCAACGCGACGACTGGTTCTTCTTTCGATAAATCGTGTGGACAGTTTTGCGAAGATACAGAATCTTTAATGGATCGGGTTCACGTTGATAGTTGTTTGTTTATACAGACAGGTATTTCATATTTAAGACCAAAGAGCCAACGAAAATAAACAACCTAATTTATAAAAAATGGCACGATAAACAAAATTCATATTATACACTAATTTTGAATAGTGTTCTACCATAATGATAACAGAAATGAATATGTAGAATGTATTTGCAAACCATAAGGATATGTTTTACATTCTCCCGTCTTAAACTTTCGTCCGCTACTGCAACTTCGTCGAACTACTAAGTTAGAATTGAAATGGTTTATTGCAGTCGTTTCAGTGGAATTTTAATATCCGATTATCTACGTCTTATTACCACACCCTATGAGAATTAAAAATCTCCATTTTTTACGACTTCCACTTCCAACTTTAATCTTTCGCGAATCTAACCCGGGCCATCTATAGCACGGGTTTCCAAACTTTTAGCAACTGAAACCCACTTTTGAAAGCTTTAATCTTTCGTGACCTATTTGCTCGGACGACGGGATTGTTCCAAGACTGATTTAACACTTAGCCAGCTGAATGGAGAGAGATCCCCTATTTTTTCCGCAACAAGGGCGCTGCGATCGATTCTATTTACATTTGTTATTAGTTAGTTTGTTTTTCTAAAGTACAATCTTTAATTAATTCTTAAGTGTTAATATAAATTTGCCAGCTGAAAACAATTTTTATACGGTCTCCAATTGAACTCATGATAATTTGCAATGTGTAAAACTCAAAAATATTGTTGTATCTTAATATCCTACGCGATCTACCTGAAACGAGCTCGCGATTCACCAGTGGGAACACTTTCAGAACCTGCGATTATTCAAAAACGTTTCTCAGACACGAAACTCCCAAACGATTCGCATTCGAATGGCTCGAGCAAGTCTCGAAGCGGCCATAATCGAGTCGACGTCGACGGAGCCCGGTTGTTCCTTGATCGCGACGACTCGCTTGATCCGTCGTTTAAGAAGGAGAGGGCAGAGCAAGGTGGAGAAAAGAGCGAGGGAAAGAGAGAAAGAGAGGGAGGCATTCTCAATGTGCGAGATGTTGCCCTAAGCTTCTTTTCCGCGACGCTGCTAGCGGATTAGCGTCGAAAAGAATTACCCGGCTGATCTCCGTGAAACCTTGCACATCGCTGCCGACCCCTCCCTCCCTCCCTCCCTCCTACTTCTCATCCCTTCCTGGGACACGTTGCGACACCGTCCGGGTTTTTAAGCGGACGCCGACGTGTAATCTTTAAGCGAGTCGCAAGGATCGGGAGGCAGTGAAATAAATTAACGAGATAAACCGGGTACCAACGTTTGTTGCTGCGACACCCTTCAACATTTTAATTGCCACTCACACAACATGTGCGTGTGATACTGTCGTAACCCTCTTGCAAATGTTCCTTTTTTTGGCAACATTTAATTTCATATTAGCCGGTGGAATAAAACATCAATTAGATAAAATATCAGTGATAAAAAAGGTAGGAAAATTTTTTTTCATCATTTCTCAGCAAGAATTATAAATAACTATTCTGGTGTATTACAATGTCGTGAGGAGTAATTAGATTACTATAGTTGGGTTGTGAATGCGGTACTTAAACTAGCTAAATCTACCACTTAATTCTAAGAGATGGACTATTTTTAATCCGCGGGTATCCGAGCTGTCTAACAATTGTGTAATCCGGCGGTTTGGATGATTTCTTAAACGTCATCCTAACTCAGGAAGAGCTAATTAAAAGTACGAAAGAAATGAAAATTCGACGAAACAGAAACTTGTTACATCGACACTGAAATCCTCTTCAACGTTCAAACGAACGTAGAAGCCCCAAACGTGTCTCTGCTCCCAGGACGAAAGTGAAAAGGGGACGGACGGGAATAAAAATAGTCGTCGGTCCGGGCCAATAATTGGACTCCTAATCAACAGGACTCGATCGCCGGGCCGTGATGAACCGTTCAAGGGAAACGGTGCAATTTATACAGCCGCGTCGCTATCTGCGCCCACACGCGCGGCTCCTCCGCCTCGCGCGCGTCCGCTCGGGCACAAAGAATTATTGGCTTCCATTCCGGTGTGCACGGTTATAGCCGGCGGCATCTGTCCGTCGTCCGGTAGCTTCCTTCCAAACCACCCCCGCAAACCTACCCCTCCCAACCACCCCTTCTCGTGTGCACACGCCGTACATCAACTCGACACAATTCGGAACGTATCGAGCCAGCCCTGCCCCCGCGCGTCCCTTTCTCTCACCTTTTAACCCTTCTACGCGCTCGCCTCGTTGCTCCCGCCTCAACGGAGATCGCTTTTTGCCGACGAGAACCCTTCCGCGGGAAGCCGATTCATCATGGACGTCCGGCGAGAAGCTAGTCGACGGCGGATTTTTCAAAGGAAAACGCTGCACTGCTCCAGGCACACGTCGTTACTGTTGCACGAAATATATTTATGGTAGGCAGCCAGATACGAGGAGAATCGTCGATTACAGCGTCGCGGGCGAAAACTTGCCGATTGTCGAGGGCCAGATACATTGTGAAGGGATTGCGAATGCTTACGCGTTCACGGGAAGTTTAAACGCGGAGGAAATGCAGGAAATATGTGATGTACGATACGCGTTGTAATATCTGGAGGATCGATCCGCTTTTACGATAGCCAAGGTGTTGAACTCCGTCGATTAACTTTATAATGAGATAAAAAGAGTGCGTCGATAACAGTTATTTCAGAATGTAACTTAATACTTAATTGCCTTGATATATTTTGTGGCTGTTGAGGTTCGATGGCTATGATGGAGAAGGAAAGGGAAGGGGGGTTTACCTAGGCAGGCTTTATAAGGCTTACCTAGCTGGCTCGTGCCTTAGACACAGGGACAGGAAGGGATACTTTGGAATTTGTATATATAGGAATCGTGTCAAACTCGAGTACTTGCGAGAAGGGTAGGTTGATCCCTCTAGTGGTGAGGTTAGGAAAGGTCTCTGCATATTTAATTAAAAATAATCTTTGTGATCCCTCCAAAAACACTTCAAAACCTCCTTAAAAGTATATGACCCAGACATTAAAAAACAGTGATCTAAACAAGTCAGTATTTAGGTTCTGTCTCACGCATTACATCTTTGAAAACACGAGTTTGCATAAATTCACAACGCAAGTTTAATAACAATATGTAAATTAAAATATATGAAACGTCCCGAGTATAATATTTACGTTATAACAATATTTTGGGGCTGAGGAATATACGTATTTGTATTACGTTGTTTTCGCTGGCGTTCGTAAAGATACGCGCATAAATTTGCATGAGCGTACGCAGTCTAACAGCAACGTGCGCGATGCACACGTCGCAGGGGTATCAGTCGACGCGAGTTATCTCGCATCCATCCGCGCGTATCGGGATCGCACACATATGTTACTGATTATTGCGACGAGAGCCTCGAAGATCCGGCGGATACGACGGCTGCAGTTCCGGTATCAGCTTGTGCACATTAGCCGCGCCGCGACGAGTGTCAGATAGCGCGTGCACGCGTTAAATTTACTAACACCGTGGATCTCAAGGATTTCCAGCGGAGATTCAGCGATCACGAGAGGCTGCGACCGAGGATAACGACGACGAATCGAGATACGTGGAAAATCAACGCGGCGACCGCCCTTCCGGCAAGAAAATAACGTAATTAGTTCCATCTTTTTAGAAAATGCAGATAGAAAGGTTTATCAGCGACGATGGACTCGTCGTTGACCTCTGATAAGGGTGAAACGATGTTTACGAAAAACGAGAAAGTATTTAGCTGGTGATATACTGTTTGATAGGCAGTGAATCGTTTATGAGACAGTTTGTACGTCAACGTATAAAGTGCTGGGGATTTTACAACTCGCTAAAGCGCCAGAGTGGTAGAGAAGCAGTAACTCCGAGTTGGTAATCGAGGCCCTGAGTTTTAGGATCCTTGAAGAAACATCCTGACCGTAAAACGGGTGCAATAAGCATAAAGCCTGACTATGTGCGTTTGAATTGATTAAAATAATATGTAACTAGAAAACATTTATATCTTTGGTATACAGTAGCGGTTGCAAATTTATAGACAAATATTTTTAAAATTGAATTTTGCCCAAGTGTATTATCTTTATGAAACCTGTATCTTAGTTATTAAGAAGCATAGATTGATAATAAAAAAGTATAGTATAAATAGAATTCATTGCTAGAAGTAAAAGTTATACGAAAGCGGCTGAATCGTCCGTAAGTAGAATAGGACGACTTGGTCAGACATCAGCTCCTTGACTTATACGGTACCAACTTTTTGTGCCCGCAAAATTTGTAAGTTTCATCGAATTTTGTGGATTGTTTAGCATCATAAAAAATAAGTAATACTACAGTTTAAAGCTGTGCACAACATTGAATTATTTAATTACGAATTAAACAGCAAATTTACAAGAGAAATTAAGTTTCCGAGCAGCCCGGTTAAAAACGAAATTTATCTCCATGTGTCCGACCAGACATGGCTGAACTATTTTTCGCCTCTCTATCTGGTCACAAGACAGATCAAAGAGTGACTCTCGTGCGAGTTCCAGATTCACGATAGCAACATGCTCTCAATTAATGCGAGATTAAAGAGTGGAGCTGGAATCTAGAGTGTGGGACTTGAAACACGATAAATTTAAATAGCGCTGGCTGAGTTGCGATAAATTTAAGCACGTGCAGCATGGATCTCGGTGTGAGCGATGCGAAGCGAGATCCTTAGAATGGGAGGTAACAAAATTAGAATACCCTATAGAAGTTCTGTAGCTCAAAGACTGATGAAATTAGAATAATCGAATGATATCTGCGATTCAGATTAGGCTTCTAAGCTCTCGCAGATAGTTCCTTTGATCTTCCAGATCTAATGGATCCGGATCAAAGATCACACAGAGCTTAGACAGATCTGAATGCTCTACAAAATCTTAACCCTATCGAAAATTAAAGTTCGCCAGTTACTTCAAAAAATTTAAACAAAAGCTTCTGATACAAAACTTAGCGCACAAATCAACCTTTAACACCATACCCCGAACTCTTCCAATACTATGAAGTTCACCCTTAAACCCCTAAATATATAAACCCCAAAACCCCTTCCAAAAATTTGTCTAATTCAATCACTTCCAACCCGTTACCTCAACGCCTCTCCTTTACCCTCTAAATCTCCACAGACCTATCCTGAACGCTATCTATTCCCTAACCAACCCCTCGCGAAACCGCAACCGGATCAAAGTCGGATCGCAGGTAAAAGCTTCGCGAATCCGTTTCACCGATCATATTTTCAAGTTCGCTCGTAAACTCGACCGTAGCATTAGCTCACCCCCTGCCCCGTCGTTCCGCCTGCGCTTTCATAACACCGGGCGGCTATTAATTCTTCGCGGCGGGGGTGGGTGAAGAAGAGGGTTATCTGGTTCCCGTGAAGCTGGATCCCGATGTTTCGGGGGCTGCGCGCCACGAGCCGTTCACTTCGCGCGGCCGCTCTCCTCGTAACGGTGATTCGTGTTACACGCGGTATATCTACCGTAACGGAAATCCTGCACGCTCGTATACATGCTCCGGGTATATTTACACCGGAATCGATGAGAGTTACGAGAGTTAACATAGCCTGGGCCCGGTGCGCGTGGCGAAGCTGCCAGCATGGCCTCGGGATTGACAGAATTAGGCTTGCCTCTCACGCAGGAGATCCTCTCTCTCTCTCTCTCTCTCTTTCTCTGTTTCTGTCTCTGTCTCTCACTCTGGAGCAACAGGACAATGTTAATGGGCCAGCGATCCGCCGCCACATTGTTCTCCACCGATCCAGAATGCGTCACGTCGTCGGCGTTATAGTTACGTGACTGGCGTGTGTCGTTCGACACGGTCCGATGGACTGCGATCCCGGCACTATCAAACAAAGATTAACGCGGAACTTCGACAGAGGTGGGCGAAGTTCGGGATTGCTTCGAGAACGAGTTCGGGAATCTTTCGGCGAAGGGTGTGAATAGAGCACAAGGATAATAGTACAAGTTTTATCAATATTACGATAACTACATATTCACACTCGTCGATCTTCTTGATCCACGAGCACCCCTTATTCTCTGTCACGCGACGCAACACTCCTGGTTTGTTTTTAATTTAATTCGAGATTTATTTTCGGGTTTCGGTTCGGTAATAATAAGGGGACTGATGAACAGAGAGAAGAAGGATAATTTTAATTCAACGTTTGATATGTAAATTATTGTTGAATTTAGGAATAAAGAGAAGGGGATTTTTTTTTGGAAAAGGTTAACGATTTTTGGAAGCTTGTGGAAATTTGTATATTTAGGTTTGAAGTACAGACAATTGTAAGGATACAGTAGTATCTTACGCGATTGCTACTTCTAACTGCCTCCGGAAATTAACGTCGATGTTATTACACGGGAACAGATTATCGATCCGTTCTCCTATCTCTCGCGATCATTCTTTGCGCGAAAGATACACAATAGCTACACCTCCTTTGCAGGATATTAGACTGCTGAAAGAGCAAACACAGGAAAATTCGCGAACTTCGAGAATTATGTTTGCCCGGAAACTATCGCTTCCTCCGGGTTTCGAACTGCCGATTCTTGTCATTTCGCGAGCACCGTCCTTTCCAGTATACCAAGCAAACTTTCGAGGGAAATCATTTTATTGTAAAATGCATTGTAACAATTCGTTACGAATTACAAAATCATTGAAAAATTTGAAAAATAAACCTTGTAATCGCTATTTGGGAATGACAATTCAAAGAAACTTTTCTCAGCGACTTCAAATTTCCATTCTGCAAAACACAACAGAATTCCAACTATTTGCGAAATTATGAATTAATTAATAAATTAATTAAAGATTATACCGATTCAAAAATTGTGATCGTTGAAGTAACTCAGCCTTACAGAAATCTACGAAATAAAAGTTGCTCTTTAGAATTATCTTCTGATTCCAATCTTACAAAGTGATCCGCCATAGGAAAATTGGCGCGTACAAGCGCCCTCGATAGTTCCCCATAAACAGCCCATCGAGAGCGCGTTAGAAATCGCGGGAACAGACGCGCGAGACCCCGTATCCGAACGCGCGGATACATTATTCATCGCGGTTGTTCGCCAGCCCAGAAGTTTGATTATTCCGAACATCCGTCTTGTCGGGGTAATATCGGGTTGTGTAAACTTGGAGCATAAATGTCTGCCGGAGCACACCGACATTTTCAACTTTTCCAAGTTTCCCGCGCCGCAGGCATCCCCCCTCGCCCCTCTCGCGCGCAATGTATTCACTCGCGTCTCGTCGTTCTCCAAAGCAACTGCGCGTTGCGGCCTCGTCGAACGAAATTAACGCGCTTCCACCGAGAACCGCGGGGACGAACTTCCGAGAAATTACAAGAAAATTTCGCAGCGACATTTTATAACGGAGACCAGGAACGTGATTCATTCATCACGCTGATTCAATCATTTACTTCGTGCGGTTAGTCACGGATATTTCCTGGACTGCACACATTGCATCGATCAGCGCATTCCATCGGCTTGGTTATGGATGACTTAACGCTAGATTCACGGGATCCGTCAGTTTGACGGGTTTTGAACTTCATGAGTAAAATTTGCAAAAATAATTACCTACTATTGTTTCTAGCAATTTTACCTTATTCCTTGGTATATGTACATTGGAAATAGATATACAAGAAATGTCTGCAAATCTAGTGTTAAACGATAGGTCAAGTCCACGTCGAATTGTTCGCTTCAATTTATAATACGGTACAGTTTCGAAGAATTAACCATATTTCTAGCGTTCAATATTAATTTTTGTACATTTACTTAGATATCGTATTACAATCCATTAAATTCATATTTTATATTATTGCCGGAATCTCATTTCTAGCGTCTTCGTATTAATTTTCTTTACTACTGAAGTTTACCTGTCGTCTTGCTTTCGGGTTGCTGTCTTTGCCTCCGAAATTCCATTTTCTTGGATCTCTGTATTTTCTATTTCTAAAATTCACCACCTCTTTGGTATTCCCGTTTTATTAAAACCAACCATCTCTTTGACCTCCGTCATTGCTGAAATTCAATCTTGGGCGCCTCTATATCGGTCTTCTTCGTTCCCGAAATTCCTCTCTGCCGCTTAAACTTTATCCTCGGAATTCCACGTCTGCGCGATTCCAAGCCAAGAACGGAGCCCACCAGACGGGACAGGTAGGTCCGTCATCGCGTCGACAAAGAGAAAGAGGGACGCGTCATGCGAAAGGCGCGTGGCCGTCGGTGTGGAAGGGACGACGACGTGCGTCTGTAGCTTAGCGCCGACGTAAGAGGCCGAGAGAAGCTTGAATTGGCGCTGATTGGGCGTGCGACAAACATCCGGCCGCATTTCGCGTCCCACGACCGAGAATGCGCTGCTCTCTCCTCGCTGCAGCCATTGCTACGGGATCTTTCAACCCTGCTTGCTAGACGTAACATCGCTTTTCTTCGAATTGGAAAAGGTTAGGTTGGAACAGAGACAATTAGTGTGATACACGAGGGTCTAAGAAATTTATCGAGATCTATAAATTCTCTTTGGAATTCGTAGGTTTCAGGTTTACTTCCCAATTGTTGAAATTCTAGTTCTCTGATGATCTCAAAACCATTGGTTTTCTTTTGCAACTGAAGATTCTCTTCAATGCGTTTCATGTAGCATTTTTTATTGATGGAATTGATTTCTCAATTTCCTCTATCGTTGAAACTTTCCGCTGTTGAAATTCCACTTTTAGTATTTCTGTACTAATCTTCACTGAAAATTCTCTATAGTATTCTCACAGAACTTTTAGCGTTTGTACATATTATTACGCGTTACACAATTCTTTACAGTGGTGAATTTGGTCGTTAATACGATTACTTTGAGTTTTACCGTCGAATCTCTTTTGATGTTCGTTTTCGCTGAAATATTGGACGCCCGCTAATTGCCGTCCGCCGTATGGTCTCAACGGTATCCACCTCGAGACCGGCAAATCGGGGATTTCAAGGGACCGTGAGGGATTCGGAATATTGCATCGCTCCGGGCTGCACAACTGGAAGGCAATGCGGACAGAGATTCGTGGCCTGGCCACGTCGATGCGAAATTACATGTCAATGTCCACGCGAGAGTATTAGGTTTCGTGATTGACGACGGTTTACACCGAGCCTACAATTGCTTGCAGAACGGTCATAGGTTATCTATTAAGATTGATCCGTGTCGAGGCAAAGCACTATATCAATTAACCGAAAGGCCTGCGAGCCGTTCTCCTCTCCTCCTGGATCGGCGCAAGGTGATCAATTATCAAGACCCCAAGGTATCGAGTTAAAGTAACTCACTGGCGATCGAATCGAATCAGCTTCGAGAACTCTTAGCTTCTGCTAAACCTCCATTAATGCTTTATTGCGATAATTAACCCTCGCGTGGTGAAAGATTTAGAGACAGTCTCGGTGATTGAATACGAGAAGTATAAACTATTCGCGGTTTCAACTGTATCTCTGCACAACCAACTCTAAGTATTTCTGGTTGGATCGAAACTTTCAAAGGTTCAAAGTGGCCATGATAGTTCTAGTGTTAAACTATACTACTATTCGAGAATTCTAAATTCTAAATTCCAGAACCGTGTCTCTCGTCGAATCAATTACACGATGTTTCCAGATTACACTTAATTTCCTTAAAACAAACTTCATCCATTATTAAACGCTGCGAATTTAATCCTTTGTATCCCAACGAATTGTATGTACAAAGATTCAAAGAACGTTTGATTTACACACGAGACACCGTTCTCCCGTCTCCACCCTCATCGCAAAAGGGCTAACGTCGAAAGTTAACGGTTGACAACGTTCCGATAACGTTCACGAAACTCGGCAACCCGTAAACTTCCAGCCTGGCAAAATCTTCGGTAACTCAAGTAACGAAGACAGAACGAAGCACAGGGTGCAGCGCGATCGTTCGCGAATACCGTACGACGCGTAATTAACTTCAAAGGGTGGCCAGGGGGCGGATGGGAGGGGGTGGTCCGTGCTCGTGTACTATATTACCGTGCAATTAAGATATAGGTCCCCGAGGAAACCGCGCAGTCAAGCAACTGCCAGCAACAATTTGGCGTTACGTAATTACGCCGCCACGAAATAACGCCGGATTTCCAGGGAACAGCCACACCGCTGCAGGGGTTGCAATCGCGAGGGCTCTGTTGCCTTCCGGTTATCCACACCGAGATTGGGTCCGTATCGGAGGTCGAGACGAACGTCCAGCCTGTGGGGCGGTGGTTATTCGTCTTCCCGAGTTAACCGCGCAACCTGTCAGAGCGGAGTCCGTGGACTGACGCGATCGTTGGCAAAATCGAGGAAAATTGGGGATGAACCCCCCGTTCTAGGGGTTCAATCTAGGGAATTGCTGATGTAAGATTTGGTTGAGGCGACGCTATGAGATCTGTGTGTCGAATATCGAGGGTAGTATGTGAGAGGATTGTTTTCGAGTATGCATAGAGTGTATGAAACGGTATGAGAATGATGAGAAAGTTAATAGTTGAGACTTCGTATCTTCTTGATTGCTAAATATTTGCAATTTTAAAGTGTTTCTATCGAGTAAGTACGTTTTCTAAATTTTAAGATAACCGATGGTTTGAAAAACGCGTGGAAAATGTCGGTGATGCATTACCTTGTTTTCTTCAGAATTTTAATGAATATTATGATTACACGATCGCATACGTTACAAAGCTGATGGTATCGGCTTAATGTTAAATTTAAGTCGAGTAAGATTAGCCACAATAAATTTCTTTTCCTTCTGCCGTTCCCTTGTCATAATTCAACGCGAGTGACCCGTTGCAGTAATACTTTAAAATTCCAAGATGGAAAACACGCGACGCGTTCGAAGCGGAGGGCCGCCGATGGTTGGCCGCGATTTTCGATCCCGTATCGCGGGGATAAATCGTTCTCGGGCAATTAGCGAAAGTCTTTGTTACCTCTGCCATTCATTACGCGTTACAGATCGTTCCGTGCGTGGCAAACGCTGCTTATTGCCTGCGGTCATGAAATTTCGCGCTCAGATTAACCCGCTGCATTATTCCTGACGTTTTTCACGTCGGAACAGCTCCCTCGAATTTGCTCGCTTTATTTCCTCCCCGCGGAACGCAAGTTTCTTTACATTTTTAATTCATCTCTCTTAAATTTGCAAGCCTTCTGAACAAAACAAAATAACATCGTCTTCGATTTCTTTCTCTAGAATTGTATAGTATCGTAGTTAATTCTAGATTTTAAGAGAAAGTGGGGGCGTGGACAACGACAATCCAGGCTCGATGGGGAAAATTCTTGGTTGACGCAAGAGACCTTCGCAGTATGCCCAAATATGGTCATGTTTTTGTAATATTATTATTATTATTTATTATAATTATTATCATTTATTAATTTTACGGGTATGGGCAATTCCAAGCAATACCCAAATATAGGCATACTTGAAGGATTTCCCCGATAGCGAGAGTTTCTCTCTGGTACAGTTTTCAAAATTAAACTGTAGTCTTCGTAAATTTGCACGGGTTAAGGATCGAAAAAGAACAAACTGACATTGACAAAATATTGAAAACTCACCTGGACAGCGGGCTGCTGATGATATAGTGGGCGTAATAGAATATGCTTGCGACGGAGACCAAGAGCAGTGCCGCGACGCATCGTTTCACCGTGGCCTGCTTGACGACGCAGCGCGGACAGACGGCGCAGAACAAAGGAGCGCCAGCCTCGACCGCGGAACTCTTCACCACCATCGTCGCATCCGACGAGGTATAACACGGTTGTCTCTCAGATTAGCCCCGGCTGTTCCCTCTCTCAGCCCGTGGAAACGCGGAACAGACCGCGACGAGTCCTGTGTGTCGCAGCCACGCCAGCGATCGTCCCTGACTTCCGGAACAACGATACCCTCTCCTTCCGCCGGGCATGGGCTCCGATCATAGTCGTCCAACCTTGTTTCCCTCCTGTCTGTATATATCACGCCCAAAGAGGATCCTGCCTGTCTTCCAGGAGCCACTTCCGGTTCGATCGTCCTCCTCCTCGCGAAAGATTAACTCGACGCGATTGAATTCGAGGCGAACGACCGTTTCGAAGCTGATCGATCGGAACTTCCTTGTGATTTGATTCGATTTGATTCTCTTTCTTCTCTTCGATTCTTCTTTGTGACCAACTGCTTTTCGCGAGGAATTTTTTGGCAAACGAACGGGGAATACGAATGCAAAGTTCTGAATTCCGACTTTTTTTTGTCTGTCTCGATCTCAGGGGGATCGTTCGTGTTTTCTGTTCGCCTCGAACAGGACGCTAGGTCCGATCGATGCTCGGATCGGCGGCTACGGGTCCTGGATCGAGTCCGTCGGCTCGTCTGTGGGGTAGCATGGACGATGGGTCACGGATAAGGTGTAGATCGCCACTTGTTGCGTTTCCACGAGGGCAGCACGATCACCATTTTGCGAGCTGCAGGGGGTCGCGCCGTCCATCGCCGATCGTTTTTAACCCATCTGGCCAGGGATCTCGACGAGGAGGCCACACCTTCGACCTCTCAGCAATCCGTACCCCTGATCCTGGACATCGTTGTTCACTTCCCTTGAAAATTAGCCAGTCCTCTCTGTCAGGGGTCGTTCCTTCGAGACCATATCGTGATTCGAGCGAAACGAAGACCGGTGTCGTTTATTAGAATAGCGATTCTGGTGGATGCGAAGGTTCAAGGAGCGGAGAAATGTCGGGCGACGAATTTTTTCGGCTAGCTTCGTTGAAACTTCGCGAAATCCAGCCTCCGCTTCCGGTTTCGCTTTAAGGTAAGCTGGTTTTACTGCTGTGCCATTTGTTACCGACCTCCTGAATACCGGAGCTCGCCTCCTAGACGCTCGAACCCGTTCGCTCGTAAATTTCGGACCTTCTCTCTTCCACTTCTGCCTCGTCCTTTCAGCTTTTGCGCGCTCGTCCTCTCTCGCTGCACGTCGTGCACGTTGTCCTTTCTTTTCTGCTCTCCGCAGACGCCCTTCCCCCCCCCTTTTCCCTCTTCGCCTGTCAATTAGGGACGATGGAAAGCTACGATGCTTCCCGGCTGGAACGATTTTCGAGCGTTACCCTATCGACCGTATCGATCTCTCGTCCGTGCGGCGTCGCCGGATCGCTTGCTTGTTTCACCAGTCTGAAACAGTCAACGTGGAATGTCCATTGAACGAACGGTGAAAAATAAATGGCAGGGTCGTTTGTTCGTTGTCGACGGGGCGAGGATCGAAGACTACGATTGGAAGCTTCACCCTTTCCTACGATGCGCTGGGTGAAACTTTACATGTGACCTTACGATTGTCGAATAATATTGTAGAACACGTTTTCCAAGTTTACGAATACATTAAGAATTTTATTACATTAAAAAGAAATAACAATTTCCTACCGAATTTGTTTAAGCACCGGAAATTAAACGGACCTTAATGTTAATAATCTAAATCCAAAACACGCCCTTGAATCTAAGGCTTGGTGCTGTTTTTCTTGCATCAAATCCAAAGATTACTATAAAAAAAAAGGAAACACAGAATATACCACGATTCGATGTTCGCCCGAAGGAAGAAAGAAATTCCAATAATGAACAGCTGCTCCAGCAGCGTTCGCTAAAACTGTCTCCGGAGTCCAATAATAGACCGCAGCAACGGGGGGTGCAAAAATCTGGGATGGTCGACATAATCGACGGGTCGGTCAGCCCCGAGACCGCCATCAAAAAACGATTAAACAACGGCAGCGACAAGCGACCGATCAGGGCCGCCGACAACTCCAATTAATCGATCGTACTTCCCTCGTCGGAGCGTCCTAGCAATTCCAATTACCTATTCCCCCTCTAATTTTTCTCGTCGCTTGTACACCAGTCGCGCAGCAAGAAGTCCATTAATCACCTCCAACCCCCATCCACACCCTCCCTTGCACCTTCGCGACGGTAGTCAGGCTTTGTCGCGTGCCTCTTTCCGCGTCGTTTCAAACAGCGTTTCCTTCGACTGCCTCCCGAAGGACAGACGGAGGGGCGAGAGCGATTCGGTGAAAAAAAGCTGGGAAATAAATTGAAAATGATCCAACCAGGAGGATGGAAGGGTGGGGAATGGGGAGGAATCGACGCCAAGAAGAAGGTTCTCTTTTTGCTGGAGAATATCGTCCCTCGTTCGTCCGCCTCCATGCGTCCCTCGGGAGCTGACCCAATGTTTCCGCGACTGAAGAATACCGACGTCTTCGAGAACTGGAAAGACCATCGAGACAGAGAGAAAGAGGGAGCTATTCGGACGAACGGGGAATTTATAATTCTGAAACCCTCGACGGGGGTAGATCCAGGAGAAATTTTTAGAGCGAGAATAATTGCTATCAAATTTTCGAATATTTCTAGTCCAGTATCTGGACTAGACGTAGTTTTGTTTCGTTTTAATCAATAATCAGCTATCAAGTAACAAATAGGACCTAGAAAGGTACCCGAGTTCTTACAGTAGCAGACAAAAGTTTGAGACCAAAGGGTCAAAGAAAATAAGTAAATTAATTAATAAGATGTAATAGTATAAATAAAATTTGTATTCTATGCCAATCAATAAATAGTGTTCAACCATAATGATAGAAATGAATAGATATCAGAAAACGGGTACTAGGCCACCCGGTTACTGACATAAAGGTCAACGAACCCCATCAGTGATTTAAGTAAATATATACGTTAAGGGTTCTCGTAAGACCGAACTCCATCTTCAAAAATACATATTTTTGTTCTATCGGGTTTGAGGAGGTGGGGAAGTTCTCGATGGAAAAAGTTGGAGAAGACAAAAAACGAGCGGAACAGCGAACCACAGCTCCATATGGAACGGAAGGAAAAAGAGAGAGAGAAAGAGAGGGGCTGAAGAGGGCCAGCGCGCGTGCAATGCATTTGCCAGATTAAAACGCCATTGGAGTGCATCGAGCTGCCTGTAAATATGCTTGTGGAAGGACGAGAGCGAGCCTCCGCCGAATGAAATTGGATCCTCGCGATTCCGCTCGAGCCAGACAAACGAACGTTTTCGCCTCTCCCGCCCCTGTGCCCCTCTCTTTCGAGCACGCCCGGAAGAAAGATGGCTCCATCCGGAGGAATAATCAGGGAAAGCTCGCGTAATCATTTCGCGGCGATCGAGCAGCCTCTCTCCTCTCTCTTCCTCTCGCGCAACCTGGGTACACCCCCTCCTGCCCCTCTGTCTCGCGGCGCAATCTAACCCATGCTACGGGGTGCACCTACGTGCGGATCCGCCCTTTAAATCCGCGCACGTGATGCATCCGACTAACGACCCACTCGGGGAGCCAAAACGTGTCTCTCGAATTAAGCACCGCTCGGCCTCGTACGTTTCGAGGGGATCCGGGATTACCGCGACGCGATGAATAATTCAGCCAACGAAATGTATAGATACATTTGTCCGAGGAATTTTTGTTTTCGAATAAGCTGGTCGTGGCGAGACCTCGATTATCGAACACGCGGCATGTGTACGCACTTGCTCTAGAAAAGTGTTTCTATTACAGAGTAGAGTTACCCTTTCGTAGATTATCTGTAGCAAAGGGAGCGTTAAACTGTGTCATCGCCCTTTAAAACTATTATTGATAGCCTAAAGGGATAGGTATTCTATTCAAAATTTGTCAAAAGTGTCCGATGATTTATGAACGGGAGCGGGTATTGAGTTAGAGTGGAAGGGATCGATGAAAATTATTGCACAGCGTATTAAGGAAACCATGCTGCATACCTTGTTAAAATGAAAAATTTGCATTGGATTAACGTACGATTACGTTAATGGAAATACCAATGAAAAGTGTATGCAACGCTTTAGGAAACGGGTCGTACATTGAAATTCAAGTGAAATTAAGAAAAAGTTGGTATCTGGATCTATTCTCTGCTTGAATAGTGATAGATCATTGTTTCGACGGGGCGGGCGACAATTTCTTTCTCGGACAGATCCCAGGGACACAAGAGTTCCGGGAACAGTATTTCTGAACGATTTCCCGCTGTCACCGCTATTTCTCACCGGGTGACCGAGGCTTCCCGTTCCTTTCAACGCCAGCCAGAGACCTGGAATCAACCCCTCCCCAGAGAACACTCCCTTAGACATTTCTACGCGTTGGAAATATTTCTTGCTCCGAAGAGCCATTTATTATACTCGCCTATCGATAAAACGATATTGTTATACGATTCATTAAACCGGAAATTCACACAAAAATCGATTTCAATTTTTGACGCAAACCTAAGGAAAACTAATAAATAGTTTTCTATTTTCTACATAAACCCGATATTTCTATCGAACAACAATTTTGCTTCACCCCAATTTCTAACATGCGTATCTGACTAAAAGACCAACGTTTCCCTAAAATTTACTGTACATTTTAACCCTTTAGCAGTCAAAGGGTTAATTACCCTCCAACGATTAAATAGAATCACACCCCAATCCTTGACTTCCACTCCCAACAGAAGGAAACAAACCATCCACTTCCTAAGCCATCCGAAAAATAGAATATCGCATTCCAACTTCCCTTAACCACCCCTGACACCCTTAAAATTAACAGCAGAACGTTCGACTTCCGCTTATTGCCACACGCATCGTCCACTTCACTGATCAAACCCTATCCTCCATGAATCACCGAACACGCGTTCGGTTACCTGCCCCCACCAACCACCCCTAACTCCAAGCAAGGGATGATCCCCGGATTATGAACCCTTCCGCAGGTGAGGAGAACTAAGGGCGGAAACCAGCGTCACGGTACGGTGTTCCATTTAAATTTATCCATTTCGCCGTGCGATTCGTTTGCAACGCACGCGTCGTACGCGCGAAATTAAATCCGAGTGGTGCGTTTCTGCTGTGCTACTTCCACCCATCGTCCTTCGCGTTGCGATGTAACCGTAACACAATCCCGGACACGTTCCGACGTCCGAGCAGCGGATTGGTTTACGCGCACGCAGGGGAACTGCAAAAATGCCGGGGGATTCGCTCGGGTTCAAGGAGAGACAGAGCGGCGCGTGTTTCACAGAAAGCGAGGGGTAAGTTTGTAATCGCAGTGGACGGTTTTGCGGGAAGTTGTGCAATTCAATTCTTCTCACTCGAAAGGCGACTTCTGGTGGCCAAATAAAATCATCTTCAAAAATTCGCAAGCGTGAAGAGGAAACGCAACAGTACGGTAATTTACTCGCGTTAAAATTGACTTCGGAATTATTCGAAATGGGGTTTTATATTATTAAATGAAATACGCTTTTATTTAACCCTTAGCGGTCAGTTGGCTTAGCTGCGGAGACATTCTGTGTTTAATATGATTACATTCCAGATGCTTTGTCATTAAATTATTTTCCGACCTATTTCGCGCATGACATTCTACATTTGTACCGAGAAAGATTTTAATCGTTCCTTTACCCTCTTCGAGCTTCATCCGATCGCGAAAGTAAACCGAGGAAGAGATACTCGGTGGGATCGGGATTAACCGGACCATTTTCCGGTTAGCGAAGTCCTCTCCTCGATAATTCAGCAAACCCACCCCCAGAATGTCCCGGAAGCCGTGCTCGAGCATCGGGAATCGAAGGGTATCGCGATGGCGCGCGGCGATAATTGCCCGCTCCGAAACGGCCGTAATTCACGCGGCCGTTCGTGGAATTTCAAAGGAGATTTTAATAGTACAAGTTCCCGTGATTGGTCGCCCATTAAAACGACGGTCGTGCATTTCGAGTAGGGAAAAAATTAATCGGAAATTGGAATATCAGCCGGGACTGAGCCCGCGATTTCTGGCCGCGTCACGTTTCCCGTTAAACGGAGACGACATTTTAGGCTGATAAACTCGTTCTAACGCGGCGATGATACAGACGATTTTTATGGATATGCCGAGGTGGCGAATGTGTGAACGAGGGAATAGATCAGGGTGAAAATACGTGTGAGGGTTAAAGGTTGAGAACAAGGCGAGGTTGAAAATCAAATCAGCGGTTGAAAATCATGCGAACGGTATGAATCTTTGATGTAAGCACGGATGAGAACAAAGAGAGTATGTGGTGGTGGATGATCGAGCGAGAGAATGAGATGCGAAAGAAAAAAAAAGTCGAGCGAGTGGACGAAAAAGTGTAGCGAGAGAATGTATGCGTGGAGAAATAAGAGTGATTAGATGTGTTTTAAATAAAGCCATTTTAAGAGAGTGCTTAAAAAGGGTGCTTATCTTATGCCTGACCAACCACTAATTCTATAGACATGGTCGTGATCATTCTCCATGGTTAACAGCTTCCTTCTTCGTTAAATGGAAAGATTGTTTGCTTTCGGTCGAGCGGAGAGGTAATTGATTAGGATGACCGCGGAAGGATGAAGGTGTTTTCCCGACGAAGAGAACAAACATCGTCGGGCAAGAAATTGGAGGAGGGTTAAAATTGAAATTGGAAGGCGGAGATAATAGTTGTAACAGAGTTTCGCGAATGTTTATTTTAATTCGAGGGCCCGTCAATTAGTGGCTGCAATTAAAACGGGCGAAACGCGACTTCCGTCGTTAAATTGAATTTTTAAACCCTTTCTCGAGCACCTTTCCGCTGAACTCTCGGGTTCTCTGGTGTCGATTAAAAAGTTTCGCGCGCGCTTCCTCTCGCTCCAGGCTTGCAAATTAATATGTGGAATATTCAATGTTTCCCTTTTTGAAGAAGAGGTCTCGCGAGATTTAATCAGAAAGTAAAATCGTGAACTTTGTAGCGCTGTGTGTTTGGGCTCGTATTTTCTCAACAGACCTCGCGTCGGGATATTAGTTCCGTTTGCGAAATAAGCTCGCGTTACGTTTCATTTTACATCGGACAGTTGCGAACGAATTTTCAGCTTAAAATCAGTAAATGAAAATACAACGTTAATATAATTATTTCTCAGAGTGTGTTCAAGCATGAAAATACCCTTCGTTAGTTTTAGCGACCTTCTGCACCTCTTCGTTTTCATTTATTTGAACTTATGCAAAGTACCCTAACTCTAACTCACAGCCTTCCTTCAATTTTCCAAACAGCACCAAGAAAACAAAAGTACCTACGGTAGCGGACAAAAGTTTAAGACAGCAGGGCAATATAAAATATAATTTTATAGATCAGCATAGAATACAAATTTTATTTATACCGTTATTTCTTATTGATTAATTAATTCATTCTCTTCCACCCTTTGGTCTTAAACTTTTGTCCGCTACTGTACCATCTATTCGGCGAATTTTATCGTTTATCAGAAAGCAAAAAATTCATACCCACTTGAAATTAACGACAACGGAGAACACTCGAAGCGTGGACACCGAGCGGGCGAACCGAAGTTTTTTAATAAACCAGCGGACAGCGGAACGCGAAACGCTTTCATTATCCCCGTTTATGGCTCGCGCCACCCTCCCTCCCGGTTTACATCGCAATTTCGGGTGTCGGTGCGTTCGCGGCCGGCCGGAATTTCACCGTCATATTTTTGCCAGCCGCGGTGGGGCCTGATCTGTCACCGGTCCGTCGTCATTTCGACGCCGTGGCCCGCAGACAGACGACGTGTAGCGATAGCCGTGTGACGTTTTATTGGCGTCGCGGTAACGCCTCTTTACGGCTGCGACCACCACACACCAACCCCCCTTGCCTTCCCTGGAATAGAACGCTGTGAACACGTACCAGTGACACGGTTTACGAGGAGCCGCGTTAATGGCCACGACGAGAATGCTTAACCCTTTCGGGGTTAGCGACGGGGCTATTGGGGATTTAGCGTTGCTCGGGGTGCTCTGAAATATTTCGGGAGGCTATTTCACGTGCGAGACGCGGAGGGATTCGAGAAAATGACTGTTTAATGTCTAGCACTTTTGTAAAAGTGTGACTGTTTGTGGTAATGGACACAATTTTGGCTGAGATGTTATATAGAGCCCCTTTCGGGTACTAAAATGCGGGGATAATTCGGATGATCCACGTTCTACTGTAATATACATGTAGTTTATACTAGGGGTGTGTGGGTATCCCAATTACGGATCGAGTCTGGTCGGAAATCTGTAATGCTCGCTACCTGAAAGCGTAGTTTGATATCTGATACTTTCGGTGTCTGAAATCGGGTATTAGATCATGTGATACCTAAAACTGAAATCGGGTACTCGAAAAATTCAGGTACTCAGATTTTATGTCGAATATCTAAAATTAAAAGCTGGGTACCCGAAAATATAGGTGCCTGAAACTAAAATCGGGTACTCAAAAAATATAGGTACCTGAAATTATAGTGCGATTTCAAAAGCTTTCCGAAACCCAGACTTAAAATTGGGTTGCAAAGTAACTATAAACCTAGAAATTTTTTAATCGCATAACGTGATGCTTCTTCGTGACTTTCGAACTCACGGCATGTTTCGACGAAACTTCCAACAGGCAGTGCCTGCGCGATAAGGCTCTAGCGGGGATTCCCTTCGCTCCAACCGGAAGAAATTGAATTTCCATCGTTAGGGTGGGCCCCTCCGGTTTCGTAACAACCGCGGGACCATGCCGTCCTAACCGTGTTCGAATATTCCGGGTCGTAACGCCGTCTTTCGGCCGTGATGCACGCGCGCAATAACCTACAATTCCCCGGTAACACGGAACTTCATAATGTCCGTAATTATCCGGAATAATCTCGCTGTCGTGTTCCCCGAGTAACATACGCTTCCGCTTTATCCTGGTAATGAAAATATCTGCCGAGCCGGATGTATTTGTCCGGGCCTATTAACTTAACAGAAGGTATTCCACTCTCGTTGCCAATGACCGATAGAAAAGCTATCCCAGATTAACGAATTAACCTCTAAGCTACTGTGGGCGCCTATAGGTGCTTATAAATTTTGCGTTTGTGACATGAGAGCACCTATAGACGTATATTTCTGATACGGAAGGTTTCTATAGGCGCCCTAATATTTACGGTAACAATTCGGTTCAGAATACAAAGAAATAAATAATACTGTTTTAATGTAGTGAAATGAGATTACGCCAGGCGAGCACGTGTGCAATTTTACTGTGCTAATTTTTAGAGAAAATGAATTCGAATAATTTTTCATGAAAAACGAATCCTTGAAAGATTAAAAAAATGAGGTGAAGCAGAGAAACACTGAGGCTGAGCAGATGAGGAACGGGGGAAAGAGTCCTGCTCGAATCTCGTGCAAATAAACTCGTATTCCGAGTGGCTGCCGCTGCGGGGGTGGTAATAATATGAAAATCCGTTCGTGATAAGCTATGGGACGCGCTCGCGAAAGAAACGGGGACAGACTTCGGGGGTGGATTGCAAATAAGCCTGTCGTGAAAACGGATAGTTTTTCCATGATTCTAGAGGGGTTGCGAGAAGAGGAGAATAAAGAGGGTGAATGAAACGAGCTGAATTCTGGGCGAACCTCGTTCCTCCTGGCAAGCTCCGTTCGCATTATTCGGGTCGCTTAAATCCAGATCGCTTAGTTAAGCGAAGTTACTCGAAGCGGTATCACTTAAACCGAAGTCATCTGGTTTTATGTAATAGCTACCGAAAAAAAGTGGGGCTCGCAAAAATATCGCGAACGAGTCGAATAAAAAAATTTACCGCGGTAAAATTGCATTGAAATCCTATAATAAGGGTATAGCATAAAAACTTGAGAGGACATTTCAAGTCAACTCAGCAAATAACCTAGAATAACCTAGGTATACGCCCCACGCTGAACGAAAAGTCTTCATAAAATGGTACCGCACGGAACGTGTTAAACAATGGTTGAGAATCGAATTAGGCCCACAACAAATGCGAAATACCAAAAATTAATCAAACTTTCCTTGCACCATTTCACACATACTTTCGTTATAACGTTCCAGACAAAAAGCTGGCACTCGAAAGTTCAGGAAAAAGAAACGAGGAGTACCAAGCGGAGAGTTTAAACGATCGATCTCCCAGCTTCAAGTAGAAACTCCAGACTCCCAACGATGGTGACTCCCTGTTTCGTCCCGTTAATTAAACAGCGGTCTCGAAATTCCCTGCCACGGGGATCCTCGACGACTCGCGGAAGACACTCTCGAGCGTTTTCGAAGCGAGGAACCTCCGCTTCCGCTGTCTCGACCTCCACCTCTCCTCCTCGGCGTCGCGTCTCTCCCTTAAACGCTTCTCGACAGTTTTTTCCACGAGTGCTATCCGCGATTACGGTCTCATGACCAGTTACGCGCGCGGATACGGCCCTTCAAAGACGTCGCTTAGCGTCGTCGTCGACGTCGACGCCGCCGTCATTAAGTCGAGTGCGCGCCGCTGCCCTAGCTAACCCGCGCGCGCGCGCCACTCCTCGCGCCCGTTAATCGCTCGAATGCGCGCAAACACGCGCGGAAAATCCGAGGCTACTTTCCCACCCGCGTTCCACCCTCGTTTCACCCGCATTCGTCTACCCTCGCGACGCCTTGCTGTTGCTTACTCGCGCGAGTTTGACATTGTGATTGTTAGGGGTTGATTAACCTTTTGGGTACTATGGACGCGTATATGCGTTTGAGAATCACGCGATAGAGTGTCCTTCAACGGACGACTAACTTCATACAGGTTATAGAAACGAAGTATGTTCAAAAAATTGATAAAGCTTCGAGAGGATTCAATAAAGGGAATGATGATGCATTTTACCCGACAGCAGCGTGTATAATTTATGCTTCTGCACGCGGTTATTACTTCTTCGTCGTCAAGTTAATAACAGGGACAGGGATTACGCGGACACGATGACTAGCGCGTGATCGACACGCAGCAGATTCGAGAGATCGTTTCATCCTGTGACTTGCACGAGACGGTCTTCGAAGTAGTTTCATTCTCACTTTCTGAACTACGATCGGGATCGATCGGCCGCCTCGACGATCGATTTTCGCTCGATCGATCGCGATCGACGAACGAAGCTTCTGTAAAAGTCCTGATAGAGAAGCAATTCTGAATGCACTTCGATCGTTGGTTAATGTTCGAGGCATCCTGTCGTTTTCATCGTTAATTCCCGCCTCATTTAACCGGTATTATTAACTTCCTCGACGCTCGACCGGGGGAATTCCGTTTTAGAATTTAAGCGATAGCGTCGAACGATAAATTGTTAATCAATCCGATCAACGCGCACCGGCTAATTATGATACGCTCCCCTGGCTCTGAAATATTATTTTAATTCACGGGAATTCGGGATCGCTAATTCTAGATCGAATTAGATCCCTAATGCGATTAGTTGAAAGCTGCATAATGCAGGGATTCAATTAATTATCTAGGGAACAATAACGATTCCTCTCGGTTCTCCGTTTGAATCGCATGCTCGGAATAATCGAACGGGACTGTAATTATTTTCGGGATGAAGAAAGCTGCGACGTTCCAGTTTCCTGGGGGATTTACAGCTGTGCTGATAACTTTCGCGTTAGATGGATCGTCGCTTGATTTAATCGTTTATGTACTTATTTATTTGACGGATAAACACTGTTTATAAAAAACTGTACGAAAAAAATTTACGTAAAAATAAAAGTAATTAAAAATACCAGTAAAAATAAAACTAAAAGAAGCACAATTACATGCAAATTTATACTAGATGATATATTGTTCTACATCATAAGAATGCAAAAGGAGACTGCAAAGTATTGCAGTGCTCATAACCGAAGACACAAAGTCTGTTTTCGCTCAAAAGCTATTAAGAAAAATGTCCCCAAGCATCGTCTGTTGTCTACTCAACGATCAATCGAACTTTCACCCGTCGAGGACGAGCAGGTTCCCGCGTCGTCCCTAGTGAGAAACGTGCAATACGATCCAAATCCAGGTCGTAAAAAAAAGGATCGCTGTTGTAAGGGATCCTGGAAGCCATTCGAGGTCGTAGAGCAAAGTTCGATTCTCGTATGATGGACGGTTCCCTTGTTTGCCATCTCGGCTCCCTTTACTTTGTTCCGCGGTCACCCCATTCTACCCGACCACACCTTTCCAACGTTTCTTCCGGCCTTACGGGCACGTCTACGTAGAAAACTTAGAAGAAAAATTAAATTTACGTTGTGTACGATACTCTCGTGACTCGAAAATCTTCGAGTTTGGCTGAGGGTGGTAGAGCTCACGCGATTCGCACGTGGGGAAAAAATCGATTTTCTCTAGAACGTCAGGTACACGTGTTCGAACTAATTAATTTACCACTCGACCTGTAGTATGACTGTTGCAATTACTCTGCTGTCAATCCAAGTTTCGTTACCGTGCGCTTACCTCGCACTTTCTCGACATTAAGTTCGAGTGAATTGATCGATAAAGAGGGTGGTGAAGTGAAAAATAATTTCTGCTGGAAAGTTTGGGATATCGTGTAATTATTCGAGATAAACTAAGCTGATAAATCGACGCTTCAGAAGATCGACAAATTTTTACCGTTAAGGAAACTTTAAACTACAGGAGTAATATTGAAATTATCTAACATCAATAATAATTTATAGTTATGTAAAAGCAAAAATCAAATGTGAATTAAATTAAGATGTTACTCCGATAGAATGTTATTATGTTAAATTTTAATATAATACAATCGATTATTTGGAGAACCCGAATTGGGGGGGATGTTTTATGTTATTACCGTGTTTCTTGTCGCGATCATTATAGTTGAAAACCGGGACAAACCTAACGATTCGCTTTACGAAGCTTCACATTTCCGACGTTAGAAAACTGTCGACCTGTTCCATCAGAGAAATTATCTAAATCCATACGAGACGGCACCGCCTAATCCACGCTAAAACTGTGCTTCGCAAAGTAGGTCAGCTGACCGACAGCAATGAGTCACCGTGAAAACTGTAGTGTGAACCTGGCCAGACAGGAAGTCTTTTATGGCACGCGAAACATCGGAGTGCTCCGCGAAGCAACTAAACGAGATTTCCCCGAGCACGATTTAAAAGTCGAAGACGTTTCATTCAAACTCTTGCCCCGTGCAATTCACGATACGTCAATCGACGGGTCTTGAATTGAATAAAACGTCGCTTCGCAAAATGTTCCAGCTACAGGCTTCGTTGAAAAGAAGCCCATGAAATTTAATTAAAAAGTCGTTTCGCTCAGTTCTATCGCGCGGGGGTCGATAGCGGGGACGGAGCCCTTAAAGCTTAATTGAAAAACATTTTCAAACACCTCGTGGCCGCTCGACAGTTTGAAATTTAATTAGCGATCGTTAAGAATTAATGCAAAACCTTTTCGTCGCCACGAGATTCTGTTGTAATTTGTTGTAAAAAAAAATAGTATATTATATGTATAATGAAATAACGATGTGAAACTTCTACTTTAACCGTAATGCTATACACGCTCCTCTGTAGAATTCTCAATTATCGATTTCGTCAACAGAATCGATTTTTCTGAGGAATCGATGAAATCGACTGCTTCGAGATGCTCGAGCAGGAACCGAGGATTTTGCGAGTCGAGCAACGGCACCGATAACCGGACACGACGCCGTGTAACGATACTAAATATAGAGCGAAAGGCAATAAATATAAAGCAACTGCGGCACCGGAGAAATCGGGAAACTGTGCTGGCGATATATTGGCGATACAGTCACCTGCAATAGCCGACATCGGTATTTACGCGAATTTGCATGGAATTTATGAGATGCCTCCAGGCGAGATCCGCGAAAATGCAAGCAACAAAAATTTGTAGGTGGGAAAAATTAGAATTATTACCGTTATCATTATTGACAGAAATTGTTAAACCGATTAACCGCGCGAAATGATCGGTAAAAAGAAATTAATAATTATAAAGGATTATTTATTTATTTATACGGGAAGAACCGATTAGTTTACAAATTAATTTAACATTGATTTAACACAAATTCTAAAAACGAAGTTAATCCTTTTGACCTGCGGAGGTATTCGTGGAGGTGCTAAAACTAGAAATTTAGGTTTCTCCAGATTTTTGATCGATTCAAGTATATTTAGACCTTTAAATCGCACAATTACACGAATCATCTACCATCTACGGATGCATGCGGTTAAATTAACGAACACGAGTCTCTCGCGGAATCAAAAATTTGCAACGGCATAAAATTCAAAGTAGAAGGGCAATTTTCACACGGCAATTTAGGAACGATGCACTTGTTCTCTGTCAGAAGCGTAATTCATCGACCACACAGCGAGAAATTATAGCGAAACGCTGGGGGCAATTTAAGGATGAATATTTAATTGCGATTTACGAGGCAATCCTATCAACTCCCCGGGATTATCCCGCGGAAAAATGATTCCGCTGCGATGCCAGCGCGGCATAATCATGCTGAAGTTTCGATGACAGATACCCAACGCGAACACTTTTAATTCTTAATGAGCCCGCTACCGACCGTGCAGTAATTATTCTCTATGATTTGAACGTTCCCAGGTCCGTTTATTCGGCAATTCTATCTGTTCGCTGTTTCCACGAACACGAGAGAGCCCCATAGTCTGTGTAATCGATGCAGGTGATTGCTCTTAAACATTTATGTTTTAGAGGATCACTGTTTGGTAAGCACATCGAAGATTCAACAGATTCAGTGACCTCGTATGTTTGGAGGATTCTGGTAGCAATAAATCATAACCAAACGCGTAATTGTTATACTGCATTCATATTTTCTTAGTATATGTGTTCTCTGATCTCTTGTTGGAAATCTCTACCTTTATAATAATAATAATAATAATAATAATAATAATAATAATAATGCTTTATTAACGGATATAAGTCTTTAGATATCATAGAGAAAAAAATAACAGCGATAACACGTACAGTACATTGCAGTATATTAGATTATACTACAAATTAGTTCTTAAAAATATTTAACATAGACAACTCTTAAAGGGTTCCAAACTCTTATAAGAAAAATCAATTTCGTTTCGATAGCAGTTTGCAAGCGTACATAATCTATTAATACAGGTTATCTGACATAAAATAAGGGTGGGCACCACGATGCGAGGCGATCTATCGAGGCATCCCCAACTATGACATCGCGTTCGGCGTGGCATTATTAAACACCGATCCGCCACGATTTGTCCGCATCGGTTCAGCGAGTCGCGTCAATATTTGCGAGTAGCCGGCGAATGGCGAAACGTGTGCAGAAAAAAAAATGGAAACGGGAGAGAAAAAGGACGAAAAACGTACCGAGAAAGAGAGAAAAGGATAATGGCGAGAAGGTAGTCAACGGAGGAACAGAGACAGGGAAGGGAATGGTGGATGAAAAAAAGAGGAAGAGGATCAGGGAAGAAAAATTGAAACGGAAGCTAGCGTTTCGATTCAATAAAATCCTATTAGGGGTGGGATCGCGCGTGAATTCGACGAACGGTAATTACAAACGAATTGCAATGGTCAGCCCCCTCCCCCGTCCGTTCCTGGCAACGTAACCCAGGCTTTAAACGCGTTTATGCGAAATAAAAGTCGTGGGGTGGGGTGCGGGGTACCGCGGATCGGTGAATTTCGATTAAAGTAATTACAGTTGGCGGCCGATCGAATATTAAGTTGAAACGCGAGCTGTTACACGCGCGGAAAATCGGGGCCAATGTTCGAATCGCAGAAATATCTTCTTTTTTTTTCGATCCTACCATATCGTTTCGCCCCTCTCTCTGTCTGTCCCACCGATCGCGTTAAACTCGATCGAGCGATTATTGAAAAAAAAGGAGAGAAAAGAGTTTGCGGAAAAAGGGCTGAAAAATGAGAGCAAAGAGGGGCAAGGGTTTGTATGTGTGTGTGTTTTTCGTTTAATTCTAGCACGGGTCACGCATGGTTGTTTTAAACAATGGCACGAAGATGGTGTTATAAACGTTTGTACTGGCGGCATGTCGGCGAATTGCAGCTTCCGGCCGCGGAATGTTCATCCGATAACCCTGTTCGCTGGGATTCGCAGGCAGCGGATTTTGCAATAAACGGATTACAGTTCTGTGCGCACAGACTGTCTCATTTTAATCTATAAACCCTATAGTGTAGTAGGATGGCACACGTGAGAAAATCGAACGCGTTTGAGTAAGTTTAGAGGGCCAAATGTGGAGATACAAGCCAATGAAAGTTTTCAGTTTTTAATGGAATTGTACGTGGTACGTATAATTGATTGCCTTGCATTTCAGTAATCACATCAATGATGCTACTAATTTTTGGAAATTTTTTGTATATCATTAAAGTTGCAATTGTGAACCTTAAACATTAAACGCCTACAAATCTTTAAAACACAACCCCCGAATCGTGTGCATTCCGTTCAACGATCGCTTTACCATCTTGAAACCCTTTCCCAGCGGAAACAACCCTTGCGAAGGAAACGTTCACGATGCAGACGCTGATAACAGCTAGTTGCACGGTTGCTCGACTAATTTACACGAGTCCTTTATGCAACGGACACGTTGCACATGTAGTATTCGCTATAATTCGACCATGTTTCCTCTCACACCCCCTCTCACGACTACAAGAAGACGAAACAAAACTGTCGCCCGCTTTGTCGACGCGTCGCACGGAGAAGAGGCGCGCTGAAGTGCTGTAGCCTTGACACACGGCCGGCGCAAATAAAAGATGCATTTCCCATTGTCCCCTTTTCGCCGTGGACTTTCATATTTCTCGAACTTCCAACACGGCCGACCCGACGCATCGTTTTGCGCCCTTGAAACAATCAGTTACGTTTGTCGCCGTTCCGCTTTTGTCCGCGCGCTGCCTCCTGTCAACACGCTCCAACAAATTGGACGAGAACGCGATTTCCTCTCTCTCGTTCGCACGACTTTACGGATGCGACACTTTTTATGCGTACCAATGTCGATATACTAAGTTATTAAAAGATACTCTGTTAACTAACTACACAAACTTAGTCACAAAGCAATTCTAAACAGATCGAAGTAGAATTTTTCTCAGTATGAAACAAAGCGTTACTAACGCGAAAAGACGATGGACGCTAAATCGACCTCATTACTCGTAAAAGAAAAAACCAATGCGATTTCAAATCGCCCGTCGTTACCCTCTCAAACGAGAATCAATCTTAAAAAACACCACGTCCAATTCCTTATCAATCAAAGTTTCCGCTTAAATCACCGGTTCCCGACAAACGCTTTCATCCCATCAATCCCACCGCTTCATCGTCGACATTACTCGACACACGTGTACACACACTCGTGCACACACACAGTTGCCTGTGGCGAATCGACCGATGGAACGGAAGATCCAGAGCAACCCTTCCTCACCTTGCAGCTTTTCAGCGTCATCAGCAGCGACAGTCATCAGTGGGATCCGCGCAGATTTGAATGGCAATTGATGCCGGCAAAACCGCGCGCTGACGTATCGCCATAATGCGGCGGCTCGGCGATAAAGCGTCGCGGTGCACGTTTCACCGTGATAAAGTGGCGGCTGATCGACGCCACACTGCGGGGAATATACGTATCCAGAGAGTCGGATAGGATTCGAGCGACGGGAAAGAGGAAAACGAGTGGAAATGAGCGAGCGGAGATAGGTCGGGTGGGACGAGGATCGAGAGGTATCGCGAAGGAAATCAGGGATCGACGATATCGATCGAGAAATCGATGGAGAAACGACCGTTGGAAGCTCGTCGAACAGAGACAAAAATAGAAAAATCAACCAGTCTGTAATTCGATTATTGTCTAAAAATTTCTGCGAATCTCCATGAACTCCGCTTCGAACAAACCAACTGCAACGCTGAGGCGCACTGTCGCAAAAGTGCGAACGACGTAGGTCTCGAGACCTCTAAACATTAGCATCGAATAAGCGCCGGTCGTGTCGTCGGCCGGCGTATAATCAAACGCTTTAATCAATCGTAATTAGCCCGCGTGGCTCGCATGCGAGAGAGTACCGCCTTCGAGACGATCGCAACACGCTACGCGCCACCTCGAACCGCACGTCCTCTCCTTTCTACCGCCGCTATAAACGCGGGAACACTGTCCGGATCACCGAACGCCATCGATTCGTCTCGGATTTCAGTCCTGCGGTCGTTTTAATTGCGCGTTAACGGCCGTCTGAGTCGGTCGCTATCGGTGTCTCGTTAACGCGACACGTTCAGCCACCCTCCCCCTCTTCAGGGGGTGGCACTCGAGAGTTCACGGAGTCCCGTTAATGGCGTGCACACCCGGGGGATCGATTTTCGCGGGTCTTCTATTAAAACTTGTGCTGAGGATGCGCGTCTGGATCGCAATTTCTCTCTCTCTCTCTCTCTATCTCTCTCTTCTGTCTCTCTGTTTCTATGAGAGTGGAGGATAGTTCGTCGAATCGAGCGTTTCGAACATTAATCGCCGGGGAGATCGTTCGAGTGCGACTACATCGATTAGTCGAGAGTGCCGTCCCGCTAATTACTGAAGGGAAAATGGCCAAGGCGAAAGGCGACGTAATTACTATCACGTGGACGAGAGTCAGGGGCGAGGTAGGTGTAATGAATGGAAAATCGGGGACATATGATGATCGACGGATACCTGGTGAAAATTACACCTAGGGGTAGCACACCGGCAATGGAGACGGATCGAAGTACGATCGTGTTCGCTTAATATGAACTTCGATTATCCACCGCCAATATTACCATCTTCTTCCCTAACCTTCTCGAACCTGTAGAATCCGAACTTTTAACAGATAACTTGAACCGAATTGAACCCAATTCTACGATGCGGAAGCTTGGTATTACGATCGACTCGGATTCGTGACCACATTGAAATTGACGTTACAATGATTTCCGTATCCAGTTATCGCTACGCTGCATGACAATAAGTAAGACAACCGAATCGGCTGGTTCAGCTGTAAAATCGTGGCTAACCACCACTCTGATCTGCCCGATTCGCGGGGACCGTTATGGCTTCGCCCCTGCGACGCGTGACGCGCAGATTAATCGGCTCGGTCGCGTGCATCGTTAGTTACATTTGCCGGGCCGCTTTCCACTCTTGTCGCGTTTTGACGAGCTAATACGATCAATCAAAATCCTCCGATGGCCCGTCGATTTGTACGTACGATTTTCCTGTTTGGAGTGCCGCCGACCTGAATGATCGTCGTGCTGTTGCATCGATGCTGTGTCGGTTTTGTATCCGACGATCGGATAGAGGGCGAGAAAAAAAAAATATGGCAGATCGTGTTCGTTGTCCACGTGAATGGCCCTTCGATTACCGGAAACGTGTTCGAGACTGAATACACGGGGAGAATTTGGAAAAAGGAAGACAACGTCGATATTTGTTAACGGCAAAATAATAAGGGATCGATATACTAAATACGTATGTGTAGCCAAGACAACAAATATTTTCGAAAGAAAGAAAAAATACCAAAGCGCAGCGATCGAAACATAATTGTTCAACTAGTACTGAGATCTTAAGTCAAGCGATTCGATAAATTTAGACTTCACATTTCTCAGAGTACTCTAAATGAAATTTGAATATATACTGTTCTAGGTTACTTAAGGCTTACCTAAAGCAAAAATGACCAATTAATGACAATGCTTGTTTTCCCTTCAAACACAAACGTGCTCTCATTCTTAAAGCATTCAAACCACGAATCGCGACCCTTTCAGTTGCACTCGTAACCCGGTTGCACCCATTGCACCCTTGATCCCATCTCTGGCACGTAACAACGCATCGATGAATCAGATCGATATAAGTCACGCAATTAGTAGTCGTGGCCGCTACGTAATCCTACGAGGATGGACCGAAGTCATGGGGATGTGATTCACGCGGTGCGACGTGATCGGATTAAACGTAACGGTCCACCGGTATTACCGCTGCACCCTGTACCAACAGTTCAAGTTACATCCTGACGGTGTTCCGAATGTTATCTGCTCCACTTCGTAGACGCCGCCGATATCTTGCCATGATCGCACGCCCGGCGATCGCAGAGAATTTCCGGGACGTTGATGGGGAAACTCTTGGACATGGCCGATTTCATGCTTCGTAGAATGTAGGTAAATACGGGGTCGCTAGACGATCGATTAGAGAGAGGTCGAGTTTAGCAGATGGCGCGAATTGAGTGGAGATGAAAATGATCTCCTCCGGTAATGATTTATATTACCGTCGTTGGACATTATGGAAAGGACAACTTAGAGGATGGTGTGAAGACGAAAATGACATGCTCTGGTTAATTATTTGTATCGCTGAAGTTGGATACTGTGGAAGTGGAGTTCAGAGAGTAACGTGAACTGAATGGAGATGGAAATGACCTTCGATAATTATTTACAGTGTTGTAGAAAATTGAGTTTGGCGAATGGCAACGAAGAAGGTGGTACTCGGTTGGTTGAGGTATCGGTAACAAATTCAGAACGATCGCAACGTATTTCGAGTCAAGAAGCAACCTTGACTTCGATTAAAACTATTTGGAGTGAAGTAGATAACTGGTTCATATTGGTGAAGTGGTTTCAAATTGCTTCGAGCAACTCGGCTGATCTGAACGAGGTACTTTCAAGTATAGTTGAACCTTGACCAAGTAGATTAGATTCTTTCACGAGTGTTTTAGGCCATCCATAGAATAGAACGTCGCCTCTTACGATCGGCAATCGAGAATCCTATAAAATCGCTCATACTTTTGTATAGGAATTAACGCGAATAACCGCATATTGAACTTGAATCCCACACCCTTCGTTATTACTAAACGAGATCTTATCCACTTGTTAGCGTGTTCGATCGGCTGTTCCGAGTTGGTGGCGATAAAACTGCCTGTAAATTGTAAGCGACGCGACTGTAAATCGCGGATCGTTCGGCATTAAACCGATCCGACTGTGGATAGTCGCAGATTTTTGCCGCAGATACCGCACGGAAATGAATGAAGCGATGGTAGATAGGGGGCTTGTTAGCAGAGAAAGGACGAAAATTGCGGAAAATTCGGGTGAAAAATTTGCAGAACGTTTAAGTCGTAGACTTTCGTTGATTTAAGTGTCAGCTGAGTCTAGCTTAGCGAACAAGATAGGCTAACAGATTAGTTCCACGAACGAAACTCGACGTGTTTGTCAGCGATATCGGGGCCACTATCGGAACGTTGAGTCAATCGAGTCAACTATCGTTGAATTACATACTGTGTGTAACTGTGCTCAATGTACTTGTGCTGAAAATAATGCGTATCATCAATATCATCTTCAACCTGAACGTAAAGTGAAGAGTCAATAAGTGACGTCGGAAACATTCCAAGTCCTACGCACGCATTCCTTTAACCCGTTCGCTATCGATGTCCCGTATGGATGAAATGGTATAAATTTTGATCGTAAACCTAACCCAACGAAGCACACAACCTTAGCCCACCTCAGGAACACCTCTTCTAGAATCTAACACAGAACCTAACCCAAACTAAGCACACTCTCACCCAACCCCCGAAATAACTCTTCATCTGCTCCCTCCTCAAACTCCTCCCGTAAACAACTCCCCCTCACCCGATATCCCATGGTTCCCGACCAACAAATAGGCCGCCGGTCAAACAAGCTATGAACACTGTCTCCACGGAGCGTGCTCCCAAGGCATTCCGGTCGCAAAGCCGTGTACGCGCAGCCCCCGATCTACTAAACGTTTAATCGGATCGCGGCGTTGCGCAGTAAATCACGTCTCCGGAGAGGCCGGATAGCTCCCTCGGGGGAGGGTGGCCGGGGTATCAATTCGTGACTTACGCGTTAATCGAGCTGGACCGGTGCCAGGGATCGCGCGAGAACCCGGTGACGCGTACACGCCTCCGGGAAACAGGTCTCGTGCCGCTTCAAAGCAACGTGGAAAAGTGACCCAGTGACACGGTCCAGAAAGCACCAGAAGAAACGGTCTCTCGACCTTCTCCCTCGTCCGTTCGAACCGCTCGAAAGAATCCAGGATAAGAATGGTTCGATGCGCTAGGTGCAGAAAGAAGCGGGCTCTTTCGTTCGACGGAGAGCGCTTTAAAGAGGAGCTTCCTGTTCAGTGCCATTTTATCAACCGTTTTTTTGGCATCTTTCCACGGTTTAACCCTTTGCGAGTTACTGGTGCAAAAACGCAGCATGGTAGGAGTAGGCAGTGGTGCTGCTGGGTTTATTGTATTTTATTGGCGTTACGTTAGTAATCATTATGATACCTTAATTTAATTTTAATTATTAATTTTACGGGTATAAACCCACTAGTGTGTACATAATAGAATAAAAAGTAATTATAATAGTTCAACTGAAATGAAATTAATATCTCTTGTCTTCCCTATTTCCGAATCGATAGGGAAGACAAGAGAGACCGGTTAATGAAATTTTTTGTTTCGTATATGAATCAATAAAACCGACATTTTTGTGCTCGCAACGTTGCGTAGGTTTTTTAACGTAATACAAAGTTATAGGGGTAGTTGGATAATAGAGGCCTAGAATCTAGAAGTCTACTGTATACGAATTGCTGAATTCGATTTCGTTTATTCTTTCAGTGAACCATTATTCAATTTTTCTACAATTTCAGAGGAAAAGGATCTTAATTTTCTTAATGCAAAATAGTTTTCAATGAAGCATTATGTTCACTGACGTAACTTCGGGCTTTAATGGATTACGTGGCTCGGTTTTTTTCAGAGGATTGCGGTAAAGGGTTGAAGGGAGGATTGATTAGGGTTTTACAGGGGGCAAGGTGATCGAAGACGTTTTATTTGCCAGAGGTTGGCGTGGTGGTCAGCTATGGTAGGCTATAAATACGAAGGTGGCTTCTTTATCCCGAACAAAACGGCCCGCTGCGCTGAAAAGGTTCTCATCTTGCGCACGGGGTGGTGATCCGAGAAACTGGGTCTCTTATTATTTTCTGAACGAACAAGAAATTGAACGAGTGGGAAGTTAAATGGTTCAGAGGAAACTAATTCTTTATCCCGAGCTCGAGAACATGGTTAGCACCGACGATTCTAATGAAAGGAACCTCAGGTTTTCTCCGGAAAAATATGCTGATGGATGTTTACCCTCTACCCTTATTAAACATGCCTTCATCCTTCACCGATTTCCTCTATTTTTACGTGAAAAAATTACTTTTTCAATTATCCTTTCTTAAAATTGCATTCTCACGTATCCCCCTCACACCTATTCACACTATGTAACACAATTCTTACAAAATCACCATTACTCGTTTGAAATACAATAGCACAATCAAGACAGAAATTTTTAAATTCTCTCTTCTTTATACGATAAGCACGAACGTAGGGAAATATTATGAAAAATAAGTATTCGAAGGTATAGCTCGAAATCATCTACCTCAAAACTAAAACGATTATAGCTCCACAAGGAAGGCAAAAATAAACGAATAAAATGGAATACAACGAAACTTCATTGTCCCTCGTTCCCCGTAAAGAAGTTTTGCCCGGTAGTAACCGACGCGGAGCCGACTTCCAAGGAACGTCGAGAATCCGAAGAACGAGAAGGGCAGAGTAAACGTCCCGAAACGGGAACACAGTCGTCCGCATGGTAATTTCCATTTGCGGTGTCGGGCCGGGGCGGTGGTGATCATCCCAGCTAAGAATTTGAACGCTCTCCTCCACGCGTGCAATTAAAACTTCCTCGCTGGGCGGGATTAGATTTGTCCCCGAAGTAGAGGGTTGGTTGCACGTAAGGTGTGCGGCGCCATCAAGCAGCCATAGAGCTGAGAATTTGTGTTTGTGTTTGCAAATGTTGGATTGTACGTGTGAGTGTGTGTGTGGCACGCGCATAGAAGTAGACGTTACGTCTCTGGTCTCGAGACGGTGGCAAGATTCTCGGTCAAAGGTCGCGCAGCCGGCTCCGAGTTCCGGCGAATTATGAAGCTGACACGGCCGACAAGCGTTCCAAAAGCAGCCGTGCCCGTGCGCGCTATTTGCATTCCTAGCTGCGAAACTATTGCCCAAGGTATTCCGTGTAGTTTGAAACTTCCACAAGAGGGGCGAGCAAGAAGAAGAGGAGAGGAGCACCGTTTCGACATCTGCGACGACAAACCTCGTTTACGTCTTCCTCCCCGTGTTCCATAGTCTTGGCCGCATTTTCAATGAGGGTTCGTAGATGGAAACGCGTTGCTAAGCGGCCTGGTGTGCGTCCCGGGAGGGTTCCATGGGATATTTCAAGCGTTACCTACGCGCGTATGCGTGGATCGCCCATGAAAATGGTTTAACACGCTGAATACCACAGGGGTAACCGGCACTCGACTTGGGGGTGGTGCCGTAAGGGTCACTGGTGACCGGCGAGCTCAGATTGGTAGAAATACATAACTTGGACAGATGTCAATACTTATCAATTTTTCGTTATTACTATTGTTAACCGTAGATAACTAAACTTAAATTAGTGTTACTGTGTAACTAATCATTTGACTCATAGACTACGAATTAAACACATGTATAGTTGTATTCGAGTTAGGTTCGAGTTAAGTTCGGGTTGGGTTGCAGCCAACCAATCGATTGAGCAAAACCAATCAACTTCATTGCTTCGGTTTCTTCAAATCAACCGCACGGTTCAACGAACGTGGTCGGCGTAAATTGGCCTCGACCGCGATGGATTTACGACGAGATTAGGGTAACTAGCTGCATCCCCCCGTCCCATAATAAATAAATGTCCCGCCCTTAAGGTAAATTTTTCTATACGGTTCGCGGGCACATCGTGCGGAGATTTACGACGCTAATCTGCGAGCACGAGTCCCGCCGGTGCTCGTATTCCGCTCGCGATCGTTCTGGTAATAATCCAATATCTAGCCGACCTGGACTTCGCTCGGGTCCCTTTGGAGCCCACGCAACCCAAGACTTTTTCATTTCATTTAGCCCGGTCAACGGGAGACTACCCTTTTTTTTTTGCGGTGAAGAGTTATGAATCCTGATTGGAGGTGACAGGATTTAGAGGCGTGTGCTGCCTGGAAGAGTTCTGCGCGGTGGGTTTCGAGCTTAGAGAGGTTCGGTATGAAGCAACGAATGATTGAAATGAGATATTCTTCTATAAGGTTTACTATAAGCTTGGTAGATTGCTGTATATTATAGAATGAATAGAATTCGTTACGGTATATCCATGAATTACAGAATTGCGATACGCGTAATGAAAATACTCCTTCATGTGTTCAGTTATTCGTTAGATCATGACTGTTATAATCTATTTGTAGAATGGGTTTCATTAAATAGCCTAGGAGAAAAGGAGTTACGGTTCGGGACTGAAATTCTCCTTCCTTTTTTGAGATAGAATCTTCAAGTTTCCAAAATTCAAAGATCATTAAGCTCCTTGAATCCCAAAAATTCAAAGGTTCCAAGCATTTCCATCGAATTTCGCCAATTCGAACTGAAACACGTCACATTGGGCAGCTGCTCGTCCAACCAGCGCGTCCAACAAAGTTACACCGACGGTTTTATTAAAATGCACAGCCTGAAAGAAGCGCGAAGCGTCATCGAGGGACTCTCGCGCAACCGACGCGCACTCCCCTCGAATCAATAACCAAAGATAACGCTCGTTTACGCTCACAAAGACTGCGTTCCCGTTCGCGTAAGAGTTCATGAATGCCTCCGCTCTGTTTCTGTTTCTCTGCCGCGCGCGGCCCTCGCTCGGAATGAACCGCTTTTGATGGATGTGCTCCGTAACGCGCGTGCGAGAAATAGAAGGCATAAAACGCGGCATGAATAGTCCGTTAATCAATCAACCGCGGAGGCAGCGAAAGCGAAAGATCGATGGTTTTTAACTATGCCGGTGATCGGTTTTCGCGCGTTCTGTCCCGTTTGTACACCCGCTTTCCCGCCTTTCGTCGAATTAAACGCGTGCTCTGGCTCCTGCATACCGACAAAATCGGCTTAACGACCGGCCGTAGCCGCTGCTGTATTTATATACAGCCTATGGTGAGCGAACGGCGAACCGATCGCGGATCGACGAAACGCGAACATGATAAACTGCCCTCCGTTTCGTTCCTTCTCAAGCAAATTCAGCTTTTAACCCTTTCACAGTTTAATGCGGTAGAGATTCGTGCAAACCATCGATTACAGAAATATTAGTTTCATATCTTAAATTATTTTGTACGACTGATTGTATGCAAACAGTTGAAATTACATTTTTTTTTTTAATCTGGTTTAAATGAAGAATTCTTCGGTTTTGATACCAATACGATAATCATTTTTTAAACTCCTTTTTACGGATTGTTCGTTATTTTATTACACTGTCAAAGGGTTAAGCGCGTCTGGTTAATCTTATCGAAGACGCTCTGCCGAGGTATCACGGTGGAACATTTCTGCGTTAGGGTTTTCAGTCACGTTCGTTCAACTCCGAGGTACTATGTACCTCGCTGCTTGGTCTAACTAGAAGATCCGCCCACACGTGCTGGGCTTTTTCTCCGGTCTCGTTAACGCACCGGCCAGGCTGCAACGGACGAGTGTTTGCGAGAGTGTGAAATCACCGCGACTTGCCGGCAGAGAACCGGCAACGAGTATGTAAGTTCGTGGAACGTGCGTTAAGACTCTGACATAAATTCGAGAGTGCGCTGTTAAGATTGCTCGATTCATCTTACCATCCTATAGGACGCCATTATTTAATTATTTTTCTGCTTTCTTGGAACTCGATATTCTCAAACTCCTAAGACTCAATCCTATGACTCGTAGTTTCTTTGTTACAAAAACATATCGGTATTTTTAATCTTAATTTTATTTTCTAACGTCACGAGGTATTCTCGAAAAAATCAAATTCGAAAGAATTAAATAATTTATGTCACGTGTCCAGCCATAGGATGAGCAAAACCCTGAAAATTCCAAACGACGAACCCCAATATCCTCACACCGATATCTAACCCTACATCCCTCTCTCTGCGCACCCTCTCAAATCGGGTAGAATCGATTCAGGCCCAGAAATCAACCGCTAAACTTCTCGAGCACGCTCCATCTCCCTTCAGGTCGTCGAGCGAGATACATGTATATATATACACCAAGATCGATAGGTTTGTTTGTATCGAGAGTGGCCGCTTAAGTGGTCAGCATTCAAGCGCCGTTCAGCATCGCAGGAGGGGCCGTGTATCGTGTCAATGGTGTGGCAAGAGCGGTCGCAAATCCAATCGGCAAAACTGGATAAAGACAAAGAGGGGGAGGAATAGAGAGATAGTGAGAGGGTTGAAACGAACGGAGAGAGCCCAGCTAACGAGAACGCCTTCCTTGCACGGTTCAACTCGTCTAGCGCAGATTGTCGTCGCCTTCGTCGTCGTCGTCGTCGTCGCATTGTCGTTGCAGCTGAGCTCTCCTCCGCTGCAGCGCCGCGTTGGAAACAGCTCCCCCGATAGTTTCGTCCAATGGACACTGCGCTTCTCTTCGCTTCTCTTCGCTTCTCTCCGCTTCCCCTATTCCCAGAAGCGATCACGGGTCTTTCCCTTCCGACCCCCCCGTAGGAATGAGGAGGACGGGGAAAGAGGTTGAATTGCATCGTTACATCACCGGTTACTTAACCGTGGACACAGTAACTCGACCGTCAGCATCGTAATGCTTTTAAATAGACCAGCTTGCCAGAAAGTCCCCTTTCTTTCCTCCTACCTTCCCCCATTCCTTCTTTCTTCCTCGGTTTCGCCGGCACAGCCATCTGTTTCGTTTCTTTGTCTTCTATCGAGAGCCTGATAGAGAACGTCTTTTCACTCTGGACGGGCGACCACTGTTCTTCGGTGCTTTCTCTTTTCCTCTCTCTGTCTCTCTCTCTCGTATAACCCTCTGTCTTTCGTTCCCTCTCTCCCCCTCCTTCTTTCGTTTTCTTGTTCGCTTGGCAGAGAGCAGAGATACCTCCGAGCCGGATATCCGGCTCGCCAGCGCACACCCTCGCGGTTCTCGATTTCTTGAAACGGGAGATGCGTTTTTTTCTCGTCTCCCTCTATTCCTACCCCGCTTTGGCTCGCAGGAAGATCTCGGGGAGTACTACTCGGCGTCTCGACGTTCCCCGCAGCTTGTTGTGCAGCTTTGAAGTGCTTGAGCTTTTACTTAGTTAAAAAGGATTTCTACTTGTGCTTCGGTTAATCGACCTAGCGAAAAGCTTAGGGAAAAGAAATCCGATTGCTCGAAACGACCGAATTTCAAGCTGAATAAGGTTTCTTAACCCTTTGACTGCTAAATATTCCCGGTCGAAGTGCTCCATGTGGACGGCGCTCTATTAGCAATTGTGTTGCTCTAAATTCGAGATCGGAAAAATTGACAAACGCATATACGCGTTCATAGTTCACGATAATAGCTTTCGCGCCTATAGTAGTCAAAGGATTAAGGCTTCGTTAAAATGGTTTGGTTAAAAATCACGAGGCAAAAAGATGGATAATATATCGATGAATATTTAGCAACGACAGTAGTCGGGAAAATTAAACATCCACGGATAATGAACCGGTGCTCTCATAAAGTAGCAGAGGGTGAAAAACGCGAGGATGTGTTCATTCGGCGACGCGTTTACCTAAGCGAGGCTAAAATTCCCCGACATCGTCCCCGGGTTTCACCCGCGCCTATTCATATTTCCAGCCTCGTAATGCACATTTTTTCCTCGCAACGCGAAATCGCGGGTCTCCGCCGCGCCGGTGAATTACGACGGAAGTTTGTACACGCAATATGTCACGAGGCATCACCAAAACGCAGGACGAGATAACCTTGCGTGCAGGGGCTGCGTCCGAAATTAATTTTTAGTCGGGAAGCATGATTTGGTCGAGTACTAATCATAGCATTTTTCGTAACACTGGATTTCGTGGTTGCTATTTTATGATAAAATTCGAGATGAAGTAGCGGCTTGCAGAGGAAGTTTTAAATGGAATTTTCACTTTCTTTTGCGATAAACTTCACTTGGATTCCGACAGAGAACTATAAAATTGATGGTTCGCTTCAGCAATTAAGGGTTCCATATCTTTTTATCGTAAGCAGCTGTGTACAAGACTATTCGAATGTTTAGATAATGGGAACTCGGATATGGTGCATTCAACAATATAAAAATAATACAAGTTAAATTTAATATTACCTCAAACTCGTAAAAACTGAATTCTAGCTACCATAATCGTCAAATTTATTTTATTTCTAAATACGGGAATTGTTTCTTAAAACGTTAAAGAACACAACACGAGTTGTGGAATTGAAGTAATTCGTTATTCAGAGAGTGTTTCAACGGCTGCGACAAATTAATAACACAGTGCCACGGCCGTTTTACGAGCTCAAGTTCAGAAGGTTACCGGCCACTGACACGGTGCCAAACGCCAGACATTTTACTCCGTTATTTCCTAGCTCCGAGAGCGTGATGCGCTCGTGACCAACGCGAGAGAGTGGACTTAATTGCGAGTGTCATCCTGCGGGTACATAGCGCTGCAGCACCGCAACGTGTACCACGTGACTAGGGGATATTGTGCAGGGTGGTTGGCAGAGAAGCAGCCTGATCGAGAATCCAGGAAACCTAGAAACACCGATGTTTCTCGGTCGTTTAAGTGGTTGACACAGTCCACTTGGGTAAATATTTAAGCCTGATTGAATATTCATCGTTTCTGGCACAGCAATTTCTTTTGGAAACGTAGACTTTTATTTGTAATGGTTTCTCAGTTGATCTCGTGTAGCGTACATTTCATTCGTTCGGTGTATTTTAGAAATTGGTACGAAATATTTGGCACAGCCGATATTCCTCTCTATAAATATATAGCGTCTGGCAAACAATTATGTTTATCAACAAAGATCGTTAGTTGTGTCTAATTAGCGACTATAGGAAATGGGGTCTTATATTTTATAATTTATGGCTTACCCGAATCTCTATTGTATTAAACTGCAGAAGGGTTAATCATCTCTTACAATTTCCCTGATTTGTATTTAAAAGAAAATTCTCGAAAATTGCCAAGCTCAAAGTATTGCGACGAAATATTGCCAAAATCTACTCGCGTTAAAATTGATTGACATTAAGTAAACAACAGTGAAACTTTTAACCACGATTATTTGTATTTGAAATATTACGAGAGTGGTATCGTGTGCAAGTTAAACTATGCTTGACCAATAACAAAGGTGCAAGTATAAGTATAAAACCTAGTACCTTAACCTAAAGCAAGAACAACCACTGCCATGGTACTTCGAAACCTAACAAGATCAAATGTCAAGGCAGATCAAACGGGGATCTATCGAGAATTCAGGAATTACTTAAAAAAATATTCCGCGTGGAACGCAACGATGCAAATCGGTAAGAAATTTCTTTCCGCTTCGTGGGAGCGTGCACGCAGGCATTGTTTGCGAGAGAGAAGAGTCAATTGGAAAATCGAAGTTAAGACGATTACACAGGTGCCCCATTACGCGCGCCCAAGCAGTCAGCAACGATTTGCCTAGAGCTGTGTGTGCTGTTGCCCGGCGAACGTAATAGATTTTGGCCGTCCTCCAACGAAATCGTTTATCGATCCCGGACGGGATCGGTAATTCCGCCGCGGCATGTGTATCGAGTCGCGGTTAAAAGAGCAACGATTACCCCCGGACAGAGTTTCCTGACCCGTTTCCCAAGGCAAACATCGGTTTTTTCGCCCAGTCTAGTTCGTTAAGGGGGTCGGGGACATTTTGCGATCGAGCAAGTTGCATCCACTATTACCGTTTCCGGTTGAAGTCCTTAAACGGTGCCGTTAAGAGCACCATTGAAGTAATTCCGAAGAAAATCTTTGGATATAAGACAGTAATTAGACTAGGGCGCAGATTTATGCAAGTTTGTAATTCTATAAGTACGGAACGAAATGAAAACCGAGTTTCCTCCAAGATTGCCTATCGATATCATCGTCGATAAAATTCTTATCTATTTACGAAAATTTTCGCTTCGTCCTAATATGAATTAACAGGTTCGTTGCCACGTCACTCATATTTAGGTGACGGATATGCTTCCGTGGGGGCTTCGTCACCCTCCTTTCTTAAAGTTAAATAGGATTTTAAATTGGAATTTTAAAAGGAATTTAATGGAATAAGCACTGAAGTATATATAAATATAAAATACATAAAATAAAAATAAAAAGCTAAAATTTTTGCCACTTTTATATTTTTTTACTCCAGTTTCGTATGCAATCGGATTTGGGCCCGGCGAGAAACTCAACTGAATCACGCTGGAGAGATGAACGCGTTAAAGTATTAATATTTAAAAAAAAAATAACGACGTAATGAGATCGATTCTTTGCCCGTGGAACACGAATTTGTTTCTGAACGAAGTAACAGGCGAGACAACATCACCGATGGGCGATTAAGCAGTCGATTTAGGGGCGATCCACAACGATCCCGCGGTCATCAGAGTACGACGGCCAGCCAGCATTAATGAACACGTTAATACGAACTTTATCAAATACGGTAATGCGGTTGACAAACCGGTATTATGCCTTACCCGCGGACCGCAACAGGCGATTAGGTTTGCAAATTACACACTCGGTTCTAGGACAATCGATTGCATGCTGTCGATTACCGAAATCGTAATTAAATTTTACAATCGCGACGATTCATTGTGCGAGCCGCTAAATAGAGCCGGTGACTTCGACCGAGTAAATGAAATAACTCTAATACCCGGATATAAACAGGCTAAATATTAACGAGACACGGAAGAATCTCGAGCGTAATTGTGGAACACGAACAGGGACAGTGTATCATTTTCCAGAATTTATATTATAAATTGCTATAATTTCCCACCTACCAATTGCTTTATATTCCAGCAATTTTCAGGTATTTAAGTTGTTCGAAAACAAGGCAAAGTTGAAGCTTCTCGTGGATCTTTGTAATTAGGGATATTAAATTATAATGTAAGTATATAAAATTACTGTTGTTCCATGGATACCAATTACTGTACAATCTAACAATTTTAGGCCATTTATTATGCTTTGCGCGAGGTAAACAGATATTTTCCTCGAGAATAAGTAAACGAAAGAAATGTTACCGCAATGAATAAATTATAAAACATAATCGTTATCCGTAAAATCACTATAATTTACTCGCTACCGATTAAAATGTAATATAATCATTTCCGCGCATGTCTATATCTAATTACATTATTCTGAAAATGAAGACACATTGAAACACGCGAAATCCACGCAAATATTTTAATACAATTTCAAAAAGTCCACTCTGTAATCAGTTCCCAAGCATAGTCGAACGGGTCGCGAGACGGTTTTCAATGAAAAACGAAATCGGAGAATGCAAGTGCAAAATTCCGAACGCACCCGATCGTTTTCTGCAAAAATTCTCAACAGCGAGGAACGTGTTCTAAAAATACGCGAGGAACGTGCAATTTCGGGCAGGAATCCATGGCCGGCGGACAATCCGAGGTATTGCGCTCGGCCGGCAGTATCTATGATTATTCGATTCAAGAAAATCAACGTCCACCAGTTCCGATTCAACCTATAAATAACCATGCTGCGCATAGAGTCCGCGTGTCAAGGCTCTGCCTGCGTGGCAAACGTGGAAAGTTTCTACGTTTTTTCGCGATTTACATGACCTATTGGAAGATAAGACCGTAAACAAAACTAGCTGCCTCGCGGAAAATAATGTTTAAAACATTAGATTCTCGTCCTTCATAAGTATCGCAGCGAAATTAATTAAAAGCCACCTCTGAACGTGAACGGAAACACTTCTTTCCTTGATGTGAAACTTTTATCCTTTTACAATATAAAAATACTTCAACGAAAGAACCTTCCCATTTCCCTCTCAACTCTGCAATTTATATGTTGTGTACCTATTTCTTAGTATATGTATATTAGAGATAGATTTGCAAGAAATGTCCGCAAATCTAGCGTTAAACAGCTTCGCTTCGCAAAATAGAACCAACCATCCAATCGCGATTCCTTCCAGAAAGCATCAACATAGGAAAGGACACCACCGACTGCGGCAGCATCGAGAGTACGGTGCTCGTGAAATTTCGTAGCCGGGAGGCGAGCAAGTTCCCGGCTTAGTCAGCGAATTCTTCGATTCCGACCCTTTACGAGGGCCAACGACCGAGAGGAACGACGAATACAAGCGAAGGAACAGGGCATTACGCCCGGTGGCGATGGAGTTAACCCAGGGCAGGTAGTCGATGCACGCCAGGTATGCGTGTTGCCCTCGTGTTCCTGTTGCAGCCACCCGTCCCCGCCACCCCCCCACCCTTTTCTTCTCCTCTGTGGCCTCCTTTCCAGGTCTTTTTCCGTGCTGCTGGACCGATCGCTTCCCGGACCAGCCCGTTCCCGATAGGCGTTTCAAAAGGGTCAAATCGAGCTGACGGAGATACAAGCTCGATATTTCATCGGCCACCCTTCGAATTAACCGTCTTTTTCGTGGCTCACGCGCGAACGAGCCCTTTGTGCCGAAGAACAACCGACCCGGACGAGATTACACGGCTCGAGGTCTGCGCAGGGTTTTAGAGGAACCGAGGATTTCAAATCAGCGCTGGATTTTTCTTTTTGGATCTTTCTTTGCAGTCTTAGAATCTTGTCCGAACTTCTGGTTTTGTCAGAAAGGAGTAATTTGACGAAAAACGGATCTCTGTTGTAAAACTGAGGGGATGAAAGGGGAATGTTAAAAACAGCTTCTGTTTCGGTGAAAGGAAAAAAGGTTGAATTGGAAGTGATTCGAAGTTCGTAGCAGAATTAACAGTATAACTACCAAAACCAGTCAAAATGAGCAATTCGTAATTTTTCATGAAAGCTTTATAAATTTATCGTGATACCCACATCTTTGGAAATTTACTGTGATCTTCACTGAAATCATTACTATTTGTTTCCCTAGATACTATTGGGGGAAAGAGGACGGTACTATTTCTATAATTCCAGAAAATTAGAGTTAATCCAAAAGAAAATTAAAATTGCAACGATATAAAGTTACGTGGCATACAAAAATAATTAGATAGAAGATAAAGGGGAGTTCTGAATGAATTCTCGGACTTTAAACGCGTGTTTGATACTCGAGAAGATTGAACCTAGCAGGAACTATAGGAACGCTCTTACGTAACCGCAATTCTCCAATTATGCAAAACCGACGAAGGCTCGTCTACGCAGTGTCCGCCGACGATTTTAATTCGCGGGCAAAGAAAAGCCCGCTGCAAATCTATTCGCCGCGTATCATTACGCCTTATTGGCCGCGATTAACACGTTGTACGACTGCTTAATTGGCGTCGCGCTTCCATCCACGTTTTGCATACAGTACAGCGATCTTTCTTTTCGACCATTCATTGTCTGCTACTTCGTGTAATCGATCAGGAAATTCAACGATCCTTAAAGTAACATTCCATCGCTATTATAGTGGACAGCTGCCACACTAGCCAGTTATTTATTTTCAAGATATTACTGATTATCACGAATCCCAATTTGTATCTCAAATTACAAGATTTTTCTTATAATCTACACTCAACTGCATCAGTTAAAGAATTGTAACAATACCAAGGGCATGCTTATTAAGACCTCATTCTCCCCCGAAAAGAGTCCAACATCTTGGAAACAGTATGAAAGAAGAATTAAGTAAATATATCAGAGTTTGCAAAGATTCCAGACGAAAGCAACTCTCGGCCATATTTCCAGGGAACTTTCAGGACCCACGGCTGTTTCCTTCCCGTTTTTTATTACTGTGACATTTCACGCAAAAACGCAGAAAAATATGGTCGGTGACAGAGGAACATGAAGGCTCAAAGCGAGGGTCCATTAGACAAAATGCGCCAGCTGCAGAAACGGAATGGCTACTCGTGCATCTTCTTTGAGACCACTCTCTCTCTCCCTCTCTCTCTCTCTTTCTCTCTCGCGTAGATGAGCATTAGTTAACGCGATTACATCGCTCGAGAAGGATGATACAGGTATATGGAAATGTGTACGCGATTCTTATTAAGCTAATTACACTCATTAACTAATGCACGCTTTGCAACACGTCGCTGGTCAAAGTCGCCGAGAGCAGACACAGAGAATATTAGGATGAGAAAGATAAATCGGAAAGCACGTTGCTCTGCAACGAGGTCGGAGATCGAGTTTGTGATTGGAACCGCTGAAACGATGCCGTTTCTTGGCAACACCTTACGGTCAGGCATAATTCATGGAAGGATACGCGGAGGATTCGAAGGTTTTGAAAGCAGAGGCGCCATCAGCGCGCCTTTGGGGACTGAATTGCTATTCCTAGAGAAATAATTAAAGTAGTAACTTGTATCTGTTATGAAAGGCTTCTTGACACTTTTCCAACCGAATGGGGAGTAATCGTATAAATAAGTTTTAGTATACTGCTTAATTAAACCGTATAAAATTCAATATGAGTGAGTCTTATTAAATATTTTACACTTGAAAGTCTTCGAAGTTAGTACTATCGTATGAATACGAGTCACCTATTGAGCGCAAAGGGTTAATATCTATGCACCGACAAAATAACACTCTCGACAAAGACGTTTCAGCAAACAAGAAATTCTCCCATAAAATTCACAAGGTGAAAGCTCGAGGCTTCCAAAAAAAAGAAGCTGGCTCGCGGAACAAAAAAAGTTAATTAGAAAGTCACCCCTTATCCTCGCGCAACAGTTGCATCCTTCCATGCATTTTGCATAAGCTATCTTCCGGGGCGCGACGCTGAAACGAATCGGTTTACAAAAATAGCAGGCCAGAAAGAGAAGGTCGAAGAGTCGTTTAACAAGATAGAACACAGGACTCGATTACTCCTGACGAAATCTCGCGCCCCGGGGTCAAAGTGGCTGGCAAACTCCGGCCAACGCAACGAATTTGCATGTAGAACGTAGCCGGGGTAAGGGTCGCCGAAGAAAACCGTTCAAAGTTTTCGCATCCCGGGAAAGTTTCAGCCCGAGCATGACCGTGAAAGGAGCAGGTGGTGGGAGGTGAAGTGAAAAAAATCGAGGAAAAACCGAGAGGAAGGAACGAAGACCGCTTCACCCGGCGAAGAGAAGTTCGAAAAGCGTGCTAGAGGGTCTCGAGAGTGTCCAGTTACCGAGGTAGTATTGTATTTGGGACGGAATTCGAAAAAAAAAACGGAGGAAGACTTGAAAGGAGCGGAGGTTCGTTTCTTTGTAATCTTGCGCTGATACGCGACACGCCGACTGCTTCGGGGAATCCTTTGTGATGGAGAAATGGGTATTCCAACAGTTCCAAGTATGGGCAACCTCGATGTTACTTCGGAAGATCATAGTTACGGTAACTGGTCGAGTATCCTAACATGAAAGTAGCTGCGTGGAATTCATTTCAAAATTACAGGATTGTGTACGCCTTTATAGCTTTTTACAATTTTTTGAAACAGTGCTGCGAAACATACTTAAATACTGAATTATCGTAGCAGGGGAGAGGTACCTAAAGTATCCAGGAACTGAAAGAAGATTGGTATCCTGTGATATTAGTACACGTGGCGATCTTGGAAACGGATAGTCCAAGTACCACACTCTTTCAATTGTGTATAACAAAAATCTGAACTTGCATAGCAGTTCACAGCCGTCCGTGTATTACAAGCGCATCTTTCATTGGATATGCAAATGCGAGACGTTAAAAAGGCAATTTTTTCCAGACAACAGAAAGTATGGGTTCAAGGAATCTTGCTGTCAAGCTTTCCTACGACTGTTCAGAGCTGGAAAACTTGAAGAGTAAGATCCAAAGAGTCGAAAGTGTACGATCCACGAATCGTGTAATCGAGGAACTTGTCGATCTTGCGAGCGTTCGGCTGCCGCCTTTCATTGAGAACGAACGCGACCGGGACGAGGTTATCGGGGTCGAACGTAATTCACGGCGACGCTGGCACGAATATCGCATTAAGAACGCCGCCGTCTGAAGCTCGCTTATTGGTCACTAGGCCAGGCGAAATAAACGCCTCCTGCTTTTCGCTTTCTCGCGTGGGACGATACGGAGTACCGAGTTTAATGGGTTGCGTTTGATGGATTCGAGGGAAGCGGATTGTCGTTCGTCGTCGAAGAATGGGTGGATGTCGCAAGGTTTTATGGGTTACGAATGGTCTCTCTGTGGAACGACGTCAGCATCGAAGCAATTTTTTACGCATTACACGGGTATTTGACGTCAATTTGACCGTTTAACTCGTTGACTGACCCAGTTTGTAGAATCGATGATGAACTTCGTAAGATAAAATCCAGAAGGTGAACACTAATTTACTGAGATAACATGTTATCTTATACGACATTCTATCGGAGAGTCAAATATTACAGTTTCATTGTGTAAACGCGTAGGTATAGTAGAGGACAAAAGTTTAAGACCAAAGGGTCAACGAAATTAAACTAACTAAACTAAAATTTGCATTCTATGCTAATCGATAAATAGTGTTCTACCATAATAACAATAAAAATAAATCTACAGCCAATATTTGGAGACCATAAAGCTATGCTCCAGATTGTCCTTTCGTCTTAAACTTTTCACTACTGCACCTTATTTTAAATGTTTTGGGTTAACCCCTTAACCTACGATTTAGATTCGAAGATGTTGGGCCGAAATCGTATGCAAGCTCGCGCAGCGTTCGGGACATTGCTGTAATTGCGTATCAAATATTGTACGTAATATTCACTTCTGGCCCGATCACCGTACGCGGACTATGCCCGTAATATTTACGTTTGGCCCGACCATCGCACGCGGGCTATGCCCGTCATTGTAGGTTAAAGGGTTAATCCCGCGAATACTAAAATGAATGAACCGTACAATATATATTTTGTTTACTTGGAATTTGGTAATCACAGTGTTATCTCTGAATTGATAAGAAAATCAGCGATAGGTTCGACGTGATTATAAACCGGAACCGGTCACATACTTTAGGATCGATAGAGTGGTACGTTTCGTGTTGTGCTCGTTTTCATTGTTTTTGTTATCAGCGAAAGGTAGACACGGTGCAAAAACAGATTGGACGCTATCAATTCGAGCGCGAATTTTCGTAGCTACGGGAAAAATCTTCGAGCTGGGCGACCAGCTCTCGTTGCTTCGTTAACGGGTACGGTAAACAGTTGAAACGACGCAGGAAAAAAACGGAAAATCGTTGCGGAGGATCTCGGGCATTACACGCGGTGCTAGAAAAAGTTCTGAACGAAGAAAATGGCCGATTTTCCCTGCGCTGGAAACGTAAACGTTTCATGTCTCTCTTCTTGCAGAGATTTCAATCCACGAATCGCATATAATCTATAATTAATATTATTCTGCTTTATTTAAAAAATTTCCGTGACTCTGATTTTCTTGAAATAGAATTTAAATGCTTTGAATAATCGATTATCGCATCCCTTGACCCTGATTTTCATTCCATGAAAACTATTATATTGTAGAATTAACCCCTTAACGGAGGACATTGCAATTCGACACTGTTCTGATATAAAAATTCAACGCATTCCTTATTTACAATAAAATTGCCATCATAGAATTTGAGTTTCTGTGAAATTTTTATACCGTCGCGTCGGAGAATCAAAATGAAAGAAACATCGGCAACTTTCAGGCCCGAAATATCCCATTTTGCTTAGAAATCCGTAAGGGTTGCTACTATTAATGAACTATTTTATATTCACCGAAACGAAATTGAAAAGGGCACCCTAACCGCATGGCTGGCGCGTTCCATCGCTTTTTGGCCGGAACTTGTCCCCCATTTTGGGAGCCGTTCGAGAGCCACTGAATCTTTGATGGGACCCGGCGTCGTTACCCAGAAACAGAGGGGAAATAGATTTAATACCGCTGCTAGACGCTCCACCCCGACTACAAACGGCGTCTTAAAGTTCCCTTCACCGCCCCACTATTAGTATTCTCTTCCCTCCGACCAGCTTCACCTCTCTCCCCTTCCCTCACTCTTTCTCTCTCTCTTTTTCTCTTTTGGTCTTTCCCTCCGCTGAGTACCCCGCAGATGTGGAATTTTTACTACATCCCTGCAATGTAGATCCCGGCGAGGGTTCGTACGGAGCTGCGTTAAAGGTGAGCACAGTTTAAAGGCGAGCTAGCCACCGAGGACGCTGTTAGAAGCGAGGAAACGTTCGGATATCGAAGTCGTAAATCAATTTTTCCACGAGAAAATTAAAATCGTTCGTTTCTATTGAACGCAGTCTCACTGAATCTTATATTCAATTTTGTAACCCTTTAATTCTCAAGGTTTTAAGATGTGGATCAACGTGGACAATGCATTAAACAACGTTTCGCGATATAACTCAATTTTTTAAGCCATTAAAGGTACCATTGGCACGATAATTCGAATGTTGTCTAAATACGGTTCATCCGTCGATTACATATTCGTAATGATTAAATCGCACAGAATTAGGGCAACAGGAGAATTTCACGTTAGCCGGCTAAAAGCAAAGTTAAACAGCGACGAGCTCCGTAACAGTAGTCCTTGGAAGATTTTACGACTCCAGTCAGTGAAACTATCGAGAATTTCACGAGACCTTCGGTCCGCCCGGTTAGACCAACAGCCAAGAGCTGTGTGGTAACTTAAACAAACGCCACCTGAAGACACACATTTCGGCATTGTCGCGGCCCTGAACGGGGCTGGCTGCGACTAGCGCAACAAAATCCACCCCGTAAACTTCGACGCGCCCCTCTCAGACGCCTCTCGAGCAACAAAAGGCCGAGGAGTTTCCGGCTCCCCGATTTCTCCACCATTTTTCCTCGATTTTTCTTCCGTGTGAAAGAAATCGAAGAGAACGCACGCACACGTAGACGCTCCATCTCAAGCTTTCCCCGTTCGCTTCTTCGAAGGCATTTATAATAGACAAAAATTGAACGTGCGTCCCGCGTTAACCCTTTGACTGCTGTGGGCACGTATACGCATCTCTAGCGAAAGTTACTCGCATGGATTGTGGACGAGTATATGCGTTTGTCAATTTTTCCGATTTCCCATTTAGAGCAACAAAATTCCTAACAGAGTGCCGTCCACGCGGAGTATTTAGTACTCAAAGGATTAAAGAGTCTCCCGCGCGCGCACGCCTAATTTCGCATTCAGATTGTCATTTTCGCGTAGCCGCTCGACGTCTCGGAGCGTTCGCAAAGGAAGAGCTACGGCCTCGCCGGCGAATGCAACAAAACTCTTTAATCTCAGCGCTCAAAGAGCCCACCCTCCCGTCTCCTCCTCCGTAGCTGCAGCTTTCCATGCAAAATACGAAACGGCCACCCGTAAAACCGTTCCTTCCTTAATGAGCGGGTCGGCCGGCCGGTAAAAACGGACCTTAAAAACGTAGCAACGACCAGAGAGAAAAGAGAGTGGAACAGAGACAGGGAGGCTAGCCGGAGTTGAGTATCTAATAACGAAATTAATATCGTGTTTCCACGGGTTATGCGTCTAGTATCACGTTATTACGTCCAATTGAATCGCGTAACGCCGGGGAACGCGTGATACGTGATTTCCTATCTTTCCTCGTAACTTTCTTCCTTTTATTCTCTACGGAGGTTGAACGCGAGATGTTGGTGCGATAGGGAACATGCTCGTTGCATCTCGAAGTCATGCTTTAAATTGTTGCGAATCAACCGCTAAAGAAACGAGTGCAAAACTACTTCGAATCGTTCGATGTATCATTACAACGCGTAGCGATACGTAATTTATCTGTTTACAAATAGATAACGAGGCAAGAGATTACGCTGTTCGACGTAAATAAAAGCCACGTCGCTTCGGGATACGCAACCCTTTTTCTATTTCTTTTTTTTTTCAGTATTATTATTCTCGAAATAGCATTCCTCGCTCTAGGATCGCAACGAAGGGGAGCAATCACGAGGTACGTGAAAATGGTGTACGTAACGGGGGATGGAAGGGCGGCAGCGATAAAGGGAACAGGCGGATTCGATTTTCCATAAAATCGTAAACTTTGCGGAATGCTCGGAACGTTCTTGAGCTTTCATTGCATCAGGAGTAGAACAAGTGGTTGGTAAAACGAACCGGTGGTTACGGCTGGAATTTAAACGTACACAAGTTTCTTAATGACCAAGAAACGCGAGCCTGCGCGTCCGCGAACGCGGAAAGTATTTAAACAGGCATCAAGCACGAAGCTTCCATGGGATGGAGGGAGGGGGGATTGGGATAAAAATTACAGGAAGAAAGTTAGAGCATTGCATTTTAATCGCAACAAGTCCCTCGACTTTTAAAGGTTAAAGCGCAGCAAAGTGGAGAAAAATTGCCCCCGGTAATAAGTAAATTAACATTCGCCCTGCTACCTTTCTTTTTCGAATTTTTCCATCGTTGAGAAATTCTGTTCGACCTTTACGGTGACCACTTTGTAAAGGTCTCTCAGAATGGTGATCTGATTTTTGTTAGCTATTTGAGCCGTTATTCAGTTTAAGCGGCTGAATAGGGGGAAAAGATTCGTGAGAAATGTATTAGAAAAAGTAGCAAATGAGGAAATGAATAAAAAGATATGTGTTTAAGGAAGAAAAAAGTCTTAACTATAGAAAGATAAATACACATGTGAATTGTAGTATATGTTAGTGTTATCGGCTTTTAAGCTACTACATTTTTTAACGAATAATCGCTATTAATCTATCTCAATTTCAAAAATTATCATAGCATTACGTTCTTCATCGATAACTTTACTCAAATTCTTTGGAGAGATAAACATAAATAAATGAAATGTGCATTTTAATATTTTACGGAATTAGAGGAATTACGAAATGAAAGTAAAGCTTCTCGAATAAATGATGTTTGATCGCAATGATTTCTTTCTAGAAAATACCACTTAAAATTCGTTCAGACAATTTTTCCCCAACTTTCAGACTCCTGAAGAACTTCAAGGTGATCGCTTTCATTGGCTCCGTCTGTATATTCAGCGAATAATGCCAGGTTTCAAGGCACACGCGCTCCACGGTCGTGTAAACTGCGCGTTACTTGGTAATTCGACCGATAAGTTCTATCTACGAAGAGACAACGATAATCACGTGCACGCTGGGACACACTCGCGACACGATATTACCAGTTTTTGCACGGAGAAGCTTTTCCGCGAACCAATCGAACCGTCGCGAACGCGCATTCCATTCGACAACTTCGGGTAATGCGATCCGCTCGCGATGCAATTAATCTCTCCGCTGTTTCCGCCACCACGTGACATCATCTTAATGCAAACGATCGTGAATATCGACGACGTAACTGCATCGCATACAAATAATGTTCCATCGCGAGGTATTCAAGGTTTTCCTATTTTTAATCGTGAAAAACAAGCGCTCTTTGCGAGAAAATTATTCTTCTCGTTTAATCGTGCATCGAATGTAACTATTCCTTTCGTATTTTTTAAGATTGCAATCGTAAAAAACTGTCAAGCTCTTTTCTGATTTCTGTTTTTCTAAATCATTGCAAATTCAATTAGCTGAATCGACGTTGCCGTTACGATAATGAAATATTAATGGATAGATAAAAAGAACGATTATCTGTGATATGTACAGAGACCGTCAATTCCATTTTCATATTGCTCTCGATGCACAATTCAACTCTGGAAATATCGAATTTAACGTGAAAGCCAACTAGCCGGAGACCTCGATACGACAGGCGTTCATAATTCTGCGAATAAATTTCAACTAGGAAACCGGGATGAAATTGCGTCAGACAGATAACAACGGAGCGCGATATGTAGGCATTTAAAAGGACCGCGCTTGTTTACACTCTGGCCGGGTCGACGTGCACACATGGCTCTCGTCTCTTTTTGCCAGGCGAGAATTACGCCGACGACCACACACGACCGCATGGTAGAGACATCTCGCAAATATGGTTGACCTTTGTCCCACGATTAACGCGGAAATGTTCGGCCGATTGTTTTTGTTTTCAATTAGAACAGGTAAAAAAAAAACTGAACGAATGATATGGACTCACCGGTGACGAGTTGATTCCAGGAAATCGAAGGCCCGAGGCACTGCTCCAACATGAAAACACCGAACGATCTTCGACGAAACGGCTTTCCGGGAATTCTGTTCCCCCGTTCTTGGGTCAAGATTTGTTGACGGTCGACGTCCCTTTTTCGTGCGACCCTTCTCTCCTCTCTTTTCTTTACACGCCGTTCAACACTTTCCCTCTCTTCGTTCCTCTCGCACATTCACTTGGAGAACGTCACCGATCTGCCTGTCGTTCGCGCCCGGGGAGCATAGTAGTTTTCCGCTCTCTTTTGTTCTTTCCACGACGCTTTCCTGTCTCGCTCCGTTCCCTGTCTAGACGCACGAGCACACACGGCTGTCACGCGACACACTTTGAGCGTGATCACGCCGAGAACCACGACGTTACCGTGCATACGACGAACAACACAGTAAGCAAGCACGTTTTATCTCGATACGTTTCGTATAGGACGAGAGGAAACGACACGAGAAGAGGCAAGACCCGCGTCACCGCGACCGCGAAACAACCGGAGCTGTTACGTCTCGGCTCATCTTTGTCTTTGGAGGTTAGGTTCGAGCATCTGGCGTCTCTTTCGCTCGCTCTCGATTCGTCTCTCGGTCCAAGGCACGCGTGTCTCCGACGCTGTTAACGCGATAGGATTCAAACAACTTCGGCAACAACACTCGGACAACACCATGCACTACCGACGCGTGAACGCGACCGACTGTGCTCGCCTCTAGCGCGGTAGAACCGGCGAAAAACTGCGAGAAAATCCAACCATGCTGACTACGCGACCGGCGTCAGACTGCCGCGAGGACAGAGCGGGGATTCAGTTGAGTGGCATCGCCCGACAAGCGGGGTCCCCCCACCACTTGCCTCTCGCGACCGACAGATTCTCGTCCCTTCGCCCCTTGCGCGGGAACCACACATTTCTCCTCTTGTCCCTACGACCCTTTTCTCCCCACTATTTTGCCGTCGGGCTTACCCTCCGCGTCGCCACACGAACTTCAACCGAGCTATCTATCCCTACCACTGTAGAAGCAAGCAGTGAAAGAGAGCTAGAGCGAGGAAGAGACGCACGCGCACGCGATGTGATAGAGGAAGACGGACGGGATGGGAATGCGGCGCATGCGCAAAACATCGGTCGCGGCACGCGGTCGCGCCCAAACGCATCGTCTCGCAATCCTCATATTGATGTACTACGCGCTCGTACTCGCGGCGAGCGGATTGCGGCCCTTGCGAATACCGAGCGACTTGTACGTGAGAGATGAACGAAACAGCTCGTTAAGAAATCGCTGTTGGCTACGAGAACCATAAGGATTCGATCTACAACAGATTCAGACATCCGCGACACAAAATTGCACCATATGTACATGGTTGGCTTTGAATTTTTAATGGCCTTATCCGATGCTTTTCATACCGACAACGACACGGGGAATCAGTTCATATGAGAAGATCGTGTGTTTTCATTAAAAGAAAAAACAACTGCACTTTGCAAATAAAATTATGCACTACAATATTAATACACATTAAACGGAATAAAACATCTTTTTCCAGTCTTATTCCAATTCCATACACTGATCCAGTTACTGTGAAGTTAGCCAACAAGTTTGCTGTAGCAAAAAAAAAAACAGGAAACGAGAAACCTTTCCAGCTAGCTCGTTCAATCCAACAGAAAATCGTATCAATGTTATCACGATCCGTATAAACCCTGTTTGCAAAAGGCGTAACTCCTCTACGCATCCAGCGGAGATAAGCGATGTTTGCGGTAGAATAAGGTAGCGCGTTGATTCACGTATGTACTACTACGCGACCGTCTCCCGTGGCTTGACGCGCCCTCAGTCACGGACAATTGATTGCACAGTTTTCAAAAGCATCGGTGCGAGCAGGCATATCCAGGACCCCAACGGATCCGCTCAGCCTCCCTCAAGACCGTCGCGCACCCTTCTTCAGCCGCCCCCTCGGCTGGTCCTTAGAAAGCATTTTCCCTGTTCCATTCGTAGCCGGGTCCACGACCATCCCCTCCCCCTTCATCCCCTTCCGGCCCGTTGAATTCTTCAACGATACAATTCCCGCCGTGGCGCACAGTGGTTCGCGAGAGCTGCTCCGCGGAACGAGTCCATGGAAAATGGCGGCGGTCCGCGCGGGGTTAACTAATGAATTCCGGCGCGGTTATGCGGCGGCTCGGCCGCGTCCCGGGGTCTTATCGTTGGCTGCAGATCAGCCTGCTTGGCAGATGTTCGCTGAAACCTCGACCTCTTCCTCCCTTCACCCTTCCCCTATCTCGTTCTTCTCCAGTTTCTTTCGAGGCTGGCGCGTTCCGCGCCGCCTCCACCCTCGTAACCTTCGTCGTTTACGTTTTACAGACGAGGAGGCTGGCGGTTCTCGAACCAAAGCATCCTCCTGGCTTTTCTTCAGCCCCCGTTCCGCTCTGCTATCCGGCTGGAGGATATGAGTTACCGCGTTTGCGGAATGGACCCCGGCCGAATTATTTCCCGCGAACGCCATCGTGGTGGTATCCGTTCCCGCGACCCTGCCACCACCCCTTCCGTTCCGTTCGGGTTGCCGGGGGGAGAAACGATATTAAAATTGAAATGAACTCGAGCAGGATACGAGCACTCAAACGATGGCTCGATTTTTCGGAGGCGAGCTTTAAACGGACGCACCCTTTGGTGAATATTCGTTCGATGGGAGAACGTTGCGAGCATATATTCTAAATTGTGCTTTATAGAACTTTCGAGCGTCGTTTCATGCTGTTTATAGGAAATGAATATCGTGATAGAGTATAATAGTATTAATTGATTTTCTATGCTCTCCAATTTTACGTTCCTCTACGTTTCTTAACAGATCAAAGTGTAGAACGAAGGGTGTAATTAATGGTAAAATGGATGAGAAATGTGGAAAGAATTTTTAGAGAAAATTTGCCGTTAGAGAGGTTCTTAAGGGATATTTGAAGAAGGATCCAGTTTCTTCTTGCTCCGCTACATACATTTTTCTGAAATCTATGCCGAACACGATACCAACTGGCCCAGATTTAACCGCAAGCTCGCTCAAAGAAACTTGTTCCCGCCGCGCACAGGCATATATCATGACGCTCCTTGTCCGGGGGGTTTACGAGAGGAAATGAAATTCTTTTTTACTCGCTACTCAAAGATACAATCGTATTTCTCCTCGGCGACGGAGGAAATGAAAACTTTCCGTGCCCCTCCCCCCGCCAGCGGCTTCGCCGTTTTGCGTAAATAGGGACATTATTGAGATAAGAATTCCAAATTGTGGTAACCGTTTACCAACGTCGTACGAGATGACTCGTTCTCATTGTAATGGGAAAACTAAAAGAAAACTTTCAACGGATGTGGAGAATCGGATTTCCTGGCGCAGAACGACCGTGAGTTTTCGTGTCGATGATAACTGGACTGCGGATGTTTATGCAAATTTATGTCTTTGTATGCTTGTTATGAGATAACGTTATAATTCAGTGATAAAAAAATCTGGAATGGTATGAAGGAAACTACAATAGTCACTTCGTTTGTTTTGTACAAGCAGAAACACCTCAAATCCGAAGCGTGGATTTCAGTGAAAAAACACAATATTTGTACAAATCTAAGTGCCTTTATAATTTTGCTAAAATTAAAAAATACGTTTTTATCGGAGGTAGGAATTTAATTAATTTAATTAACAGAATAAGATATACAACGAAAAAGATTTTCCGAAAAGCTGACGTTTCTGAATTCCATCAGTTTCGAAGTAATCCTACAAATTCTACGTGCACGTTGCAAAGTTTTGCATATGCAAGTTTCCCAGAAACGCGTAAACTATACACACAGTCTAATGACAAGAAAAATCCGAACGACTGCCGCGCCTTCCTCCGTTCGTTCTTCTCCGTTGAACGCGGCGCTAAGCGTGTGTCTCACAATAGGCGGAAACTGAAAACGTCGCCTAACAGAATGAAATTCAACCACGTATTCCTGGGGACCGTCAAACCGGTCTGATCGCAAGCCGTCCGCGTCTCGTTCGGTGTACATACCGACTCGCGACGCCTTTGTCACTAGGCGACTCGCTCGTCTTATTTGTCGTCTCTCTTTTAAGAGTCGACGGCCCACGTCTCTGGTCGCTTCGAGACTCTGTTGAGCAGCCGGAAAGTGAAACGACTCCTACCGAGAATTCGCTTCCTTCAGCAGACGTTTCAGCGTCGATACTTCACAGTGCGCCGTCTTTCTGCATTTGCATAAGGATTTAGTGGTGTTTTACTCTTCAACGCGTATAGAGCAGCGAGGGAAGGATCAACCCTTATGGCTCCAAGTGTGCCTCTCAAGCACCACCAATATAATTAATAATATAAATATTGTATTATCAGAATTGTATTACTTCTGAAATGAATAAAGATTGTTTTGAATGACTTTAATATTATTATTTACACGTCATTGTAACATTTAAAGTCTGACACTGTTCGAATCTGAATAGCAGAATTTCTTACAGAATTTATATTAATTCAGCTACTATCATCAACGTGTGGCCACTGTCCCGTGCAATTAGTTTGTTATCCAACATGCTCCGCGTCCATTGCGGACATCTCGGATGTGAGATCAAACAGCGAGATCTGACGCATCGAAGGACGCGCGATAGGTGCTAATTAAATGCGCCCTTTGACGCGATACAAGACCCATACAACGTCTAACGATAGACATGCCCTTCGTAATATCGATCTACGGGGTGGAGTTTCACGGCAAAATAAAGGCAACTGTTACGCTCTGTGATTGACAGTGCACAAACGGAACAAATTGCCTGTCACTCGTGCTTAATTAAACATCCGTTTCATTTACTGCGTTATTAACAATCGACACACATCGATTCCGAAACTGGTCGCTCCTGTTTTTAGCAATTTTTATACTAAAACGTGTATTACCGATAACAGAAAAAGTTCGATCAGTTGGTACATAAAATAAACTAGATTCACTCTGAAGAAATGCATCTTCAAACTGTAACTTAATTACTTAATTAATTTCTTAATTTATTTTCACCGCAACACATTTTACAATTTCATGAGAAAAATTTTCAGAAACGATTACTATTATTTTTTAACAATTTTTGCTAATTTTTATTGATGCATCGATATAAATGTACCCAAATCTATTTCCCTCTCAGTTTTGCAATTTTTAATTCTGTTTCATGTATACCTTATTCTTTGGTATACATATATATATTGGAGATAGAAATGTTCGTAAATCTAGTGTTAACAACATAGGGTCAATATTACCCAGTGAATCATGCTTCTAGTATCATTTCACTTACGTAACCCGTCTTTATTAAGCTTTCCCGCATTCTGCTGGGAACGTTACGGCGAATCAACGTTCTGCCCTGACGTTCCGTCAAATAATACGTTTACAGTAACAAATAACGGATTCCGGTTACGTAACTCGTAAAGAACGCGCTGGGAACACGCTGCCGGTGTATTCGCCAGGAGATTACAGATATTCGACGGTATCGGATGCAGCTCCCGTGTATCGGCCAATCGGGTGCACCTACATATATTTCCGTACAAAGCAACGTCAAAATCTCCCGGAATACTCCCGTCGGTATATATTTTTTTTCTCGTGTTGCCACGGCAAAAGCGGCCGCTGCAAATCCTTCTATTCATCGTACTCGTTATTCGAAGTGTGCTTCGTTTCCTGTAGCCGCTGTTTAATCAAGAAGTACGAAATCGATGTCTATCAATCGGGTGCGCGGTAGTATAGTGAAGTTCATACAGTGAACGTAGTGGTAAACACCGGTTCTCCCCGAATAGATTTTAATGGGTAAACATTGGGAAATAATGGACAATTAATTAGCATTTAATATACAAATCTCATCGACGTGGAATAGAAAGTGGCGTCGAGGTTTTGAGCATCATTGAAGTGAAAATTTCATCAAACGCATTTTCCGCTTTTCTAAAGTACAATTTTTAACAAATTCAACACTAGCTCAAGGTGAACTAATAACAAAAGTAAACAGAATCAATGGCAGCACTTTGTCGAGGAAAAAACGGAAGATCTCCCTATTCGATTGCTTAAAAGTTGAACGATCCTGAACGTAGCTCGAAGTTCCAAAGACCGTGAAGTAACGTCTAAGCGATTAACGTTTAATCCTCGATTCCTAACCAAGGCATCGTCGAAAGCCGCGAGGCATCGGCCTACGCTTGATTCGCAGGCAATCCGGCAAATCTATCAGAAATCACGGCTCCTTAAGCACACGTCGATCAACGTACGCCGTCTGTAGCAAGGCTCTTCCCCTCCGATTAGGCGACGCGACGCGTCGCGTCTATCCCATAGCCATCAGCCTAAACGCATCGCAGTCATTAAGCCGGCGATCGATTAAGCAGCATCGCGGGGATGTTTGTACGTTTACGATGGGGTCGGGGTGCTGTCTGATTTATCAACGAACTCGGATGCCTCCGCTGGAAATTAACCCCGTCTAGCTGGCGTGTTTCCGCGAGCTCGCAGACACGATCGTCAGCGCGCTCGTCGGCCAATGGTACATTAACTAATTAGCCCCGGCATCCACGCGGCTTCCTGGCAGCCGTTGCTCAGCTATCGGGAAGCTAGACACCGATTATGTCAGTTAGCAGCTGATTTAATTAGCTCCTACGCGTTGACGAGCATTGGCGACAAAGCGAACGGAAACGCGTGAACGAAAGGGTTTACTGCTTGAGAATGGATCCAAGAAAATGATCGATGGAGTCTTGTGGTACAAATGTGGTCGAAAAATCGTGAAAGTCACCTTCAAGTATTATAATTTTTTATCCGAACTTCTGCTTGTCAAATGAAACCATATTTTTGGCACAATTCATGTGAATTTATAAGCTATTTACAGGGTTTCACAAAACATTATTTATTGAATTACCAACTGGAAACGAAGATGTGCCGCGCGACAGATTCTCGATCATTCCCATACGAGACGGCGGAAGCGGGGGCTGTTCTCGAGACAAATACCAGTGTTCCGCTTTGAAATTGATGAGACGATCTCTCCTCTCGACCGCGTTTTTGTCCCCGTGATATCGTCACGGACGGCGCGGCGTATAAATCAGAGCACGTTAGGCCGATCGAACGTAGAACAAAATCCATAAATTTCCGGTTCGCCGCGGACACCGCGCCGGTTTGCGTCGGAAGTTCCAGCAAGTTTCGAAAGTAGTATATCCGCTGGTCCCTCTCGACCGACGCGGCAGGCGTAAATAATGCGGGGGCGGAAGGATGGCTGGAAAGAGAGGGGTAGCCACCCCCTCGCGGCGGTGCGAACGGTCGAGACGTTCGTAAACAATACGCGAGAGTATAGTTCGAAGGAGCGGGTGTTTCGCGACCGGGATAACTTACAGGGAGCCTTTGTTGTAACAGAGCCGCGCTTATTTTTGGCGGGGGAATCTATCGAGGACGCCACCCTTTTCTAAGAGTGCCAGACAGTTTCGTGAAACGAACTAAGGGCTCGTTCTTTTGATTCTTTCACTTTCTTCACGGTTGTCGCGCTTTTTGGGTTCAACACAGAGGGCGAGGTGATAAACACTGCCACCTATAGGGGTACGTAAAGTACAATCCAACCCTTATTACGTTGGAGCACTATGAGCGCGCCGGAAAAAGTTTACTGTACTGCATTGAAAAGTTCTATGAGGAATCCACGTATTATCAATTATTTGTATATTTAGTAGGTAAACGCGGGGGCCCCCCCCAAATACAATAAATTATACTAAAAAAAATTCTTAAATAATTAAAATAAAAAAGAAACAGAAGAACAGACATATTAAAATCACTCGCAAGCCGCTACTTAGTTATGTTTAGTTATTCTAAGCTTACCGTAAGACTATATTTATATCCCTTATTACTTTAGATGAAAATAAATAAATCATTCTTTCTGCGACAACCACTTCCATGATATTTAATCCATGTTGCGACAATTGTTCGTTTCGTCACGTAACTTTGAAAACGCTAAAAATGATCGTGCCTCCTGTTTTGCTCCAGGACAACGAAAGCATTGTGTCGTGGCGCGACGCGGATTCAGTTTCCCGGAAAACGACAGCCATGTGAAATCCTCGCGAGTAGCTCCCGGACGGACCACAAATTCGGGTTAAAAGTTACCGCGGCGGCGAGCAGGCAGCATGGAACTCGAAACGCGTGAAAAACCATGCGAACGAGGGTGCGTACAGGGGTTGGGCGAGGCTACGGAGAGTTCGCAGCGAATTTACGAGTTTCCAATTGCAAAACGATCGAGAACCAAGCCGGTTCGAATCACGGACACCAAAACTTCGCTTCCGGTTCCTCGATTATGAAGTTTCGCGGGGTGATAACGAGACCGGAAACGGTCGATAGCTTTCCATCGAATCTTTCCTATCTTGGTAACTTTTCGCAGCGCGCAGAAGCGGACGGATGCTGCGATGGTCATGAAGGTTAAACTTTTATTGGTGAAATCGTCTTTTGCTGTTGCTTCGATGTGTTTCAAAGCTACAGTTTATTTCACTTAACTCTTTGACTGCTAATTTGAAATTTCAGTTCATAAAAGATAAATTATAATTCTTATATAAAATTTACAAATTTCTGATAAAAGTCGAAAGAAGAAGGAATATTCGCAGATGGAGAATTAATTATTTACGCTAAGTTCACAATTCTATTTAATCCTGAAAGTAGACTGAATTATTTAATCAACTTCTCCAATCACCGGAACATGGACACTCAAGGTTGCCGAAGGTCGCAACCTTCTCCGTATTTTCCTTTCCGCGCGACCCGCTTTTATTTCGCCCCTGTGTCCGTTCCCGCTTTCAACCTCCGGATACAGCGCCACGGAGCGAACGACTTTTCCGAGTCGCGGAGTCGATCGTTTCCATTCCGGAATTTCTCATCAAGCCCCGCGTAGCTGGCGGCTCGCCCCGGCTCGTAATGAGTTCCGCGCTTTGTGACTCTTCGCCGCTCTCGCGCCTTTTGTTCGCCGTAATAAAAGGACTCGGCGCTGCCGGCTTCAATTAGGCTACGCCGGTCGAAAGTCGCGCCCGGAAGTATCGAGGCGCGGCGTGAAGAACATCGACAGTTGCGCTCGACTTTTGCCGAGGGTTTGACGAGGGGACTGGGTTTCGATTGTCAGGGCGACGGAGGTCGGTCTGGTGGCTGCTCGCGTTCACGGGGAGGAATTGTCGAGCGCGTTTCGAAGGGGAAAAGAGAGACCCGAGTGTTTGCGGGTCGGTTTAGCGTTTAGAGATCGGTATATCGCTCTCGAAAACTTCCCCACTTTGATGATTCACCTTGTGCAGCGAAAGTTTGCTCTTGATGAGGAGGTTGCAATTGGGAGCTGCTCCAGGTGTCAAATTTGAAACGACAGAGTTGGGTTGTTACTGTTTAATGCTCATGCTTGTGCTCTAGTTGCGCTTGTCTTCGTGCTTATGCTTGTTTGCTAGAAATTGCCTGGTGTTTGTACAAAGGCGTACCAACAAATCTAAACCCTAATTTAGAACGTAACACCGAGGTGCTTAACTATTAATAAGTATAATACTTTCGTTCATCAAGAAAGAAACACAATTCGATCAATTGAAGTCTGTTAGTTTTTAATTTTCGCACGGATTTATACACATCTCTGAAATCAAACATTTGCTCGCTACAAGTGTAAATATGAATTTTTCGTATTCCACAGGGAATTGTTTCTGTTTTCCTGTTCACGTTTGCGTTGTTCAGAACAACGACTGGAGTTGAACAATCCGACTTTCAATAGACATGTATTTGTCACACTATAAAATTCACTGTACAATATACAAACTGTCAGTTATTGCTATATCAACATTCGCTCCAATCGTTTCTCCCCCGAGCGGGGAATCCAAAAATAGGAAGCCTCGAAACGATTAGCGTCACTCTCGCTGCGTTTACAATACGTCGACTGAAAATTAGTCATGGATTCGATACGGATGGTAGCTGCTCGTCAGCCTAGGAGGATTTTCCAGAAAATTTCGAGCAATGAGGCGTCTTCGCACCCTGTATCCTCGGATTACGCGGCTAATACGCGTCTGCAGCCCCTGCAACGTGGTGCCGTGACGAAGATGAATTCATTGTCTGGGCCTGTACGCGCGCGCGCAAGCACGGCTATACGTAATTCATCAACGTAATTGAGCGGCGCGGGTTTAGCGTCTCGCGAGCGCCAGCCATTTCGTAATGGCCCGTTAATTTCGACCGGCTGCTTCCAGAGACTTCGTCGCCAACTTTCTTTCTCGGCACTCGCTATGGGATAGCTCCCTGTACCTTTTCAGCGGCGACGCTGGCCAAACCTCTGGTGTCAGTTAAAAAATTCCATGGAAAGTGCAGACGATCACGCTTCGCGGTTAATTGACGGCGCTCTCCGTTTTAGAAATTGCAAAAACGTTGCTTTCGACTTGTGGGTCAGGCGTAGGTGTTGGCAGTTTGCTGCGGGAAACTCGCGGGTGAAAGGTACTCGAACGATGAGCGCGCTTACGCGTGTGACCTGGTGCCAACGCGAGGTGAATGTGGAATTAGGTTTCGAGGTATCGACAACGAAAGGTTCCACTGCCAGTGAACAATATTGAAAATGTAATTTAACCCTTTGAGCGCTATGAACGCGAATATGGGTTCTCACACAGCCATTCGATCTGGGCTATGAACGATGTATAGTTCGATAAAATAGTGTGCTGTGCTTCGTCGTGAAAAGTGGGCGGTCCACAGCACACGCTTAATATTGCACAACTCAGCGCTCAAAGGGTTAAGGAATTATATCGATCATCGATCGTGAAGATTTATCGAACTGAGAAACTGATGCATCGAAAGAAATTTATTATAAGGAGCAACTGCTTGATAGTATCTTCACTAACTTACAGTCTCGAATAACGAAATTCTATCTTCCGCTTCGAATTCATTTTTCCCATGTAAAATCATTGTACATCCGCACCATCAATTTCACACACCCCGCATTACCATATTCGATTTCCGATCCGAACACCACCCGAAATAGCTTCCTTCCCTCGCTTCGCTAATTTCCCTCGTAAAATTCGTGTATTAATAAATTCCGCGCTCTTTCCATGCAACCGAGACTCGGCACGAGCTCGCTCCGTCGCGCCGGGGTTGTTCCCTATTTCGGAGATGAAATCATCAGGCACACCGGCTCGCCTACGTCGCGTACAAACAATGATTATTAAGTTTGAGATACGGGGCGAGATTGGCCGGGCGAAATTGGGTACATTAGCCAGGCGGGGCTGTGTGCACGGGGCGAGACAGTAACGCGCGTTGTTTCGCCGCGGAGACAGCGCCTCCGTTGTTGCGAACGACGTCGCTCGGAGGAGCGGTCGGAACGCGAGGAAAAAGAACGGCGAACAAGAAAATTCCATTACCCCCGTGTCGCTTGCTACACGCTTCTTTGCCGGGGACCGATTCCGATCGCTAATTCCTCGTAACGGAATCCTTTTGACCTTAGGGCGAGCCTTTTCTTAGGCTCCCGTATGATTTATGCGGAAGGTATGAAATATGATCGCTCCACACATTTATGATCGCTATGAACGCGAAGAAAATTATTCGCTCGTTGTTCGAATTTTTGAAGTTTTACAGCTTTTGGAATTTGTAACATTTGCTTTGAGACATTTGCGAGCTTTCGGAGTTTACGAGCTTCTGGAGCTTTCACAGTGTTTGTAATTTTTGAGCTTTCAGAGCTTGCGAGCGTTGGAAGTCCTCCGAGATTTTAAAGCTTGCGAGCTTCCGGAGCTCGCACGGTCTTCGCCATTTTTTAACTTTCAGAGCTTGCAGAGCTTTCACAATTTTTAAACATTCGGAATTCCGAAGCTTCCGAAGCTCTCAGAGTGTGTGAGCTTTTGGAGGATTCGATGTTTCGTAACACCCTCTCCCCGTTTCTCTAATTTGCACCCTTTGATTCGTTCCGCCTGAAAGCTCGGCAGCTTCTATTTCTCGACAAAGGAGCGCGCGTTCCAAATTGGAACACGATCTACGGCAACAAGTCTGAAAACAGTGGCGCGAGCTCGTCGTTTGTTTCGTCCGGCAAGCGGGAGAAGGCACGTGTCTCCTTCAGCTCCGTAATCTAACCGGAGAGCCTAATTCTCGTCCAATTTCCAGCGCAGCGAGACCGGTTAACGGCGCGAAGCGGCGCGGCTCGCAGCAGTTCGCCGAAACGAGTTTCGATAAAGTTAACGCCGGCCAGCCCAGGCGACGCTACGTTCAGACGTTTAGATAAGTTAACTGCCACCTCCCGAATACGAACGCCCGCCATTACGAACGCGTGTACATTACGAGTCAAAAGTTTGGGATCACCGTGAATTCAACGGAGAACAGCCGGCAAGGATTCACGCGTATCGAATAAATAAATAATAATTTAGAATTGATGTCGCTTCGGAAAACAGTGTAGTTGAAAATTCATCGGAAGGAACAAAAATATCTGCTATTAATTTACACCTAATAAACTAAATATAATTTAAATTTGGTTCTTTAGCTCTTTGCGCTCGAGAGGCGAATCTTAGTCGTCCACTAATACTAATATCAAAGATTTTCAATTGCAAAGTATTTATTAAGAACTTGCTCACATTGAACTTTATCTGATTTAGTTGAGCAATACAGTAAAATTTACTTTTACTATTATTTAATTCCTTAGATTTGAAAGTTTACAAAAAACTTACTTAAAACAGGACTAATTAACTATAAACCGAAAACAGAATCGTAGACATATTTTATATGGCCGCAATTCGAGAAACAGTCTTAAACTTTTGACCTTTACTGTATAAACTGAGCATCGTCCGTTTCCAACCCCTCGCCGCTGTCTCTCGCCGATGTATTCTCCGTTTCGCGCAACCCCCGTGTGTTTGCACCGCGGAACAGTCGGCTCCGTCCGTGATATCCGTCGTCGTAGCCGTCTACGACGCGAAAGCAAACTCATCACGATCGTCGTATGCAATCTGGCGGAAAGCGAAGCTCCCGGCGACTCGCGGAATTGCTTGCGACGACGCAAATTGTGTTGACAGGCTGGAAACGTCTCGGTTCTTTTCCTCGACGGTGGCCCTTCCGGTGCTGCCTACGCAAATAACGATCCTGGACGATCGAACGTATGGGAGTCGCTGATATTCCGGGATAAATTTAGTTAATTAACTAAATTTCTCGAACTTGATCTCTGAAACGGAAGGTAGGCGAGTTTTCGGGATGACATTTCACTCGAATGATTTGGAAAGATCTGTAGGGGTGGCGAATGCGTGTGAGCGGAGTCTGAATGGAGAAGCGAGTGCGATTAGGGGTGCTTTAAATAAAACCATTTTATATTTTAAAAGAGATCTTGTGCCTTCGCACTGCTAATTCTATACATCGTACCGATAAGCTGTAGCTAGTGGTGAAAGTATCGGTTCTGTGTAGTGCTTTCAACCCCTTTCCCTGTAATTTCTACGTTTCAGCATGCATCGGTGAAACCTCTGTTCTGGTTCCTCTTACATTATTCAAGGTGTGAAGGTAGAAAGTATTCAAATAAAAGCAACCTGCTGATTCAGTCCGCTAAACCGTGATACGCCTGCAAATTGCCGAATTACCAGCTTCCGTTTACCCCCTCCATCCCTCACCTCGCCGGGATATAAATACTGATTCCGCTGAGAACGAAGTTAAACGTGATTCAGTTGTTGAAGCAGGTGCAGCGAGAGGGCGACCCGTATTGCTCTCGCTCACTCTTTCTCCGTAACAAATGCGTTAGATCACTAGCAGCCTCCTACCGAAATAGAATTTCCTTCCGGGAACCAAATTTCTCGAAATACCCGCTTGTATCCGCGAAGAATTTTATAGAAAATTCTACTTTTATTTATTTAGTAGAGTGGACGATAGAGCTCAGGTGTGAGTAAAATAAAATGATGTACTTAGAATATTAACGACTTGAACGACTTTTCAACTTCGCAACTACTAAGTTCCTACTTCGTTCAGAATCACACTCTTTCTGCCTGGTGCTTGCATTTTCCCTGTCATATATTCTTCCAAACCCTCATTTTGTTTCTTTTTAATTCTAAATTTTTCTCACTCGATGCATTCGATCACATTCACTCAAAATTCCTCAGTCGCGACGTTTATCTCAAGTGCTCGCGTCTTAGAAACACTCGAGTCCAAACATTCTACTCAAGCACTCTTCACATTTTCCTAAACTCGTATCCACTCGATCGCATTTCTACAATTTCGATGTTCTCGCGTGAAATAAATCGCGTAACGCGGAGGAAGCTTCGGTTGGCGGGCGAATTAAAAATCGATCCTTAATGGCCAGGCAAATTTGCATTACACCGAGGGCGCGATAAACCAACATTCATTACGTACACATCCGGATCGATATGAAAAGCCATCGAGACACCTGCGAGATGATTCATTGAGTCGACGCACGTGCGATCGGCCGCTGGATAATCTATATTTTATAACTCAAACGCGCCCGATGCATTCAGCGTGGAGCAATAAAAAGAAGAGAATCGTAAAAACATCCCTCTTCCGCTTTGTCACGAGTTGCTGCCATTTTTTCCCCCCGTTTGATCGATGCTTCTGTATTCCTCGTCATCGGAATCGCGGAATTTTCTGTTGGCGCTGTAAAACGTTTAAAAAAGCGGTACGAACTCGTAGTAAAAGGGTTATCAACCCTTATAGCATCAAAGGGTGATATTACAGACGAGATACAGGAAGAGTAAAATTTGTGGGCTCAAGAAAGCCTGTGGCACCGCTTTGATAATGTATTTGATTAATTCTATTTTTTCGAATAAATAACAGAACACAATTAGCAAATAAAAGCTGAATGGTGTGCAGTTTGAAACAGAACAACCTGTTACCTTGGACGAAGGAAAATCCGAGGAAACCGTAATAATGTGTTTTCGTTGAAACTGATTAAAACCGATGAACGTTAAATAGTTTTCGCCGCCTGTACGACCGATACCATTACCTTCCTGTCGACTTCGGCCAGGATCTGCAGTAAATGCACGTAGACACGCGTGCAAACATCGCGGTTCATTAAATTAATCCGGACACGAACCGACGTATAAACGGTGGACGTGCGAGTCCGTCGCGACGTGCCGCGTCGTCGTAATTTCTCTCGGACGTCTCGCTGATTTCGAATCGTGCCGCGAATGCTCGTCGATTCTCGTTGTATTAGATTCTCCGCCATTGTAACCGTATCGTTAAGTCAATTCTTAATGATGTTTGCCGAAGAATTTGTGATTTGGTTCTCGGTAATCTATAAACATCGCGTTACCGAGAAGAGCGGAGGAAAACCATTTTGTTAATTCGATCGAATCATAAATTCTTAAATAAATAAATAAATAATTCATTCTTTGGTATCCTTCTAAAATATCTCCCGCGCGAAAAAGAAGAACATCAAAATAAAAAGCAATATCGTTAATTGCTGCAAACGAGTATCCCATAGATGCCTCTTCCCTGTTCCAATATTTTCCTGAAACCGCGATTTCCCCCTATCTGAAAACTAATCGAGCATCCTCAAAGAAGCGTCCGCCGATAGAAATGAATGTAGACCACTTTGTCGTTCTGAATTCCGTTAAACCAGCCCGACAGCGAGCCAATCGACAAAGACGTCGCCGGATAACAAGCCCACGGCGAGCCACCACGCGGAGTCGATAATTTTTTTCCGTTCGATCCGTAGAGAAACGCCAAAGGGCGCGTGGGGTGGTTTATTTCCGCGGACGTACACAGGAGGAAGGCATCAGGGTGATGGTGGCGTTCATTGAATATTACAAGAGAGCGCCACCCCTAATGGGAAGACGGATCGCGACTCGAAGCCGACTCTGAATGTGTTGAATGGAGTCCCCCCGCGGACAAAGGGTGCCACTTCGCGACCCCTTTGTCCTCCGTGGTAATCGGCACCGACGTCGATACCAATTTCACCGGTAATTAGAGGGTTCACTTTTCTAACGACCGTCTCGCCTCCCGCCATTGTCGGGCAGAAACGATCCCCGTTCAGGCCTGGCGAAAACGTTATCGCAGCTAGACCGATTTTCTCGCGGGGATGCTACCTCTTCTTAGTTTGTGGGCTGTTTTCGTATTAAAGTGTATTGGCACTAGAACTACCGACAATCAAAGTGTACTTATTTGCATGGAAGAGAAATTGCATGAAAAAGTACTGAAGACATAGAAAACAAATCATTATTTATACTTTCTAGTATTTCGAAATATTCGAGACAACTTTAATAGCACTTGGAAAGCAGTTAGAACGAATGAGCTGAACATTTAGATTATGTTCTAGATTCCTATTGATCCTTTAAAACCCCCTATCCTTATTTATACAGTAAAAATCGCGTGGAATCTCGAATATTTCGACGTATCTTAAAAAATAAAAGACAGAACGTCCTAATCCAGGAAGATAGCAATACAGTAATACATCGTAACACAATACGGCCCCAAATCAGACCCGAAACAAATGTGTGGTTTTTCTCTCGCGACACAAACCTCTCCCTTCGTCCCAGATATGTTCCTCGTTTCTTGGGAGATATAGAATGAAGGGTCGAAAACAGAAAATTCGTTCGGTCTCAGCATTCGACACACCAAGGTGCGACGTGCACATAAAATGAAGTTTCAACCTGAAACCCGGAAACTCGTCTTGTTATTTCCTTGCACCAAAAAATGATTTCCAATTTTCGAAGAAGCCCCCTTTTTCATTTCATGAAGCAGGCCAGCTCTGCCATCGGGGACTTCGATCCCTCTTCGGAAATCGGGGGATAGAACCAGGATGGCGATGAAACCGCGGGAGAAGCGTTGTAAGCCTCCAGCGGAGCTAAACCCGGCGACGGGTTCAGCCCTCAGACTTCGAAAGGCTCTCTCTTCGGAAAGTCGCCGCGGGCCAGCGAACTCGAGAACGTTCTCCGGTGTCCCCCCTCCCTCCAGGGGAATCGATATCTCGACGGGCGTAGCGCGGTCTCTATCGGGGACAGGAATTTCGCGAGACACATCTCCACGAACGACGACCACACGCGAGGAACGCCGCGTGTATGCGGGCGACGCTGTTCCGCGCCCGCTGACTCGTCGAATATTCCTGGCAGAGCGTTTTTCATCATCCCCGTTTGCCCGCTCGTGAATTTCCAAGGAGACAGTTTTTGCCATGCAAGTGCCTCTTTCGAATGATACACTCGGCCGAGGTTCGGGGGAGGGGACAGTTTTTGGGTCTTAAAGGAGATCGATAGCGTTTTACGTTTTGGGAAGGGTACTACTTGCGATCTTTAGAGTCTCCGTGGGGTGGATGTTCGATGGTGTTCGTACGTTGGGAGGAAGAAGTTGAAAATTATTAATTGCTTGAAATAAAACACGTCTTAACGTATAAACAAAGATTAATAAGGGTTACGTGAAGTATTCCTACATCGTTTCAATTTATTTTAATACTTACGTAGAGGTTTGATTGAAACTATTGCAAAATATTAAGGGTTATAGTAGTATTAGTTACACCTAATTACAAAGATGTAATACTATGTAATAATATTAATAAAAAAATAATTGTAATAACAGTTTTATATGATTTCAAAATTGTAGCATTGTATCTCTAGCCGCTGGTAATAATCGTGCACGGAGACCGGAAGTTAACGTTCAAGCGTCTCGTGTTCGAGTCAGCCGCGACATTTTCGTGATTTTTCGGTCGGATTAAGGCGGCACGGAAGGCCTGCCGTCAAGCTGCGTGGTCGGCAGACCGTTTCTCGCAACAGCGAAATTTGCAACGGACGTGAGAACGATAAGGAATGTCCAGAGCGAGCCGGAGGGTAGAAGTCAGTGGGGGCGATTTGCTATGCGGGTCGTGTCCGCGCGATTATCTATGAGTCGATAACTTACTTGCCAAATTTCTGGTCAACCAACTCGAAACGCCTGCCCTAGCTGCCCGTCTACCTTATTATAATCTCGTTCAATTACCGGCATTATTGTCGCCACATCCGGTCATCAATAATCGATCGTCCATCGTCAGTTCATCCCTAATATTTTTAACAATTACATCAAGTTTCTTTTAGCTATAACTTTGACAGATAGAACAAACCAAAGCGAGGAACTATAAATTTCCTTTTTTATCAAGGATCCCAATTCGGTTTACAAATTTTTTATAAACTACAGAATTTATAAAATTTCCTCCAAATTTCTCAAGCAAATCGGCTACGTTTTCCGAATTTCCCAAATCCCTCCCTATATCCTCATTGAATCCCCTCAGAAACGTTTCGAACACCGATTCCCATAAATCCCGACGAAACCTCGACACCTAATCGGCGATGCTCCGGAAAGAGCTCACAACGCATCATCCCTGGAGCTCCTATAACTCGTTCCAGCCTCGATCACGGTCTCGTTAGACTCGGTGGGATACTCTCAGGATCGGCGCCGCGGTTGAATTTAAAGCCGATCGTTCGCCAGGCATAAATAACCGGTCGATCTGCCGTCACCTGGACGCGGCGGCCGCGAAAAAATGCCGCCGCGAGGCGCCCGCTCAAAGAAAGCGGCGCGACGCCAACGCGTATCGGCGGGCGAGCGTGAGCTGTGTCGCAATTCCGGCGGGGAATAAATTTTCTCCGGGCCGTTGGACCGGCACCGCCCACAACGTCCTCAGCGTGCACCGGAGAAATAATACCGCGGCACCGTTTCCACTCTATCGGCGGCCTTGATCACAGCCCGTGTCTTCTTGCTCTCGCCTTTCCATCGCCGGCTCGGTAGCTAAAACGAGCCGCGTGGGCGTGCACGAGCGTTGCAGCTGCATCCAGTTAATTCGCGCCGGTATCCCGAGCTATTTATTAGCGGAAACGGTGCTGGTTGAAAGGGTGGAGGCTTCGATTCTACCTGGAACCTTTCGTTTCGTCGGTTTCGCGATAATCTTGTCGCGCGAGAATCGCTCATCTTTGGGAACGATGACACTTTGGATATTGAATTGTGAATTTCTTTTTTTCTCTCACGTATAGGTTACTTCTGCGCCCCTTACGAAGATGTATACTGAATTGAACGAAGGTGAATAATATTTATATAACAATCTTGATTACTCTAATCTACGATTGCAATGAATAGCGGTTATCACAAGTTAACGTTCGTGTCATGATTAAGGGTGGAATAATGGGATATGTTAGATTGAGTGAAGATTAACAAACTTTTGAAAATCTTCTATTACTCTAATCTACATTTACAGTAAATAGCACGAGTTGATTTCTGTATGGTACTCGAGGGCGGTATAATCGGGATCATTAGAAAATAATTCTTTTAACAATTTTCGCAATCTCGTTTGCGGGATAGTCGAAGGGTTAGAAACCAACATTCGAGGCTGTACGTGTACCCGACCACTGTTACAGGTCCCGCCACCCTTCTGGCCCCGTTAGACCTCTTTGTTGCACGGAAACTCTGCCCGTTTCCTTGTTTCTACTCGATAGAACGACTGCTACCGGCTGCATAGGTACTTTCGCTATTGTGCCGTTCAGTGGGGGGCGAATCCGTGCAAACAGTCGGCGGGGTGGAGGAGGAAGAGGGTGGGCAAGGAGAAGGAACGGTACGATGCAGAAAGAGAAGTGGTCGAGGGGACGGGGGATCGGTATTGATAAGCATCGGTTGCGAACGCTGACTGACGCAACGAGATCAATGATCCTGGAAGGGTTGGGTAATTGGGTTCTTCGTTGCTGAACACTCTGTGAACTGGGCTCTGGTTTACTTTGACGAAGAGCAGGAAAAAGTTTCGCTTTCTGGCCCTTTCTTTCGTTTGTTACGGTTGACCCTGCGTAGACGATGAAACAAATTTTTCGTCTCTCTTTTTTTAATTTTTTTTTTTTTTTGAATGCAGAACTGAAAAGGGTGTAATTTTTGGTACTTCTTTTTTACTGTTACCGATTTTGCAAAAATGGTAAAAAATTGTTCAATGGAAAGGAGAAGCGTCCTATTTTTATTTTGCATTCCTTTGGCAATAGCGTATCTTCTCCTTTTCTTTCATCCTTTTTAACTGGTACATTTTTTGGAAGATCGATCGCGTTTCAATCCACGATATATTTGCGTACAACTACCGGCATGCGTTTCTTTTTGAAGCAGCCAGAAAAATTGCTGCAGCTTTTTTTACAAGCGTATTTTATTAACTTTTGACTGCACGAATTCTATGGATGTAAATCCTGTACCTCGTATTTCCTGTATTTTTTGTTTTGTTTTTTTTTTCGGTTTCAGAAAGATTCTGTATTTCGTCAGTGAGAAACGCAGGAAAAATGAAATATTTGTAATTTTATACCGGAGGCCGGTAGTGATATACGGACAGAGAGTAAAAAAGCAGCCAGTCAAATTAAAACTGACGAATTCTGTTCGCTAATTTCGCGAGAATTTGTGGCGCAACAGTTCAATTAAAACGATACCCGGTATCTTCTTTATGCTCCATCCCGTGGCCACCGGCAAGGATCAAGAATACACCGGGTGCAGGTTTAATCTGGCCAAATTAAAACTGACGAAATCCGTTCGCTAATCCGACGGAAATCCCGTATACAACGGTTCGAGCCAGGGAAAAAAGAAACAAGGATTCGCCACCCTCCGTTTCTTTTTCTCTTTAAAACGAAGAAACATTCCACTATTTTGCTTCTGAACGGGATGACCGAGGAAACAGGAATATAGCGGCGGAATTAATTCGAGCAAATTAAAAGTGACAAAAATTCGTTCGTCAATTCGACGAGAAAGGGGTTGATTTCATTTTGCGAACGAACAAATTGTCTACATTTCACTTTTCAGTGGTGGAGAGTAAACTGAGATAGGCAAACTGCTACAGGGATTAATTTAATATAAAAATACACTGGTAATTTTACATGTCATATTTAAAAAGGTAAAACGTGACAGAGCAGACGATAAGATGAGCAATAAATCTAGGCAAAATATAAATATTTCTGCAAACATCTTGCGGAAATTAGTTACATTAAAATTTTCTCACCTTCGTTCCTCCACAATATTTAAATCGCATCCAAAATACAAAAATTCCTCTTCCTCGACACAAGAATACCTTGCAAAATTTTTGAAAAAAATCAAATCTTATCAGAACAATCCTGAAAACGTTCTCTGCCATTACCTCTCCAAAGAAACTCGCTTCAGATATCCAAAAACCCGTTCGACTTAATGCAACCCCTGCAACATTCACGGAGCATCGTCTACGATTCTTCTCGAGGATTTAACCCGTTCGCGTAAAACAGAAGAATCAGCCGAAACGTTGCCGAGGAATGGGGAAAATCGAGAGGTGTTCGCGGGACGAAAGGGGTGAGAGTGCGTACGGTGCATCGAATGCATGCACGCATCGCCCTTTCCACGGACAAGCGCGCGATGGCGATACGGGTTCGCCGGTTGAATCGCAAGCAGCCGCGTGCGACCGCTCCTACGAAGAGTGGCATTTCGCCGATATTGAAGTGGCTGATACGACTCGATGCGAGAATGAGTAACCCCCTTTTATTGGATGTACACGCTCGCCCCGCCGGATTATTCCAGCATCGATCCGCTTTGCTCCGTAAAAGGAAATCAACTTTGCTTGTAAGCCTCCGTTGTTCGAACGATTTGTTTTCAGCGTTTGGTTTCATTTAGGGACTTACATACGTAGATAGGCACTTATTATTCTGTGACTTAAGAAGATGGAATTGATCGCAGGTTTTAAATATCGCAAGATGTATTGTTGTACATTTTGTTTGTGTATCAGGTAAACGCTTTGAATGGAATATTCAGGGGATAATTCTTACGGGGTTGAAGTTTGATTTTTATTAATTTTGTTTTATTTAGTGGGCTACTGGCCTATTAATCAGAGATCTACCATTTATTAACAGGTACCTATCTAAATTACTCATTAAAACTTGATTCCTTAAAAAAGTGCCATTTATTAATTTGCAGCCTAAATTTCAATGTGTGTGTTTTGTTAAGATTTCACTGGCTTGGTTTTCATCGATAAACTCGAGCTCTCCTTAGCTTCCGTTTTACGGCAAACGGAGAGGCCTCGTTTTAATGTATGTATTTTGAATTGCGTGGGTGGTCGGAAGACTGCGATAGTTAGGGGAAGTGGCAAGCAGTAAAATGGTGGAAGGAGTTCGGTGTAATAGCCGGAGGAAAGTTTGGATTTCACGGGCACAGTTGTCGCCATGGAGGGGGGGTAGAATGGGGTGAGATGCTGAATTGTCGGAATTCTTCTTTGTAACTACAATTACCACCACTGCGGATGCGTTGCATGCTAGATAACCAAATGGTTCGCGTATAAACATTTATTATTTCATGCATGGACCGCCGTTTGTTAATCTGCATGAATTTTGATTAAATCTTATTTATGTCTTTATTATTAAATATTAGAACTACACTTTGACTATTTTCTTGTGACAAGTATTTGTCCTTCCAATACTCTTACATTACATAAAATTATGAGAAACTTATAAAAAAAATCAGACCAAAGAATCAATAAAAATGAATAAATTTGTTTATAAGAGATAGTACGAGGAACAAAATCCATATTCTATGATGATCAATAAGTACTGTTCTACAAGATTAACAATAAAAATTAATATACAGGCAATATTTGCCATTTACAATTCATAGATTTTGTAAAAGGAAGAAAAAGAGGATAGATCCCCGCGAAGAATCGCTGTACCATTTTACAAAACGACCTGTACAGCCCTCAAACATTCCGACAAAGCACCATAAGCCGCAGCAATGTTTCGCCGTAGAGCTTCGTATCATAACCGCGATCCCGTCATTATGTAAAACTAAATTTCCGCTAGTCGGAATCGCCTCAAAACGAGCTAATGGAACACGAGATTGCATTTACGCCGCTGGAACGAGGGGGACGAGACGAGGGGCGGTGGGTGGATCCAGGCAGAATTTCGATTGTTAAGCGAAACAGTTTGAATTCGAGGCGACGCTATTATACGTATGGCCTCGTGCGCACGGTCGCTAAATACTCGTGGATGCCGGATAAAGTTGAATCGGAAGCGTAAACACGGCTAAGCTACTTACGAGCGCGAGCTCGAGGCCGCGTTGTTGCGTTTCCGGCGCCAAGTAAAACCGGTTTGCCCTTGAGCAGCTATCGTCGAACTTTCCCGAGGGCCACGGCCTTGTTCTGCTATTTCAAGCAGCCGTGATTCGCCTGTTATCGTGTCCCCCTGTCTCTAATGGACGTGTACTGCGTGGACACTGTTAACCCTTTCGCGATGGCATAGCTGAACCATACTTTGCTACCATTTTCTGCGATGCCTAATGCCTGTATTAGCTTTATTTTGACTTCGCTATTGAAAGAAAACAATAATACAATTATGATTGTAATAGTTAGAGACACCGAACCATTTATAACGTTTTATAAATTTATTTTGAGATAGGGTGTGTGTTCAGGTCGATTTTATTTATACGTTGTTGTTTCTAAAAGCTGCAGAATTTTTTATATGTAGATAGCTGGAATATAAAAAGGGGCTGGAATCCTTTTTTCTTGGAAGTAAGAGTTATTACGGGAACGGTCAGACCTTAGCTAAACGGATATGGAACGCGGGTAAGGGTCGCTATAGAGTTAGCCGAAGGTACGATGAATCTATGGGCCGAGGAAACCTCAACAAAGATTTGTCGAATGAACCTTTCAATCTACACTTGGCAGGGTTCGCATTTACATTTCACCCTTCAACCGACTTCTCCTGTCTGCCAGACGACAAAGCATATATTATTCCGGCATCGCTTTTAGCAAGTCCACGTTAGAGTTAACGATTTTATTTATGAAAGCACACGAGATTCGAATTTATTAAAAATAGAAGACAGTATATTATAAAGCACCAAATACAATATTAAAATATATCGTAACAGTTAACATTCCATAATACAATCTCTCCCCATACGATAACCCCACATCCCCTACAATTAACTCTAACCCGTCTCTAAACGGCGGTAGCAAATGCTCCCACTTTTGTCTCATTTCGCATGATTATTAAACGAACAACGTTACAGCTCCCTCGCCACGTTCCGCCGAATTCCTCATCAAACTAGCTTCAACTATTCATGAAACACCCACGCACATTCATCATACGCGTTCGTCCTCCAGCAAAGCTGAGGACAGCGTAATATGCCGCGAAGGAACACGATCCTGAGTCCCCCCCACGTTAAAACACAGTCACGGTCGGTTCATTACAGCGTTCCACCGTGGACCATGGGGCAAGACGGATGACCCAACGACTTTTTACAGTCCCTTCCCCGGCGATCTCTTTTCCTCTTTCGCTATCCTTTTTTTTACCTCCCTCCTAACCCGAACCTAACCGGCCACGGAAGATTAACAACCTTCAGTCGCCTGTGTATGGGTCACCGCGTACACGGGCCGCCGCCATTTTCTTCTCGTTCGCCGCCATTCCCGACGTTGTTTATCCACTCACGCGGCCGAGAAAATGGCGGGACGCTTCCCTCGAATAAACAACACGCCTCGAAGTCGATCGTGAATCTCCAGCGACCCTACCCTCCTTGCACGAATATATATTTACAGCAGCGGACAAAAGTTTAAGACCAAAGGGTCGAAGGAAATAAATAAATTAATTAATAGGAAACAGTACGATAAATAAAATTTGTATTCTATGTTAATCGATAAATAGTGTTCTACCATAATGACGATTAAAATAAGTATATGAACAATATTTGCATACTATAAAATTATATTTTACATTGTCTTGTCTACTGTATGTACACTACAACGGCCAAAAGTTCGAAATCGCCCAGAGGTTTTAAAAAACATTTGAATTTAGATGAAAAGGAGTTTAGAATGGTGGCATCTTTTCCATAAAGAATCTATCTCGATAAAGAAAAATGTTGTTAAAATTGGCAATATTAATATCAAACGAACGATGACTGGAGATTTGATATGGCTGAAATTCTGAAAGTGATTCCAAACTTTTGGTCGGTAGTGTACATATATTCCCCAGGTCTCAGTCCACGTAGAACAACCGTTCCGTATATTGGGTTCCCGTTTCTGTTTAGTCGATCGCTGCGTCGACGTGTTTGCGCGAACAGTTACGCGCTCTTCCGACGAGGATTAAACACCACTTCCGCTACCCCATTTGTTTTCCTCGCGCCCGACGATGGATCTGGCCAGCTACGGCTCGATTTCTGGATCCGGTACTGGCTGCCGAGGGTGTAGACCTTGAGGAGCTCGATAACGGATCGATCGAGGAATTTTTGAGATCGGGAACGGAATTGTTTGACTTTTTTGGGCGGGACTGTGAATGTGCAAAACGAAAAATTTTGAATTTTTAATCATGGAATTTTTTTAGTTAAGTCACAATTACTAAAATTTGTAGAATGCCTGATGGTTTTTGTAGATATTTTAATGTTAGGTGATCCTAGCCCAGCTAAGTCACAATTACTAATAATAATGAAATTTGTTTGGCCGTTTCTTGTAAAAGGATACACTATGCATCAAGAAATTTGCAGTCTTTATAATTCATGAATGAAAAATACGCGTTTAGCTTTCCTCATGGCTTTGCTTTATGTTTACGATCAAATTTTAAAGTGGTGTTTCTACTTTTGTTCAAGCACCATCATCACGCGGCGCAATTAACATTCTTTTCCCTTTCGTAGACGGTCTAGATTCGACGCTAAATTCGCCGCATTAAAGCAACCTCGTTCCGCAAGTTAGCGTGTCACGGCAATTCAGTTAGCAAAAGTTGCTACGTTACCGCAATCCAGTTTCGGGAGTTACCATATCAGCGATAGCCCTTCCAATCCTCTGCTCATTTTCACCCCATTTTCCGTCACCTTCTCCATTCGTTAAATTTCTCTCTGACACCCCTTTAAAAAAGTCATCCTGAAATAGCTCTTTAACGAAAACAAATAATAATTTTCAAACACAGCCTGTGGAAATACCGTCCCCTCTCTCTCTCGAGAGAGAGAGGGAGAAGCGTTCGAGGAGGGGGATGAATTTCGCTGGGCAAATATTTGTCGCGGAAGACATCGGGGCGAAGTTAACTCGTCCTCGCTCCATTAAGGGGTTAGCAGCCCTTAGCGATCCACGCAAAGCCGAGGAACCGGCTTCGAGCTGTCGTCGTGGCTCCGATAAACCCCGGAGCTCCTCCGAGCACGATCGATTCGAACGGCTATAAAATTTATTCCTGTCGCTGGCTCCCGGAGACATTGCGGTCTGGCGTGAGATGTCACGAGTGCTCGTTGTTCCCTCGACGATTTTATTGCACACTTGGCTTACGTAAGAAACGCGCCCGATAACGTGGATAAAGTTGACGGGAGACGGAAGCCGCTGATGTTCTAGCTAACTGAATTGGGTTATAAGACTATTTTTGTCTACAGGATCGTTAGTTCGCGTAGTTTAGTTTCAGAAGGATTCTTAATATCTGAATTATCCATTAAAACAGGGTGTTGCGATTTTATGTGCAGATTGGTTTAACATATATAGTTCATTTTCCATTCTGTTCCATTACTTCAACGTACTTTATCCAAAAATTTCACACCCCAATTAATAACATTTACAGTGTTATAAAAACCAGAGACCAGTTTTATTCTTTATAAAAATGTATACTCGCTCAGACACCTCTGGTTTATTAATAACAAAATTTCCCCTGGAAAAATCGTTCGCCATCAAGCTCCCCGCGAACTCCGACCTCTCTGTGGCGAACGATTTACGGCGCCACCCCGCAAGGACCAAGGCGATTCGTGTCGCACATGTGTTGCCGTCGCGATTACCCGCAGCCCTCGTCCGCGAGTTCATCTCGTCCAGGGAAACGATTTCGCAAAAGCGTAAAAGCGAATCCTGACAAATCGCGCGGCGCGACGGCGAGCAACGAGATTCCCGCCGTTACGTGACACACGTACGCGCGTACACACGCGCGCGGTTTGAAGGGATATAGAAAGGAACCGGATCAACGGGGGTGTTTCCGATATCGCCAAGTTTCCACGAGTTTCGAGCGACGAGCTCGCGACACCGGATGCACGCCGCAGCGGAACCGATGAAAGTGACGCTAACTCCCCGTACGTGGCCCCGGGAACATCCCTTATAAAGTGAGATTTATTCCTCGCAGGGAACTCGCCCCTTTTACGAGGGAGGAGAAGAACGGCGACAACGGCGAGGTTATTCTCCTCGGGGAGGATCCGCGTTTTATGGCTGGTTCCCGGGTACGAAATTAGGTTTAATATTTTGGTGACCTGTAGGCTGAATACCCGGGGTGTGCAGGGGGTGGACGGGGTGTAATAAAACGCGAGTTCGTTTGAGATTAGGAGAAGGAGACGAGGTTAACGGTGGCGTTTGATGGACTTAAACGGTTGGCTGTTAGATGCTTGCGCGATGGGAGCTTTATTGTTCGATGATAGCAGAGATTAGAATTAACCCTTTCGCTTCGAGTGCCGCATACATTCGGCATCCACTCGACGGCCTGTGGGTACGAGCGTTGCATATATGCGGCATCCAATTGTATTTTGTATTTTAATTAATTATTTCTGACGCGAATTTCCGTTCAGTGACGGTACTTCGGCGTATTAGACTGCCGTAGCGAAAGGGTTAAACAAATTATCAACAATCAGGAATTAGCGATTGCCACGAGTGGATCGTTCGATGTGAACTCAGCAGTCTGGCAAGAAAATAGGTGGTACACTGATAAGCTGAGAAGTAAAGGTTAAACGTGATAAAATGGAAGGATGGGGCGGAACAAGCAAGACTAATAACGTGTCGGGTGTTCTTGCAGTCAACTGAACTCGCGATGAACTTCGATCGATTAGAGCGAAGCTTCAAGAAGTTCGCGAGCTTCGCAACGACCGAGCCACGTCAGAGCTCGTGTATTAACAGACGTCTCCGGGAAAAAGCGTATTCCCCGGGACACGTCGTCCCGATTTCTTCTCCTAACCGGGAGACAGCGGTAACGAAGAAGTAACGAGGTCGCGCGGAAGGAGGACAGGGATCGTGGTTCCGTAGAAATGAACGTGTCCGCGTCTCGCGTCAGATTCTTCCATCCAATTCCACTCGATCTGTCGCCAGCACGTAGAAATATGCGGGGTAAAAGTGGAAAAGAGAAAAATGGAGAAATAAGGGAAGAGAGGTCGTTAGAGGTCGCGAAGGAAGTACGCGAGAGGACGAAACACTTCCAGTTTGAGTACACTTCTTTTCGTAATTGTACCATTGTCCAAAAGTTTGGAATCGTGAAGGGATTTCAAGAAATTCATCAGAAAAGAGAAATTTCCAATGGCGACGTCTTAGATAATTCTTTAATAATAGTAATTGCTTTCGCAAAGTTTGCTCGTGAAATTCGAAACCCGTCAGATTGACGGATTCTGCGAACCTAGTGTTAAGGATGCAGAAGAAAGTCGACGTAGCTATCTTCCGTAGAATGATTCGAACTTTTTCTTATGTTTCTCGAACGAGTCGATAAAACGGTGAGAGATAAACGGCGGGGCGCAACCTAGAGAGCTGGAAACTCTATTTTATGGTAAATAGACGTTGCCTGGCGAGGGTTCGCCGCCTTCACCGTACGAAACTCGAGGAGGGATGAAATACAGGAGGGGGACGAGGGTTCGAAACGATACACATACCGGGTCCCGGTGGTTTTCTCCTTCGGTTTATCGGTTTTCAAACGGACGGCACCGCGATATCGAGATGGCTGTGCTATTTCCCTTTCGCCTTCCACGCGACTTCGGCCTTCCCTCCGTTTCACGCGATATTCACCGAGCGTTATAATTAGAGGTGCAATGGAGAATCTCTAGCAGAGTATAAATATGTTCCTGTGCGGCTGCAGAGAGGACACTTCCAGTGTTCTTTGGACTTGCAGGATGTAGAGCGTGAAATTCAGCCTTAATAACATAGACGAGTGGACACCGGGTTACATGATCGAAGCAAATATTCGCATACACTTTTATCATAATAATTCATTCTTAGTTACATAGGCCGCTCTATTAGGTAACCATACTGACAAATCAAATATGATATTAATGTACTCAGATCACAAGAATACAGATGCTTATCCTCATAATTTTAATTTTACTATGTATATATGATATATCTGTCTTTTCTTTTTAATTACTTCTACTTCCCATCAAGCACTCGCTGTTATTTTGTTCACTTTTTCTTCTTTAATTAACTCTAACAGAATGTGGTGTTAGACGTGTATGTAGAACATAGGACGTTTCTTGGGTACGATTTAAGTTAGGTTAGGGTTAGGTTCAGGTGTCAGTTGTATCAATCGGTGCAGCTGCTAGACGTTTTACCTCAGAATCTGGCTGTGTGTCGCAGAGGCTGTTATACACACCGGTGTGTCTGGCCGTCGCATGAATTGAACCATTCGCGAAGAACGCGCGCGTGAATGAGCTCCGCCGCTTATTTAGCGGACCAAAGCGGTACGTACACGTGCGCGCGTTTGCACACACACACACACACGCACACAGCCGCCCGCGAAATAAGCCCATTTCCATGGTACACTCGGCCACAGGGGGGACAAAAGCCGCGTTTATACGCGCGAACCGGCGGGAGGACGCAAGGAGCTCGTGACCGGACGTTTTCCGCGTATAATACGCGCAATATGAGGGACGTTGAGCCGGAACCGGACGCAAGAACCACCCCTTGTGTGTACACGAGTGTACACCGGTGACTTCCTTGCTCGGGGGAGAACGGCTCGCCGTCGGGGATCGTGAATTACATGGAAATGAACCAGAATTTACTTTCCACCTACTTTGTTTCTCATTCGTTTAATTCTTTTCACGGCTCTGACTTTAAACGATCGATCGTTTTAGGACAGAGAGAACTTCCCCCTTTTTTTTGCTTTCCGTTAATCTAACGCGTTTGTTCGGTAATGTCGATTTTTAATGATAAATTAACTTTCGATAAGAAGTTTATGAGGAAAACATTTTTAACCCTTTCATTACCGTACAAATTGTTTTGATGCTATTTAGGACGAAATAAGATATTTAAGAAGTTAAGTATTAATTTTCACGACAGGTAAAAGATTACGTATCTTTCAGTGCTAATAGGCGAAAGAATTTTAAGGAAACCACAGTAGTATAGCTCAACGTTAACGAGCACCTAACGAAACACGAAATTTGCCCTCTTTTTGGATTCCTCGCTCGGCGAATGGCGTTCCATGGAATTAAATTATACACAGAGGCGTAGCAGGAGCGACGTAAGTGCCCGGGCGGCATAATTGTTATATTAATTGCCGTTTGCAACGAATGACGCGCGATATTTCTCGCGGTGTTCGGCGCAGTCGCACAATTTTGAATACAAATGGTTCCATTAAACGGTTCGAGCTGCTTATTCGGCCAATTGTCCCCGCGGAATGACGTCGTTCAATCAGCCGAGCACACTATTATGCGAGGTATGTTAACCCCCGCAGGGGGGCCGGATCCTTGGGAAGCCGGCCACAAAGCGGGCCGGGCTTCTTGTGGCGAATTTCGATGGCCACCCCCTTGTTCCGTGCCCACGCGGCGAAATAACGCTGTCTCGCGCCGTGAAAGCCGTGGAAGATAAATTCCTGGCATAAATACCTTGTGTAGCTGCCCCGTGAATTAATTAATCGCCGTGTTAGACGCGGCGACAAACAACCCCCGCGAATAATGGCTCGCAAACGGGTGGCTCTGGGATAATGGGAATCCTTTTTCTGGGAAATATCGCAGAGATTATAGAGACGTTATATCTCTTCGTTTTTAGACGTATCGACGCGTCGAGTATTGTGGTCACCACCCACGTTTCAGCGTTAGAAAATTAAACGAATTGGTGGAATATATAAAATGAACGTCTACATAATTTTCGTTTCTCCGAAATTGTTGAACTTTTATTTAAAACAAGGAAGGAGAATTACGCGTTCCGAAAGAAAGTTAATTTTAAACTCTCGATCCTCCGGTTACCGTTCGAAACTCAAAAATTTCAACTATTTTCGAGGCGGAATCGAGGAAAGCTCGGATATTAAAATTCAACCACTCAAACTTGCGCTCTAACCCCGTCGCGAAGGTACCTTCGGAAACCGTTCCGAACGCATCGAGGCGTCGCACCATCCGCAGTCGCGAGACGTTTCGAGGGGGCTGGAGAGCGAGAAGGAACGTCCGCGGTGGAACTCGGACGCGAACCGACGCGGAAGGGTGGCGCGTGCACGTGAACGCGGCGCTGACGAGCGGCGGGACGCGTTTAAGGATTAAAGTCGAGCTTGCGAAAGCCACTCGGGAACTCGTTCGCTACGTGTGCACGTAGATTCGAGAGAGCAGATGTTCGTAATTGCTCGCCCACCCCCGCAGTCGCCGTTGGAAGTGGTGCGCCGCGCGTAAAGTCCTCCTGGAGAAGGTTACTCGCATACACACACACAGAGACGCAGATATAAGTATGCAGTTGTGCGTTTGCGTCTAAACGTGTCCCACACGCACAGACACAGATATAAGTGTATGCAATTGAGCGTTTGCGCTAAACGTGGCCCACACACACACACACGCATGACGGCGTGCAATGTATATGTCCGCAGGCTGTATACGTGGCGCGACTGGCGTGTTTAACTTGGCCCCGGTGTGCCCCCGAGGTGTAAACAATTATTGCTGGAACGATGCAAAATGAAAATCGCAAACAGCCTCGCCTTGCCTCGGCTACTGACCTCCGCGCCTCCGTGTCTACTCTGCGTGCCATCGATTATGAACGCGCCTGGGATATTGCAGCAGGAAGGTCGCGTGCACCCCGAGGAGACGCCGCAGGAAGCTTGCTTTCACCAGGGTAAATGATAACTGGAATATACTGGGTTTCCCGCGGAGGGTTTCTGGGTTGTTCAGAGGGCTGCGTTTGCCAGGTTACGCGTATCAAACGAACAAATTTTCCTTTCAAGCCCTTTTTATTGGGAACTTTTATGGGTACTGTCTTAATATTATTAATTTTAAGTAAGGGTTAAAGTTTGCTGGGGGGAGGCTGCTGATGATCTGCTTTGCAGATGATAGACGGTTATTTGTATCCAAGAATTTCCAAGTGCAGAGAACTCACACTAAAATTTCTTTAATTTAGGTAAATTATACTGATATCTTTAGAAGTGACTACCTGCGTTCGGAAATTTATGATGGTTGATTATAGGAAATCATCTATCGAACGCAAAGAGTTAAATTACGAGTTTTATGGAGAATGTTCTCTTTTTTTCTTAAGCTTTCTGGTATTCTTTAGCTTGTTAGTAGCTCTTGTTTGATGTTGCGGGTGAGCTGCAAGAAACTGTGAAAACCGTTTTTGTTCCATTAAGAGCGTGGCTCGGGTCGTTTAGTTTCTTCTACGAAATTAAATTGGATTAAAAATAGATCTCTTATTAACCGTTGAAGCACAGTTGCACCGGAAGCGGAGGTATTAAATAATTATTAGGGTCCAATGAACATTTTCCACCTTTGGCAAGGTACTGCCGTTGTTGCGAGAACAAAGACGGTGTCTACAATGGTTTCTTAGCTGCGAGGAGCATAGTTCACGCTTCTACGAACTTAGAGGCATTCCCGGAGGAATTTAAAGGGTAGAAAATTTGAACTACCAGTCAGCATCGAGCGAAATGCGGTAAAGTGACTCGGAAATCCTGATTAAACAATTACGTCGCCGACAACGATGTTCCTGCGTTGTTTTCACACAAAACACGAACGCACAATAAACTTTTCAATGTTAAATGCAATAATTGACGAGTGAACTGTTCTACGTGCACATACCTACAAGTGACTATACATATAAGTGAATATTACCGTACAAGAATCCACAATCCACCATAAAAACCTTACCGAATTCATTACTCCCTTCCTATCAACACCCTAGCTCTCCCGAAACGAACGGCTCACCCCCTAGCTAAGCTAAAGTCTCTCCCGCAACACCAATTCACGTCAAACATCGAGCAACTTCATCCCTCTAACACATCCCCGTGCACACACGCCTGGCATCCCCTAACGTGTCATCGCCATTACGTCTTCATCTAAGGCGGCCGAGAAACAGGGTGTTCCAGTCGAAACGAGTCACCCAGTGCTCGTGACCCCGTCTCGCTCACCACTACCCCGAAATCCTTGTCTGCACGCTTGCACAGCACACGTACACACGCATACGGCATCGCCTGAAGCACACTGGCTATGGATAGAAGGTAGAACGTGGAAGAGGGGGTGGTTGGAGAACGACGAAGGGTAGGGGGTGGTAACGAGAGGAGAAGCGTCGTTAATTTCTACGTCGGCGGAACAAGGCGGCGAGATTTACTGATATTTTTTCCACTGAGCTTTTAGCGCTGGCTATCCACCCCCCCTCGCCCCTTTCCTTCGCAGCTCGCCCCCATCCCCTGCCAACGTGCCGCTCGCGAATTACAAATGTTTATCGCGCCGAGTGGGTTATAACGGGCAGCCGGCAGGCGACTAACTAGGGAATTATGCGGCACGGCTCTTTTCGGAATCACCCTGACGTCTCGGGCACGCCCCTTCCGCCATGATAATATAACCGGGGAACGCTTCTGCTGATGGCCCGTGCCGACGACCACCGCCGTCGTCTGGGTGCAAGGAAGGACCCGCTCGAGATCTCGTCGCGTTTCGTTGATTAATATTATCGAGCTCTCTACGCTCCGAGTGAAGAAAGAAGAAAAATGGATAGAATGGGTTTCCCTTGGAAGCGAGCTGCGTGCAAATTCTGGTGATTTTATGAAGGGAGTTATCGGGTCTAGTTGTCTATCCATACATAGTTATGGAATTTCTAGTAAATCGAGTAGAGAAGTTTCAAAGAGATTTGATGGTGAAATCTGTTAGGGATTGATAATTATTTATATGTATTATGGAAACCAGCTATGGTTTATAACCGTGGGGTCTGGGCCTGACCATCGCGTATCCCCTGGGTCAGAGCCTAATTCACCCAGGTGACTACTACCCTTCTGCCAGTAAATTTCGTTTCGCAAATTTTCCCTTCACCTTCCGATTGTCCATTTCCTTCTCCCACCTACCATTTTTAAGATACGTTGTTGCGGTCGATAACGATATCTGTCTAACCAATCTCTGTTAAAATATTCTGTTGAATATAAATTTTGGTAAAACGTAACATTTGCGGTATCCAGACCGTACAGCGAACTTTTACTTAGACTTTGCTTCGCTTGTAAAGATACGAGAATTCACACGAACATCTGCGGTCTACCGAAAAGCTTCCGGGGAACCGAATGGCGAGATCGTTGGGAAGAATCGCGACAGGTTTCCGTTTCACGTGGGAAGGGGAATTGGATGCAGATCGATCGGAGATACGATACGACGGCAATTCGGTTCCCAGCGATGACCGGTTAATGGCGGTCCCTTGATCTAATGAATCGTGTTTATCGAAGGCTGACCCGGCGACTTGCGAAATTGTTTGGAGAACAACTCGCCGCGCCGATGCTCGAGTAATTTAATCGCAGCAACTGGCAAAGTCAATAGAGACGGGTCAGCCCTGCGACGGATATTAATGCGGCGTGCTTGCGTCGCCGTTTTCCGCTGATAATGAATAAAACTGAAATATCGCAGACCAATGGAACGAAACCGGAGACGGTGGCGAGCGAGCAAAAATGAAACGGGAGCCCGTTGTTATTCGACGCAATTTCAAATGATGAAATTGTACCCCCCCCGGAAACGCGAACCGACCTGTTAAACTTGATTATATTAAACCGAGAAAGGATAAGGCAAAGAGAAATTGTTATTTAATAATACTGCGAATTTGCGGAATCTTCGCGAAACAATTTCCTGTTTAACCCTTTCGCTTCGAGCGCCGCATATATGCGGCATCCAAATGTATTTTGTACGAAAATAGATTTATATTTTAATAACTTTGTAAATCTTTTCATATTAAAAATGTAAATATACTTGTTACATTAGTGCGATGAGATTTTTTTATTCAGCACAGTTGTTATTTAAAACTTAGCAAAACGTATATATAGAAACCACGCGCACTGTGCATATTTCTTATGCAAGTTTCCGGCGGACTGGTCTACCGAAGCGAAAGGATTAAAAAGTGTCAGCAATTTCGTGCGACTCTGTTTTAATGCAATCTAAGAAGCAAGAATCTGTCTTCGTAAACACTTTATTCGTTTAGCTTTCGAATACCATTGGAAATCACGTGTTCTTTCCAACGACGAACGATTCCCCGTTAAAAAATTTCAAACAGCTCTATTTTAAAACAGTCTAGAATATACAATCAATGTGCTAACTCATTCTTTAAGGATCGTTCAAAACCATAAAACAGTTCTTCAACAAGAAGAGAGAACGCCTAGCCCGTTTCCGCCCGCTTTAACCCTTTAAACGCTATTTTCCTCCCGATAAAAGGAACGAAAAAACATAAGAAAGCTCTCTCCAACGGAGCCATAATAATATCTCCGGCCGATTTCCGGGCGAAATTTTCCTACGTTCCCGGACGATCGCCTGGCCTCACGATATTCCGGTGGGAAAGCCACGATTATCGGGTGGTCCACTCGAGGTAGTCGAGGGTGGAAAAAGTTTTCCAGCCAGCCGAGGGAGGGGTAGGATCCCAGGCCCTCGTAATCCACGGCCGATTTCCGTGTTCCAGACTTCGACGAACGATAAAAGTAACGACCAGGCTCGCCAGTAACGTCACGGTTACGCCTTGCACCCTCCTTCGAGGGGTGGAAGCGACCGGTTCCCTCTGCTAATTGAGCCACCGTCGGTGCGACATAGAATTATCGTGAACAGCTTAGAAATTTACTCGCACATTCCAAGCTTACACGTGGCTCGTTCTCGTTTGTTGGTTTCTTAGCAAAAATTTGCAAAGGCACAGCGGAAACGCGAGCCACGGAAACGTCTGCTATTTTCGTGGGATATCCTGACGTAAGGAGAATTGTATCGGGAAACTTCCATCCACCGAGTGGAGTTTTGGAAGGATCACAGAGAAATGTGTATACGGAGAGAAAACACGACACGCGAGATTACTTACGGGAATTTCGAAATTAGTGATGTAGAGGTAACGAATGTGTGAGTGAAGGAAAGGATGAAAATGAAAGAATGTGTATGAATGTTAGAGTGTTTCGAATAAAGCTATTTTATATTTAAATTAAAAGAATCTTTGCCTTACAAACTAGTGATTCTATAGTAATTTTTCACCCCTCTGTTTATTGGATCTTTAATAGACGATGTACTTGAAGTCTTATATTTTTGTAATAATATCAATGGATATCGATCTTATACAGAGATATTCTACTTAGAATTTTATCAATCGATCGATTATTATTTCTCATGTCGTGGAATCGCGACCCGTGATCTTAATATTCCTGGCGCGGCACGGGCGAGCACATTGTTAACAAGATTTCATTTACCGCCGTTAAGTCGGGGAAATTAATTCCTGCCGGCCCTCCCAGTAACGCCGCTGATGAAAGTAATTAATTAAACGGCGTCTAACGCGAACTTTATAATCGCGCCGTTTAATAGACTTATAGGGCTGATGCGCTGCATGCTAATTTGGAAAATACATTTTCTTGGCCGGGCACCTTGTTCACCGACCTCCTTTCGCAGGCAGCTCTCTCCTTTGAAAGAATTCTTTATGCCTATATGCACAGGACTTTAGCTGAGCTCGGGGTAGCCTCTAAACATTCATGGAATAATAAACGCAAAAATGAAAATTAATTATTTTAATTTATTACACACTTCAAGCGAAAGAAGCAGCTACGACTTTATTTCTTAAAGGATCACTGGAATATTAATATTATTATTTTATACAGGTTTTAGAGATTTTAAAGATTTAAAAACCCAAGTTGCACAGAACTTTTCTTAATTAAAAAAAAAAAAAAAATGGACAAGAACCTTCATTTCGGTTATTAAAATATTAAACTGTTCGACTGAGTAACTTCAACTTTTCGTGGTGGGTTAAAATACATACCATGATGTATAAAAAGTTAAAAGGTGGGACCAGTTTTAACTCAGCTAAATCCAAAAAGTTAATTTCGAACGAAACGTAACGATTGTACTTGTTAGAAAATTAGATCTCTTTGAAAGAGGTATTAGGAGAGTTAGTATGAAAATCGAGTAAGTCGGGGGCAAGCGTACATTTTCCTGGTCGTGTTCGCCATCGAGAAACATGGGAAAACGTGAATCGACGTTCGGTCACGTGGCAAGGAAGTGCACGGGCCACGACTCTCGACCCTCAGAAAGCACGCGAGTTGAATATTTATCGCGTCCAGTCCAGACACTGCATCGGGACAAATTAACGGCGACCAGCCGGGATCGTGCATGGCCAGCCACTCGTGGCCACGAGTTTCGTCTCTTCAAATGCACTGCGTGGCTGGAGCGAAGTCTATATTCATAAATTTTCCGCCTGCATTCAACTACATCACCCCATAGACCGACAATTTTAATCACGAAAGTTTCTTCAATAAAAATCATTAAGGATTAGAATGAAAGGAGACGAATGCCTGAGAGAATATAAGATACTAGCCGTTGCCCGTGTTTTTTCTTAAAGTATTTGCTTCAAAATCGGTGAATTTTCAAACAAACTTTCATCTCTTATTTTATTATCCTTCCTTAGTAGATGACTATGTCATAAAAGGAATCCCCTGTCTAAATTTTATGTTTCTAGCTTTAGTAGTTTAGGCTCTGCGATGATGGATCAATCGGTCGGTCAGGACATGTCTTTTTATATGTATTATAAAATTATTATTTATTATTATTTATTTATTTTAACCGGTCAAGCCCTTTAAATACAATATTAACGAAAAATGAAGAGAAGGGAATCGAAAGACAGCTTCTTCGAAACTGAAAAGCGAATCATCATCTTTCGATCGTTAGGAATTAGAAACATACAGCTTATAATTTTCAACCTTCTGCATAATCCACCCGCGACTCAACTTTTCCACAACTATTACAAGCAGCTGTTTCGAGTGTCAGTTTCAGGTTGTCCATAATTTTTCCAGCCGCCTGCAGCCCCGCCCGAAGCTCCAATATTCCCGCATCATTCCGTCCGCCCTCCCTCGCTTGAACATCGCGTAATCTCTCACTCGTTTGAACAACTTTTGTTCGAGATCGCCTCCACGCCGGTAGGAACGTGATTCGCGTGCCAACGTCGCGGCGCACGCGGCGGGGCTGGAAACGTTGTAGCGGAAAATCATACCGCGGGTCAAGCTGAAGAAAATAGAACCACCTTCGTAACAAAGGAGCATCCTCAACGAAACGCCGCCAACGGCATCCCTTTAACGACGGCGGTGGAGTTTTCATCTCAGGACTCGGTGCGCGGACGAGAAACTTTTATAAATGAAACACCGTGAAAATGTCACTTCGAGAGAAATATCTCCACCGTCATGGAGGCCGTAACCGAAATCAGTATACAGGCTACGCTATATATCCCAGCAAACATTCAGACGAATCATTTGCAAGAAGAACTTTTACACAACAGTCGCGGAAGTAGATTTCAAGCTTTCACGATGATCAATTGGTTACAGTTTTTTCACTGTTTCTCAGCGAGGACATTGAAGAGTTATTGATTGCACATTTTTACCCCTCTCGTTTCTCACGTCCCTGAAACCCTGCGCCAGTAAACTATTCTTCTGTATTCCAACCACATTCCAACAATACCGCTCTCAAACTGAAGTTTTCAACAAGAATTCCGTTCAGCGTATTTGCAAATGAAAATGTTAAAGCGAAAGATGAAGGAGGAATAGGAGAAGCCTTTTTAAACCGTCGAATGAAATTCAGCAGATACTTTTTCACCGCAATACCCAAGCAGACACACACGCGCATCCCTCTAAAAAAAAAAAAAATCCATCGCAGTGCACGAAGAATCTTCCGTGAATCTCTGAACCCAACACCATGAAAGATCCTCCAGGCACGAATACCCCCAAAGCGGTGGGCATCCGGCAGTACGACCGCTAAACGACCGTCAATGGTTGTCGCTGACGAGCGATTCACCGTTCTCCCTCTCCCTTTCAGCCTCCACGCGTCGGGTCACCGTGCATTGGTCGAAATTGAAATTAATTTCCAACGGGGTCTGGGCCGCGTGCAGGCACGCAGGTAAAGGGAAATCGGGGTGGACGAGGGGACAAGGGGGGAGGGAGAGGGGGCGGGCAAGGGAGATTTTCGTAATGAAGCACGGGGGGTCTAATGATACGCGGATAAAAGCCGGCCTGCGAAATGAGGCCGAACTAAAGAGCGGGCAGCGAGAGGGGGGTGAGAAAAGAGGGAGGGGGTAGGCACGGCACATTCTATCGAGATTCAGAACCGTCGGGGTCTATCTCTTTATAAACTGAAAAGAAATCGAGCCACCGTACCAACCCTCAACCCCCGTCGCCTTTTTTTTTCTCTTCCTTTCTCCCTTTCTACCCAAGCCCTTCCACCCACCTCTCTCCTCCATTTTTTCTCTCCTTTTTTCGGTGATGGAGAGCAGGAGTTTCGCGAAAAAAGGCGTGGAACCAGTGGGAGGGGGAGGGGGGAATCTGGCGTTCGTGCGGTCGTAAAAAGAGGATTGAAATTGCGCAAGACTTTCGTACGGAAATGGAGGTCCGGTATAGAAACCGCGATTTTCATCATCGAGAATCTCTGCCGGGCCACGGTGCATGAAATAACGTTGAGACGGGACCACGTGTACGGGGTGGCGCCGAAGTAGGCGATCGAATTTCGGTACTGTATTCTGTCCTATCTCCTAAAACGAAGAAGAGCACACAGGCGAGCATAAATTTTCGTTTCCAAGATACAACCATCTTTTATTTGAATCGAACAGAACAGAACACGAAATTTATTTATTGTAGTATTTCTCATATATTAATTGCTTTACTTTTGTTGACTCTCCTGTCTTAAATTTTTGTACGCTACTGCATATTTATGTAATTTATTTCTGAGCTTAGGAAGAGCTAAATATCGTATCAAATTTCGGTTCCCAGTTTTCAGTGCCACCTTATATAGCGATGGAAGAGAACTAACCTGGGTTCTTATTTAAATTGTATTCGAACGGATTTTTAATGGATGGTTACCCGTTCTCCGAGGCCTCGACTGTGTTTCTTTGCTCGGTTTCGAGCAGTCCTGAAAAAGGGAAACAAGAATCGTTCGATGCGTCTGAACGAAATTTCCTCCAGGAATCGGTGTTTGATGTATTTCACTCGCAGCTTTGTGCATCCCTCGCGCGCATCGATGAATATTCGATGCTCCTTCAAAGAAGATTCTACGTTGTTTCGCTCGAAATTGTTGCCCGATATCTAGTAGGTACATATCTGAAGCTTTCTTTCGCGTTTTTACGGTACTGTCAATTCCATTTCCCTAGTTTTCAGAAACTCCCTTTTACTCTAATACTGAATTCTATGGCGCAACCCATTCACAGAGACCTTTGTGCCTTGTAACGCGAACTATTAAACCGTTGAAATACTTTATTGTTATTTTTCAAAAGAGACGAGTTATCTTTTTATTAACGATAGGATCGATTGCTTATTTTAATTGTAATTTACAATTTTATAAATTTCGGTTGCTTATTTTAATCGCGTACAAAAATGATTTTTATTCTTCTATTTTATTTTATTTAAATGGGAAGAACAAAACCATTAATAACATTTGTACAATAGTGACTAATATAATTTCTGATCGACACACATGTATACTTAGAATAACTTATAGGTGGTTTATGTTAAACACAAACACTGTTTTCGGACGTAAAAAAAGAAGAGGGTATCATTCATCGGGAGAAGATAGAAGTTTGAAGGCGTCAGAACGGAAAAGTCGCGAGACGAGTGACTTTTCCGTCCGCTCTCCAACATCGACCCCCTTTTGTCTGTGTACAGGTTTCGCGAAATAGATGGATCTCAAGAAGAACGTCATTCGGTTTGCGAAAGCAAGCCTTCGAGCGTGAATAATGCGAGCACGTTTCCCCGGAGTACGTCGGCTTCTTTATTTCCGTCGATACACATTTCTTTATACGAACTGCACTCTCTCCTCACCCCGTCCGCCCCTCGTGCTTCCTATCGATTGTTAACCTTATCTTTCCTTATTTTTGCATTCCCTCCGTTTCTTCGCTGTTACGCGATTATAGTATCATTTGTATCGTTTACCGTTATTACTTTCTTTCACTCCTACTTTCTTCTGTTTATTAACCCTTAACACATCTACTTTCAAGCGTGAATATCGATTTGAAAAGTTAAACGGAACTTCAGAAGAATATTTATCAGAGAAACAACTAAATTATAATTCCAATCCAATCATCCGCATTTTAACGAACACTTTTGAAATATTAAATCAGGTCGACTTTTTTCTATTCAAACACATAATTTCAAACATCAATTACCCATTCAGTTAAATAGGCACTATTAACTCACATGACTACATTTTGTCGAACTTCATGTAAATTTAAGTATATAATTGCATTCAACGTCTGTGAAATTCATTTTATGTATATTTCTGTATAAAATGGGCTACTGACCCGGCAAAATAAAATAATGATTAAGATTAAGATAATTAGATTTGATAAAGAAAGAAAATGTAATTTAACGTCTGGAACAGTTTCGCGAGACAGTGTAAGTTTCCCGGTCAACCAACGGTACGCGAACCCCCTCCTGTCGATTTTCTTTGTACCGAAAATTGGAAACCGGCTGGCGGGTCAGCTTTGTCTTTCCCCGCTTTGTAACTATGCAAACTCCGAAACCGTCGACCGAATCCTGGCGGGCGAGTCGCTCGACGATCGATAAAAATTTCAGGCCCGTCAATCGGAGCCAGGCTCAAAGCCTCTGTTCGATCTGGTTAATTAATAAACATTGACCGGTGGTGAAAGAGCGGAACCGATTCGTTTTCTTCCGTGTAGACAGTCGCGATGGTTTCTCTGATTCCAATCATTTCGCCAATTAAAAACTACTTTTATTACTCCCATCGGTGGAGAAAATAGAACAATATAAGAACCTCCTTCTTTTATTTACAGTTGCTCTTACATTCATATGCACCATTGTTGTAATTCATTTTACTTTCATAGTCTCTCATATTTTTATTTTCAGTGCACTCGATTCCTCCCGAAGAAAAAGTTAAAAATACCTTCTTTCTGGTCCGTATACCTATTTATACCTTTCATCGTTCCAATTTATTAAAGAAACTAAAAATATCTCGTTTATTTTATTTAAGCATCAGCCAGCCGCGTTAATTCCTCTCCTGTTGTTATCTAGGAAAGCTAAAGAAGGGAGCAAAAACATTTATCTCCTACCCACCACCGTCATCCCCTTCGACGATCCATATCCACCCCTTCGAACCCTCTGAAATGCAGCTTCGAGCCTCGCGAACGTCAAAATTTTTGCGGTCCAAGCAAATATTTGCGTCGCCATCTCCCCGCGATTCTGACGTCTCCGATATCTCCACCCCCTCAGCCCTCAACCCGATCCCTCCCGCCTTTCTCTCGATCGTTCCCATGATTCGGAGGGGCTTCGCAAGTTTTCTAATTAGTATGGTGCCTCCGGCTAAGCGGAGTCGGCCGCTCGACAGTTTAAAACGAGGGGAAAACGAGAAAGGAACGCCTTTGAGCCCTGCCAGGAACTTTCTACCCTCTCCCCTCCCCCTCTCCTCCGTCAACCAAACCCATTCCTCTCCCGGGACAAGTCGTAAAGTCGGTCCATCGAGTTCGAGATTCCCGCTCCTCCCCCTACCACTGACGTCGTCTTTCCACCGTTGCACCCTCGTTTTATTATTCGTCTTTCTGTTCGAACCGGACTCTGAAGATTCCCGCAACTTCTTACGGGCGGGCTGGGGGGCGAGGGTGGTCTAGGGAATGCCGGATGGGGCGGGTGGCAGGATTACTTGGCGAGAACTAGGCGGTCGTGTATGCAATTAAAGTCAACAGGTCCTTCTGCTGGGAAATAATAGGATGCGAAGCTGTCTGGAAAGGGGCTGACGCCTCTGAGGCCGGTGCGCTGTTTTTAAATTGGATATTTATAGCGCAGGGGAAAGGGTTGGGAGGCGTATTTGTTCGAGGAAGAGACTTGGGACTCTTCGACGGTTTGCCGGACGAATTTACACGAAGCTCGATCAAGCGAACGCTGAATTCTTCGCATTTTGTAGTGCGAAATTTTGTTCACTTTTTTAAATTTTAAGTAATGCGTAGATGAAAACAAATTTAGGTAAAGCATATATTCCTTATACGCTTACGATACAGTCGTAATTTTTTGAATCCTTGTTAATTTCATTTTCTCGTCAAAAAAAGAAGTTATCCTAAAATGAAAATGCTAAAATGAAAGTTTCGTTCGTCCACTCTTTATCACCAGTTGAATTTCAACGATTCTCTTAATGGCGACTTACAAAATATTGGGAAAGACGCAGGGCGTCTCTGTAATTCCTGTAACATCGAGTTTTCCGGCGCTGTCTTATTAGCGTCGTCGTTAACTGGTCGACACCGACGCCGTGCAGTCTCTTTGAATGCAAGTGGTCCTGTTTAGGCGCGGGCACGTAAGACCACTCGACTAGCCTCACCCCTTCGAGCCCCGTCACGGCCATTATTCCGCTGTTTCGCAAGCAGGCGGAAGGGGTGACAGAGACGATTGTTTACACAGCCCCGATCGTCTATTTGAATATCAATTGTTCGGGGAATACAGAAAATTTCAACAGCACGGAATTCGTATTTAGCGAGGGGTAACTCGGTCCCTAGTTGCAGAGGGGTGAATGATCCTTGTCTATATGCTTTATATAGGGAACTGTATATAGGGTGACATATTTGACGATGAACTAACGCAGAAGTTGAAAAATATGATTTCTGGTTTCAAGAAGAGTTGCATAGTTTCTATTTTTATATTACTATTATTGAGTGTCCTATTTAAAAATTGGATCACTTTATGAAAACCGTTAGTAGAGATCTTATTCAAAACAAGAGTCCAATATTTGTTACGGTACGAAGCTCAATACTTTTATTCATAATGCATTTATCTTTCACATCATTTATATTGCACGTCAAATATTTTCTACACGCGCATAACCAAGTAAGCGTATCAATTCGAAACCAGACACCACCACGCAGTGCTTCGAATTCGTTCGTTTCAACAAACATCTACACTCAAAAATATCACGAACGAGTAATTCGCGCGAAACAAATTAATTCCCTGGAGTCTAAAATAAAATCTCTAATAAAACGGTACATACTGATAAGACAGAAAAGAATAACAGAAACGCTCGCCTGTTTAAACGCTACGAATCTCCCTCTCCTACCCACCCACCTGAAAGAATAAAATACGATTCGTTGCAAAAACGATTCGTACCGTCTCTGAAACGCAACGAAACCTCGTGGCTCGTATGGTCGAACGGTCGGGAACAGACAGGCAGGGAAACGAGGGGATCGGCCGTCCCGCGAGCACGGCTCGATTCGATCCTAAATCGATTATCGTCCGGCGTTCCATCAATTTCTAATTGACGCGATAATAAATTTTACGTCCGGCCGTAGTGTCGGCCGGGCCGCCTATTCCCGCTTCGAAGCCCGAATTTCCAGGCTTCGATTAAATTTAAGCGCTTTGCTGCATTGGTTCCCGTCACCCTTTTCGCGCCTGGGGCGACCAGAGAGAAGGGGGGGGGGGTGAAACGAGGCACTGGACGGAGAAATAGGAGGAGGAGGAGGGTCGTGTAGGTGTATCGAAGGCAAATCGCGAGGCACGTTTCCGGGCACCAGTCGACGAACCTAATGGCTCCCCATGGCCTCGTCCATGGGCTCCTTCGAGGATTGATGAGCATTTTCCGAGCGGGGAGCTACGTCGATTTGTACCAGCCAACGATGCATGGATTTCGGTAGCACTCTTCGTTTTCGCCTGAATGCGTACACCATGCGTGGTTACTCGTTGATACAGTAGCGGACAAAAGTTGAAGACCAACGAGTGAACGAAATTAGACTCGCTAATTTCTAAGGAATAGCATGGTAGACAAAATTTTAAAAATTTAAAAATGAATTGAGAAACGAATTTTAGGAGCAACTTTTCCAATGAAAACTGAAGAAAATCTGTTTAATTGCTACGTATCATGAGAAAGGAATTATTCGATTCTCCGAAGCGATTCAATTTCACGTAGAATAACTCTACCGGGAGCAATTCGTAGGTGGTGTCTGTCCATAGCGTTCCTATTCTACTTACTCGGCGCGATCGTTCGGGGAACGCTAAACGAAGTGTTCCCAGCGAAATTTCGAAGTCTATTAAACGCAGGAACCAGTCGGGAACAGAACCCGTTTCCATTAAACACAGAAACACATTTCCGGCTTCCTTTTTCACCGGAATATAAGTGTTTCCTTTATTTGCTGTTGAAGCGTAGTTTCGGGAAACGTCAGTCTTCCGCCGTAGGACGTCGTGTTATTCCGCGGAGAAACGTTGTTTTCGACGCAATTTTACAGTTATATTCCATCCTCCATCTTTCTCTCTCTCTCTCTCTTCTTAGTTTACTTCTCTCCTTCACGATCCATGCTCTGCACGCGTGCTTTATTCCCTTTCTCTCCCTTTCGTTCTTTTTTTAACGTTCGTTCGCGAAAATGTTGAGCGTAAGCCGAACGGTGGAATATTTCAGGCAACCGTTTTCGGGGAATTTCGAGGAAACGCGGCCGCTTTTGAAGAAACGACCCCAGTCGTGCTGCGAACCTGTTTTCCCTCTCGTTTCCAACGGGATCCCGTTCCGCGCTGGCGAACCAGACAACACGGGCTGCTCTGCATCACGTTTGCCCTCCATATTTCGAAATTCGTCTGCTTACCTTGCGTATTTGTTGACGAATACACTGACAAGGGATACGAGATCGTTTAGCTAGGGGTGGATTTGGAAAAATATTGGTAAAAAACGGAAGAGTTTTATAACTTTCAGTCGCCGACCCCGGATATTTGTTGTTCGCGAGAGTTTCGAATTTCAGTGCCTCGGGTTTCGCAAGCATTTTATGAGTTTAAAAATTGCAAAAATCTCAAAGTTACACGCCAATCAAATATTCTGCCAGTCCTAAGTTTAATACTAAAACTACCAGAGCAGCCAAAATGACCAATTGGTAATTATTCATAGCAACCTTATAAATTCACTTTACCAAGATTCCAAAATTTACTATAATTTTTCGCCGAAGGTATAAATAAAGATTTGTTTTCTGTGTATTCGATATTTTTTCATGCAATTTTCAATTTGTTCTGTTCCATGCAAATAAGTACACTGTAAACGTCAGTAGTTCTAGTGTTAACATTTTTCCAGAATTTGTAGGAATTAAAAATTTCAGTATCTCCAATTCAAAAATCGAGACATTCTACATCGATTTTGCGTCAACATTCTGAACATCGAATCACCAGAATTTCTAGAATCCTATTCTACAGTCTCCATCGAGAAACTTGTTTTCGAACATCCCGAAATCCTGAATCCACCGTTTCGAAGCCGCAAGAAGTTCTCTGCTCCCGATCGAACAAGAAACCACGGATCTCCTTGTGTAACCCATCATCCCCTTGATTCCGGCTGGAAAAAATCGAACGGTCGATGGTCGCGTGGCCCGCAAAAAGGCATTCGCGACGGAGGCGCACGCAAAACGCGTCCGCATTACTATGTGCATCGCGTCGCGGCGGCCCGGTGCACACGCGGAAGCGCATCGTGGATGCAGCTTGTGTCGCGTGCAGGCCGGAAATAATATCTATCGATCCGGCCCGGGTCTCGAAGGGGGAGAGGGAACGGCGGGATAAAAGTGCATTCAGCGTGAGAACGGAATCGCCGTAGATCGTTGTCGATCGATTCGATTCGATTCCTCGTGCTGGAACGAACGAGCGCCGCTGGTCGGAATCGCCGACAAAACGCGTGCTTCAGCCATGAAGAAGCAACGACGACGCCGGGCCAGACGGAAAGGAAAAGGGTGCAAGGGCGTGTTGCGCGACGCTGGAGTAAACAACGAAGATGAATCGAGTTAGAAATATCGATCTGGAAGGGCAGGTTTTGCATACCTACCGCGTCGACTGTCTTTTCGTGCGACATATATTTCTGTACACCCTATAATGTATCATACTTCGATCTTCTTTTGTACACTAATGAGGATTTACTTCGTTTAATGATTTAAATAAATAAATAAATTTATAGTTGGAGATTGTACTGCGATTAAATTGTCACAAAGAAAGCTGTTCGATCAATTTTGTGTACACTAATTGAGAGAGGTGAAACTAACAAAGATACTTCTAATTTTTTGGTTGTCTTCCCGATCATACGTATCTGTAAGAAGAAATTAGAATAAAGTTAGGCGTATATTCGATAGCTTCTGTTTTAGAACCCACAATTCCGCGTTTTTCCTAGCTTTTCTTCGACTTCCTCGATTCTTTCTCTTTTATCTTCATCTTTTCTAGGGAGTAGGGTGGACGGAGTTTTATTCGAGCCACTATCGGGGAGATCGGAGACACCAGCGCGAGTGAATTGAGTTATAAATAACCCATGAACCGCGACCAAGCGTTTTACCTTGTTACCGAGGCTTATTTGGTTCGCTTGTTTGTGGACCCCGCCCGAGCCCTCGTTGCCGTCCGACGAGGAACTTTATGACAGTCGTACGGGGTTCGCAGGGGCAGTTTGGTTCCCGTTTGATAAGGAGGGTAGATCCTCGGGTGAACCTTGGTCGTAATAAAATCGGGGTCACGCTTTAAGAACTCCGGCTGATAGATCACTGTTCTTACTACCCCGTATCGAATAATATCCGATTTTATTACCAAGAAATAAATTATCAGCCAGGAAGAGAATTGAAATTTAAAGTTTACAGCTCGTGTTCGTGATCGAACCAACGTTACAACTTTTATGTTAACCGCTTAACACGGTTGACGATGCGAATACTTTGAAAGAGAAGCAATTCTAATCGTTGAATTTCTTCGATTTTCTATTAATCATCTCGAGAGTCTATTACATCTAAATAATTCATATTATATTTATGTGTGGACTTTTATCTTTAAATTCAACATTGATCAATCTTAACCCTTTGCACTCCTTTGTCGAGTGTGACTCGACATAGGAATTACTATGATAAAAACTGATTTCGAGTCACACTTAACAAAGGAGTGCAAAGGGTTAAGATTGATCAATCTTGCCGATTTCTAGACCTCATTTCACCAATCGTATAAAGTAAACAATTTCTCTGAGAAACACCGAATCAAACACCCTGTATTGTTTCTAACCGTATTACAAAGATCTACCGCCTCAGCGTTATCAGAATCGCTTTAACAGCAAACAAACCGAAAAACTGATACATCCAGGCAAGCGTGCACTCGATTCGCCCGTTCGGGGCAGAAAATCCTGCCCGGTGGACTGTTCCCTCTCTCATCGATCCGATGGAAATGCAACGTCCGCACGGGGTTGGCGGCCGCGAAGAAACATCGAAGGCAAACCCAGAGGCTTAAGAGCCGTGGCCGAAACCGTCGGGCGGTTCGCCTGGGGGCTGAATTTTCCCTGCGAATCGATTCCCCTAGGATACTGAGCCAGGCGAAATTGAAACGCGAAATGTATTTCTATGGACAACGATCGAGGGCGCACCCTGGAAATAACTACTGCTGCGCTGCGGCGCTGGAAATTTCGAACGAAGGAACTGGAGGTCTTTTTTGAATTCGTTGTTTTCTTAGGTGAAAGCATTAACGTTGAACGCTTCAATAAGATTGGTGTGATATTTAACAGTAGAATTTAACAGTAGAGACAAAGAAATTAAATCGAAAGGTGTATGAGAAAGATACTTAATGATAAGGGAAACAAAGTGATATATTTATATATTTAAATTAATGTGTTTAGTAGGGTACTTAATACATTTAAAACAAATTTTAGCAATCACGGTAAAAATTATAGCAAACTGTCGAGTGTGTAGACACCACAGTAAATTTGCCACGTTTCTATGAAAAATTGTAAAATTGGGTCTACTAATATAGCGATTTTTTGTGAAAATTTCAGACGCGACAATTGTGAGCGTAAAATTGGAAATTTTTCGTTTATCTGGAATTCCTTCTGCAGAGTAACAGCTGACGTTTTATTCTGTAATATGAATTTAGTACACCTGTGACGAAATATACGACAGATCTCATCGCCATCTTATGATCGAAGGGCCCATTAAAAAAAGATCTATGAATTCGTGAAAATAAGTTCAAGACTTTTTTAAGGTTTCTCTTAGCATACGATGTCTCGAGCGAACAGCAGCTCCCCTCGTTCCGAATTAAAATCAGCGTGCTCTCGCTCCTAAACTGTGACGCTGGAAAATTCCAAAGCGACGTTGTCAACAGATTTTTAATTCTCGGGAACAGCAAGAAGTCACGTTCGTCTCGTAAACCTCCGCACGCGTGAAACGGTCTCAATAAAGTTTAACGACCAAACAATCATTATTTTCTACGCTCTACGTGCACCGCGGAAAATACCTGGGCACGGAAGAAGCTGAAGAAAAAAGTGCAGTTTCTGCGCTGCAAAAACAGCATGCGCGGTTTTCTTTATTCAAACGGAAACGAGGAACGTCCCGGTCACCGGAAACGACAGGAAACCGTGGCCACTGCGACGAAGGCTGCTGAAAAACGCTTTAAAAACCGCCAGCAAGCTGCAAACCAGAATACCGACGACGAGTCCCGGTTTTTCGCGAACCCAAGCAACCGACACGTCCTCGCGGGGGTGCGTTTTGTCGAGTTCCGGGAAGCTGGCTTTGGAAAAGGGAAAGCAAACGCGCGAGATTCGATCGTTCTCCGCTGACCACCGGAGACGAAAAGAGGGGAAGGAGATGTAAAAACGTGGCGGATGTGGAAAAGGGAGCACAGGATATTTTTAATGGTGGTTCATGCTTTGGAAATGCGTTGGTTTCTTGAGGATTTTCCGTTTGAGTGAAAGGAAATAACAAAACGAGTATCCGGGTTTCCACGTTGAAATTTTATTTTATGCGCACATTGCATCTTGCTGTGTCGTATACAGAGCTCGAATGAATCCTTTCTATTTTTTTTTTTTTTGTTGATTAGGTGATTTAAGTGTCAAGTGATATTTGTGAGCCAAACTTATTGGCGAAGAGGGACAGTTGGTGTTGCTTAGGGAGGTGGTAATTAAAATACTTAATTACTTGAGGGGGGAAGCAGAATTTTCAAAAAACTCCCTTCATGCTAGAATGGATCCTCTTTTTTTGATTCTTCGTCCGAATATCCTCCCAAAAACAGGGAACATCTCTGGGATGAAGGGAGAGGTTTGAGTCGTCGAAGGGAATGTGTCGCTACGCGAGAGAAAAACCACAGAAACCCTTTGAAGTGGAACGAGATATCGATCGCTGAAACTTTCTTGTAAGTTCTGCAGGGTAGAGAGCCTTCCAGACTACGAGGAATAAAGTTTGATAAATTACAAAGCAACAAGTTCTTCAAATTTCAAAGCGGAATACTTCCTCGAAATATAAAACGTGCATATGCTATTTTGTACTCAATCAAAAATACCTTGCGAATTATTATAAATGAGCCGTTAAACCTCCATGAATAATCCAAGGAGAGCGAAGATTAGAAAGAACGTTGCCGCAAATCTCCGCGAAATCCTGAATTTTTGTAAGCCTCCCCCGTGTTCACGTCGCTCCGTGGACCCATCAAATACATCAGAGGGGCCGGTAATTAAATTTAATCCCTCGTGAAATTTTCAGCGATACTTTACGAACGCCAGAGAAAGGGAGTATATTACGGCAATATCGGGGACATTTATGGCCGCGTTGCAAGTGCCATCGGCGCGCCGTCAGAAACGGACAAAATGATTTACATTGTGAAAGCGGAGCGACGCGCGTTCCGTCCCCTTCTCCCATCCGTACATATATCTCTCGTTAAATTGCCGGGAAATTGCCAGGTTCAATCCGCCACGGCGCGAGCTAATTATCGCGCTTTTTCGGTCGCTGTTCAGCCTTGATAATTCCGGCTCGTTGAAGTGTCCTACGAGACGGTTCGTCTACGATTTGAAAAGGAAAGGGTTAAAAGGGGAGCGAAGTTTCGTTTCTGGAGAATTCACGTATCGTATTTCAGATTACCCCTAAACTCATTTCTTTCTTTCTATTTTCCGTTTAGAAATCTTGTTTAGCGTTTACGTGTTCTTGATTTGATTAATGGAGTTGTTTGCTGGTTTATTACCGCACAGCTTTCGCGTAAATTTTCGGTTCCATTAGAAAATTGCCTTTCGAGGATTGGAATTTTTCCAGCGGAAACGCAGAATTTTTTAATGAGAAACGTTTCAACTGGAAAAAAGCGTAATGCCGTTTTCAATTTGCTTATTCGCGTAGATCTGATTGTATGAAAAAAATTAAATTTTCTCCATTCCGTTCCCCATTTCCGTTTTAATTCGATGACTCGAATTAGGTTGATTAAAAAAACCTGTTCTATCCAGCTAAACATAAACAAGTTTCTCGAAAATTTTTCCCTCGATATTATTTCTTTTATCGCGAAGGAAACTCAAAAAATTCGCGGTCCTTTGTAAAAGATCGTAAAAGATTTTGCCTTTCGCTATCACGACCCTGTGAAGTCGAATAAATTCCAAGGGTCTGCGTGGGGCACGTTCTGGCGACCGGAAGCGCTTCCCAGAGCGGAAGACGCGACAGAAGAAAGCGCAGCGGGGGCGCCACGAGATTCCGATCTTTTTTCCCGTTTTTTTGCCGCCTTTTGCGAACTTTCCTCTTAGCAGGTCGATTCAAAAGTCGCTTCCCTTTAGAAACGAAGGTCGAACTTTCGCTACGGAGCAAATGCCGATCTATCCTAATCTCCGTCCTCCCTCTCGCCATTACTTACAGCCATTCGCAGAACTTTTTGTACACTTGTCGAGTTTCAAATATCACCGAAGGAACAAGAATTTTAGACGTTTAATAGGCAGTGACGAATTGGATAGAATTGGATTTCAAAAGAAAAATTTAGAAAATTCAACTACAATTACCATGGGTATATTAATCCCTTGGCGTACAAATAAGATGGAATTTTAATTTTGTATTTTACATTTACAGTGAAGGCTTCCAAGAATGACTATAAATCTTTTATTTACGTTCCTCCTCCAATTCGCGCCCGATTATTCATATTTTTGATGCTTGAGATTAATTGGCCGCGATATCAGCCTCTTTGAAGTCTGTTCCCGGGCTTGGTGTGACTTCGTGACCGGTCATGTGACTCTATGAATAATTGCCTGGAGTGTTTGTGACGTTCTTCTTGAACTCGGGATTTGCATTTCATTACGGGGTAAGAAGGGATCGGAATATCGATTGGACAAACGTCTCGAGGAAATTTGATGAATGTTTGTGGATCGTTTTAGGGAAGAGAAAAGTCGAACGTGGGATCGACCGGATGAGAATCCGAATTAAGCGTTTCTTCAAACCGTTTTTGTTGAATTTTTAACTTTGTTCATTTCAGAAGCGATAATTGAATTTATTTCACGTTAATTCGCGAGATCAATGAAATGTAACATTCTTTATTAAACACTATTTTAAACAAAGTGTTCAATTACTTTTCCGACAGGTGTTCCCTTCGAAATCTTCCAAACCTTTGATTAATCTAAACAGAATAATTTCCTATTTATAGTTTATCCTTTGCCAAACATATTCTCAATTTCTGCGATCGTAATTCTTTATAAAGCTTCGCCAGCCTATTTCCCTGTCGATCTTCGAGATCCACCCTTGACACTCGTCGCGAACTCGCATAAGTTCCAGCAGTCGCCGAACTGGCACCGACAAATCCTCGTTCTCCCCCCTTCCATCGTTCAACATACGATCCTAACCCTGCTATAAGCATAATCGAAGCCGCAAAAATTCGGTCCGGGTTTCATTGGCAGTCTTTAAATCCGCCCCGATGAAGTCCAGCTAGAAGTGCTAGCTGGATCGATATTATAGGATTATTTTTTAGAGATTGAAGGGTTGAGGTGTAGGTGTAACAAAGTAAAGTTTTTAGATATATTAGAGGTATAACTAAATAATAAATAAATATCTTTCTACCTTTCCTCATCATATATTCTCGCAAACACTAGTTTCCTCTCTTTCTAATTGTAAACCCTTCTCACTCGATGCGTTCGGTCACGTTCACCCAAAATTCCCCCATCAATCGCGACGTTGTCTGAAATATTCATCTTTCGCGGTTTAGAATCTACATGTAGTCCAAATATTCTACGTTCACACGGCTATCGCTCAACTCGACCACTTTTCACACTTTCCGAGAATCGTATCCACTCAATCGCATTCCTACAATATGTACAGCGAAATCATCGAAAAGGCTATTTTTCCAGCGGCAATAAAAGCATCGTCCAAGTCTCCTGGTCCGGCTAGATCTCTGCACGCTTCCGGTTCTGGGATGGAGGTGACCGGTTTCGAAAGAAAATCGCAATAACTTCGAGAGGGCTTCGAGGAGGTTGGCCTCCATTTGAAAGTCAAACAAAAGCTTAGCAGCAACGAGGGAAAAAGGAGTTGTGCCACACTCCCTCTCTTCATTCCCCTCGCCGTTGGTTTATTCTATCGCGAACGGCATTTCCGGTCTAGAGGAACTGTTCCGGGGGCCACTCGATGCTCGCCACTCGGCAATCAAGTTTATCGACCTTCGAAGTTCCCCGGGAAGACTCGATTTATCAAATTTTGCACAGAAACTTGGGACTCGATGTGTCTTCGAGGGGTTTCTACCCCCTCCCACGTTTTTTGTCTGCGAGGTACTTTTAGCGGGGATGCAGGCTTGGAAGTCCAGGTAATTTTAGATAGCGGCGCGTCGCCTTTTACTTGCAAATTAGCGGTTCCTCTGCGTTCTTGCCCTCGGCCTGCCGCGACAACAAATTTTATTGCAATTGCTCCTACCCTCGTTGCTTCCTTTGCTGCGCGTGCTAAACTGGCCAGCGTTCATGCTGTCGAGTTTAATTCCTCCTTTTTTTTTTCTTTTTATTTTTGATCGCGAAAGAGAATTATGCTCGGGACTTCGTGTTAGGAATAACTATAATTCACTTACGTAAGTGTCGATGAGATAGTATGCCGTCAAAAATATTCACGTATTTAAATTGATACGTAACATCGAAGAACAATATCAGTGTTTTGATAATTTAAAAACTCTGCACCAAATTAACACTGCTGGAGAGTGAATCAAATTCTGGGCTCCAAGTTTAGGTTAAAAAGGTTAAATAGGTGATCTGCCTTCTTGAGAATTTCCCAGATCTACCCCAATTTACGAAACCATTAAAAAAAGGAAAAAATGAAAAGTAGAATTTCACAAAGTAGCGTAATCTTCGAGAGCGAATAGTGTAATAATGTACTTTATTTTATTTTAATTTATTTTGTGGTGTAAATACTGTCACTATTCATTCTTATTTTAAACGTAATGCCCTCCGTTTTGAATTAGTACACTCTACATATGTACATTAATGGGTCTCATCCGTGAATTATATAAATAAATAAATGAATAGAAAATTGTTCAAGACGAAGATCAGGGCTACGAATTCAGCGGGTAAATCGTTCGATCGACGGAAGAGATATCCGTGAACCCGGAATAATATTTTCAAGGGGTGTAAAGCGATCCGCAGTGGTACTTGCTGCGGTATGAATGGTTTCGCGTTAACAAAACGAGCCAACGCAATAGTGATACAGGGCGAGCCTCGGTCGACCATCCTCCCCCAGCGACTCGATAAGACTTCTCCCTGTTTGAGGCCACGCACATCGCGTGCATCAAAGGCTGGCAGGCCGCAACACGACACCAGGGAAACCCTCAAACGACACGGCAGCTCCAATTTCAGTACAAATCCATCATAGGCTGCGGTACGAGCGACCATCGGGGAACTTACGGGGTATTTCGCGATACGGTTGAATGGCGGAACAGCAAACTCAACGTGATTAATTACGCGGCGATTGGTAACGTAATATTCTAACATCCTAACACATTTGTATTCCAATATTCTGTTAATATTCTGCTTGCAACCTACTTAACCTTGACAAAATGTAACATTATGATACTGTAGTATTACAATAGCGGGCAAATATTTAAGACTAAGGGATCAACGAAAATGAATTAATTAGGTTATGAGAAATAATATAATAATATTCTATGAAGATCAATAAATAGCGTTTTACCAGAATAACAGTAAAAATTAATATATAGACAATATGTGCAAGCCATAAAACTATGTTTTACATCGTTCTGTCAGAAGTTACTGTTACAATTCTCCCTGCTTCTTTACTTGTATTCTTTTCTTTCCTCTTTTCCTAATTTGAAGTGAAAATTTGATGAAAAGCATAAAGCAGCGGATAAACGGATACAATTCTTTTGCGTTGTATAAAAGAAAGAACAATGCAGTTCGAATGCATTGAATCCAATGGAATGTATCGATAAAGAACGTAGATGAATGTAAAAGGATAACTTTATCGGGAAGCAGTTTTAATACACAATAATGGTTTTAATACTATTTATAGGATAATATGAATTTTGATATCGGTCGAACGAGTACGATTTCCCTTTATGCATTTTTGCCGTGCGATAAATAATTTGCACGATGCGATTCAAAGATATCGTTATATTTTAATGCCTCCACATTAATATCGTTGAAACTGATAAAACAATAATACTTTTGCCAGTCAGTTTTATTTTGAAATCGGATCCTTGAATTTCACTGTTTCCCTCGGATTTAGTAGTCTCGATTAAACACGAGTTTCTATTAAACTCGCGAATGCACGTTGCGACGGATATTTAATGTTTTCCTGTTTTTCTGTATTAAATTCATAATCGCGAAGCGTAACGGGCGTATCATGGAACTGTAATCGAAATAACGGTGTATACATTCTGAGCCGGTGAAAAAACAACTGACGACTAAAATAAATCAATACGGTAATTTTTTTTTTACAGATGCAAACACCTTTTTACATCTTTTTCTAAATTATTTCTCATCGCATCGTACCTTTTGCTATTGATTTACACACTCCCTTCATTCGAACCTTTCACCATTCGCTACTTTAAATTCATCAACTTCAACAAATTTTTCATAATTCTCTGATTCACATTCCCCCTTTCAATTACCTCACACAAACCCCAATATTCGCGAAAAATCGAATCCTCCACATTACTCCTTCGTTTTTTCGATCTTTCGATAACAGAAACCTACTGTCTTCGCTAAGCTTCTGTTACAATCCCCATTGAATCGTTTAATCAAATATTCTTAAGCTACCGAATCTCAACAATCTACCCCAATTCTACCACTCTATTTCAATTGGCTCCTCCTGACACCTGAAATCCTCACAAACTCTTCTTCCTAACGAAAAACCTACCAAACTTCAGCTATCCTTCCTATAAACCACCGTGAACACTCTCGTCTGACCAAGCAAGTACCTATACCCCTGCCGTTCGAGCTACACGTTGACCAGTTCCACTGAAACCTTTCAACAGCCGCGGCTTCGAACGAAACGAAACGCATTCGACGGCCGTTTTGACGGTTTCAGCCTCGTCACCGAGCAACCTAAGACCCCCGGGGAGGATATGGAAAAATTCGCCGGTGATATATTCCAGGGTGTGCCCCGTATCTTTCCGCACACGTACATCCACTTCCCTTCCGCGTCGCCGCTACGATATATCGCTCGAATCGAGTCGATGTCAGTGACCCGGAATTTGCATTTCCCCGGAAAATACACGAACGAGGTGCGGAGGGGGGAAGAGTGGGTGCCCGATGCGCCCAGGGGCGGGGAAGGGGGAGCGGAACGTAGCTATGCCTGTCTCTGTCTGGTCAGATCGCTGGCAGCCGGTGAAAGGGTAGGAAATACCGAGAGACTTTTTTTTTTATAGTTAACAGACCAGCTCTACCGTGTAGCATGACTCTCCCGGGGGAACGAGCATCGACAAGCCGGTAATTAGGCGCGATCTATCGCGATTTTTCGTAATAGCGAAGCCGGACAGCGGTTCCTCCGGCGGTCGATCGAGCTCGTTAAGTCGAGGGGAGGGCCGTTTGATTGGGTAATTTGCGACCGAAGTGGATTTAACGGGGGTTGAAAACTTGATAGAGCTGCTATTGAACAGACTGCACGATTGGACGCTATTACTGTTATTGCAGGGTGTGTTTCTTCAATAAGCGAAAATTTTATGTTAACCTACTAATTGAGTTTACAAGAAATCATGCTGGTCGAGCGAAAGTTCCGACAGATATCGCGATACATATTTTCACGTTCCAGAGTGTATATTTCAACGCGTCTTCCAATCAGGATCTTGGAGAAATTGACGGAAAGTAGCTTCTGAACGACGTGCCAGAAACAATTACTCGTTAATACACCAAATGATCCACCCTCGTCCCTATTCCCAACAATTCCATCAATCCCGAAAAGCGCTTCAATCCTCCTCCCCCGAAGCTCCAAGCTCGATAACGAACGAGCAATCCGCCCGTAACGCACTCCGACATCCATCCAAAGTATCGCTACCCTTCCTCCAAAAGGATCTCCCCCCTTGATATCGAGCAGCGATCCATCTGTCTCCTAGGTAACTTTCGCGTCGTCGCTCGACTTCGGTATCCGCCGAAATAAGACACAGGAATCGACTACGCTCGTGCCCGCTCCGCGTTCCAGTCGTTCTAAACGTTCCTCCTCTAAATGCAAATCCGGCGAGATTACGCGGGGGATGATCCCCCTTTTTCGACGGGACAGCCCCACGGATATCAGCGTATATACATCAGCCGGCTCTTATCGGGGCGTGCGATAGCGCGAGCAGAGCGGTGGAGCATTAAGCAAATTGTTTTTGGCCGGCAGACGCGGCGGCCGTTCTTCCGGCCAATCGGAAGGGACCGCGTCGAGTTCTTGCGCCGCGGAGACTCCTCATAATTCCTCCCTTCCCCCTGCACGCCCCCGGACTCGTTCGGATTCGAGAGCCGGAATTTTGTCGGGGGCGAGACTCGACGAGAACCGCGAGAGCTTTTTATTACCGCCGCTAATTTACCTTCCGCAAAGTTTCGCCAATTTCCGGGCGCAGCCGCGACCGCCCCGTTGTCCCGCGTTTCCTTTTTTCCGCCTAACCAACCCTTTCGTGTCCCTGCTCTACTCACACCCCTTTCGTTCCAGGTACAATTTAATCTGGCAACAAATCCTGCCTGCCCCGTGCCTTGGAAAATTTGTGCTAGAGTTGCTGCGTGGAGGACACGAAAAGAAGTCAATTGGGATGCTTTGAAGATGTAAGCGCTTCTTTAAATATTGTCAAACGATTACATTCTTGATGATCTTCGTCTCGATACCTGATCAAGATACGAACTGTATTAGAGGTGGAATAGAGATTTTTAAGCTCCACAGTTTATAATCCTAAGAACTTTGACAGATTGCGAGTTCAAATTTAGATATCTAATAATCCGGTGAATTTTATTTTTTTTCTTGCAAACACCACCTAGTACCTAACTCGTTGTTAAAAATTGCCATTCGGCAATATTTCCTTTCCACAGCTATTTCTACTTATTGTTCGATTTGCAAATGCAGTGGCTCGAATTTACAGTCGCAGCGATCCAATAATAACAACCGGGGGTCAGATAAAGGTTTCAGTCGCTCGGGAGGGTGGCAGGTGGACGTTAAGTCGGAGAGAAACGTTGACGACCGGGCGATTGTCGTGGAACGACGGGGCGACATCATTACGTCGACGTCATTTACGTCACGGCTACTCGACTGCTCGCCGATAACGACCGCGCGGAGGGAATAGGGGAGGGCACAACTTGACCCAGTTGTTCGATTCGGCCTGCATAATCGGCTCCTTGTCGATCCCTCTGGACGCTTGCTTCCTCTCCGCGGACCAATCACGCGAGAAACTGCTGGTTTACAGGCTTACATGAATCCGGAATAGCGTGTCCGTAAACTTTATACTTCGACCCGGCAGCGGTTCAACCGGCGAACGCTCGTGCATAGTATGGGTTTCCATTTCGTGGGCCAACGGGAGCGATTCCGCGACGATCGCCAGGATTTGTGCACGCTGAAGCGTGGAACCTCCTCGATTACTGTATCCATAGCGTTATCCCTTCGCCAAGGGATCGAATTTATTTTTGAATTTCAGAGACACAAGGAAATTGATGCGGGAATACGATTGACTGGGTACGATTCTAGGAAAATGTGAACAGTGATTGAGGTGAACGTAGAATATTTGGATTAGAGTGTTTCTGAGAGGCTTCTTTCTGAGTGTTTCTTTTGGGTGAACGCGATCGAATGCACCGAGTGAGAAAGGTTGACAATTAGAAAGAAATTTGGAAGAATATGTGCGAGGCAGATAGAGTGAGATTTTGAGAAGCAAGAAAGTCGAAGTTGTTAACTTGAAAAGTCGTTTATACGTTACTGTTAAATTATTTTAAATATAAATATATTCTAAGAACTTTACTTTGTTTTACTTACACCTGAACCGTACCATCCCTCTCTGAATAAAATAAAAATTCCTGTATCGATGACACTGGAAATTCGGTATCAGATAAGATAATTAGAAGATTGCTATTAGAAATAACAGTGTTAATTCTTCATTTTATTTTATCAACGTTTAATATGGAAGAATGAAATAAAATTTTGGATTAGTATTTTGTCATGTCAGATTTAACATTTGGAAAATGATTGCTGGAGATAGGAACGTAACAATCGTTAGCGAAATTATCGTAACGCAATCTTTCCTGCGCAACGATTGATACTGCATATTTGGCGAAACTCAATCGTGAGTGCAACCAGGTTAGCGTAAAGGTGCATACGTCGTCCCAGCTGCACGTGCTCGTGTTTTATTAAACGAACGAGCAACGACCCGAGGATCGATACGTCGCCGAACGTCGACGTGATGGTGCGTTGCCCTTTTGTGAACGTCCACCGGCGACATAAGCGATGCGTCCCAATATATAAGGCAGTTCTAGGGAAACATTATACGTCGGAAGCGAAACTGCATCCGGTTCGCGAAGTATAAAGCTGCTCGAGGATCGATACTCTTAGAGAAAGAGAGTGAGGGTGAGGGGAGAGGGTAGAGAGTAGTAGATGCTACAAGTGCGCTGTTGCTTTCTTAAATTGGCATTTACGTACCTTTGAGTTTTCTGAAATTTTTAAAACGCTGCAAAAATAATGACAACGATGGACAATTGTAAGCTAGTTGGTTGGACATGACATTTCGCAACAGTAAAGAAATAATTGTGAAAACTGAGATGATACTCTGTCAAGCAGTGAATTGTAGAACTACCAAATCAAATTGAACAACCCCTTGAAAGATTGAAAAGGTTATGGTGATAGTTAATGTTGGGAATAGTAATAAATACTATACTAATAAGAGTACTAGAATTATGTTTAATTTCGCAACAAGTTCTAAAAGTTTGAAGTGTCCGTAAAAAATAAATTGAAAGCTCGACGAAAGATATTTCCGCTTAAAAACCGTAATTAGTGATCGCATAATTTGTATTGCGGTATCATTGTTTCAAGCTGACGTAAAAACTTCCGAGAGCCTTTCATGCTGACGCGCAACAAAAATAATACTGTTGATGAATTTTCTCTGAGCGAAAGAGGAGAAAGAAAAGGGAAAGGTGGACGAGAGAAACGGCGAAACGGAATCGCGCCGACCGCGTTAATTCCAGCCGACTTTCATTCACGCTGAAATACCGCGAGCCACTCGTCTCGGGGCCATATGCTTTTCATATTTCGTATTTGAAAGCGGCCTGTCACGTTCAGCCGCGCGCACGCGGAACTGCGGCCACCCGCGGGGTAATTTCGCGAAATCCCGCGAAACATTGTCGAAATATCAACGGGTTTCGCGAATTCGAACAAAGGTAGCCGGTGTCCGCGTCAGAATAAACGGTGTTGCTCTCGTAGCCGCGAGCGGAAGTTTGCCCTTGAGCCTGAGACACAGACCAGCGACCCTTTGTCGCATAATTCAACTTGCGTTTTCGTGCACGTCGAAAAATCGCTCGTCCTCTTCAATTCGTTCCATTTAATATTTAATTTTTAGTGGCTCCTACAGATGTACAGTAGCGGATAAAAATTTAAGACGAGAAGACAATTGTAAAACATAGTTCTATAGCTTGCACATATCATCTGTATATTAATTGTTACTGTTACTCTGGTAAATCACTATTGATTAGCATAGAATACAAACTTTATTTACACTATTATTTCTTATTAATTAGTTTATCTCTTTTCTTTCACCTTTTGGTCTTAAATTTTTGTCCGTTACTGTAGATCGTATCTCGATGAAATAGAAATAGGAAATGAAATGAAAAATTTGATGAACTTCTTAAGCAACCGTTTACGTCGATTGATTAAACGGTTTAGAAGGTACAAATAAGAATATTTCTTAGAAGACCAGTTTCTTAGAAGACTAGTATCAAACTTACAGTTTAGCTTGGAGAAAAAATGGGTTAGTTTCTCGGAATGGGGGTAGTTTGCAAGGGGGTTGGTTGCTCCTCGATCGATTCACGATGTCTCCGGCTCGAAAGTACCCCCATGACGCGGTACACTGTGTCGTTATGCCGTCTGAGGGGCCAGGGAAATCGGAACGGTCGTTTTACGAGCGAAAGGGAATAAAATATTCTTCGGTGTCGCGAGAGGGAATATGAAAAGTCTTCGGTCATTGGAATTCGCTTGACCGTTTATGGGAGATTGGTGCGCAGTTCCAAGGTTTAGAGCCCACTTTAAAATAGTAAAGGGGGATACGAATGTCCGGCAAGGGTTTGATTGGAGTTTGATCGTACGGAAGGTTAGACGAAGAATGATTCGAGGATTTTCGCGGAAGTGGAAATTTCATTTAAATTCTTTTAGAAGAACAGGGTATAATATTTCTGACAATAAATAATTCAACTATATCGAGCATTATAATATTTTGCAACAATATTATTTTCGTTCATATAAAATTTTCCTTTTTCTTCAAACATTCATGATTACCGCATTACAATTCTATCTGTAGTAAATTATCGTACTGATGTGATTGACTGTTTTACTGATAACACGACTGCCAGTCTGCTCAATAATTTTTAATCCTAATTCTTAGCCATTTTGTGGCGTTGTCGTACTATATTATAATCCATTATTTATAATTTTATATACTCCAAAGGCCTTGGCCCGTTCACTATTAAATAAATAAATAAATTGATTTGAAGCCTAACAAATTATCGTCACAATGGTCATACTATAGTTATACAGTCCCTTCCAAATGCACTTCAAAGCAGAAATCATTTCACTACCACCACCGCCGAAGGTAAAGCCCCAGAACCATCCCGAAAACTATTCCAAGCCCACCGTTGTCGTTGACCTACATGGGGGATTGTATTTTTAAACGGAACGGTCCTCGAACACGAGCTCATAAGGGGTGGCATAAAATATACATCGGGACCGGGTCGAAATCGCTGTTTGCCCCAGCGATTCCGTGGAAATTCGTGATCCAATAAAGTGGCGGAGTCGAACTTTCTCTGGCCGAGGCTCTTTAAAGGTGGGTGGTTCGTTAACGTCGTTTACCGCCATAACGACCACATGTCCACTTGGACCCGGCCTCCGTCTCCCTCCCGGAAGTGACTGCCGTTGCGGAAAATATCTCGATCGATCGCGCAAGAGAACGTCGAAGGCTTGCGAGCAGGGAACGTGGGCGATGTAGACGGAACTCGAATATATAATTCAAGATTTAATCCACTTATACGGTAGAACCCCTGCTAGCTTAACCTGCTTAGGCGTAATTAGCTAGACTGAGATAGTTAATTATTTAGAAGATAAATTTCAAGTCCCGCTTTTAAGGGAAACTTTTTTACGGAGGAATTATCGTTGAGTTGTTCTCCTTAAAAGCTACTAATCGAAACGTTCGCTTCTAATTTAGCTACACTTTGAGCGTTCGGATGGGGTCGAAAATAAATTGACGTATTGCAGGGGTAAATGTGAGGTCGGAATCGGAATTTGGACGATTTAAAGGCCTGGGTAAAATTCTCACGAAATAGAAAAATACAGACATAATTTTATAATCTTCCTACAATATCATTGAATCATCTAACCGTTATTTTAACGAATCAGCTTTCGTAGCTATCTTCAGCCTCAAGTTTCATAAGAATATCGAAAAAGAGAGAGGTAAAAGGTACCAATAACATGTTCTTCTCGTTGAGGTTGGTACACATCGCTACCAGGGTATTATCCTCCATATCCCTTGGCTGCGCTACACGAGGGAAACACGGGGGAGCAACAAAAGCTAACGACAGGAAGACAGAGGGCCGGGAAAGGTCTCGATTTGCACACGCTACAAAGGACGACACAGGTTCAAATTGCAGCGTCGCCGGATCCGTTGGGGGAGGGGGAGCCGTGTTCCATTTTCCGCAAATCTTACGTGGCCGTAATCACTATGTAGGATTCGCCAAAGAACGAAGCGCCGGTAGGGGTTGATAGCTGTTTGGTATTCAAGCTGGTCCCGTCAAAAGCAACAGAAAAAAAGCAGCAAGAAAAAGGAAGGAAAAGAAGGATACTATACAGGGTGGTCTTGATAGTCTTGGACGTGTACAATATTTAATTTGTTTTTTCAAATAGAAAAGCTCGTGCGAATAATACAGCAGTAGTAGCATTATTAAAAAATTGTACCTATCTTTTACTCTGTTTAATAAAATTACATTTGATACAAGTTTACATTACTCGAATTGTTTACTACAAATCTGCACGAATTCCTTTCGCCATCTAATATCTTCAGAAGTACCGAACTTTCAGTGACTGCCCCTTATAAATATTGCATGTAAAACGAGACGAAGAATCAAACAACTTACGCAAAAAATTGTAATGTGCCGTTAAAAAAAAAAAAAATGGTACAGCGACGTACGACGGATTACTGAAAATTGTATTAAACTGTACAAAACTTTCGTCCGCGAAACATTTTCCAATTTTCATTGGAACCGGAGTCACGGTTCGTCCTCTTTACTTGGACCATCCTGTACATCAGTCTCGTTGATATTCCCTTACGCCTCCTCGAGCGAAGGGTATTTTTCCCGGAGGGCGCTATTTACATAGCAGACGCGGTCTGGCCGGCGGTCATTATAAAAAGGATCGTCGTCGATTAAAATACAAAGGGACAGGCGGCGAAAGAAGCCCTCGCCGACGTTTTAATAATTCACGGAATTAATACACGGGGCCACACCCCGGCGTGGAGGCTGCTTCGTCGTAACGAGCCCCGCTTGAAATTCAATCTGTAAATCATCCCCCTCGGCGCGACGTTACCCGCTTCGCGGAACTTCCCGGACACGGGGCCCCCATAGACGTCTGGAACGATCAACTTTGCAATTACAACGGCGAATCGACTTGCTGCAGGCCGCGTTAACAGGTTGCATGCCCGGCTCCGTTACCCGGGACAGAGAACGGACGTGGAAGTTTCGCGTGTAGCTTAAGTAAGCGCTGCGAACACTCTTCGCCGAGCTGTTTTAATTTATTAGCCTAAATTGATGAGGCTTTTGCTTGGGAGAGAGGGTTCTCCTTCGAATTCAGCACCGAAGTTCATTTATAGGGGAGAAAAATTATTGCGTCCTATTGAAAGATACGAGGTGAGTATTTCGATATTAGCGAGGGAATGTTTTGCAAGAAAATTTTGTATGAAAAGTAGATCATAGAAATTTTCGATTCTACCGATTACTTGTGTTTCCCTAATTATTTGATTCGGTAAAGGAAAAGGCGCGAATTTACTACTGCAGAAGGGATGCTAATTAAAAGCAAAGTTCCATCATCGAGGCAAACACAGAAAACCATAAACGAATCTAGGACTCCTTCGCAATCATTTTTCTCATCGAACACTGTGCTCGATCTCCACTATGATTTCGACCAACTTCAAAAACCTAACATTTTTTTGTAAGGTCTGTTTGCGGATTATCAGGATTCGAACACATTTTAGATATGTTTAAGACCTTTGCAACTGTGTCACTCTCGTACATGTATTTCATTCATGTCTTTTTTTGGATACTACCCCTCGCGGACCAGTCGCCGGGGATCGAATTAATCGGCCGCGAACGGCGACTTCGCGGGTCAGCCCGGCACCGATTAAATTATAAGCGCATCAGCAAATGAGCACGAGCGAAGTTAGAGGACCCGTGAAATTGCGCGTCGAGAAAACTGTTAGCGGAATTGGCGGTCGAGTCGTAAAACTCGTTAATCATTCCGCACACGCTTTGTTCGGCCTTCTCGAGCGGCTCGACGTTCGACGCGAAACTTTCGAGCCTAGACTTGCCTCGTCTGTGTATTAACGCGGCGCCGTGAAACACGCGCGCAATCGGAGGTCCCAGTAATTGGACGGTGTACAGCGTCGATCAAAATTTGGGATCATCGCTGTATCCCATGGAACGTAATAAAGAAATGTCGATATACGTCTTTTGTATTTTATTTGTTTCGTAAGGAAGTAGGAAGAGTGCGAAGGGATGGAATTTTCTGTTTTGCGATAGTCTTGTTTATGTGGTAGTGGTAAAATTTTAACTATTTTCTGCAGTAAATTTCACAATTAATATGGACAGTAGTGGACAAAAGTTTAAGGTGAGAAAAGAATGTAAAACATAGTTCTATGACTTGCACATATCGTCTATATATTAATCTTTACGGTTATTCTGGTAAAACACTATTTATTAATTAGTACAGAGCATGAATTCTGTTTCTCGTATCATTTCTTATATCCTAATTTATTCATTTCCGTTGATCCTTTGATCTTAAATTTTTGTCCGCTACTGTGTGCTAGGAATGGTTCGAATTGGGGGTGGCATGTTTGGGAGTTATTCGGAGATTTTCTTTATACCGCAGAAGCTCCTATCTTTTTCGCCGATATAATCTAATACGAACCTAACCCACGAAGCAAATCACGAACTTTTGAACGGCAGTGTACCTGCGTGTAACTGTGCACGCTGCTTGTGTGCGCTGTATTACGGCGCGTAAACGGAAATTATGTCCCATAATGCAACGTAACGCGGCGAAACGTCGCGACCCACTTCGGTTGTTCGTTGCCGACTGTGATCCGCCCTCCCCACGTTAATTATGTATCGCGATTCGTTGCAATTAATGTTGCATTCTCGTGCCCGCACGCGGTGATTATTATTAAATTGTTCGCGTGGATTGTTTGCCGGCGCAACGAACGCAAACCCTTCTCGGTACTCGGGGAGAGAAATTAAGGCGGGGTGGGGGGTTGGTTTCGGTTCCGTAGGTGCGTTGGTTGCTTTCGATGGAAATTTCGGTGTTGTTAACGGGCGGACAGTTTGGGTAAACACTTTAAAAATAATAATTCCGACGATGCAGCGGATTACTTTAGGAAAAATTCATTGAAATAATTATTAAGCGAGTTTTCGTGTAATTGTTCGTCTCCTGAAATAAATTTTATCGCAGCTGTGCATATAATCTCACATTTATATGATTCAAAAATAGTTGCTAGTGTTCCGTATATTGTTTCATTCGCAAATCATTTCGACTACTTGATTTATTCTTTTGCGTCTGACTTATGGTATGGCTGTTTCACTTGCTCCCCTTGATCCATTACTTTCTGAAGCTTAAGGCTGTTACAGGACAACAGTAAACGGGTGGGGGTAATCATTGGGGCTAATCAGACTTTGTGTTAAGAGTATCGTATCAAATTAGCCTAATAAATGTTAAGCAACACTGCTCAGTTTTGCAAAGAAATAAGTTTCTTGTGTTAAAGAAAAGGTATCAGTTTACGATCAACAGAAGCTTGAAGGAAACCTCAAATCTGACTTCCTCTGCTGCCTCATACTGTCTCCTTTAAACAATAACATTGTGCATCCAGTTTATTACGAAATCCCTTCCACTTCGACTCCCATTCACAGAATCTCAGACCTCACAATGCAAAGGGCTGAAAGCTCGATAATGAGAGCGCACGGAATTCTCTGCTTTTCCTTTATTTATTATACACCTCTTCTTCTTAAACCAAGAATTATTTCGAGCTCAATGCTAGAAAAACGAAACACCGTAGGAACCGGAAATAGCCTTTCGTGGAATAATAGTTTCTCAATTTTGTAATGAAACACATAGCATTCGTCATGTTCAAGGCTGCAAGAGAGAGAGAGAGAGACAGAGAGAGATAAGTAGAGAAAGAGCGAGGGGGAAAGAGAGAAATAGATAGATAGAGAGTGGGATAGGGAGAATAACCGCAACAACCCGGAATTTCTCAAAGGGTGAAGAGAGTTGGCCGCAAGCGGCGTCGATTTTCCGCAACGCAGCCTTATAATGAAGTAACCCCGGCGGTGGCGAGAGGAAAAGTTGCAACAAAGAGTCGATGGACCTTCGAGGTCTGACCACGAAACCACGATCGATGCCGGGGCCGATCGACTTCCGGTTCGACGCCGCTACAAAGCGGCTCGCCATGCAAACGGGGACACGTTGCGCCGAGAATATGGACCTGGACAAGGAATTCCGTATTCAAAAAAGGGAGAAAAAGAAGGAAAGGCTTGCCGGAGTGTTTCCTGCGGATGGGAAAACAAACGGATGGAAAACGGTGAAAATACGTTATTCGATAGAAAAGTATGCGGAAGGTAACCAGGAGCATTGAGATTGTAGAAAAATTTAAAGTAGAGTACTGAATCACTGATTCGTTGGAGATACTCGAGGAGATGTGTATACAGTAAGATGTTAACAAAAAGTTTCAGAATTTATTATGACTGTTAACTGAAAGTTAAAAAGATTCCTTTAAGCTTCAGAAAAATGTTTACAATTGCGTGTACAATATAATCCGCGGTATTAATCTTCGGATGAGAAAAAGTTAGCGAAGAGGAAATACGGATGTTGTTAGCTCGTTTCACTGATACAATTCTTCTTCATTTTAATGAATACTTATTACATCAGTTCAAGTTGCAATAAAGACGATGCTTCCTTTAACTTTTCTTTTAATTTTATTTCATTCAACTTCCATTATACTTCCCTTATATTTTTAACTTCTGTGAAACAAAAGAACCTCCAATCCGTTGATCACCAAATAAATAAGAAAATGAGTATTAAAAAAAATTCACTTGAAGCACCCGTCGGTAACACTCAGTTCCCTTTCCCACCAGCAAAAAGGAAAAATGAAACAAGTTAGTTGGGCACTGTAAATCAAGACGTTTCCATTAGCTGAAACAAGGCTAAGAAAAGCGGTGTAGCCGGATCCAAGATTCTCAGAAAGCATAAGAGGGCGTTTTCCGTCTCATCAGCCTAAAATTTCCCCCGACAAGAAACCGAGTCTCGAAGACCAATTAGAAAAGTAGACTCCGATTCGTGCCGGTGTCTATTCAGAGTCCCGTTTCCCCTCGACAGCGAATCGAACCTTCCACTGGAAGAGCAATGGAAGTCGAGTCGAGGACGAGCCGGAAAGCGACCAAACAGTTCGACGATGTCTGAAAGCGAGACAGCGTCGACGCTGTCCTCGTCTGAGATCCCGGCTCGATCCCGGGATCAGGAAGCGAGGGAGGTCGGGAGGAAGGGTTGAAGTCTCATCTGCATCCGGTAACGTTCGTAGGCTTCCACAGGTAGGGATGGAAACAAGTATACACAGTGGCGGACAAAAGTTTAAGAGCAAAGCGTCAAAGAAAATAAACAAATTAATTGATAAGAAATAACAGTATAAATAAAATTTCTATCCTAATCAATAAATAGCGTTTTACGAGAATGACGATAAAAATGAATAGATAAACAATATTTGCGAACCATAAAATTATGGAAATAAACAAAATTTGTTGCTTAGCAAATAAATAATTATTCCACGATGGTTGGCTTTTCCTCTGGGAGCACGGACTCATTTAAAACAAACTTGATTAAAATGTTCAAGATCACCTATGATTGCCTGCGTTTCACCTTTTTTTTCCTATATTCGTCAAAGTATTGGAGCAACCTATGGCTGTTAATTTTTGGAAATTTTAAATAATACGAATCTTTGATATTTCTGGGATAGTCGGACTACCGTGGTGAGTAACGGTAAAACCACAATCCAAGAGCGCGTTAGGAAGGGTTTAAGATCCTCTAACATTTGTCAGAATGTATTCTGACGGAGGTCTTAAAAACCGTGCCATTTGTAACGTCACGATGAAGATGGTGTTTCCGGTAACGAGAAAAGACACGTTGTAAGAAAGGTATTCGAGATGTCTCGCGATTAATCCGAAAGGTTCGCGCAAAAAAGGAGGACGGTAAAGCTCGTTCTCGGTCCCCGCTAACCCATTCCTTCGTCTCTTTGTTTCTTCTTTAAACCGACAGATAAAAACCGCGATGCGAATGTGGGATTAGATCTCTCCAAGTACACGTTTTCTTTTAAACACGATGATAAAAATCTTTTAAAAATTTTATCGTTAAAACTGCACCTTGAAAATTTATAAGACCGTTCAAAAGGAATTTTCAAATTCTTTCCTTCGAATTTTCAAATCAAAAGATTCCAAAACTCTAATCTAAAAGCAGAATGTAAATTCTAATGAAAATCCTTCGAAGTTGTATGAATACCTAAAGCACCTAATCGTTAAAAATTTTCTTTGCTTCGAGAAACCAGAAGAAGGTTCCCATTTGAAGATATTTCTTCTGCATACGGAAAAATTATACTACCCTTAATACAGCTAAATACAAACTCTTATGCCCTTCAATCGTAGAGTAGAGAAAGTGTCAGGATTAATAAAACACAGAACTTCTACTTTTACAACTGTAAAAATGCATTGCCGGTAAAACAACCCTCTCAAATACATCAGAACCATTTTGGTGAAGCTACAAATTCAATCGCGTGTCGCTGATCCCCGGTAAAATCGCGACCTCAACGAATCTTACTCCCAGATATCCCAAGCGAACAATTATCAGCGCTTTTCTCGCGATCGTGACTGCGAACAGGTGTCCGGATCACGGGCAAGGGTCGCGATCAAGGAGGATCAAGCGGCGAAGAAGATCGCCGTGAACGCGGGCGAGGATCCTCCGATGGATCGTGGTGCGGGAAAACGACGAAACGGCTCGAGCCACGGAGATTAAACGTCCTTCCGCCGCTATAATAGCGCGCTTAGATGGCACGAGAGAGATCCCGTGCCCCCCACGACCGAGGAATCGCTGGGAGGACCCGTTCGATTCTGCGATCTCGAAAGAACACCGGGGACAGCGCGATAAGGGAAGGAAGATGTATTTCGATCGCCACGCGAAACTGCAAATTGGAACGTTTCACGGTTCTAGAAACGGTAAGAAACTCGCTACGGGACGAGATCAGGCGAGCAGTTGGCGATCGGTAGAAATAGAAACAATCCGATTTTCTATTTCAATGTTTTAGACAATTTTGTTGTTGTGCTTGGAATTGTAAAATGTTGTAATACATACAAGTTAATTATTTATTCTGTATTTCAATCTATTGGATATTTGTTGGTACATTTATAATTGTAAGATACTATAATAGACATAAAGTAAGATGTAGGTATTAATTTATTGTAAATATATTTATAAAAGCATCGAATATAAGATTATAATAATTTGTACAACTCATTGTGGAAAATGAAAGCGTCGCTCGTAAAAAATTGTTTTATCTACTATCCTTTTCCACATTCGTTAATACATTCGTTGAATACGAGTAACCTTTGATGTTCCATTTTTTATTTATTAAAGATTTTAGTTGATTTAAGTGCAACTCAAGAACGTTTATTTTCCAAAGACATTTAGAAGAGCCGAACAACGAAGTGGATTCTAATTGCAAGGAAGTTCGTCGAAATTTCGCGAGGAGCGTGTTCGCGGAGTCAGAGTTAACAGAAGAACAGCCGACTGGACACGAAAGAACGTTTCCGGTGCAAGAAGAAGAGCACGATAAGTACCTTTCTGGATTCATCTTGCAGCGGATGGGAGAATTAACGAACGAAACTTCGAAGGGAACCCATCGGACGCTGGCAATGAGCATCGTTTAACTTAGAATTCGCGATTCCGTTGGAAAGTTCCGAGAGAAAACGTTCGACCCGATGTTTGGCCGGAGAAACCGGCAGTAAATCACAAATTACAAACGACGAGGAGAACTTGCTATTTTGCGATTCTGGCTTTTAATGTCGAGCCGAATAAATCACACTAATTATATTTGAAATCCAGGAAAAAGAGAGGAAAAAGTGAAAGCAGCGTCGAATTTTCAAGTGGTGTTGTCCTACTGTTTGAAAGTGGGACATCGAATAAAGATAGAAGAAAAGAAGGTTGAAACTTTTTGGTTGGAAAGTATGAAAATAGTTGGAAGATTGCGGATAATATGCATAAAAGATAGAACAGAAGTTAGAACGTACAGTAGCGGACAAAAGTTTAAGATCAAAGGATCGAGGAAAATAAGTAAATTAATTAATTAGAAATAACAGTGTAAATAAAATTCGTATTCTATGCTAATCGATAAATTGTTTTCAACCATAATGACGATAAAAATGAATAGATAAACAACATTCGCGAACCATGAAGTTATATTTTACATTGTCTTGTCGTCTTAAACTTTTGTCCGCTACTGTAAAGCGGAAAGCCTCTCAGGAAATTGTGTAGACTCTCAGCAGAAAGCATTCATTTTTTATTAGGATTAAATTTTTCAGGAACGCGCAGTAATGGCCCCTAAAAGTCCTAGCCTTTTCCCCGTGCAACATACAAACCGTAAAACACGGCGATTTAAATTTCAATGTTTGCATGTTTTACGACCCGTCCGGGGACGCGTCGCTCCTCTCCCTCGGGACCCCTATCGGGGATCCAGTTTTATGTCCCGTCCCCTTATTAACAATGCACCTCCCAATCCACGTGATTGAAGTTTTCTCCTCGAATCCACCCACTTTCTCGTCTCGTAATATCAAATAATAGACGCTTACGTCTTGCGACACCTGTTCACAATTCATCAAACATTTAACAAACTTAGTACAAAAGAATTTAATTAACCTTCTACATATTTACATATATACTTATATAAATAATTAAGACCAAAGAGCCAACGAAATTAAACTAACTAATTTACAAGGAATAGCACGATAAACAAAATTTGCATTCTGTGTTAATCAATAAATAGTGTTCTATCATAATAACGATAAAAATGAATATGCAGACGATATTTGCAGATCATAAAACTATGTTCTACATTGTCCTATCGTCTTAAACTTTTGTCCCCTACTGTACGTTACGAAGAACATACTGAATTGCATTGTCTTCTTGCAATCGGAACCCGAATCGTCTTCAAATTTTTCAAAAATTCGCAAAACGTCCAGTGGTTCGTGAACTTAACAAGAACCAAACAAGAAGTCGACAAAGTAAAAGGAAGAGACAGGAAAGCTCCAGGCTCGAAAATCACGAAGCAGTTCCGGTTAGATGCGAGTTCCGTTGGCGTGCGCCTCAATCAGCGCGAATTTTCGGGTAATACATCGTCGGAGACCCACCTTTGACTCGTTTCCGCCCACTAGACCGAGTTAATTTCGCGCAAGTTCGCCAGCCGCGGCAGCAACTTCGCGTTTCCGGCCAGGACACGGACGCGCGCCTCTTCCCGGGGCTTCGAAGGTCCTTAACGAGATAGATGCGCGCTAGATCCTCGACGGAATGCGAACGCCGGCAGAATGAAGACGGAAGCTTGGATGATGGGAGGATGCGTTTTGGTACTTCGTACAAGTTTTAGGAAGTGGGCGGTTGAAGGAGGGTTGGAAGACGGAACGTTAATGAGAGGTTGGGTCATGCTATTTGATTCGTTGAACTTGGATCCTTGAAAGCGTCTAACATGTGTTTTTTGAAATGGCATTCAGATTTCGTAATAATATTTTGAGTGTTAATGTTGTAATACTGATATTTCTGTATGGAAATATTTTATTATCTGTTATAATAATTAATCTATGGTTTTCGGTCTCACTGTGTCTGTACAAAAGTTTGCGCTGCATGTTTTTGATCGCTTTCTCAGATACCTAAATTAGATACTAAGTTGCAAGAAGAATAATGGGACGCTTAAACAACCGTTTGTTTAAAGAAGCCTTTCTACTTTGATCTAGATACATGCTTAAATGATCGGCTGAACAAGATACTGAAATTAGACGGTTCTTAGCTAAACACCCACTCCGCAAAATCTACCCTACGATCGCTTAACCCTTCTGGTTTAGGTTAGTTGAACCTGAACCACCTTAGGTCTTCCCCAAATATACCCCAAGTTCTTAAGTTGGACAGTAGTTTATACATTACTATTAAATTATTTTAAACATATATATTATATAAGAACTGTACTCTGTTTCACCTACACCTGAACCCTATCATCTCTCCGAATAAAAATAATTTCTCACATAACTTTCACTCATGCCCATGGCCGGAATTCGGTTAACTCAAATTCGCGAGTTCCGTGGTTCAACGTCGGAACGCCGAAAATATCCGAACGACGGACACGGTTCGCGGGGCCACTCCATTATTTCCGCGTCAGGCTCGAAGCCGTCACGGTCGTATTAATTATCGAAGATGCCGAAGCGGATCCGGCGAAGCAATTTTCCCCGGAACCGGCTGCCGGCGTCTATCGAGGCGTGTCGATCCCGCGTCTCGAATATTCGATACCCCGCAGTATTTCATAATGGATATTCAATATTTACGATGGTGGACAAACGAACGGGCGAGGGCAAAAATTTCGCCGACGCGCACGGGAGCCCCGCGAATATTCCACCTCGAGCAAACTATCGGCCGCAGCTTCGAGGGTGCTCGATCCTGTGATCGCGAGAAGGGAGAGCGCGATCAAGCCCAGCTTCCTCGTGGATCGGGTGTGATTTCGATGTACGAGGCGCGTCTATGAACCGCTGGCAGATTATTTAACAAAAAACGGTGGTTGGTTAGCTTTAACAGCGATTCTCCGTTCGAACGTAGAAAATGCAAGGGTGAAACTACATTGCAGTGATCGAATCCCACGTTCGAAAACACGTGAAGCGTAGAAAAAGCTTCGTTTCAAATCCTCTAGATTCCCAGATACTCTCGAAAAATTGTTCTGCTCGACGAAAAGAAACGTACACGCGAAACGTTCTTTGGGGGGTTATCTACCCTTAAGAATTTTATTAAAGTCAGCATTTGTCGTTACGAGAGTTGAAGAATACAGAGAAGAATATAGATAAACTGAAGCACAGTGAAACAACATACAGTTTGCGCTTTGATTGATACAAATGAAAGGGCAGCAACGATACGTCAAAATATTTCGTTGCTGGTTTAACTTTTAAACCGACTTTATGATCTCAACGCAAGAAAAACGACGATAAAAAATACGATAAACGCGACTTTCTCAAGACAGCGCGTACAATTAACTCAGATCTCATCCTGATCAAGCTTGCTCGGGTATAAATTACAGTTACAGGTATCCACGGAACGCGAGAACCACGAGGCTCGCCAACTTCCGCGAGACAGAGCCAGAAAACGGTGCTACCGGAAACGCCGCTCATCGGAGCGGCCCGTTCCGCCAGATAGTTAGCCGCAGTTTCGTCCGCTTAATTTGTCATCGGAGCACGGCAACAAATTCGCCAGTTCCAACTTGTGCAACGTTGATCCCGGGCTACGCTGACCGTGCCTCCGTACACGCGTACACCTTTGCACAGTGTGCTCGCGAGGTTGGAAGCCGGCCCGCAAAGGTACAATGCGTTTGAAGCCCCGTTGCACGAGGGTAGAGAGAACATTCGAACACAGCCACACGGAGAAATAGAAAGAGAAAGAGAGAGAGAGAGAGAGAGAGGACATTCGAACATAGTCGTAAAGAGAAACAGATAGAGAGGGAATGGAAAGAGAGGAGGAGATAGAGGGGAAGAGAGAGAGGTGGAGAGAGAGAGAGAAGACATTCGTACACACTCGTAGAGAGAAATAAAGAGGGGGGGAGAGTGAGAGAGAAAAGGGAATGAAACGAGAGCCAGCATAGTGGGGGATGACGGCCGATGGTGGTGGAACGTTTCGCTGCGCAACAATGCTTTGCGGCAACAATGCGCAAACAAATGATTCCGCTGTACCGACCGTAATTACTACAGGCACACGGATCCTTTTTCCCCCCCTCGCCCCTACCCATCCCCTCTCGCTGCCATTCCATCCACCCTTCGCGTACCTCTTCCGCTGTCGCTTGTTCATCTTTCCGTCCGCGTTTACACTGGCCCTCCGCCCTTCCCCCGGCACTCTCTGCCCGTTTCTCATTCCTCTGATTGCTAAATCAACGCACTTCCGTGACGACGATTGATCCGCCCTTCACCCCGTCCTGCTCAAACTCGATGAGCGAGTCCCTTGCCCTCTCTGTCCACGGGCTCGAGCAGCGATTGGTACGAGGGGGCGGAAAAGAGCAGAAGCACCAATCGAGCGTGGTCTTTTTGCAGGATTTTCTGTGCGCGAGTAATGGAGAGACCGCGCAAACGCTCGAAGACCGCCTGGTTCCCGTCGAGCACCGCTAATTCATCAACGGTCCCGCTATGGTCGATCTCTTTTTGCCCTGGATACACTTTGGTTAAAAGAGAAGAAGGGGGTGGAATAGGAAGATCCTTGGATCATGGAGACCAAGGGATTGGTTGGTCATAGGGGTGGCCTTTTGGAGAAAAAGGCGGGCAGGTGAAGAGTTTTCGGTGCGCTTTAATTATGGCGTTTGGGAACGTTCCAAGGGGGAGAAAGAGAGGAGAAAGAGTTCGGTATGAATTATAGGAGATGCAGACACTTTGTTTTCCGCCATCAAGCAAATGAGATTCCAAGAACGGTGGAGTTTCGAGGGGAAGGGTGGAAGCTTGCAGGACCAGTCTGATCACTTGTTTTTAATTTAATGAAATGCCTGTAGCTTCCGAGAGAGGAGTACCTTTATTTATTTCCTTAACAATCCAAAGAGCAGCGCGTGCTAAAACTCTGGCCCCTCGTGTCAGATGTTTTCCGAAACGCGAATAACGAGGAAAATTAATTAAGTCAGCTGGTCGTTACTTACTTTAAGCGCCATATATTTGAGTGGAAACCTGCGTCATTCCTACAGTTTCAATAATAACAATAATACGTACCTACAATTTTAATTATCATCAACGCGGATTCGTAATATCGGTGCTGATTAATTAATACAGACTGAAAGAAACGAAACTCGTCTTTTACACACTTTAACCACCAAAATTCGATGTTTAACCGTGCAATCGCACCGCGCAAAGCTCAGTCATAGTTTCAGCTGAGAAACAGTACCGATTTCCCAAGACGATTCGCTTTGCTCGGACGATCGTCCGGAAACTTGGTTCACCTACGTCGCAACAACAATTAAACAGCGCAAACACGCTCGAATTTCACTGCCCCGAGGGGCGGGGACAACGTCTAGGGTGCGGAGGATCAACAGCCAGCTTTCTCGAACGCATCGCAACGTGAACGCCGATTTACCAGAGACCGGTAACCCTTCTGTTGGGACACAACTTTCGCGTTCTGGCCGCGAGCTCTCCTCCGACTCATGGCTGGTGATTCAGAGGGTGTAAGCTTGGCGGATGGTGAAAGGGCTCGCTGGAGACGGTATAACTGGTAAGAGATGGCTTAATAACGGGGCAAAACCCGCGCACGCGAATCCAAGCGGAGAGACGCTGGATAGCGATGGCTTCGAGGCGAGTTCGAGCCGATTAGAGCTTGGAAGTATAAAGGTTTCAGTAAAGAGTGGAAAGTTTAACGAGATTCTTTCGGATCTCTTAAGAAAGAAAAAACCTTATTCAAATCTTCCCACTTTTCCCTGATCTTATAAAATGCATTTACCTTAAAAATCCTATAGAGTTCTACTATATTACTATTACTAGTTATTATTATTGTTATTTTGCTATTGATATTGTTATAAGATCATTAATATAAGATAATAGGGTAGACGAAGGAGGAGGCATAGGTAGATAGAAGGATTGAGTAGTGGATGGTGTGAATGTAATAAGTTTAAGTTGAAGTTAAAGAAATGTAAAGAAACGGAAGCTTTTTATTCCTACACGGAAAGCAAATAAAGAAATACAATACTAAACAACTCATAAAACAAGAAACTCGATCAGTCTCCGAATTTCAAAGAACCTCGAGGAAAGATTTTCCTTCTCCGAAAACAAGGTATAAGTTAAAAATTGCTCGGAAACTCGCCAGCCGCGATCCCGTCGCTACTTCCGTTTAAAAGGGGTGTTTACGGTGGGCAGACCGGGGAAGCAAAGCAAGGATACGCAGACGTTCCAAGCGACGCCTGACACCCGGGCAATATTGAAGCAATAATCTTGGCTTCCTCTTTCGAGCCGCTTTACAACACGGAAATATTAAACTCACCTGCCCCCTCTGCGCGCTTCGTTGCTCCTCCAGTGTATGCGTGTGCGTAGAACGGTGCTGCAGCCGCGGCTATCGTCGACCTTCATCCCTAGCGCCGCTAAGTAGCCCCAGGGGAAGAATATCGGCCGCGTGCGACATCGCCTTCCGCGCCTGGAACCGATCAACGAGAAGATCATGTTCGACAATCATGCTACTCAGATATCCTCCAGCGAGGAATTGGTAGGTTGAAATCCTTTAAATCAAAAAAGCTGCCAAGATGAAAAAACATAGGAATAAGGAAAATGAACATAATTTTCATATCTTCTGTATTTACGAGTTAACGCGAGCCCTTTCTTTTAACACATTTAATAAAGGTATCGAAGTGTTAATTGATAAGCACACTTAAATTACGGAAATTTAAGCGCTTGAAAAATACGCAAAAGTGTATAAAGTGCTTAAGGCGAATTGCAAATAATAAAATTTGGAAGGTGAAGTTGATCTTTATCTAAACTGTGATTCTCTATTTATGTTTATGAAAATATGAATATGAAGAAAAGATTCGGCAATGACTGATTTGAAGGCAATAATTGGAGGGAAATTCGACAGGGCAAGTAGTACTACCTACAATATTCCCGACATCGGAATCTCCAAGTATATATCTATTTTTTCAATAGGAAATGTAAGATACCAGAATGTAGAACGCAAAAGAAATTTGAAGAGAAGACAGAAAGCAAAAAGGGCAGAGAACAGAACACCGTAAAACGATTGTGGAGAAGGATACGGACACTTAGCAGGTGCACTTTGCACCCGAGTGTCTTATATCCGAACGGAAGTTACAGTAGAAGCAAGGCAGGCACAAAGTAGAGTAAAAGGACTGTTAAGGAGTCATAAGGAAAAAGAAAATGAAAATTATCGTTACAAGAATACTAGACAGTGGCGGACAAAGGTTTAAGGCGACTGAGCAATGCAAAACATAGTTTTATAGTATGCAAATATTATTCGTATACTTATTTTTATCGTCATTATGATAAAACGTTTTAAGACTGAAGCAATCAGATTGCTAGAGGCTACAAATCTTCAGTTATAAGCACTGCAGTACTTCGCAGCCTCCTTTTACTTTCTTACGATGTATCTCACAATATATCCTCCTGTATAAATTTGAATGTAATTGTGCTCCTTTAGTTTTTATTTATTTTTATTACTCTTATTTTTACCGTATTACTTCTTTATGAAGGGCGTTTACCTATCAAATAAAATAAAAACACTATTTATTGATTAACACGTGAATACGAATTTTATTTATCGTTCTATTTCTTATTAATTAATTTAGTTGTTCTCTTTGACTCTTTGCTTTTAATCTTTTGTCCGCTACTGTACACTTAATCCTTATCGAACAATAACACATACGACTGCGGTAAAGATCGTGCACACAGCGAAACGTGAAAATTAGCAAGGATAGGCACGTTTCAGCCATATCCCGGCTCCGTGGCGGTGTTACAACCAGCGCCAGAGCGAGAGAGATGCAAGTCCTCTCTCATGGCGTCGAAATATCAAGGAAATCCCGAGGCGGGTGAAGCCAGCAGGGCGATTAGGCAGCATCGGGCTTGTCCGCATTTCCATGCACATTGTCGCGGCCCGGGGAATATCTCCGCAGTTGGCACGCCGCTACCTTATATACAAGCCAGAGCCAAGCGGGCCGAGAATTTAAGGCCGAATAAAGTTGCTAGACCGCGCACGGATCCAAAAACGTCGGGATACCGACGGAAACGTCCCTCGGTACACCGTCGCCCAAAATTTCGCGGCGATTCTGCGTCCGAGGCAGCGTAAAAGTTGAAAAGAACCGAATGTAGAATCGCGTAATTTCATAGCACGGTCCTGTACAAATCTAACGAACCGAAAGCAGTTAATTTCTGGGAAGGGTCGAGCAAAAATCCTGGCGAAACGGAAGCGGTTGACAAAGAAAGTAGAGCTGAATTTCGGTGAAAAATCTAATAACAAAGCGGAGAGGAAACTAAATTTTAGAATCGCCAGATGTTATAAAGATGTAATTTTGGTAAAAATACCTAATAGATGTGTAATTTCGGTAAAAATACCTAATAAAAATGTAATTTCGGTAGAAATACCTGATAATTGTGTAATTTTGATAACAATACCTAACAATTGTGTAATTTCAGTGAAAATACCTAATAAAGTAGAATTATTTGCAGTATTAATTTTCAGCTAGTAAAAAAATTCGCAGATTCGATATGGTTACGATTTAGGAAGTTGTAGCAAGCTTTTGGTTGACAGTGTACCACCAATACACGCTTTGTACGCGCATCGAAAGCTCTCGTTTGAAGCCGCGCAACTTTTGGCCCCCGCTGTTGGCCGTTCTCCTTGGGAATAATTTTTCGAAAACCCTGGCGATCCCCCTTACCCTCCTACCTCTCTTATCCTTGCTCTCTCCACCCTCAACCTCCGCCTCGTCCTTTGATACGGTTGCCGAATGCTTTTGGAGACTCGGCGTTTCGTTCCACGGCCAAATGCGGCTGGTTTCGCATGCAAAACCGCAAATATCGATGCCATGAATTTTCAGCACCCTCTACCCGCCCATTCCGCGGCCGGGAAGATCATTTACCCGGCTGCTTAAATTTTGAATGAGAGACCCGACGCTGCGGCACGGTTGAAATGGCGTTTCGCTGTCTCGCCAGCCGTTTTCCCTATTATATGCTCGATTTGCCATCCACGTTCATTGTCATCCCTTGGTGGATGCGGTGACTATTGTGTCCTGAGAAAGAACTGATCCTCTTGGTGGGTAAAAATGGCTAGGGTGGAAGATTTTCGTTCAAGTGAAACCGAATTTAATTTTCGGTCGACAAGATACAAGAAAAGTGATGTGGATCGTGAGTTCGATTGAGAATGTATTTAATAAATTTACTCTGCCAGTGAAGCAACAGGAAAAATATGTACATCAAATCCACATTTCATAGCTTTGTTTCCGAAATAAAGATAATCAATACTACTACAATCTTATGGTAATCTAAATCGCTGAAAACATTGTACTTTCTACCTCAGTTATCCTTTCAAATACCACAATTTCCTCTCAACGTTACTTTCCAACGGATAAAAATTCAGTTATCTATCTGCCACCCACATCATAGCACGACTTATTCTCCAAAGCAACGAAAACATGCCACGCAATACAATGAAATTTTCGTCAAAACACACCCGATCGTCCAGAAACGACAGCAGTAGCTCTAAAACTCGTCCGCTTCCATAAAGCTCCTCCCGTCAGCCAGCAACCGTGGACATACGACGACGACGACGACGACATCGTTGCCGTAATCGATGCACTCTTGACGTCTTCGAGCGTCTTCGACGGTCCATTATCGTGTCACGTTCGCCGTCTATTCGATTGCCCGTAGGAAATTTCGATGGCCCAGAATCCAGCGTTGACCCACATGCCAGCAGAAAGGATTCCCAGGAATTTGAGAGCGATCGCCCGCCGCCCGTGCACGCGTTTTCTGGCCGGAGGATATATATTGGAAGCGAGCACCCTGATTTCCACTATATCATCGAGATTACCCTATCCACTTTTGCGTCGACGCCCGCCGGAATGTCGATTTTCATTTAGACATTCCTTATTTCCAGCGCCAGGGAAATTTAATTCCGCTTACGTGTCGCGAATATCGATGTACAGGAGGGCGGCTGGGGGGGGGGGGACGGGGCACGTGGACGCGTTTCCGGCCCCTTGGGGGCACAGGCGCGCGTCCTCGTTTCCACCTTCACCTTTTTATCTGTCGCACGAGGCACCCCTGCTGAAAAGGCGCACGAGCTTTTCGTCGCGCTGGTGTGGAACAATCTGTGTGCATCGTGAACGAGGTTCGTGCGACAGGAACGTGTCACTTGAGGGGTTCTTTCTGCACGTTTTTTGGGAATATACGGGTTTCGTCGATTGGTGTGCGGGGGAGAACGAGATAGGGAGACAGTTAACCTTATTATCAACCTTATAGGTGATTATAGGATTTTATTTTACAGAAGATATGAATCATTGTTTTGACGATAAAATGTGATATCAGATTTGTTGTTTTTTAAAAAGAATATTATTCAAAATATTCGTTCACCCTCTGAAAACACAAGACTCAGGGAAAAATATTTTATGTTTCAACCGTAATTCAAGTTTCAACTCGCTTTAATCTGCAGTAAATTAAAAGCTTCTCAACTAAGCTGCGACGTCGCAATTACAATCAGGTCCCAATGCGAACCAATCTTCTAAGAACCCACAGGTATACGTTTAAATTTCAACACCGTCTCCCGTACGCCATCGCGACGCAATACGAGTAATCATCGTAAATATAATTTTTAATAAAGTTGCCGGCACCTCGGATATCAGGACGGCGCATAACGTGTCGGCAGGTCCGCGAGCTATCGGTGGCTATTATCGTTAACACGGCCGCGTGTTCCGTCGACAGCGATTCGATTACTCGTGGGAAATTCCGTCGACCCAGAAATCGTATCGACGAGACTTCGCGTGACACCGATGCCAACGAAGACGAAATACGAGGCACAGGACGAGACTATGAAGAAACGAGTATGAGAAAGATAGATAGATAGATAGATAAAAAGAGAGAATTAGATAGACAGATAGATGGATAGAGAGAGAGAAATAGATAGATAGATAGGTAGATAGATAGATAGATAGAGAAAGAGAGAGAGAGAAATAGATAGATAGATAGAGATAGAAAGAGAGAGAAATTCGTGAGCGATCACGAGGCTCACGAAAGAATATATGAAACTGGTTACCGTGATTTCCCACGTGTCACCGAGGCCTCGGTTGCTTCCTCTCGCAGCGTCAGCCGGATTCTCGAATTCGATTCAAGCCCGTCCTCGCCTAGGGGAGTGTATCGGCGATGTAGTGCACCGCGACGGAAGGCGAAACGCGGAGGAACCGAGCTGCTGCTGGAAATCGCGAGAATCCCGCTCGGAATTTTCTCCACACGGAGTTACGAGGATGGTACTGGCGAGTTTGATGGTAATGGTGTCGCGATATAGGGGTATCTTTGAGTTTGAGATTCGGGGTTGCGTTGGAAGCATGTTGGGTGTGGCGAGGGGGAGAGGTACGACGTCGGGAGAACTTAGAATTTAAGCAAAGTTATTTTTTGATTCGGTGGAAGAGCGTCGAAGATGTTGAGATGCTCAAAAAATTAATTTAAACAATTTTAAATGGAATTAGGAAATTACTGTTCAAAAAGTGTAAATAATTGACAGTAACTAAGCGTGGTAAAATAAGATTTGCATAATTTTAAACAGTCTATATAGTTTTTCAATAATCGTATGTTACACTTTTTAACTTTACCCTTTCTACGAATATCCAATGCTCAGCACCATTTTTACCAAGAAATCCTTAAAATCGCATAAGCAAATGCAGTAGCAATAATTTCAGCGAAAATCTAACCAGCTTCATTATAATTCGTAACAATTTGAAGAGGGGAAAAAAAACAATAAAGGACAGGGATGATGAATCGACAGAGACGAGGGAGAAAGGAGGGTGGAGCAAACTGCAACATAATTCAAAATCTCATTAAACCGTCGACATGAAGCACAATTTTTTGCCCATTACACTGGCTACGGAGCACGTAAGAAGGACGCGGCTCTTCGCTGAAAAAGGCTCGCTTCCGTCTCTCCTCGCGACGTATCCTTCCTGTTCCAGACGAGGCGAATACAGTCGCAAGTATCGAGTCGTCTGCTTCCGGTGGCTCTCTCCGTGCATTCGACGTTCGTCCCATGGAATTATCAGGGGACCGTGCAAGAGAAACGAAGCTCAGAAACTTCGTGAAAGAATAAGAAGCAAAGTGCTGACGCGAAAGGTAACATTTTTCTTGTCCGAAGCTGCTTTCCGTTCTCCCGATTGGTTTGGCAATTTTCAAGAATGTTACGTAAGGGGTAATTTAAAGAATTCTCATGAAACGTTATCAAGCGCATAATCAAGTTCTTAGAAATCTGATTTGTATCCGACCGTGAGTAATCTCTGTATACATCGTGTATACGACGTTCTAAGTAGTATAATCCGACATTAGTCAGACCGTGCAGTTCAAACATTTGTGCAGATGATTACAAGAGCAATTTAAATTTCTTTCAGGTTCTATTTAAAGTTTATACTTTCAATTTTCGTGATTCGACTCATTTCCATAGAATTTTGTTTATAGCATAACTTATTTTAAATGTTTCGCTTAGATCACTTGCACGATCACTAAAATGAGTGAAGATTCTTATGCAGAAGTTGGTCATTTCCCAAAAGGCAATCTTTTAAGAAATAAAACAAACGTTTCCCTTACACGTACACACTTTATTTATCTCGTTCACGATAGAATCTTTTTCGTAATTAATAACCAGTGTACATTTGACTTCGGAAGCGATCAAAAATTGGAGACTACCAATTTCCACGCCAAATTTTCCGCTCTTTCTTCACTCTCCACCTGCCTTCCAAAACGCAATCCTTTACCTTACACCGTGGCCAGCACCATAAAAAGCTCGTGATCATTCCCACGCGTATTAATCCGGCACGGTGTCGGGAAAGAAAATTAATTTCCCGAACGAGGCGGCTGTGTGTGCATCGATCAAGTTCCTCGCTCGAAAACACCGCACAACCTTTTCCGAACGCGCCGCCTCGATAGATTCCGCTAATTAATTTAACTTTCACAGTTTTCCAGCCCCGAGGATAAAGAGGGCGGAGTACACGGAGAGAGAGAAAGAGAGAGAGAGAAAGAAAAAGAGAGAGAGGGAATGAGGAAGAGAAAGAGAAATAGAGAGAGAGAGAGAGAGAGAGCAGGCAGCTCTTCCGGAACTTCCGGCGCCGATTTACGACGCGGCGTGTTCGCGCCACCCGACACGGGGGTGGCTCGATCGCGGCCAACTTCGACCGTTTCTTCTGCCCCACACCCCTCGCCCACCCACCTCTTTCAACCCTTCCCGCATCCGGAGCGGAGGAGAGCACCACTCCGTGCAGAAGTTCCGGCAACTTTCGGCCGCATTGTTGTGGCGGCCACGACGTACAACTTGGCAGCGACCCCCTCGGGAAGGGTCGAGGGGGTTGAGAGCGACCGAACGTGCGTAGGGGTGGCCAGGGGACCGGCGCCGATGCACAATATGCGTGCAGGCGCCGGTGAGACCCTCCTGCCCGAGAAATTGCCCGGTGACTTTCGAACTACCCCTCGTCGAGGGGAGGAGAGAGGGGAATGGGGGTGGAAAACAAAGGACAAGGGAGGAAGGGGCTGAAGGAGGGACCGGAAGGTAGGCTGGAAGCAACACGATATAGAGTGGACGACGATTTATCGGCAGGGGGTGTTTGTCGGTGGTACGAAGCGGCGAAGGGGGTGGAGGTGTCGGCGTCTTTGGAATTCGCGGAGATTATTGAGGGCCCTGTTGTTTAAGAACGTCTACGGTATCTTTTGTTATAGGATAGCGGGAGTTGGGACGGGGTGGTTGCTCAGATTTACGGGGTTGAATAAACTGAGAACGGATGAAAGATTGAAGGGAAAAAGTTATTGCAACGTTATTAAGAAAAGCTTGCTTAAGTTTGATATTAACGGAACGGTCAGTCGTTTTGTTCTTTTATCGGCCAACAAATTTCTTTGAGGAAATTCTGTTTGGCGATGTTTAGAATCTATGGTGTAGTAAATAACTCGTTGATAATATAACATTTTATTACAATTCTCTCGAACTTCTATTAATTCTATTTTCACCTAAAAACCTGTAAGCACTCTAACGAGGTCCCATCGTTCTGGTTCGAAACTCGAACCGCAATCAGACCACCCTCCGAAGGGAACGGGGGACGATTAAATTAGACGGAAGGGCCATTAAAAAGGCGGCCCGTAATCCAATAATAAATTTGACCGGTAACTAGTTACTTGGCCTGGTAAAGAAAAAAGAGAAACCGGAAAATTAACGCTCGCGGAACGTAGAAAAGCGTTCTCCTTGCCGGGAGCGTCTTTAACGCGCGCTATTTCCCGTAAGTTACAGCGCGATAAATTTCGTCGCGGCGCGGGGGAGAGCGGGGAAAAAAAAATTTTGCCGAGCGTCTCGGAAGAATTACCAACGATCTAAATCATGCCGCCGAAGCGAGCCGGGAGCGGCATTACGAGCGAAATCGAGTGTCGCGTGCGTTGTCTAATTGCATGACAACCTCGTATAAATAGATCAGTCACCGATTTTATTTCTAAGAATCGGTTAATGTTAACGCAAGGTCTGAGGTACCTGTTCAAACGTACATACAAGGTGTTTATTCTGTCATGGGTACCTTAAAAATGAAATCTAAATTGTTGAGAAATCGTAATAGAGAAACTTATTCCCCCCCATTATCACACTTACGATAGTTTCCAGGTTAACAAGGAATTCATTTCTTTAATGAAATTCAGTTCGAATTTTGTTCAAGAATTTTTTTTTTAATTATTGCACACGGAGACGTCTTGATCGATTTGCAGAAGGCGAAAGTCGGATCAGGCCGTGAATATCCCAATATTTTTCTGTTTGCAAAACTAGGGGTGAATATGGGAAAGGGTAGAGTACTCCCCCGTGACGCGTCCACGAGAAGCAACGCGGAAGTTGATTCTAAAGGCGAATGAAAAGGGCACGCACACGCCACGGACGCAGCTGCGTGCCGTTTTTCTTCCCTCCCCCTCCCCTTTCACCCACCCCCTGTCTCCTTACGAGCGGAGATAAGCGTTTCGTTAATTGCTCCACTATTTACGCTGGCTCTCCTCCGGTCGAGTCTTCATTACGTCGCGCACGGGATCTCGTTAATTAATTCCCGGGTGAACGAACCCACCCCCTCGACGCTGTTAACGCTCCGGAGGGAGGCTCGGCTGCCTCGTGCAGCCCGCAAGGGTGCTTCGGGAATTTTACTATTAGTTTGAGATTGATTAACACCATATGGGTGCGGAGATAATATGTGGTCGTTAGAATAGATGGATTCTTGTACAGAATTTGGGGAGGTACGAGAGAACTGGAAAGTTTTCAAATTTCAAGAATATTGAAAAATAATAAGGAATCGCGTGACTAAATTTATAACAAGTGAATTTATTATTAGAGTCTATTGAGAGTTATTATTATTCACGAACATGAAATACAGTTCCGAGGGTATAAGTATTTTTATATCGAGTGTGTAAACCACCCTTCCTTTGATAGTTCACAGAAAAAGTATAAAATAACACTGCAAGGGTTAATGCAGCCGCTACAAAGTAATCACCGCGACATTTGCTTCTAAAAGCAGCGATGAAACAACACACCCCTGTAAAACCTTTTAATAACAGGAATCCGTCATTCTCGAGTTGAAAATGATCAAAAAACCTTCCCTTTTTCAACCTTTCTCCACTGTCCCACCGTCTGTCAAACGGGTATGATCTACTAGCTTCGTTAACGGATTGCCATCTGTCGCCGCGTATTTTCCAGAGCGGAAAAAAGCTTCAGACGACCTCCTGTCCCGCATTCGAGAGGTTAATCGCGATACTATGATCCCCGTTAGTCTCGGCGACGAGCATCCCGAGGAGAAGTAAAAAGTGAGAACACGGGGGAAACAAGTCTCCACGGATCCGGCGATGCGTTTCGCATTCAGCAGGCTCCTCGTTCCGTCGCGGGAGAAAGAGACGCGAACGGACTTTTTTTCGCCTCCATAACGGACAAAATGAGAAAAAGGGGAGGAACGTCACGAAGGAAATTAACTCGGATAAAATTGTAGACGAAATCCGGGACGAACGTACAGAGGTCGGCAAAAGTTTCCGGCGAGACGGAAAAAAATTAGTCAAAGTTTTTAGTCGGATTCAATAGCCTCTAAGTAGAACAGTACACTATCAATAATAAAAATGAGTAATCAGATTATATTTAATATTTAATATTTAATATTTAAAATTTTAATATTAAAAATATTATTTATTATATCCAAATTTGCAGCATCGTACAAGTTTGAAAAAGAAAAGAACTTATAGCAGTGAATCAGTCATTCATTGCCCTACACAGTAGCTGACATGAGTTTAGAAACGAAAGGACAATACAAAGCATAGTTTTATGCTATACAAATATTATTCGTATACTTATTAATTATCGTCATTATGGTAGAACATTATTCATGAATTAGCATGCAATACAAATTTTATTTATACTCTTATTTCTTATCAATTAATTAATTACTTTTCTTTGACCCTCTGGTCTTCAACTTTTGTCCGCTACTGTAACTCCTTTAATTTCACCGTATGATTCCCTATAATTCCACTATTACACACTGCAAAACTTCATCATTAAGTATCTTCACCGTGTTCAGACTAATTTTCTCGCGATTACAAGACAAAGGGTTGGCACTGCGACGCTAATCGTTGGCAACAGGCTCGACGCGGGGGTTGCTCGTGAAACAAACGCAAACTTTTGGCCGGCAGTGTATGTCCGCCACCTTGTCCGTCGGTTCGTGCCTCCCCGAAGGAAAATAACCCGGGGAAGCGTGTCCCTGGGCGGCCGCCGGCAACTTCGAGGGTAATTTCACTCGAATCGTCAAGGAGAGTTCCTTAAGCTGACGCGAAAGCACGTCGGCCGCCCTCGAGCCTGTGAGAACCGGCTCCGAGGCCTTCGTTACGCGTCTTCTTTCGCTGTTTCCGCGACTCGCCTCCACGAGGGTCCGTGTCAAAAATTCCTATTAGCCGGAGCTGCACGGGGGATCTGGAATTAGGGGTGCTCTCGAGGAACGAGGGTGAGCTCCTCCTTTTATTTTTCCTCGTTTCACTCCTCGAAACGACGGCGAAAGTTTCGCGATTCGTGGACCCTTTCGCTTGCGAACGCGGATATTTTAACACTTGGCCAACCGGATGGGGAAATCTCTCATTTTTTCCTCGACAAAGCGCTGCGATTGATTCTACTTACTTTTGTTATCAGTTCGTTTTGAGCTAGTGTAGAATTTATTAAAAATATCACTTTGGATATGCAGGAAATGCATTTAATGAACTGTGAACAACACTAGTTTAAGGCTAATTAATAACAAAAAGAAATAAAATCAATGGCAGTGCCCTTGTTGAGGGAAAATGGGAGATTTCCCAATTCGGTTGGCTAAGTATTAAGTACATAGCAATAGATTGTTGTTTAAGGGTCAAATGGTTACGATAAAAGTAAAGATAAGCTGTGTCGGTGGTGAGAAAATTTGTGAGAGGATCGGAGGGAACGAAGCAAGTCATAAAGAGGGATGATCCCTCGCGTAGCTTATAGACTGGCAACGAAATCCACAGACGGATATATTAATGAAAACGATGGAGACTATCTCGACGGAGGGTTCAATGGAACGTTATATCGTTCCGTTTAAAGCCTGTTATTATTTTAATCTGAACAAGCTCGGCGATCCGATGCCAAAGGGATGATTTGAAAAAGGTTAAAAGCTTCCAGCGATGGCCGGCGGTGTATAGAATTAAACGAAAACCGGTTAGGAAATAGAAACAGAACGAAGTGTTGCAGTCGGCGAAGGGGAGGGGTAACCGCCCTCGGGAATAGCGCCGCATATTGCCAGCAACCCCCTGCTCAACCCTTATTTATCGTACTCCGACGCTATTTCCACATTTTTACCGCTACCGTTTGGACGAGGGAATTTTTTGGTTAAAAATATATTGTACCGAATTATTTACAAAATTACAGAACAAATCGCTTGTCGATACTTCACAATTATTTAACCCTTTCGTCCTGGAATACAAATATTGTTACAATAATAATCAAAGTATACCTATTATGTTAGATTGATTAAAAAATAACACGTTTTCACAAGCATATAATTTTTAAATCATGCTGGTACATATGTGTACCGTTCGGGACGAAAGGGTTAAAATGTGGAATCGCTTTTTCATCCAGAATAATAAAATCACCGATTTAAGAAAGATACTTGTGATCTGGCTATTCTCTTATTCTTATACGTTCCTGAGACATTGAAATATGCAAAGTGAAGTTTAGTATTTGCAGAAGTTCGGTATGTTCTGAACAAAGAACCCATTAATACATTCGTCGCGTTACGTGCAAAAGGTTTTTACTTAAATTCCTTTGTTCAGTATTACTTACAAGAATGCTAATTCCCCGTAAACATTCGCTGCGTACTTACACGCTCGTAAATTTCCCCGAAAGTGCTACGTCTTCGACCCAGCCGACGTTCGCGATCATTAAGCCATGGATCCTCGGGGAATCCGCGCGAATGGTCCACGGTTAACCGCGGAAGCAGCTGGCGCGTTCGTGTAACGAGCGTTTAAAGGAATACGCGCCGGTTCCGCGGCGATAACCGGGCCCGGGGACGATTTTTCAAGGCACGAGAATGACTTATCTGTTCGTAACTCCGCGGGTTTCCGGTCGCCCGGGCGGCTGAAAAATGCGCGGCATAAAAATGGATCGGGCGAAACAGCGAGCGGCGAAGAATAATGGCGGGCTGTCACAATACTCCACAAACCGTTGCTCCGCTATCGATGGGACGCGGAAAGGATTCAGCTGTGTTTTTTTTCTCCCTCTTTTTTTATTCCGGTCGATCCTGAAAGCTGCCTCGAGCAAGACAAATCCGTCAGAATAGACTGATTCTGTTCGGAATCGAGCGAGCTCGATGGCGGCTGAACGATTCAACGTAAAGAAATATGAAACTTCTGCAGAAATTGGAAATTCGATCCTTCTTTCGGTTCATTTATACGCTACGCATCTTGAACAGAGCTTTTCTTTTTCGTTCCGTGTTCCGGCTGAAAAATACGAAAATCACGGTATAACGCGGCCGACAATGCGGTCGGAGTTTGAAAGTGAGAAGATTGGAAACGGAGGCGGTAAGTGATATAGGTCGGACTTTGGTCAGACGCGGTTTGTATTCTCCATACGAAATATCTTTCTGCGATTTTCAATGCGCTTTACCTTCGAAATTCGCACTTTAAGCATTCCCTTTGCTAAAATAAGCAATAAATGTTCACGAAAAAAAGGAATAACGGTAAAAAATAAAACGTTAAAAAATCGAGGAACAGAAAAATCAAATTCATCAAAATCAGCTGCACTCGGTGAACCGCAAAAGATTCAATTAAAAAGCGTGAAAAAGCGAAAACAGACCGGGTTGACCTATACGTTAACGTAACACCATTGTTTATTAGAATAAAAACCGGAATATCCAGCGAGAACAAAATCTCCCTATCCTGCGTTTCAACGTCATCGAGCATTCCGGAAGCAGCGATCCGCTTATCGCTAGGTATAATCGCCACGGCCATTAAAACCGCGCAATTATGGCGGCGACCCCGCGAAATAAATTCTTCTGGAAGCAACGCTGTTCGATAACAGCAACGCAAATACCTGCTGCTGTTGCCACGATGGCGAGCGTGTTCCAGGCGGGAGAAAAGGAGGGAAAAGAGGAGAGAAAAAAAGGAGGGAAAAAAGGAGGGAAAAGAGCAGGGAAAAACAGCGGAAAAAATACAGGGCCGGGGTTGGGGTGGGGGAGGAGAAGGGTGAAAAAAGGAGAGAATGGAGCTTCGAACGATACTCTCTCGCATCCGGGCAAACCGGAAACCGATATAGGCGCGGTTGCGGTTGCCTCCCACCTCTTCGACGCATCGCGGAAAGTTTACGCCCTTTCCATCTTCCCCCTTCATCTCGCTTTCTCACCCCAAAAATACCCTTCTTCGCTGGGATCCATCGTCGTTAGGAAATTTTCTTCGATCACTTTTTTCAGTGATGTCGTTTCGAACATCGAAATTTAACACGTTGAATGCTACACCAATTTTCCAGGGTTTCCCAGTGGAGTCATGATGAATTTTTCATTATACAATACATATACTGTTGAAATATTACCTATAATAAATAAGTTGCAGCGTGTAACTATTTTTAGGTGTTTCATACTCCATTAATTTTTTCACACCGTTGCATTAACGATGCTAATAATAAAAAATTGATAAGCATTGACATTTATCCAAATTATGTATTTCTACCAATCTGAGCGCGACGGTCACCAGTGACCTTCACGAGATCATTTGTTCAGTTGAGTGACGGTCATCGATGAGCCCCGTGGTATTCAACGTGTTAAGCGAGACGTTGCGAAAACAAGTGATATCGGGGAAATTTAAAGGGCGCGGTATTCGCGTTGAAACGGGTGGGATATTGTTTGCGGTGGAAATTCGGTTCCGTGTAACGGAGAGCGGCCGCGAAACCGAGGTGGATCTATGGGATTTCGGTCACGGCGCCGCGCCGGGTCTTCTATTTACGATCACTGTCGGCGGTACGAATTGGTCGGAAGCTGGAATGTGTAAATACAAGGGAAAAGTAAGGGAGGATGAGCGGCGTTGTTTCTTTGATCTACGTTTCCTGCAGATATTGGCTGTTTCCTGGAAGGAATCGTATACGTCGATGATTTGATGCTTTACAGTACAACCGTAGCTACTTTATCGTTCGCGGGGCTCACTTTTATCGCATAGGCTTTGTAGAATTTATATGCGTCGTATTTACTTCTTAAACGTTAACTATTGGATCATTTTAATATTTTCAAATTTATTAACATACATGAGAACAACCCTTATAAAAATACAGTGGAATAGAATATAGTAATACTAAGAATATGATAAATTTATTGTTTCAATATTAAATTGGACGCTTTGCAAAACTTATCCATCATCTACATGAGACATTGAATACCATAATTCTAATAATTATTACATTTGCGATATAAATTTCTTCATTCTCTAAATCACAAGTAGCAGTGTTTCGTTCGCCAGAATTGTGGAACTGCCCAAAAATTTGCATGCTTTTTACCGGCCACGCTCCTCGACCGAGACTTAGTAACAACCCTGATAAATTATAGGCGTATAGTGGTTTGCGTAGCCGGCTAATTACGCCCTGGCAATTAGAGATCTCTTAACCAGCCCGTTCCACGGCGTCCCGAGGGAACAGAAGGAAAAAAGGTTCTCCGGTAACGAATCCGCGCATCGAAGCAAATTTCGCTTTCGAAATCTCTCGTTTTCCGCGTTAATTCTGAGCCGAATAACTCTTCTCTGATGGATTTCCAAATTTCGAAACACGGAAACATTGGACTTCCCTTTTTTCGCATCTGCTATTCCTCTCTCTCTCTTTGATTTTGTCTCTTTCTCCCGTTCTCTCTGTCGAGCTCGATGACAGCCAACCGAAAATATCCCTGCGAATGAACGACAGGCTGTTTTGCAATGTTTTACAATTTCAACTTCAACCGCGTTTTAATTTCAACTTCACGCTCGGAAACTAATGGATGAAATTTCACGATCGCATTAAAAAAAAAAAAAAAAAAACAGAAAAACAAAAATGAGAACCGGGAATTAAATATTCCGGTTCACGTTTTCAGCAAACAGTGTCGCGTAAACATGATCCTCGTGTGTAATGCTGGAACACGTAGAAAATTGTCCGCAAATACGAACGACGAGGGAGTTAATGAAGCGTTTAAACCGTTTCGAAGTTCGTATTTAGATGGACTTGTCGGTACTTCAAATATTAATATCGAAACGTGTTCCTCTTGTCCGATTATTTTCCACTTTTTATTTGTATCACCTTTTTTATACGAGCGTACAACCATGCGAAATGATACAAACGGAAAGCAAATTTTATAACCACATACTGCGCGAAATAACGCAACGTAACACGCAAAATAACGTGGCAACAGAGAGGCGACTTTTTTGTCATACAATTTTCAAACACTTCGTTATGTTTCCCTGAAATTTTACGCTCTTTGTAGATTCTTCTTTCAACACAGAAATACATGGAAAATACAACGCTGTGAAAGCTCGTCCATTAGTGTAGGATTAATTAGAGATGGTAGGGTTCAGGTGTAGGTGTGATTAACTAAAATGTATTATAAGTGTATTAAAAATAGTTTCAATAATAATGCCAATTTAACAGCTTTTTCAACTTTACACGCAACTTAACAACTTTTACACTTTCGTTCTTCTCAAGTTCACGTTCTTTCTGCTTTACACTTATCCAAACATTTGTTTCCTTTCTTTCTAATTGTAAACCTTTTTCACTCCATGCCTTTGGTCATTGACTAATAATAAACTTGTCCTTTTTGCAATTCAATTCCATTCCCAGCAGTTGCTTACCTTCCCCTAGTGTCTTCGATTCCACGTATTTCTTCAGTCTCAAGTATTCATCGTTCGCGTCTCAAAAACACTTCGATCCAAATATTCTGCGTTCACACTTTCTTTCACTACGTTAAACCCAACCACTGTTCACACTTTTCCACAATCGTATCCACTCGATCGCATTCTTCCATACATCGGTTCCACGTATCGATCGGAACATTAAACGTTCTCGATCCGAAGGGAGTAAATCGAAAACGCTGGAACCATAACGCGCTCTTTCCCAGGCAGCCCTTCCATTTCTACGACGATCTCTCAAAAACCCGATCCATCCACCCATCCATCCGTACCTTAACTCAGCAGGCCAATTCCCTGGACCGATCGGCCGATTCGAGTTCGATTTGCTGCGGCGGAATCCGCTAATCCCTCGAATTGCGAGCGTAAAACCGAACGGATGCAAATTAGTTTCGAGAACGGGATCGAGGAACCGAAACCGAACGAATTCCTCGCGGAAGGTTTGTCTCGGCCATCGAGAGAGAAAGAGGGGGTGAGGGGGTTGAAAGGGGAGAGGGAAGAAGAGAGACAGCGACGAGAGGGCACTTTTAATTCGACGAAATCCCGCTCGATCGACCAAGTGCTTTGCTCTTGGGACCCGTCGCGTTGCGGCGGGGGTGAGAAGGAAACAGGGGATGAGAGAGGGTAGTTTCACGCAGTTAGGGGTACTGTTTGCCTACATGTGCGTGTATGTGTGTGTGTGTGTATGCGTGTGGGTTGGCTGCATTTTACGGCCTCTCTTTACGTCGAGGAGCAGAGGATATTTTATTGCCGCCCTCCTTGTCCCTTCCACCAGCGCCGCGTTTTTCTCTTCTCACCCCCTGCTCCTTCGTCCTTTTCCATCTTCGACAGCGTGGAAGGAGGGAGCAGTTGTGACTGTTGATTGGATGCACAGACTTCGCTGCCCTCTAATCGTATTATGGTAATTCCTGTACAGCGCCGTGCGTCTTCCGGTCGAGCAGTCTTCCCTCCGCGCACGGGTCACTACGTGTTACGGAAGCTTTAATATCTCTGTTCCGGTCCGAGGACGATGGCGGGTGAGATATACTAGCTTGGTTCGAGATTATGTACGGCCATCTGTTGGTCCAGGGGTGCGCGGCGGAGGATCGAAGGGAGGGACGGCGCGATTCCTCGGATTTTCCACTTTCGGACGCCGTTAATCGGCCCGTATTTCATACGGCGGGAACCGGGGAAAGAATATTGTTTCTTGCGGGGGATGATCGAGGGTGAATCGAATCGGGGAATCGAATATTGCGGGAATAACGAAGGTAGTTTGGTATGAAAAATTAAATTTTCGTTATTCGTTTCTTATTGTGAGATTAAAATTAAAATACTATGATAAAAACAGTTTTGTCAATTTATTCATCCATGTTAAACTTTCCTTTTACTATCACTGATATCATATGAACCTTAATTATGTATCTTAATTTAATTTAAAAAAGTTCTTTCTTTATATGATCGATGCACTTCTGTTGAATAAATTTTTTCATCTGGCAATTGATATTTATAATTTTTTCCTGCATTTGAAAGTATTTCTCTAATTATAGTTATACTTTGAAGAACAGAACTGCGCTATAAAAAGTGACCATTTTTAAAAGCTTCTAAAAACGAAGATTATTCTATTGCACTGTCGCCACTTAATCGATTCATTTTTCGTTTGTTTACCTATTTTTATCCACGAAGAAGCGATCCGTTGGACATTTCGCGCTAATACGACGGCTATCGAACCCATTTGGCACAACTAGCGCTATTTTTGGCGTGACAGACGCGCAGGCCGATCAATAAATGATAATAATACAAGCAGGCGCGACGCGACCGCAACGAAACGCAATTTCTCGCTGACGTTATCGCTGTAAATTTATCCTGACACCTGTTTAACCCAGATTTCAAATCTATGCGGCACTGATGCGGGATCCCCATGGCCGCTTTCGAGCCTTTCCGTTCCTCGATGGAAATGCATTCGCGGCGTTGCGGCGAGGGGAAAGGGAAGGGGAGAGAGGCAGACGCCTTGGTGACGTGGAAAATCGAAAAACTTTGTATAATCATCCGAATGTCAGGCGGTGCAGTTTATTTTGAGGGCCGAAGTGGAAATGAAGAGAATTTCCTGTGCTAAAGGAGTCCGAGCTGCTTTCGATCGTTCCACTGTAATTAACCCTTTCGCTTCGACAGTCCAGTCTGCCGAAGTGTTATCACCGAACGGAAACACACGTCAGAAATGTGCACAATGCGTGTGGCTTTTGTGTATATATTTTTCGAAGTCTTAAATAACAATAGTGCTTAATCAAACAATCGTTGGTCTAATATAACAAGTATAGTTTACATTTTTAATATGAAAAGGTTTATACAAAATTGTATTAGTTATTCTAATAACGTTAGACCAATTACGATACCGACGAATCTAAACTCTAATTTAGAACGTAGCAATTTTTTACGAAATTCTATTTTGCACCTCAACATAGTCGCTCGTTTAATCTATTTACTAATTATATTCCATGCTTGTATTTAGTTTGATGGTTAATCAACGTCGACGTTACCGAACCCCGGGTCCTTTGAAACGAACTAACCACGAATCCTCCCCTATCTTCAATTTCTCCGCACAGCAACTCTCAGAATCCTCTCCGGGACAGGACCCAAAGCGAAGGTCAAAACTAATCCCGAGGAGCGTTCATCGACCAGGATGTGGGATGCACGAGGCAGCGAACGTGTCGGCCACGTTCATCGGGACGAAGTCATCGCGATGCATATTCACGAAGGCAGCGGTCCGGCTCAAAGGAGATCCAGCGAACGAGACCGAGCAGCCACGCGAAGAAATCGCGAAAACAAAGGCACGAAAGGTACAGCGACGAGCAGAGGTTCGACATCACAGAATCAGTGAACAATAATCAAGTAATGTAAGCGAAGAATTTCTTTATAAATATTTTTTATAGATAATAGAAATTTATTTATTCATTCATTTATCAACGAGTATGAATCCTTTGCTACGTAAAACTAATTAAACATCATAGTATTTCTGTATCCAAAAGAAATTAATCACCCCGAATACAATTTTTCTTGGACCCCAAGCTACTCAATATATCACCTCGTTGCATAAAAGAGAAACAGCGAGACGATGATGTGCATATCGGTTTAAAAAACAAAGAATAGACCAGAGTTAGTTTAGCTCTCGTCATAAACTTACATCTGCTGCGATAGATGCACGGTGACAGCAGAAAGAAAACGATCGCGAGAAGGGGACCCGGAAACGAGGAAAAGACGAGCGACGCGAAAACCTGAGAGAAGGGACGAGGGGTCTCACCGATTTCCCCTCGGCCAAGATTAAAAGCGAAGCCTACCACTTTGTCCCCGGAACAGCACGAGCAACTAGTCCGCGGAGGAGCACGCGAGTTCGTCGGCACGTGGGTGGTTCGGCGGCAGGAAGGAGGTAGCAGGCGCACGAAGGTAAGGACGATAATAACAGGGCTGGCGAGCAGCGGGCCGGGAGAACAATAACCGTGAAAGCGCGCTGGGAACACGGCCAAAAGGCAAAAATGTCGGCCGACACACAGCCGCGTAGCGAGGAAACAGCTTTTTCCCCGGCTTGGGAGCGGCTTCTCTCTGTTGCTCGTCGTGTCGTCCACGTGTACAGCCCGCCACGGTCCGATGGACCACTTTTTTTATCCCCCCCCCCCCTCTCAGTCCTCTGTTTTTCCCCTGTTACTCTCCTTCTTCTCTGTTTTTTCCACCGCCGCTCTCCTTCTCCTCGCTTTTTTTGCGTTCTTGTTGTTCCGCGAATCACGGAACACAGACCGTGGTCGGATGAGAGAGAGAGAGGGGAGGGCTCGAGCTCGTTGTGAAAACGGGAATTCAACGAGCTCGCGGATCGACGAGCTTCGGAAATACCGCCGGCCGATTCGTGTGTCGATGCACACTGCAACGGAGTTCGATACGAGGCGCATGGAAAAAGCTTCGTTCGATACGAAGGAGCACAAGGTATTGTGCGGACTGATGATGGTCGTGGAAAACGGTGTGTCTGATGGAATTGAAATGTTGGGGCCTGGTACGAATTTTGGGGTTTGTAATGTTTGGTCCGGGCGAGTTAAGCGGCAGAATGTTAAGTAGAACGCGCTCGTATTGATCAGACAGCGCCAGGGATGCATACAGGTGTGCATGGTTGGACTTGCTGTTACGGATTTTAGTGATATTAATACGAGGCGAGGTAACGGTAAGTAGAATGCAGCTGTATGGGTCAGACACTGCTAGGTAATACGTATAATGTACGATACAGAGATATGAATATACGGCAAGAGATTAAGTAGAATGCCTCTGTACATGTCAACCGCTGTTTCCTTATACGCTTGGCTATACCACTTACACAGGAAACAACGGTTTTAATCAGCTAACGTTAAAGTACTGAAGCTTCAATTTAATGATTAATTATCATTCTGAATGACACCTAACTGTAAGAAAGCGACCTTTAAGAACACGACAGTTCCATCCAATTCATTTCTACCCTTATAATATACTCATCATCGTTGTACAATAGCGGACAAAAGTTAAAGACTATAGGATTCAAGAAAATAAACAAATTAATTAATAAAAAATGAGAGTATAAATAAAATTTGTATCCTATGCTAATCAATAAATAATGTTCTAATCATAATGACAATAAAAATGGATAAATGAATAAAAATGAATTTTATCCGCTACTGTAATTATCCTCAATCCTCGACCACGCGTTCCTCAGCAACTTTAAGAAAAAACTCGATACCTAACATTTCTGACGAGGGCTCGAAAAAATTCCATGCATTCTCAAGCGCCTCGTTCGCGCGGCAGAGAACTCGCGTCTCAGTCTTTTTCGTACTAAAGCAGAAGGAACTTCCGGTCGCTGTAAAACACGTAACCTCCCTCTCCCGTGACAGGTGAACGTCATAAAGCGTCGCTGACAATCGGCCGCTATTGGTTTCTCGTGGAACGTAACCGATAACGCTACGCTTTTATGCCTGGAACGCGAGTCGGCAGCGTAATTCGGGTTTATTTTATCGGGTCGTCGATCGTCTGCCTGTTCGTCGGCGTAAAATCGCGAGGCGCGCGCGGTTTATTGATACATCGCGTCGCAACGCCTCTGATAGCGACGCTGAAATTAACAGGCCGGTTGTAAACGAGCTTCACAGCTGTTGTAAACGGAACGTCGTCATCGGTGCCCAAACTTCGCGTACTTCATCCACGATTTATTTGAATTCGTTAGAAATTGAATACAGACGTATTATAAAGCAACAATTACCCGAAAACCAGCTTTCTTTTAACGTACTTTCAGAAGGGTTTCTTCCGAGAATCCAAGCCACGTCTGACAATTTAAAAAGTAGGAAAACGTTAAGAAACAGAACAAAGGGGTTAAAGAACACGGACGGGGTTGTAGGAATTTCAACTACTGCGTTTGTTAGTCTCATGACAAAGCTTGTGAGGTTCGGTCAGAGCAGCACCTTTCTCGTGCTATATAATAAAGTATTATAGTATTTCGAATAACAGTGTATTTTATTTATTAATATAAACCCCATTTCCAACAGAACTCGTTGCAAAACGTATCGGAAAATCGAGAGGAGATGAAATTGAGTCGCGATAATCCGTTTAATTTAATTGCAAGCATAAGAATATCGATAACGAGGCTTTAACAAAGCGAGGTTTTTAGGTGTCACGTGTCAGATTAGCGTCTTCCATAACAGTATCGAGTGAAATAAAGTTACTTGCGCTGAAGGAGGGGGATATAAGCGTTCTCAATGAGATAACCGAGTTAAGAGAGAAATAAGAACTCGAGAGACGAACGGAACAGTTCATAAATGCTGTTTCGGTAAAACATATTTAGAAAATCGATAATTCGTGTGCTCTTAACACGACGCGAAGTTCGAAGGCTATTCATTCGCATCGCCTGCTTTTCTCAGAGTAAGACAAAAATAAAAATATAACGCGAAACGACGAAGCAATTTCAAGAAATCCGTATCCTCGTGATTATCCCGCGGACGAAATATGGTTTACTTATACTACTGAATATTTTCTTTTCCCTGCAATACCGTTTCTACCATCCAAACAGAGCTCATTTTTAAACGTGTTTCGCTCCGTTTTTCCGTTTAAAGGTGGATCAACGTCCACCGGAATAAGGGAATAAATAAAACGGAAGAACGAAATATTAAAAGTTGACTGGTATTAACGAGCCTGAACCGCGCTCGCACGCAACGCGATATGAAAATCGAGGTCGCTTTGTCCGTGGCAAGCGTTGTCTCACAAAGGGAAACGCATCTGCGTGCGCGCGAGCGCGAACATAAGCGCGGTAATCCGATTTACCGGTGGTATCGGATAACAGGCTTTTCTCGTACGCGCGCGCGCGCTCCGGCGTTGCCTGTAACTCTGAAATGTGGGCCGTCGATTCATTAGCGGATACGCGCCGGAAGTCCTATCGTGTTCCGTAACTCGAGCATAATTTTTAATCCCTCCCCAACCCCCTCAAACGATTTCTATTGACGCGTTCATCCGGTCGATTCGATTTTCATCCAATACAATATACGCATTAACCGCCCCTGCCCTCCTTTACGATCGCACAGGCATAGCGAACGGTTAGAGCGAATGAAGCGATGGACTGACTGGATTTAAGTTTAACCCTTTCATCACGAGTCATGCTCCACGGCTCCTATTATAGTATAGATGCTGTACAGGTTCGCTGTATTTATAATAAAGTGCAATTTACTGCAGCTGTAGTTTAATATACGGGGTTGTGAATGAAACTGACACGAATTCACTTTTTTTCAAGCTTTTCTCAAAGATGTGTGCCGTGAAATTTTAAAACAGACTTAATCATTAATGTTTAGTATTCCACAATTTATTACGCACACGAGAAATTAATTGCAGGAAGCAATCTTTCTTTAACTCCGCCTTCATCATCGAAATCCTAATCAACCCTCAAACAGAATCAAGTTATTTCGAGCGTACGTATCAGAGAACTCTTGGAAGTTGATCGCTATCAACGACGCCGGTCTCAGAGTCTCCGCAGACCCGATAATCCGTAACGTTCATCCCAATTTGTCCGGGACGTTCGCCTCTGTCTCTGAATCCAGCAATTTTTCCGCGGATCTTCTTCTCCGTCAGCTCGAAGAGAAATGGCGACACGCGTGCCACAATTAATCCTCCCCGCATCGTTCTTCTTCATCTTCATCCCCCTCCTCCTCTGCCCGTGGATCATTCCCTTCTTCTTTCATTCGAAACTGGCGACACCGGTAACGAGCCGTCCTCCTCCCGGATAATAAATTGTCATTATCCAGCAGCGAGTAACCTGTCCCTCGTTAACGAAGCTGCCACAGGCTGAGACACAACGCCGGACATCGGCAGCTCTACGACCGAATTACGCGGCGGCCATTGCGTAAGCAACAAGTGCTCATTATGCGTTTATTGCGCTCGAAATGGGACGTTTACGGGTGGATCAGGTGGCCCGTGATTGCTCGTGGAACGATACGCTGGGAAGTAAGAACGATTCCGACTGAATTTACGGTGTACAGTTTCTGCGGTGGTTGTTATCGGCAACCCTGAATAGGATTCGAGGGGATTATACCGGGTGGGACAAGCACCGTCTTGTAAAATACCAACGATTACGACGGAATAGATGGTCTCAGCGATAACTTTGAAGCGGTTTCATTGTTAATGTACTCGATAGGTTTTTCAAAATTGGTTGCGGTATAAATTGAGATGCGATTCTTGGGAAAATCAATTTGTTCACAGGTTTAATAAAGGTACAGTAATGGACAAAAGTTTCAGACAAAAGGGTCAAAGAAAACATTCTAATTAATAAAAAATAGCACGATAAATAAAAATCGTATTCCATGCTAATTAATATATACCATAACAAAATTAAAGTGAAAATTAAAATATTATACGTATACTTAAAATATTCGCGCTAATTCCGTTCAATTGTTACCTTCTCGAAAATAAATTTAATTGCAAATCTTATTAATATACAGAACGGATCAATAAACGCTACCGTTTTTTAGGGTATCTAAATTAAAGATATACAAAGCTATGGAAGCGATAGAACAATGTTTCGCGATAACTCCGTTTAACAAATTTTCTAGCCAAATAATTCTGCTCCAAAAATTTGTGATTTACCGTACCACCGGATATATCCCAGGCAGCAATCTGTATCGGTTTAACCCGCGCGAAGGGAGAAGGATCGCGAAAGAAAAGAACATCTCGCGACATGCATCGTCGAGCACGCGGAGGAGAGGAGTCGCGTCGACGGAGACGGAGAGAAATTTTGAGAATGAAAAATGTCGGGATGAAAAACGTGCTCGTCCCAGCCAGCCCGGATAACCGTGTTCGACCCTGTATCGCGTTAATGTATTGAAATGCATGTACATTTCGAGGCGACGCCAGTGTCCGGGAGCATCGGGACGGTCGGCGTCGAAAGCAAGAAAACCTGCGCCGCCCTCCCGCTCACCCACCCCCAGGGGAATTATTCATTCCGCTGCTTCTGCTTTTGAATATTTTTCATAAATATTCCGCCCTTTCGCGATCGCGCGCTCGCGTTTAATAACCTTTACGGAGGGCGAGCACCCTCACCCCCATTCACCCCGCCCCCGTCGAATTGCTTATCCCTCTTAGAGCTTCCCTCTGGAGCTGTTGCAGAAATTTCGAACCCGGATCGCATGCATCATCCCTGAAAAATTTATATACGTGGGATAGATTTTTTAATTTTAGATTCTCCCTGGAACACCGAAGCTTTGTTCTTCTTGTTTCACATGCGCTACGTGAAACAACGGTGAAACAGTTTGAAGTATGGCGTTAGACACGGTAACTTGAATTGCGGCATAAAACGAGTGTTCAAACGGTAGGTGTATCAAAATTTTTGGTGAGCAGAATTTGCGAGACGGTGGGAATGATCTATGGGAGTTATCTTTTTAATTAACGTAGACGGGACACAGTTTTTTCTTCCAACGATAAGCAAATATTTATTACGAAACGCGTGGAGAAAGTTTAACGTTTATTTGAACGTTAAAATTCTTTTTTTATGCGCATTATGAGATAGCCAAGTGATCTAAGGCAATCGTAGATCTCTAAACGCTAGCAGATCGAAACGTTTCTCGATTAGTTGCCAGCGACAAAAACAGATTTACGGTCCGACAAATTTTTAAGTGGTTCCACTCGTAAAAAGGACAGCATCGTCCGTCATCGGGCACCTGAACGCTCTTAAAACTTGATATACGCGTCCGGGATAAATTAGGAGGAACCGTGAAGCACGTTCAGCGAGGCCACCGGAAGTACGAAGCGGAAAGCAGCGGGAGGAGGGAAGCAGGGAGGGCAGAGGCCGGCGTTATAATTTATAGGCAACTTTTACGAGCAAATGAAGCTGTTAATGCCATCGTTTACCGCTATCAGCCGGACAATACGACGCCGAGGGCGATTTGAATGGAAGGTTTTAACTCTTCCATCTCGCCTCAACCCCCTGCCGTGCTCCCTCCCTCATGGACGAACGATCCGGGCTATTTTAGTCACGATAACAATTACGTGGCCCGAGGAAGGAGTACCGGAGTCGAACGCTCCCGTTTTCAACGGACAAACGTACGCCATCGATCTGTTTTCCCGGACGTCGGCCAACGCGGTCCTATTGCGTCGGTGTTCTATTACTGTCCACGAGATATCGACCCGCGCCGACTATAATAGAGTGGATCGCACTTTCGCTTCGTCGCGCTCTACGATTCCCGTTCAATCACCATGAATGGCAGATTTCTGTTCTGTATGGTGGCTCACTTTGGAAATTATTTATACCCTGATACGACACCTGTGTGTGTGTGTGTGTTATTTCAGTGGTACGACGGAATGTTCATTGAATGTTCTGTATTTTGGGTTTGGTAGGTTTAGTAGGGGTTGTTCTTTAAGGCGTACATATATCTTCTGTTTTAAATTCGTCTATATCTCTATGTAAGTGTGTGATGAAGAATTGCAAGGGATCACGCTTTTGTGAATTTCCTTTCTTAAAAAGCTTTTGCTTGTTTTTTATTTATTTATTTATTTATTAACGCGTTTTGATCCCGTTAATAGCATCAAATGTTGACGGTGACCTCGTCTCGAGAGTTTAGACTAGATTTTTTTTTAAATTTGTCGATAAGCCACAATAAACTTAGGCCATCATAGTACTCGTCAAGCAGGCCTGGAATGCTTCCTTACAGAATTACGTTATTATTTTTCTCTATGATTGTAAAATGTACGAAGTATCGAACATCTGACTATAACGCAAGGTAGTCTGGTTATACCACGTAACACGACAGAAAATTCTTTCAGTTCCTCAACTAAGAACAGCGCACACAGTCGATGCTAAGGTCTAAGAAGAACCCTTAAATCTTTCGCCATTCGCGATACACATCCGATAAATCATTTCAGCGGCACCCCAAGAGATTTCAATCAACTCGATGGTTCGATCCATCGAAACAAAAGTTCGGAACACCGCCTCACCGTGAAAATTCACCCAATTGCACTTCATTCTTCACCTACATCATTGCAGACAACAGTCAATGCGAGTGCATCGAAATCAGTACTTCAAAGCACATTCGTACAATTAAGTAAGGTTGTTCAAGTGGTACCCCTTAAGGAAAAATCCGTATAAAACTTTTTAAAAGATTTATCAAATAAATAAAAATCAAACGTGTTATTCAAAACTTGAGTTAATATTGTTGTTATTTATTATAACGAAATTGGTGGAACATCTGATTGACTGAAATGCATATTTGCTTGTGGTTGTATTCGCTATAATTCGTTCAAAATTCAAGTGGAACGACTTAACATCGAAATCGGTGCTTCAGCATTACACGATAGAAGCACATCATTCTGTGCTTCGCTCAGCATAATTAAATAATAATAATTTCAGAGTTCTTCAAATCATTGCGTATCACTCACTATACGAACAAACCAGTCGCCCAATATTAATTTGGCGGGCGACAGCCGTAATCCGACGAACAAACACATCGTTCGTATCATCACGCAAACGCGCGCACATATCGAATCGATGCGCCACTCCAGTTTCCGCTTCGTCGGATCCACGGAAGCGTAGCGCCCGCTCGCCTTCGAAATCGTCTGAAAGTGTCGCTCCTTCCCTTTCTTCGTGGAATAATGCTAAGAGGGCAGGATTACCGCCATTTCGAAGCCGGATAACTGTCGAACATCCAGCCGGGGCCGAACTTCTGCTCGCGTGTTTCACCTTGCTGCGAGCGGAAATCGGATTCACGGGTATTCCCTTCGGTATCTCGCGGAAAAATTATTCGAATTGCTGCGTTTGCATTTCTGTTTTGTGGTTTGTTGAAATTTCGATTCCTTTTTTTTTTGACTTCAAAGAATTTATAAGTATATGTGTGGATATTTGTAAGAATACTTATTAGATTTTTAGATACTGTTTAGATATTAAATATTAGCCTTTAATTTATTTTGGTGTTAATTGTAAGCGCGTCTTATCTTCGACTGAAGTTCGATTAAAAATTAAAAATTTAAGGCCATCAGATTCTTTTATGCTTCTTTGCTTTAAGAAAAAGCTTTGAAAGATATGCCACGTATCCGAAGCTTACATCTAGTTCCGGCTTCCGTAACAAACACGATTCAGCTCCAACTTTTCCCACAAAACCTCTTTTATCTTTTAGAGGACGATCCACGATACCTGTCAAACGAACGCCGTCAAACTGAAGATTCCACCGAAATTCACCCCATCCGGTAAGAAGTGCGCGTACAGCGGCAAGTTAATCCGTCTGTCAAAGATAGAAAGTTTCAGACTACGTCCATCGTTCGTGGACGCGTGTTTTCTTCGAGACGCGTCGAAAACAACGTAATCCCGAGACCAGCCATTGGAAACGATGGCGATGCTTCCGGCATGATTGAAACTGAAATTCGGCACGAACAAAAAATAGGGATGTGTTATGAATGACTTACTCTACTTGTACACGAAGTTTCATATTTTTTTGAATTTCAGGGTTCGCAAACTTCCCTTGTTAGTAACGAGTAATATTAATATAGAGATAGAGAGTGAGAGAGAAATGATTTTCAGTGTGCTAGATATTTTTATGTTATATTTCATCGTGTTTTTAATCTTAATAGTTGTATAAATAAATTTTATTTATTATTCTTCTCCATTTCTTCACAACTTCGAGGATGGTTCTGTTCAAGTTTTCGTCGAATCTGTTACCGGCGAAAGATGCTACGGCCGGGAAATGGCTTTTCAGGGTTCGCGGCTTTCCTCGAAAAAGAAGACTCTCTAGTAACGAGATATTGTCCTTGCTCGGCGCGAACTATAGTTCCTACGGATCGTAATGCCCCAGTCTTCAGGACGATCGCAGAGGATGAGGGGGAAAGGAGTTTCCGAAGTATCGCGTGGTAACAACCGTTGCGACTGCTGTTGGAAACCTTCCAACACGAGTTTTAAGTTTCTGTTTAAATAGCCGGTCGTTTAGAGATTCGCAGATTCACGGATTACCGTGGGCGGTGTTTGTTAAAGTGTACGCCGTGGTATTGGAAATTGTACGAAGATAATAGAAACGGGGGAGCAGGAATAAGTGATAGTACGGATGTCTGACTGGTACTGGGTAATTCTACTAGTAGTAGATAAAACGACTGCAGAAAGCATTTGCACGCTATCGTGTCTGTTTCAGATTGATTTGCTGATCGATTAGAATACAGTTCAGACTGCAGAATGCAGGGAAAAGGTTAATTAACTTATACGAACAATTTTTTTTAAAAGACTGCAGTCGCAAAAACCAGCTTTCTAAAAGGATCCTCCCAAGAACCTAAGCCACATCTGACAATTTAGAAAGTAAGGAAACGTTAAGATACAGAACAAAGGGGTTAAAGGACCTGTATGGAGTCGTAGGAATTTCGACCACTACTGTTATATAAAAGTATATTAAAGTATTTTAAATAAGAGTGTATTTTATTTAGTAATTTTAAAACCCCATTTCCAATAGTACTGAATTATATTCAAACTTTATTTTAATAAAATATTTAATTATGGATATCTCGTCAATAACGTCAAATCGTTTCAATTTCGTCCCCCCAACAAAAACTAAAGTGTCGCTCGAAACAATCTTCTTCGAATCTCGGTGCAGCCCTCTACAACCGCTCTTAACAAATTGCTCTTGCCTGAAGTCGAAAGCAGCGAAGAAGCCGCGCAAAAACCGTCTCGGAGATCGCCGTGTTCCGGTCCGTTTCAACCGTGAACAAGCTGCCCCGGAAAATGGTAATTCGTGCAAAATAATGAGCGAAACGGGGACGTCGCCCGAGCAACAAAAAGGCAGAGGGTCCGAGATCGATGGAGGGGAATAAAAAAGGAAACACGGACGAAGAACAAAACCGCGCACGTTAAAATTCAACCTCTTACCTTATTCCCACCAATCACACCCGTTACACGAATAATGATCGCGTTACACTGGGAACAAAACGATTTAACTTAAAAGATTGAGAACCAGCAAACACATTCATCAGAATTTCTATTTTAATGAAAGATTGTGACTATCTATAAATCGTATCGATTAACTACAAAATTGGCCAATTAATTAAACCGTAAATATACAACTGAATTTGGTAAAAAATTTTACTTAGCCACTTGATCGATTTTTTAAGCCACTGCACTTGACATCGTGTTAAACCAACGAATAATTAATTTAACAAAAATAATTACTGAAAAATGGTGTGTCACCAGATTAACACAACCATAAAACACCATTGTTCTTTCATGCGAGAGAATAGTTTCAATGAGAAGATGACCAGAAGGGTTGAAAACCGGCATCCGAACGAGTGTCGCGCAAAGGGAGTTCTCGATTTGCTTGCAAAGTTCGCGAAATCATCAACGAAATCCTGGCGGTCAAAGGAAGTCGAAGGAGGGACACGAAACGAAGGTGCTGTCGAAGGAAGAGCTGCAGAAGGAGGGACGGAGAAAAAGAAGAAGAATTTCGCGGAAATGGCAAACTTAATTCACGACGAGTCGTCGTCCCCGTTCCGCCATCTCGCTACTTTTCCAGCGGCCCCCAATGGCGGCGGCTACGCTCGAATAAAATATGCATTTTAATTTGCAATTTAATTGGAACGTCCCCGAGCGGCGTCGAGCACCGCCCCCCCCCCCTTCCATCCCTTCGCGCTTGCTCGCCGAATCGCTCTACGGTCGTATTGAGACGGACCACGATGACCATCGCGATCGCTAATTTCCCAGCTCGCGAATTACAGATGGGACGCGGCCCTGGGGCGTTTACAGGGAAGTTTCACAGGAAACTGCGAAGGCGTGACCGAGTCGAGAGAAGTTTAGACAAAAGTGGTGGCTGCAGAAGTGCGACTGTTCATTACGATTAAACGAACGTGAACGAACTCGAGCGATTTTGAGCGACAAAAAATTTTAACGTTCGCTTATTTTCAAGCTGGCCTGTACTTGGTGCAGTGTCGGGAAACTTGTAGCTTTTTTGATGGCGCAATAAATTCGAAACGAGACCTGTTCGTGGTAGGTTTTCAGCCACGTAATAGAGCAGCATCGCGCTAATTATGAACTGGTAATGTACTTAAGATATCCCGAGCGAAATATCCGGTTCTCTGGCTGGGATTAAAAGCAAATAGACGTTAGAAAACTGAAATAGAGAATCTGATGAACAATTTATGACACAATGACTCGTTTAATTGGTATTATATAGTCATAGGATCTTCGGATCTATCGCTCTGTCAAATCTAATTACGCAAGCAGTTTCAAATATTAAGACGTGGCGCCATGAAATCAAGACGTCAAATGTTTTCTATTTTATAAATTAAAATTGCCAGAGAATATTCATTTCTATACAATAAGCCTACAGTTCACTATATTAAACGTAACACCTCCAAAACTATTATATACTAAATCCACAGAGATCCATTTCAATTAAAATTCCATTCCAACCGCATCATGGAATCCATCGTTCTACGTGCACCCGATCAAAAATTTCGACTAACCAATGGATTCCATTGGAGAACCCTACCACGATCGCGTGCCGCACGTAATCGCTAACATTGTTTTCAGTGGTTTAAGGTAGAGAGAAAAGAATCGGTTTAAACTCAGATACAAAACATTTTTAATATACCTAATACATCGATCAAAACTGTACTAACTTCTCATCTCGTCTATCTATTACATTTATCACCATTGTATGAAAATTGTAGTTTTCTACTATTAATAGTTTTGCTTTTTGTCCGTTTAACATTCGGTTTTGAATTTTATTAATGGAGCGATGTAAATATACCCAAATCTATTCCCCTCTCAGTTCTGTAATTTCGAATTCTTTTTGGTGTATATCTATTCCTTAATATATGGATATTAAAAATAGATGTACAAGAAATGTCCGTAAATCTGGTGTTAAATAAATACATAAATAAAAGAATAAACGCCAATAGTCGCCGATCAGCCAAGCTAACCGTCGAATTATATCGTCGTCGTCCAGCCAACGAGCCCCATCACGATCATTTTCCACGGGCGGGCTCGCGGGCCTCGTAAAGGAAACGCCGTTAAACCCGCAGGACTTCGGGACACTCGGGGAACTTTTCTACTATGTCTTTCGCGCACACGTACACAGGGGAGCGTGCACGCGGCGTGGCCGCGCCAAGTGACGCCGTTTTACGCCTTTCGAACTGTCTGGCAACTTCCTTTTTATGCTCGCCCCGGTCGTTCGTAACAGCACCGACAGACCTTTAGCGAAGTATCGCGGTTGACCGCCGACACACGCGCGATGACTCTCTCCCCCCGGTGCAGGAAGACTGACAGTTTGGCCGGAGTTCCGCGACAGCATGGCAAGGGGACGCAGTGATGTTCTTGGTCTAGCAGACGCGTCTAGGAGACGGCCGTCCTCGAGATGCTGAGGCTGCCAACGATTCTCCGTGGAGGAGTGTCGAAGATTTTGGACCGTTCACGGGACGAGATTCGATTATGGTTGTCGACGAGAGTGGTTCGCGCGATTGCTAGGGACCGATCGTGAATAATAAAACGTGAACAGTTACGAATTATAAATGCTGTAAGCATTAAAACTAATTTGTAGAGAAAAATAACGCATTTATTTAAAGGAAAAAGTTACAAAATATTGTTAGAATACAATTAGATGTCATTCAGAATGATAATAAATGATTAAATTAATGTTTTAGCAGTTTAACATTAGCTAATCGGAACCGTTCTTTTCTGTTTAAGTAGTATAGCCGAGCGTATAAGGAAACGGCGGCTGACATATGCAGACTGATTCTACTTAATCCCTTCCTGCCGTACATTCGTATCTCTTATCGCACATTATACGTATTACTTTGCAGTGTCTGACCTATACAGATGCATTCTACTTGTAAACGTGTATTCGCGAGGTCTTGAAATGCGTTACCGATTGGTAAAGCGAGCAAACGAACCCTTTTGTCCCTGTATCGTCCCACGGGACATTATTCTAGCTCCCAATAGTATTTTGACCCCCGTAAACAGGTGAATAGCGCACAAGCTCCGCGTCCCGGCAACCCAAAACCGCGTCGGCCACTAAATTCACCATTTTCGCGTCCTCTCGCCCAATTAAACATCGCGTCAAAATTTCGCCGATCCCAATTGGTAGCCGCGGTTTAATGGGTCGGCACGCTGCGGCGTCTTTTACTTTCCGCGGTTACGACGGCGGCCGACGGTTGTGAAACGGTCGAGCAGAGGTACACGGCAGTTAATGGTCAGCCTATACGCGGGGACATTTCTCCTGGACCGGCCCTAACAGGTGGCAGCGCAATTAAACCGCGTTACGGTTATGTCAGTTACGCTATTTCTGCCCGGTGGCCGCTCCGCTCGCATTACGTTTGCGTCGCTCGTTCGCGTATTTCACTCGGCCCGGGGACTTTACGCGGATTTTACGTCCGAGCGTGCACACGCGTGTGTATAGAAGCGGGCGACGACTCAACTCGCTCGCAAGGCGGGACAACGCGAGACGAAAGTCTGTGAGATTTTCTACGGACGCGCGAGGATCGTTTTCGGGATAGGTTCTGCCTAGGTTTATTGGACGCCGTATTTTTTATTCCAACGAGGACAGCTCCAAACTCTCTCGCGTGACAATTCTTAGAAGTGAGGACTTTGGTGAAATTTAGAAGGAGAAGAATTTATGAAGGAACCGTTGGACTGTTTTTGGTAAACGCAATTTTTGCGTGTTTAGAAATAGTGAAGCAAGACAATCTATTCGGATTTAAAGATTTCTCTTCTGAATAACTAGAGTTAGAAAATTTTGTACGACAGAGAAGATTTACGTGTACTGGAAGAATAAAGAAGGCGAGATCTGATTAGACCTTTTCACAGCCGAGTTGAATTTTATTCTTATTCCCTCCGCGCAAACATATCCGCACTCACGTAGTACTCGCAGCAACATATAGTTTAAATCAGAGATCTTCCAAACAGTTGCTGCCTGTATTCGTCGACAATTTCCCGATATTCCCGTGCACAACAATGGTCAGAAGCAGTTCAAGAAACGCGCTAAATTTCAAGTTCCGCGGAACGGATCCAAGTGCCGGCGGGGTGAACGAGCCCCGTGGCTCGCAACTTTTTCCGCTTACCAGCGGCGTAAATCCTCAAAGGGTTGAATATTCCGCGGGGATACGAGCCGAGCAATCCAATTTGTTCGACTCCCGGGAATATTTACGCGTTCCGTCGCGGATCTCGCGTTGCCTCGACCAGAAACGGGGTAACCTGGATTTCCGGAAGTCGATGGCCAACCTGCGTGATCGATCCATCGTTTCGCGATACGCACGTATTAGGAAATTATCGTTCGAGGTGTCTAAGCGGCTAACTGACTCTTAGAATGCCATGCATTAAGCCTTTTCGATAGAATGGAGCCGAGTGCTTTGCCTTTTGAGGTTCCACTCGATCGAGAAATGAATGGGGATAGGTTCAAGTTAGGTTCAGGTTATGTTAAAACCTTCGTAGCTAGCGTAGTGTGAGGAACTGTTGTGTAGTATTTTGTCTGTGTCGCTGTTTTTTAGTTCTATTCAAATAGACATATATTCTTTAAAACTTTATTCATTTTTCCATCTTTCTTTTTTTCTATAACCTTTCCTATATTATAAAACAAAGAACAGAAATAAATGGAACGTTAATGGGGTCGGACGTGGCGTTTTATTCCTCTGTTTTATCTTAATTTTAATACGGGCATCGGGAAACGATGAGAATCGTTTCGAACAAAAGCGATGTTCGAGGAACTGCGAGAATCGGGGAAAAAGGACCGATCGCGAATGAAAATGACGTCGATCGCGTATCTCTGACCCGTATGATGGCACAATTTTTTCGCGTATCCCGTGTCGTGTTCGCATCGTGCAGATGAGTTCGCTTACGCGATAACCCGACGTAAAATGCGACCAATGATCCGTCGATTACGCGATCAACCGTAATCGGTTCCGATGGTGGCTCGATGAAAAGATATCCTGCATCGAGTCCGGATTATTTCGAGGCAATTGTTCCAAGCTACGCAGCCAATATTAGCAGGAATCGGGGAAACAGAACTTTTAACAGTTTCATCTGTGAATAGTATATGAAACTTGTATACGGTAATAAACTGAAATAAAACTAAACTTGGAGGATTCCTGAGAAAGCTGTGGCTGTTGCGAAAGAGAAGGAAAAGGAATGGGAAAGCGGTGTTTCGTCTGTTAGTGGACTCATCAGGAAGGTCGCCACAAAACTTTTCAAAGAACAGTTCAGTGTTCATTGAAATTATTAAAGAAGGATTTTCACAGCTTTCATTCGAGAGAAAGTTTTATTTGTTCGATCACAGTATAGCAATGAACAAGAAAATTGGTGAAAACTTAAGCAGATCAATTATCGTCTAGCTATTCCCCTATTAACAAATTTACATCCTCCTATATGAAAATTTCTACTGTTCAAATTTAACCGTGAAAATCTTCGTCCCACGAAGTGAATCCATCTTCTCCTAAACAGTTTCGTCTCCCCAAAGCTACCGTCGAACGACTCCATAAAATTCCCACCACCTTTTCACCTACCGTTTAATCTACCCGCCGCCCTCCGAATTTATCTCCTGGCAGCGAGCCGCGGAATCGCCACACAAAATTCCAGCGTCCCTTCGACTGCGTCGTGCCTGGAACACATAGCAGTCCCAACGAACCGTCCAGAAGCACGCGACCCTAATCGCAACGCTCGTGGCAAAAGGGCAGTTAGTTGACGGGCGGCGAAACGAGGCGGAGCAAGCACGTGGCCGCGTAATTCCGCGGCGGTCCATCGAGCTGCGCGACAAACCGGGAACAGGAGGACATCTTTACGGCCGCGCGATTCGACGACGCGTGTCCGCTCGCTCGTTGCGCCGCGACACGGCTTTTAAACGTTCCATCGGCCATAAGCCGCGAGTAGAATTTGTCGAACTGGCTGGTAAACAAGCAAACAGTCAAACAGACCGGTAAACAACGCCAGCAACGCGATCAAACAACGGTTTTCCCGGGAGACGCGGCGTGGCGTTAGAAAAGACGATACAGGAGGAAACGAAGGATTGCTTCGCGCCTACACAGCTGTTCCTCGTAGCTTCGAATAAACGGAAGAGTTGGGGGTAGCTTCTGCGATTTATTCTAATTTCTCGCGGATTGATTGTCGTTGGGTGAGGTGTCTTTGGTTGGGAAGGAATGACGTGTGAAGATAGGTCGAAAGTAATTGCATTGAACTGCTTGGGAAATGTTTCGTTGAACAAAGCAAGCGAAAAGTGAGTTTGATGAAAATAAGTTGGAGAAGCTTGGAGTGTGTGGGAATTTCAAGTGCCTTAGAGGAATCGATACTAAGCTGGCAATTTTAGAATTTTAAATTTTAAATTTCTGTTCAAATGTGATTAGTAGATAGCGGATTTTTATGCATTCATGGAGCAATAAAATATGCAAAATAGCACAAAATGCATGTAGCAGGGGAAAATTTACAAAATATGCAAAAGTAAAGTAAATATTACTTAAATATGAAAAAAAGTTCCATTTTCGCCTCCTAATGATTACTAAACTTTTTTACAAAATTCTCTGTAACATTTACATCTCAAAATTCACAAAAATACTTCAATACCCCACGTAATTAATGTTTAAATTTCATAATTAATCGACAATTCAACTCTCCTTCGCTCCATATACTGAGATTCCTCCAAATGTATCTTAATTTCACTCTGCTTCGAATCCTTCGACAAACAGCTCGGTGTTCGGTGTCCGACGTAACCGGTAGCCATTCCGCTCGACGACGCGTGGAAAACCGGCCGCATTGTTACGCCACTGTCATCCGCAAGCGCTAATGCGACTGGAAAATGTTAAAGGCCGAACGTAACCGGCGAGATAAAACCGCGCTCTGCTCGTTATTTATTCACAGCCGGCGTGGACGCGACCACGGCTCGCTCGTCTCCGTGATATCGCTGCCTCCGAGCCGCGGATTTCCTCTTTTAAATGTTTCACGCGCGCCCGAAAGACCTTTCCGACGATCTCCATGAAAATTGGCTGGAACGTTGACGTGGAGAAAGTTTAAACCCTTGGTGGAGATCCTCGGAGTGTAAAGCAGGTGCAGAAATCTTGAATTTATCGGACGATTTCCCATGAACCGTTTTGTACAGTTATCCTTTATTCAAATTTGTGAGAAATCATTGTGATTTTCAAGTACTCGTTGAAAGTTTTCTGCTGATTAAATTTTGGTTCTTGATGTGTAATTTGTAAAATTGGAATGAAAGCGATAAGGGAAATATTATGAAAGGGGCGTGAAAGCACGAAAAGGGTGCAGAGATTATAATAATAGCCGATGCTCGATACCTTTTCAGGCGATTCCGTTCTAATTATGGACAATCAAAAAATTGTTAAAGTTTTAATTATAAAGTACTACCGTGTTTTAAACATCGCAAGACGTGCTTCAGCTCTCCGCTTTGTTTAGGGAAACGGTTTCATTGCGTTTCTCTCTGCTCTGTCTCGTAGCGTTGTGTGTCTTTCAGCACACCGAAAACGTACATTTTCAAATGTACATTTAATTGTTCCCCGTTCCCAATCCCGCGCAACTGCAACAGTCTACGCGTTTGTCGTCTACACCCTCAGCCGCACTTTTGTCCTTTCAAACCTCCTTCGCGCATTCTCAGCGCTGTGACGCCGAGTCGAGGCGAAATTACGATCCGAAAGCGAGTCCCGCGACCACTTTTCAAAACTGGCCCGAATTTAAACGTTTACGCGTCTCCCCTGTGCAGCGTCGTCTCCAATTAAAATCTGGATTTTGAGGGAGGCGACCTTTTTTCGCTAAGTTAATTGGAGCACGAGAAAAACACGTCTCGCCCTGTCGAATACAAAACCTCTGCCAGCGAGAATGTTCCTCCGCCGCGAAGTTACGCGAAACTTGTCCTAAATTGTGAGACAGAAGTTCGTCCGGGGAAAACTTCTTGTTAAACGAGTATCAGAGGCACCGAATGCTGAGAACGTTGTATCAGATTTTAAAAAGTCTGTTTGAAGATGTTGTCTGTTTGAAGTGCACTGTATTATTCGATAAAGAAGTAAAATGATACGTACATTATTTAAATTTTCGAAATCTTCGCTGGATTAAGAAAATTTAAATCGCGATAAATTAACTCTTACCACGATAGACTTTTCTTACTTGTATATTATAGATTTGCTAGAACTGATTCGTCTGGCAAATTTTAATCGCTATAGCATAAAATGCTGAAAAATTGAGATCTAAAGTTCAGCCCTTCGAAGTACCTTAACCTTTGAGTGGACGGCGGTCTATTAGCAATTGTGTTACTCTAAATGAGAGATAGGAAAAATTGACAAACGCATATGCGCGTCCATAAATTACACGAGTAATTTTCGCCAGTAACGTATATACTCGTCCATAATCCATACGAGTAGCGGTCAAAGGGTTAATTTCGTATGAATAACGTAAACACTCATCGAAACCTCCGCGAAGTCACACACGTCCGATGTTCCCCATTCGATCGAGCACGAAATCGAATCTCAGCCACAAAATCAAACGACCCCCCTTCTGAATCACGGCGGACAGTCCCCTGGCAAAGAAATTCGTCCTCAATGGCGGCCAGTTCCCTCGTTTGCCCGTTCCCTCTGCCCTCAAAGGCTCTTTCGCCGTCCATGAATCATTCCCTTTCGTGGGCCGATTTCGCGGTAATTAACGATGACCGAGTCCATGCGCGAGGATAACAAGCTGCCCGCACACACGCGCATCCTCTGCGTCTTTTTCCGCTTCCGGCTGTCCACGCGCGTTCGTTTGTTCTGCCGTTGCGTAACGGCCGAGCAAAGGGACTGCGTTTGATTAGCGGCGTTTCTTTGTGAATTCCGTGCCACGTTTCCGGCCAGTGACCGAGGGAATGCTGGACGGACGTCCACGATCGGTCAAAGAATCGGGAGCGATCGATCGGTTCGGACACATTGTTCTCTAATCAGGCCGCAAGTATTTCGATTGATTCGTTGGGGGATCGTGCGATTGATTTTGAGAATGAAGTGGTTCATCGAGAGAAAGAGAGAGAGGTGAGGGGCCTGATGGTGTGTTTGTGGTTGAAAATGTATTCTGGCAGAAATAATACTGGTAGAAAATGTGAGAGAGGTACTAATTGGAAAATGCTTGACGGTTAACTATGTGTAAATGGAATTTTGTTTGACGGTGCGAGCGAGGAAAAGGTTTAATCGATGGTAATTTGGTGGATCGATTGGGAGATAATTTACCGGTTATTTGATGAATTGCTTGAATCGAGCACAATGATACGATAAACGCGTTTACCAAAATTAACAATTTTTAATCACTGCACATCACTGGTTTCTGTAAAATTGTATATCAGCACTTCGTATTCAAAATATGCATAGAATTAAATGAACCCTGTGCTTGCCAATACTGTGTCTGATAAATCAAAGACTCGGAATAACGCTGCACTACAGAGAAATAGTAGAGCAACGAAAGATATGGTAAAGGAATAGTAAAGAACAAAGTTCTCACGCAAGGAAGCGAGAAGAATTGAGAATTTTCTGTGAAACTTCCAAAGGTTTTCTGCGAACTGTGCAACAGCCAGCAGTGTGTCCGTGGAAATTTCGTATGGCAAGCAACGTGTCCAGTGATAAAGCTTCGTTCCGTAAGAATTAAATTCCGGGCGACGGTTTTTGAATATCGAAACGGAGCCGCTCGCGGCGGTGAAACGCTCGTATTTAAAAATCAACGATACGGATCGCTTTGCCGCCGTGCCGTAGCAACGGATGAGCGGAATTTATTTGGTCAGGCAAATATTTGCCATACTAAATATTTAAAGCTCGCCACCCATGCACAGCAGCATGGCCGAGACTGGCCGGTTTCGACGTTCCACGATCGATGAACAGAACTATACAGAGCCTGTTTATTCGTCGATGAAAAAGCGCGGTCGAAGAATGGCACAACGGTCCACCATCATTTCGAGGGGAATCCTAAGCTATCGTCAATGGGATGGTTATGGGTTTACCTTTTGCTCGTTGTAATTTCCAAATGCATCACGATTCGTCGATTTGATTCAAATGCCTGATGTTTGAAACGATTAAAATTGCATTCAAGTTCGAAAATTTGATACGGAATACACAAGTATTTAAACGAACTGCGAACCTCCATAATCTCCATTTAACACTAGGTTTACGGGTTTCGGACTTCATGAATAAAATTTGTCAAAATAATTACTATGATTTCTAACAATTTTTGCTGAGTTCTATGCCGTCAGTTCTGCAATTTCAAAGTCTTTTTGATGTATACCTATTCCTTAATATACGAATATTAAAAGTAGATATACAAGAAATGTCCGTAAATCTAGTGTTAAATAAATGAAGTGTGGTACAAGGAAATGTAATCGTTCCATTATTCAAAAACCCTTTTATCCGAATAATTTCGTCTCCCTGCTAATTCATACAACGGAAATTCCGGTGTACATTTTCCTAGTGACCTGATATTATGTAGAAATACAAATGGAATCGATGCATCGTCTGTCTAAAGTTTGATGCTCACCCTGCACGTAATCATCGGTACATAATTCAAGTTAAAGTGGTACAGTATCGCGGCAATCATCTTTAATACTGTTTATCGTTGCTTCATAAATTTTCGCCTCGACGCTCAACTCGAGCGTAACTCCTCAACCTTTGACCCTCCTCGCGATCGATATCTCATTTCCCAGAACGAATCCACAGATTCTCCAAAGATAATAGACCCACTCCGCGTCTTCTGTGCCTCCGCAACAAGCACCTCCATCCATCCCATCGCTGCACCCTCTCTCTATTCTCGAGGAACTTCGCTCAAAGAGCGGGAGACCGATCGCGATCGCGACCCGCGGGCGATTCGCCCAGCGAAACCCTTCTCGCGTATCGGCGGTGTCGTCTGCTTTATTCCCATCCGTTGGAATTCCGTTTTAATCACAGAGATTCCTGGATCCGGGTCCAGGCTGATGTATTAAAGCGGCGAGGACCAGCGACGTTAGTATTTCGGACGGTCCTCGCGGCGCGGCGGACAACCTGGTGGGAGCGTTGGGTCGGTGAGCGCGGCCTACTTCCGCGGTTGGCTCGCGTTCAAAAGCAAAAGTAGCTGAAAACCCGCCGGCCATTAGACGGATATTTAGCCGTTGGTCCTTGCGCCCGGGAAAGGGGTGGGCTGGCGGAGGGTGGGTGGGTTCGTCGTCGCGATTCACGCTGCGAGTGGTCGCCGATAAAAGCGACTCCGTGTAATTTTGTGTCACTGCAGGACTCCCGTGTTCAATTTACCGGCCGGGAAAAACTTTGTTCCAGCCTGGTCGCATTACTTTCCTGGTCTCTCTCTCTCTCTCTCCTTCTGTTTCGCTTCAGTGTGTCCCCATGCCTGCTTCCGGTTTTTCCGGCCATTCGTACGGGCGAGTAATAAGTGCCCGGTCACGGCGCGAAACTGTTCGGTCCGCGCTGGATTAATTCAGCTTGCTTTATTACAACCTCCTCGCGTTTATGGTCGTGGAAAGTTCAGTTCGTGCGCACATATAGTATCTCTGTCCCTCTTGTTCTTTCTTTCTGTCCTTTTTTAGTTGTTGGTTCTCCCTGTTCGCTTCGTCCCGTGCTGTAGTACATTCCAACGTGTGCGATCGTCACGCAGCGGCCGGGAGATCCTTCTTCTCTTTTTTTCCAACGTACTCCATCCCCGAAACGTTTTCGCAGCGGAACTTTTTCCATCCGGTGGGAAAACACTCGACAGCGGGGAACTCGAGCGAACTTCCCGCTCGAGAGAGAGAGCGACGATCACACTGTGAACGATCGCCGAATTTGTGGAACAGCCTCGATGGCTAATTGCAGGAACCATGCCAGGTTTCAAGAGGAGTTTGTTGAGGGATACAATGGGGACCAATGAGTTGACGAAAAGAAGCTAATTAACTTTCCGTAAGCACTGTGCTCAACACAGTTCGTATAAAACATCTTCCCATCGATAATAACAGAAAAGGGATGCACAGTATATATTTTGCATACAAATACTATTATGCAGAATGGAAATGTATAAATTATAAAAATTAATATTCTCAAATACGGAATTTTTAAGAGGAAATTATTCCTATTTCCTATCCTCCAGAATTTCTTAAACAAATACCCTATTATAGGTGTTACACGTGTAAAACACACAACGCGTCGAATAATGGATTGCCCGGTGGATTCCCGAGTATCCTAAGACACCGGAAGCGAAAATACAAATTCGTACAAGGAAATACAGCATACAGACACTAGACACCGGTGCAGTCTCAGGTGCAACAGCCGAGAGCCATCATTTAAGCGCCGCAGTAGCCGGTTCGAAGCGGACGAGAAATAGGTGTATCTCGGGCGCAGATGAGAAAATTGGATCGCGCGGTCTCACCCCCGCTACCGTTTCCTCCCTTCACCCTTCCATCCACCCTTTATCTCAACGTTTTGCCATGCTATTTTATTTAACGCGCGTCCTCGACTCTGGGCTCGATTCAATTATTCAAATTTCGCTCCCCTCGGCTGGCCTTGACTTCCGCCAGCCTTCATCCCCCCTTTGGGATCACCACCCCCCGCCGCTGTCCCTCCGGAGATGTTCCTTCTGACGATCTCCAGCTGCATTTCCATCGAAGTTTCTGGCGCGGGACGGGTAATGCCATGGGGCTTTCGAGACGGCGGAGCCGCCTCCGTCGAACCGGATACGAAGCCCCGGAAGTAGGTGTAGCCTCGTGCGAGATTGGAAAAAGGGGTGTGTACCCGGGGATTCGAGGATCTAGAGCCGTCTTTCTTTGGGAGAGGGAACACAGCTACTCAGCACGACTGATATTTACTACGGGGAGGCTGTTTGAAGTCTGAATAGCGAACGGCGGGGACGGAGGACAGGGGGTGGTTGGGGACGCTCGATGGAAGGATCATGGCTGCGATAGCGAGCTTCGAATTTTTGCAATAATAGACTACGTACGGATAAACTAGAGTACGGTTGGAAACGTTGCTGTTTTTTTTTTTTTTTGAGGAAGATGGGGTGGGTTCCACAGACGAGACACGTGCCGGAAGTAACTCAAAATTTACCCCCGCTTCTTCACACCGCCATCATTCGTCGCGTGAAACGACTCGCGAACGTCTCGCATATTTTTGAAATATTGGAAAATACGAGCGACCCCCTCCCCCTCCTCGCGTTTTGGCCTTACATGCAACATAACGTACGACACGCTCTCGTCTGGCCGGGTGAAAAATTCACCGGATTACCACGAATTTATGCGTCCCGCTCTTTCGCTGCCGCGTCCGAGCTTCCGCGCGAATTCGATCGTATTTTACCGGGCAGTCGGCCCGGGAAATTATAGCTTGTAACGCGTCAAAGGGACCTGACAATTTTCGAGGTCGTTCAACGGCCGGGCAACGAAAATTGGCCGGCTCGCGAGGATCCGTATGACGCGTCGTTGCACCCTGTTTCACCGCGTCTCTTAACCCTTAAATGCATATCGTTGTAATACTACGATATACCATTCAAACGGCCTTAAAATCATTGGTATTCGAATACTGCATACTGTTGTAGAATTATTTATTAAATCGGGAAACGGAAACGTTCGTTGGCGTGTTTTCAGTTGGATACGGGAAACGAATCCGCTGGTCGCTACGAGTTTGGTTGACGCGAGCCTGTAATTTACTTGTACACGCAATCATATATGCGGGTGGATTGGAACAGGGCTTTACTAAAAATATTATAATTCCTAATTTATTGATTTATCGAACACGTTTGGTGGAGGTTTTAGTAGACGAGGGATAGATTGTACGTTCAGTTACGTATATGGAATTAGGGAAAATTTATTCAGGATTTTGAGTAATATGCTATTGCGATTCACAGTAATGAAAAGAAGGACTAAATTCGAATATTCATCGTGTATCGATAATTCAACGCGGAAGGATAATATATTCGCTTGAAACAAATTTAACCCTTTCGTAATATATTGCGAGAGAAATTCTGCAAAATTACCAGATCTACAACTGGAACAAACAGACTATAACAACCAAAATTGAATACTCTTTGATGTATTAAATGAAGAAATCAAGCTCGAAACTCTACCAATTACCATCAATCACCTACAATTTAACCCTAACCACACCCCAGATAAAAACGACCACCGTCAGCGCACGTCGAACGCTTCCCTGATATTTTTACGTCTCTCGTAACCGCGCCCCGACATTGTTTACACGGAACCGGGCGGAACACGCGGCGGGTCCCAATAAAAATGCCCGCTTGTCAACGTAAAAATGTATTACCCCGGGGAGGGGGGAGCGAAAAATTCACGATCCGTCGCGAATGCAAAACACGGTCGACGGAAAAACGGGGTATGCGCGCACGCAGCTGCGCTATTTTCGCCACGATTTGCCGGGGCTATCGTACGTTACGCGTTCAGCCAGGGCCCCATTATCATGAAAATTAGGAGCGCCGTTACAGGCTGCGTATCGACGCCGCATTAATTTTTCATAACGCTGCCCCTGGGCTTTAATCGTCGTCGAACGAGCGGGCGGAGAGCGGGAAAAAAGCGCGTAAAAGAGAGGCAGGGGTATGTTAAGCGGAGATTAAAATTGAAACTCCACGGGGGCGGGGATCCGATTGAGATTTAATCGCGAGCCGTTTTGACGCGTGTATCTCCGCGATGGTTAATTTCCAAATATCATTCCATCGTAGCTATCGCTTCGTTTGTTTCTGCGCTCTAAGTGCACTCGTGGAAAGGATGCTTTCAATGGTCGGGAATTTAACGAGAATGGGATACAATTCAGGGGATATTATTTTCTACTAGCGCAATACTTTTCCTGGCGATTTCTACTGTTCTCTCTGTACTCTAAACGCTCCCTGGAATTGTTCAATGCTTTCAAAGTCTAAGACTTTAAGGTGGAGGATGAGAATACGACGATGGTAAATTAGATAAGTGTCTTCATTCTTTTATTTAATGTAAAAAGATTGTTGTCGAGCGAAGTATGTATGTTCTCTGTAGGAAAATAATCTGAAGCGGCATGTCAATACCCTCACCCATGATGTGATTTCTTTGGGCCCTCATTGACCTAAGTTGTTGCACTAACATTCTGCTTCAAATAGAAGTGAATGTACCTATGATTGCCCTTTCAAAAACCTTTATCATCGAAAAGATCCTTCAACAAAAGCCACGACTGAAATTTAATTGCTCTAGCTCTACCCAATTCTCCAGTACTATGTTATCCGCGCAGAAGATGTTAAGCAATTAAAAGAACTGAACGTTTGCTCGCGACCCAACGGTTTCCACCCCATCAACCTGTCCCTCTTCACCTTTCATCCAGCATTTCGGTGGCAACCGGCTGAATAGAATCCGGAAGGCAGCCAGCCAGCGGATCCGCGTCTGAGCGACGTGGCCACGAAACGCGGGGGCTGCCGCTCAAAGCAGCCGGAAGATCCGTTTTAATTCGCGTCAGAGTAGGCGAACAGGCCTGGAATCCCTCCCGGACGCGCGTATCCGTCCCTGGCGGCCACGGCAACAATGACTCCGTTGGAATTTGCGATTCAGATGCACCGCGAAACGGCGAGACTTCTGTCATTCTGCTGTGTCCACGGCTCACTTGCCGCCGAAGCGTGCATCGCTGACGGCTGCACAACGCCACGCTCTACCCGTTCGTTTTCTCCACCGTCTCTGTCCTTCGTCGACGGTGCATTGTCGAGACGCTGCGAGCGCGTTTACAACAGCTGCCTTTACCTACGTCAGCAGCCAGACGTCAGCGAGCGACGTTCAACGGTACGTGGCCGGCGAGCAGGCGTCGAGGCGGCGGAGTCAGCGTCGCTGCGGTCGACTGACGACCGCCAACGCTTCGAAATCGAAACGGACGCAGCTTGGAAACGCTCCTTACTAGACGCTATCGAAAGTTCGATGAGCTGGAAAGGTTGCAGAGATAGACGGACGGGTGAAGATTTGGAGCGCACGCGTATGTGTGATTCGAAAAATCTTTTTGCTTAGATCGTGGAAAAATATTTTGGAAATTATCACAGCGTTAAGCGTTCAGATGCAGAATGCTGTGAAGGTATGAGATTGTTCGTTGCACTTTAAATTGTTTCTAAAAATTACGCGAATAGTGCAACGTAGTCAGTCGCAGTAGTATAAGTCCGTATATGGTCAGACACGCCTTGCCATCTACCTGCTTTACACGCTAGCGCCTGAAAAACTAAATCGTCGCTAAAATTCTGAACTCGAACGAGATAATTATTATCGCAAATCCTCGTCGACGATCCACAAGCGCAAGCTCTGCAGCTTTTTATTCAATCAAACTCAACGGAACAGTATAAAAACTAGTATCTCCGAAGCGAGCGCGCAATACATCTACGTATCCGTAGATCCAACCGAAGCATTAAACCGTCCAATTACTAATTCCGTTTGATACTCTTCCTTTTAAAAAACCTCGGTATCCTATGACGAGAATCCGCGTCCAAACACGGTCGAGCGCGGCATAGCTAGAGATTTACGTCGCGGATATTCTTTACCCGATTATTTTCCGGGGTAGTCGGGAAATACGCGACCACCGGCTGACTCCCAGGATGAATAGTTAAAAACACCGGCACCGGCCCCCGTTTAAAATGAATGAAAACCATACGCATAAATTTGACCGCCGGGCGCCGCGTGCTTCATAATTCTGTTGCTGTTCGCCGGCACAGGATACAGGAACGAGGAGGAGGGAGAGACGGGGACGGTAAAAGGGGAACGAAAAAGCCGTTTCGGAGCGTGCCGGCGATAACAGCGTCGGGCAACGGCCGCTTCGTGATAATAATTAAACGAAAGTTAAATGGGAAATCTCGAATTCCGCGATAACGTAAGCGACGGGGCATCGAGGACCGGGACCAGCTTCGGGAACTAGTTTCGATTCTGTCACGTACCTCGACTTCCCCGCGACCCGTGGCCCGTCCGCCCCCTCGGTTAACGCACCTCCTAGCTCCGTGGATCGCGAGTAACGCGAAATTAATTTTCCTCGTGTCCGAATTTAATGAGTTCGCGCCCCCGATACCGCGACCGTTCCTCCCGTTCTCGATCCACGCGGCTGATAACCGAGGATTTATCGACAGAGTTCGGTTCAACGGTGAACTGAAGACACCCACGGTTGGGAAAGGGGGGTTTCTTCGTGGGCACAGCCGTGGTTACCAATGGTATTCGTTTATCGTGATCAACGACGTATTAATCGTTCGATGCTCGTCCGATAAGAGCGACGATTCGCGGGACGGAAAACGAGAGGAAGATAACGCGGCAGGAAATCAGAGCCACCGGACTGGACAACGAGTTGTTATTCACTTTTACAAAGTTATAATCCGCGGTAAAATTGAACCGTTGCCAGCTGCTCCGGAATCGCTTCAGACACGCCGCAACAGGTAACGCTCTCTCTAACGCACCATCGAAACACAGAGACGACGCCAACTTACGTCGGCCGCGATCCGAGCTTGACTTCTTTTAAAGTCAGAATTATAAAGTATGCATTTGGTGATTTAAAGTCAAACGGAATTTTTTTGGGCGGTTTGAAAGTGAGTTAGGTTCAAGTTAGATTCAGGTTAAGTTCAGTTAGGTATTGATTAAGTCCAGCAGTTAGATTCAGGCCATGTTCGGGTTAGGTTTGGACCATGTTAGGACCACGTTCGTTTCATATTTGGATCATGCTTAGATTACGTTGGGGTAGAACTTTATTAACATTTCTGCTGAATTTGATTTGTATTCGAAAATAGGAATTGTACATTATAAAAGTACGCGTTCTTTTTCATAAATAGAGCATCCAAATTAAAACTCTCGGAGCTCGTTTGAATATGTCGATTTCTCAATTCGACTCACCGTCACCTGTTAGAATTCATCGTTATTTACCGTTTGAGAACATTTTTTTCAACGCGAACCGTTGTTCGTTACTACGGAATTCTTCTTTGCGTGAAAAAGAACCGTGGTCAAGTATCTCTCGGAAACTTTGCTTCGCTGAAACGCGTTCACGTGCCTTCAGGCTTTCATCGCGCAGTTGGGTATGGATTTTTCTGTCCCATTCCCAGGAATCGTCATTCCTCTCGCGCAGCAGACGAAATTCTAGGTCGGTTGATTACTCATTCATCCCTCGCCTGATAATAGGGACCGTTATGGTTCGTTTTCAAGAATTTACTCTCCATGATTTTCCCAATTACCCGAGCTCATGCGCCCTATTATACGTGCCGAATTATTTTTGCTATCGTCAGAGCTCCAGAAACCCCGGCGAACGAGAGCACACTCGGTTCCATTACTCCCTGCGATCCGGACAATTTAACGAACCCGAAACGCGATACCCATCGTATATTCCGTATGTACCTTCGGTTTGG